>JAEQBH010002606.1:0-644439 GCA_016808115.1 Tetrastigma voinierianum
AAGTTTAATTTTCGTGGAATAAACTTTTATTAAGCAAAGAAAATGAAAGAAAAGATGTATGGGTGATTTGGGCCAATAATGGTAAAATCTACCCTATCTACTAATAGATATAGAGGTATGATGAGAGATTTGACATACTGGTTTCGATTATGTAGAATTTGAATCTCTAAATGAACAACAATAATCGTATCTTGAATTAAATTACAAGAAAATCTTAGGCGGAGGAGGCGCGTAGGAGTTGATTAGACAGATCCTATTCCAATCTTTTCCAGGTGTATTTGAAACCACGTTCTTCAATTCTTGAGATCCCTAAAGGGTTCATCTTTGGGCTTTATTTTGCCTTTGCCTGGAAACTGTATCTGCCCAAGACTGATTTGGAGTCCCCAGATTAAGCGTAGTAACCCTCTGGAAGTCTTCTGCCTGTTGCTTTGTGGAATTCAGAACACAGGAATCTCCTTGAGGGCTTTTCTTTCTCTTAAAGTATGTTTAATATTAACAGGGATCTCAGTTGCTGCAACCTCCCCATGCAAGCCAGGATCTTTACCTCGATCATTCAATAAAGTTTAGTTGAATCTCGAAGGTTTGGAAGATGTGATGCTGTTGTTTCTAAAGTTTGTCACCGGATCGTTCTCGTGGCTCCTGTTTAAAATTTTTGCTGAGAAGACTTATTCTAGGGTCATGACGTATTCTACAATGTATTCCTTCTGATTTCTAGATCTGATGAACTGGATTTGAAATATTAGAGATGATGAGTGTAATTAAAATACTTGTAGCCTTCAAGCAGGGTTAGTCCCAAGATTAATTATCGCTTTAGTTCGGTTCCCAATCGCCCCAACCAATCACTCCTTAATGCGTTTAGGGAGTTGATCTCAGCATGATCCGTGCCTTTTACCTCGCGTTTTATTCTCATTTACCATGGTCTGGTCTCGTTTCTGCGCGTTTACCTGATTCTTATGAGGTGTAGATCAGCGTTTCACGATCAGTGTTTGGGTCACCTGAGGTCTTCAGGTTGGTGGTGAGTGCCTTATCGCCGTAAGTCAACTGGCATAATGCTAGGCGGTTGGTCTCATTTTTCTGTTGTATCACGGATGAAACTCGTCTAAATTCCTTGATTTGTTTTAGACCAGGAAACATTAGAATTATTTTGAAAAAGCCCTTTACCCATCTTCTTTTATTGAGGTATATATTTGGCGGGATCATGGTAGGTGAATTTATAATCGGAGAAAGATGATCGTGATGCCCAGTGGTCTGAACCTCGGCTGGAGCTCGTTGTGCCTGTTATTTTTAATCTGCTAAAGGATTTTCTTCTTTCGCTGTGTGATCAATGGGTCCATACTCTGTTAGTTCTACCAGATCCTGCAGTGTTGCTGGATCATTATTTGCGGATCAACTCAGGATCGACAGTCTTTACATTCCCTCATAATCTTTCCTTTCCCCTCTTTTGCACAAATCTTAGCTGACCCCACAGCGAATCTTACCATATGATTTTGGTCCTTAATCCAATAACGCAGCTGTATAAGGGAATGGGTTATTACTCGTAGAATTAAACAGAGGCGAGGACCTTGACTTCCGTGTCATCTTTTAAGGTTTTCCCATAGGTCTAATGTCAGATCTTTTAGTGATAGAAGTCCTCAGAACAACAATTGCAGAGGTAAACCTTTGCATTTGCTACAATCCCCTCTGATTCCTCAGCGCGCCTTGCCATGTTTGCTGCTGCGCTGCTGACAGAAAGAGCTCCAGCTTTTATCCAGTTGAAGTTTGGCAATCTGAACGAGCATCCCAGCCAATATGCTCATTGCGAGTAGTGATCAACACTCTGCTCCTCTTATTTGATTATGCGGAAAATATGACTCAACCGGCACCAAACATCGTTCTACATACGTCATAAACGCACATCAAAGTACCTTTTCCTGGAGACTTTTTATAGCAACTCAGATTGCAATTCGTATTTTGTTTCTCGATGGAGAGTGACGACGCAGTGAGCGATCAACAAAAGCTCCGGATACTGAACTCTTGAGATACAGAAACCGCACGACCTGCCATCAAAGTGGTGCTGTAGACGAACATCACTGTCGTCGTAAACAAATTTTCTTGGCAAAATGGTTTTGCAAGGCCACCATCCCGATGACACAATCCTCTCTTCACCTGATCCCTCTAACAGCTTTCCTTTGGCGCATCTATCATTTTTCATCCTCCTATGTTGCTTCCTGTGGCTAACCAGTACTGCAGACCCTCCTCTTCTCTTTCCAAGCAACTCTGCCGTCTGATCTCTGCGAATTGGTGTAAGAGTATCTCTCAAGGTTCATAAGAAGTTGCAGTAGTAATGGAAGAGCTCCCAGCTATAAACTCAGATCTTCCATGCCGTACCTCCGTTTATTAATCGAAATCTTCTCGGTGTGATATTGGTGATCGCACTGATACGCTCATTCAGCTCATTCACTGCGGGGTAACTTGTATGACGGAGCCACACAAACCGCGGGTAGAAGTTGAGAACTTGAGATTGTTGAATCTCCGCTGCCGTTGCGTTCCAATTGAACACGAATTCTGTCAATGACATCTTCATCAAGCTGCATCCCTGATCTGATTCACCCACAGCGAACATCTTGTCATTCTGCTCTGCATCAGCCAAATTCTCAGGAACTGGCGAATCCACTCCAGCTCGTTACGGAATACGGAGCTGCCTCACTTGACCTTCAACTACCCCAAATAGCGAGGATTGTTGTGAAACCAATGCACCCAACTTCTCTACTAAGAGTGAAATACTGCTCTCCGCCATCTTTGATGCACTTCTTCTTCTTCCTCCGCCTCCTCTTTTGCAGGCAAAGAACAACACTGTGTACCTGAAGGAAATTAGGGATGAACTTGATATGTGACTTCATCCCTCTCTCGTCTTCTTTGACCCGAAATCAATGGATTATTCTTGTTTTGTTCAATAAAATATATTAAAAAATTTATAATATATTTTATTTGTTTTATTTGTAATTAAAATATTTTTATGTATCATTATTGTGCTGTATTAATTATTCATATGTCTTGGTAATTATTTTTAAACAATATTTTTTTATGGTTTTAGTAATTTAGATCATCTACCCATATAGTTAGTTTGACAAATGATAGTTTTCTTTCAAAAAAAAATTATATTTTCAAACGGGTTGGGAGAAAATAAAGGGCTTCGAAACACTCTTTTCTATTTTGCTGAATATACCTGAGCAGTTTTTAATCACTAAATTATGTATTTCTAGTTTTTTTTTGAGAATGGAAAAGCAATTTTTGAAGAATTACTAAATAGACCCCTAAGATACGGTCTTAACATGTGACATTGTCACGTGTTTATTTTAATTTGATATTCAAAAAATATATATTTTTTTTTTTTTTTCTTGTGTTTTCTTTTCTTGAAAATATGTATATTTGTCTTGGGAAGTGAGTATTTTTAAAAATGAAAATGGAAAACTCCCTTTAGCTTTGAATTCCTCTTTTACGAAATAATTTGAAAATACTGCTGTTTTACCAAAAAATTAAATTGCCTTTTTGTAATTTTTATTCTTTTGAATATATTGTATCATTTTCTTTACTTTATACTTTTCAAAGTTCTTATTCATATGATAATCAGACACAAGATTTTATTTTTAATGAAACTTATATTGATTAATTAATTAAATTATATTATACTTTACAATATTAAAAAAATATGTTTGATGTTCCCAAATTCGAATCGGTTGGATATTAGATCAATAATGAATCTCCCAAAGTGGATCCGTAATCACTTAGTTCGTTCGATCGGTTATTTCTTCTTATCCTTAACAAAAATCTACGGCATGAAGCCTGGATTGGATCTACCATCTGTTTGTGTTTCTGATGGATAGTACCAGATAGCATTATGGTAGCTGAATGCCAAAGCCAATTATGTTTACGACAAAGCGTGCATGGTGTGTGGCTGACTAAACGTAAATCTATATCCGATATGCGGTCGCTGCATGATCCCAGGGATTCTGGTTTGGAGGTCATTACATTCTTGGCTCAATCATTCATAAGTATTGTTGACAATATATTATGTCAATATATTTCTTATAAATCATCTTCGCGTTGAAACGAAAACTTTCAGCCTGTTTCCTGCATTTAGCATCTTTGTTAGCTTTGCAAGCGATTGCAGATATTGTCTGTAGTAGTTCGCGCAATTATTATGATTTTTTAAAACTGACTTTTATATAAATAATTGTTTAATTATAATTTTAACTAAATTATTTAAAGAAGCTAATTGTTGAAAAATAGAATTAACAGACTTGTATCATCACATAAAATAATTAGACTGACTTCCAAGCTTATATACCCATGGTTAGTAAGTTAAGCTTGAGCTCTCTTGTCTAATATCTGACCTAGTCATGTATATATGGGTTCTTAAGGTTTCAAGAGAATAAACAAGAAAAATAAAACAGACTTACGAATTATCTGTTTATCAATCTAACCTATATATCATAAGACATAGAAAAGTATTTTATTGATTTCATTTTCAAGTACACAATAAAAAATCATATATATATATATATACTATATATATATATATATATATATATATATCTTTCACTGATGATGTGGCCCTTGTACCTTTATATTCTGCCACCATGCTGAACTCAAAATCTATTTGGGATGAAGTTTCTAAAATATTCTTTTGGATCTGGTCTTAATTCTAGATTTACAAAAATTCTATAATTTAACATAAGCCTTTAGATTCTAATAGTTTGGGTTATGTGGTTGAAGAAAAAACAGAATTATCTTTTCAATAGTAGTTTTTAACTCTTCTTGTTGATTTGTTTGAAAATATTTTCTATAATGCCTTTGACACTGCTTTTGTGGTTCATGAATCCCCTCTACAGATTTTTTGTTTGTTTTATCTTTGACTTTTTCAGCTATCCACATCTGCTGTTGGGATAAGGTACAAAAATCTCTTCAGTTATGCACACAAAAGTCTTATTAGGTGATGTTTGTTTTTACCCAATCTTTGAAGGTGAATGACTTTACGATGTTGTTTTATTTTAAGGTACATGACTTATTCTGAAATTTTTTAAAGTTCTGTTGTGTGTGAATAGAAAAGATGAAAATAATGCTGACTTTTATTCGGAAAAAAAGTCGTTTACATCATCAAAATAAGAAGAAAAGCATCTGTTACCAAGAGAAGAAGCTACCTTTTGTGCTATTCTTATGGATGTGAAGGGTTTGGGACGGCGTGTTCATTCTATTAGTTTTATTTTTTGAATTACCAACTTATCTGTTAAATTAAATGATGATGAAATATAGAAAATTACTGGCCCCGCGTCATTATTGATTTTGTTTTTATTTTTATTTTTATATTTGTTTTATTTTATTATATTAAAAGATGGCTTAATATATTCTGTAAAAAATAAAAATGTTATGTGAATTTTTATAAATTATTTGTCTAAAAACATTCAATATTATTCCAATTTCTTAATTATATTAAAATGTAAAATAAATAATATAAAAAATATTTTAAAAATATAATGGACGGATAATGAATGTACAATCCACCATACAGTCTAATTTGAAAAATAAATCGAAGCATAAAAATCTAATTCTACGATTCTCTTCTGAATGCTAAATACCATTCTGAAACGGGACGAAGAGTGGGAACGCTAAATAGTCAGTTTATACCGTTCTTTATACATTTCTCACAATATTATAAAAAACGAATAATTTTAATCTTGTTATAGAATATACGTTCGACATGGCTGAAAAATTATATTCTTGACATGTGAGTAGAAAAACAAACTCAATAACTTTCTCCCAATTTTTTTGATAAATTGGTCCCTAATTGCCTGAACAGTTATCAATAAGGGCCTATGGAGTAACTGATTTTGCCACGGTAGCTAATAAATGTAATATTGGTGTCATTCAATTGCTAACGGCCTTTTCTCGGACCCATCTTTCTCCTATCAAGATGATGTACGACATAGGGATCCATTCCTCTTTCTCTGAATGATGTGGCATTATATGGGATCATGTTTCTCTTCCCCTATCCTTTTCCTCTTTCTCCAATCTCTCTCTCCTTTTCTCCCTGCCTCAACCTTATTACTGGAACCAACCCTAACCTTACTGCAAACCCAACCAACCCCCACCACCCAGACCAACGTAGCTGCACCTAGTCAAGCCCAATTTAAAAAAAACTTTTTTAATTAATTTTATTTTAATTTTAAAATCTTTTAAATAAATTCAACATTATTTTACAAAACTTTATTTAATTATAGAATATAAAATAAGATAAATCAATTTAGGTAGACTCTAACTAAAAGAAAATCAATTATATAAGTTTTTTTTTTTTATGAAACATATATATAAATATATTTTATTAATTTATATTATTATTAAACATTATTTCCTTTATGGAGATGGAAAACAGAGAGTGAAATAGGTTTAAGAAAATATATAAAAATAATTTATTAATTTTAATGTTTTATTATTTTTCCTTTTTTTACATATTTTCTTTTTATTTGCTCTTTTAAGAAATCAAATGATCTTTTATCCTGTTTTTGCTGATGTTTTAAATGCCATTACAAATGAATAATCATTTAAATAC
Organism: Tetrastigma voinierianum; assembly: GCA_016808115.1. Classification (NCBI taxonomy): domain Eukaryota; kingdom Viridiplantae; phylum Streptophyta; class Magnoliopsida; order Vitales; family Vitaceae; genus Tetrastigma; species Tetrastigma voinierianum. The sequence continues at coordinate 6,587 of JAEQBH010002606.1, forward strand.
TTGGTATATAAAATATATATCAATAATTTATTAAATAAATAAATTATATCTAAAAATAAATAAATATATTTTGGAATGGAGAACCGTTGCTAATTTGTCTTGATAATACGTACCACTTCTGTTAATAGTTCAAACAATTAACTTTTACTTGAACTCCTTCAAACCAAATCAATTTATATATAAATATTGTTTTTCTTGTTTTTGGAAACATATAATATTTTTATTAATTTACTTATTATTTATTAAATATAATTATTTCTATTATAGGATGAAAAACGGTGAAATGCGTTAAAGAAATATATAAAAATATCATTTATTCTAATTTTTATTATATTGTTTTCACTTTTTACATATTTTTCTTTTATTTTATTTATAAGAAAATAGATGTAACTAAATAAAATAAAATATGTCTTTATGTAAATATGTTGCCCAAGCGTTGTGAATTTAAAATAAATATTATTTTCTTAATTTATTTATATTTAAAAATAAATGTTGGGTACATTTTAATGGATTTACAAATTCAAATAAAATTTTAATAAAAATATTTTTTAAAATGGGTGGCAGGCTTGACCAGGTTGGGTGCTGGGTTGAATTGGCTCCAAAGGGGTTCTCGTAAAGAGAGAGAAGGGATAGAAAGGAGAGAGAAAAGAGATAGGAAAAGAAAATGGTCTCTGCGTCACTTCATCTTGAGATGAGTGATTGGTCCCATGACTCAACACATATGGAATGTGTAACGGCCGTTGGTTGATAAACAGATTAGCATAACTGTGAACTGCAATTTTGCTGTTAGTGACGCCTTAAGAGTTAGTTGCACTTTTGAAAAATTCTGCAAATGTTTGTCTTCACCTTATGTGTGTTTTGAGAATATGTTTTATGTTGACAACGATTTAAACTATTTAATAGAAAATATAATATTATTATCTTTTGTTTTAAATAATTATTAAAAAATAATCATTACAATATATAGAATCGTTTATACACTACTTTAGGTATTATTTCTATTCCATATTCAAAAATACTAAAACACTATTGAAAATATTTTAGTTTTTAAATAAACATCTATTCTACAAAAATATCAAAAGAAGAGCTTTAAAACCTTTTTATAATTGTTTTGAACCCTGACATACCCAATTGATTTTTATTTATATAGTTGAATATATTTTTAAATAAAAGTACAAATAAATGGGAAAAAAAAATTATAAAGTAAAAAAAGGTATACATAATAAAAGATATTCAAAGGGTATATAAGAAGACACAAATGAATGATTATCTACTTGTGATATTAATTCTCTCATAAAGGGTTCACGTAATAAATTGTCCTTTAAAAGAGAATTATTGTCCTTTAAAGTTTATTAATTCCTTGAAAGAATGAAAGGAAAAGTAGAGATAGGTCTCCTTGCTCTTTTCTTTTTTTTTTCTCAACAAGTTCATGTAAACGGACAGACTGTGATTGGATGGAGAGAAAGCGAAACAAATAAATATAGAAGAATGGTAGAAAAAAAAAAGTATAATAGTTATGATTATTATTGCATAAAGAAGAAGTTGAGAATTAGAATGAGATAAATTTTATGATTAAACTAGGTACATAACATAATGAGATAGTACTCACAAAAAAAAAAAAAAACATAATGAGATAAAATATCCTTTGATTTGAAAAAATTTTATAGGGATTTTTTGTTTGGCAAGCATTCAAATTTGGGTAGGAGATATTTAAATGTCATTTAGCACATTTTTTTATTAAATAAAAAAAGTGATTTGATTAAAATACCTTTTGAAAACATGAATTTCAAGAATCTAACACTTTATTAATTTTTTATCATATTTTGATAAAAATACTTTTATTATTTTCTTGTAACAATAACACTTTTTTTTTATCTAACACATGTAAATACCTAAAAAGATAAAGATTATTTTTTGTATAATGAGTTGTATTTCATGAAAAAAAAAAGGAAATATTAAATTTACAAATTTTGAATTATTTGATGTCTTTTAACTATATATTATAATAAACAAATTGAGGATATATATCTAACATTCTTAAAAAAGCATAAATAAAAAGAACAATAGTTTCTCTGAAAAGAATATTTAAAGTGCATGACTAATGTGAAATATTGTTTTAAATACACAGTGGCGTTGAAATACATTTTAGAGGGTTGAGTTTGCTTAGGATTAATTTTTAAGGAGTGGAATAGATTTTAAATGCTTGAAATTATTTTATTGCTTAGTGATATTAGATGTTAAAAAATAATAAGTAATATTGTCAGTCTCACTGGGTGAATCAGTACAAGATTAACTTCATTCTATTTATATTTAGATGTATAAATTATAAAATGAGAGATTTGACATAAGACTTGGCCGTGTAGAATTTGAATCTCTAAATTAACAACAATAATCGAATCTTAAATTACATTACCATAAATTCATAGGTGGAGGAGGAGTCTTAGGCGGAGGAGGAGTGTAGGAAGTGATAAGACGGATCCTATTCCAATCTTCTCCTAGTGTATCTGAAACTACATTCATCAATTCTTGAGATACCTCATAGAGGTTTAGTCTTTGGAGTTTTTCTAGCCGGAATAATCCATCTGGAAACCTTCTTATTCTATGACATAACTCAATTTTCATAGTCTTAAGATTAGGCATTGTTGTTTCCTCTATGGAGAAAACTTCTAGATGACGCAACTCATGCATTTGTAGGTGGTGATAAAAGTCATAAGACGGATCCTATTCCAATCTTCTCTTGGTGTATCTCAAACCACATTCATCAATTCTTGAGATACCTCATAAACGTTTAGTCTTTGGAGCTTTTCTAGCTGCAGTAATCCATCTGGAAACGTTCTTATTCTACGACATAACTCAATTTTCGAGTCTTAAGATTAGGCATTGTTGTTTCCTCTATGGAGAAAACTTCTAAGTGACGCAATTCATGCATTTGTAGGTGGTGATAAAAAGCCATAAGACGGATCTTATTCCAATCTTCTCCTAGTGTATTTGAAACCACATTCATCCAATTCTTGAGATACCTCATAGAGGCTTAGTCTTTGGAGCTTTTCTAGCCATAGTAATCTATCTGGAAACCTTGCTTATTCTACGATAGAACTCAATTTTCAGAGTCTTAAGATTAAGCATTGTTGTTTCCTTTATGGAGAAGTCTTGTAGCTCGTACAAATTTAGCATTTGTAGGAATTCAAGTTCAGGGAACCCTCCATAGGGACACTTCATTTTCCTTATAATATAAGAATTTGAAAATAACATGAGAATCCTTAAGTTTGGCTGTGACACCCCTATCCTAGGGGTCCCGTTGACAACCCGTCAACCTGCGAAAACCTGTAGATATCGGGTAATCCGACGCCATATCATCATGTCCCATTTATCGGTGTAATTTAACAAAAATCGGACGAGAGTCTCCTGCATGCGGAAGCTTTATCCAAAATACAACTTGTATAACAATACATCACATGACCCATCTGGGCTCAATATACCACAATGGGTCATAGCGACCACTCGACCCCATTCAACCATACCCTGAATACTATACATGCAACTATGTAGTGATATGTTTACAAGAGTTCAATTATACACTCTTATACAAAATGATATATTAAAACTGATTGTTCTAATATACATATACAAAATATGGTCTAAAGCCACATCCAGCTTTCTTCATATGCGGTCCGAGATCACGGTCGACCTTTGCATCGACTGTCGCGAAGGGGTTCCCGCGTGGGGTGAGTAAAGCAGGTAGTGATAATCTATAAGGGTTACTCTGACCTAAGTGCTCATACAATGATCAAACCAGCGATACACATCAGTGAAAATGTCTACATGAATGTCGTATGTCATGTATGGAATCTTCATGCCCATATCGAGTCACCCACCGACTCCTCACACATGCTATCCCAGTGTGACAGCGTCGCTGAGTGGTACCAATGACACACATATCGAGGCCGCTGCAGGCTCACCATTTACCCAAATACAAGTGCGATGGGCAACTAATCTCTAGTCAATCTCGACTACTATCACACAACCCGAAGTCTATGTGATAACCATGATTGTGTGTCTTCTTTGGGCAACAGAACTTTTCGGCTCACGCCCATGCGAGGTCTCTACACCCATCACAGACACCCCCGGATCACCGCGGTCTGCTTACGCTGTGTTCAGGGCTTTTTTCGCGAAGTTCGCGGTCCCCTTCTTCACTCAGCCAATACACATTATTTATAGTTCTTTTTATGTTTTGAACCGTGAGTCATTTATTGGACATCGTCCAAAGTACAAGCTCACTACCCATTCATCCTTATTGATGGATGACCTGTCTCGTCATCTGCATGATATGTTGATGTCCCTATGCATATGCAATGTTAATGCCACTGCATGTTCTCATGTTACATGTATGATGCACATTACATGGAACATTCTAATCAATCGTACTACATGTCAAGTACCATGCAACATATATCGCAAGCATATAAGTTCCATACATTTCATGCCAATCTTTATAGATATCGTAGTATCATGCATATTAGCATTCATCGATATATGACTAAACAGTAATGTCATATATAGCCTTCCTTAGGCTAACTCATGGCAATATACCTAATACAATAGCCTACAACATGTCATGCAATGAATTCATGTAAACCAGGCTATTCACATCGACCATGACGAATAACCTACACACTTTGTGCAAAACATAGATTTCGGCCAGGTTGTGGACGCACTACCTTCCACGGGCACATGGAAAGAATCTTGACTCAATGGGCTTTCCATAGAGTTTAAGAGACGCCCAAGCCGAGTTCGGACACGAAGATATGAGTAGTCGAAAGTTGGAAGCGACAAGCGAGGAAATGATAAGTAATACCCACCTACACACTTGAGTACCGAACTTGACTTTCGACGGGTTGTGGATACCAATTACCATCAGGGAACATGGCTGGGTTCTTGACTCCAATGAGCTTTCCATAAAGTCGAACACGAAGCGGAGTTGGGCGAAGGCGTTATGGTGCTTTTCATTCAAAATGATTAGTTTACTGCGCCTGGAAGCGGTCTGTGATACCGTTTCAAAGGGGTCTTAATTAATAATTGTACTGGTTCTTTATATACATTTTGAATATCACAGTTCTTAGGGTTCTTCTCCAGCTGGAATCCCACCATCGGATCACTTTGAAACTCAAGATATGTCTAAGCTTGCGAGACTACTCGGTTTTGAAACATAACGAAATTAATCGACGTAGCTCCCATTTGAATGTATTTATGAGTCCAAAGGGATCGGAATTTTGATAGACCTATTTTAAGGAAATATGTTCTCTTATAAGTCTGGATTTACAGAAATGAAATCGCTAAATTCGGATGAGTGATGACAAGTTATGTGAGATACCAACGCTAACAAGAAAATTGTGCGAATATAGCTCCTTTGAATGCGTTACGAGTCGAAGGAATTCGAATTTAGATATACTTATTTCAAGAAAATATGTTCTCTATAAGGAAGTCTTAGTTTATACAAAATTAAATTCTTTCAATTCGGATGAGGATGACGAGTTATGCTTAAAACAGTCATGGGGTCGGAAAAAAAAGCGGGCGGCATTCTCCACTTTGACACACACACACACATGCCCTTAGAAAGTGGCAAGTAGGATAAAACCTATCCTCGATTAGCGTGATTTCACAAGGGACACCGCTAGCACTCTTAGTTTTCGTGAGAAAGCCCAAACTGGACACAGGCGAAATCTTGTGATTACGAATGCGTGTGCTTCTTGTCCACGTAGACGGCTTTAACTCGGCTCTTGGGGATTCAGACCAACAAAACCGGAGTGAAATCATTGGAGAAGCTTGCTTTTGCCCTCCTCTCTCTCTTTCTCTCTCTCTCCTAACATTTGTCTGGGCCAAAATTGTGAATCTTGTGATTTTAGATATTTCTTGTATTTATACATGAGACACGTGGCTCACATCGCGCCACGTGTCCTATTACGTCAGTTTTCGTCTAGAAACAATTTATTCTCCCGTTTGGAGTTCGCTGTCTTGAAATAGAAATTCTTTAAATATTTGATATTTTTTGAGTTTTAAAAATACGTTTAGGGTCGAGCAGCCGTCGACTTGAGAGTCGTGAAAATCCATTTGTCTCGAGATTTGAAATTAAGCAGGTGACTATATTTAGGTGAGACAATTCGCGGTGAAGTCAGTTCGTCATCGAATCTAGAAATAATTTCAGCAAATTTACCATTTTGCCCTTCTTAACAAAAATTCAAATTTCTAGGTTTTTTTTTTTTTCGGGTCTTACATTGGCAGCCTCCCTAGTATCGACATGGGATCTTCCACCAATCTAGTCTTAAACAGTTTGAGTAGCATGAGGTTTGGAGGATAGAGTTTTGTTTCCATAGATAGTCTCTTAATGGATATTCCTAGAAACAATTTGCAGAGGCACTTGTGGCGTGAGAAAGACTCCAACCCTATAGGGAATAGCCGCATTATTCCACATTCCCCTCCATTGTTTAAAGCCTTGAGGGCTCCTTGGGCTATCCGGCTTGAGATGTCCGTGCATATATAGTGTCGAAGTTTATCACTTATCAGATGTGGGATGTGTGATCTGGTTTTAATGGGAGATCATGGTTGAATGTTTTTGATTTGGATTGAGGCGGGATGGAAGGAGGTTGAGGTGTGTTTGGAATTCTCCTACGAACCTGGCTTTTTTTTTTTTTTGACCTTTTCTAATTTAACAAAAATTATAAGAGTTTTCAAGAAATTTATATTGAAAAAGTTGAAAACAACTTATTAAAAAACTATTTCCAAAAATGCCAATGAGACATGACTCAGTTCTTAAGGATTGTGCGAGGTATACAAAGGGAGTTTAACATATCGGGTTAGTTTTTTAACCGAAAACGTATCTTCTGATATTGCAAATACATGTAGTGAATATGTTTAAAGCTATTTTGGAAAATATGGGCTTTGTTGTTTCACAATTTTGGCTTGTTTTTGTTTAAAAATAAGAAGAACAAGAAAGCAGTTTGGTTTTACAGTTTTTTTCTAAGCACTTAAAATGTTAAATTTAAAACGATAAGAGTTTCGAGGAGAAGGTGTTCTCATGTTTTAAAGAACAAGGGTATAAGAAAATAGAAGAGGAGAATAGGTTCGATTCCCTTTTTTTATTCTAGACAAAATATAAAGAACACAAAATAATAAATTTAAATAACAAGAATAATTTTCAAACAACACATATTATGCGTGTTTTGAAAATCTATTCTCAAAAGAATAGTTTTAAATACAAAGACCAAACATGTCTAAGTATTTCTTAAAGTAATTTTTTTTTTTTACATTTTGGCATAATTATTCTAAAAACTAAAATTATAAACCCCTATATTTATATTTTATACACCATTATATAATTTTTATATATGTATTTATAAATAAGAGGTCTCGGGTTCAAGTTTTGATCATCCGGTTATATTATGTGGTAGATTTTCTGTCACATGGTTAAATACTTGACTTTAAATGGGGATTAGTTTGGATGTGGGATGACTTAAAGGCGTGCAAGGGTTGCTTAGGACACCCAACACTTTATGCTTGATAAAAAAAAAAAAGTTTATAAAGGGTGCGTGAGAGAGAACATTATAGGCTTATTTGAACTTATCTTCTCAGATAAGTACTTTTAAAAAAATTTATAAGTGTTTGGAAGAACTTATAAAATAACTTATGACCCCCTAGAAGCTCTAGTTTATTTCAATAAATTTTGTAAAAGAAAGCTTATCCAAAATAAGCTTAAATGTTTTATATGAAAGCCTAACAATGATTGTCTTAATGACAAAATTGTCATACTAACAAATTACTTAAAAAAAAATAAGAATTTTTTTTTGAAAAAATAGAAAATAAATTTCAAAAAAATTATGTAAAAAATAGGTAAATTTTTTGAAAATATATATGTTAATATAGGGAAAAAATCTGAAAAATAAAAAACAGATTTAGAAAAATTATGTAAAAAATTGGTACATTTTTTTTTTTGAAAAATTATGTTAAAATAGGAAAAAATTATTAAAAATATAAAACAAATTTCAAAAAATTATGTAAAAAATAGATAAAATTTTTCAAAAAAATAATGTAAAAAATAGGAAAAAATTATGACATATAATTAAAAAAATAGGAAAAAATTTTATTGATGAAAGGGGTGGCAATTCGAGTGGACAAGCTAGTTGGATGGATATACATTTGGTTGTGTGTGGATTTATAATATGAAAAAAACATGAAGAGGAAATAATAGCACAAATTATTATTTTTATATTAGAAATTACGTTTGAATGATAAATATTTTTAGTATATAGTGAATCTTTCTGCTTTTTTTAATTTTTAAAAATTATGACAATTGTTTATTTATTCAAACACTTTAATTTTATAAGTGCTTATGATGATCTTTTAAGTAATTTCAACCATTATGAGTGTTTGTATAATAATGCATCTAAACACCTTAAAATAATATATAAATGTATTTTAAAATATACATCCAAACACATTAAAATAATGTACAAATATTTTTTTAAATATGCATTTAAACATAAATAACTTATTGAATAAAATACTTATGATATAAGTTTTTATCTAATAAGTTTTTATATAAGTACTTAATTAAGCTCTTACAAAATAAGTGCTTAATTAAACTGGTTATCCAAAATGGGCTAAAATAAAAAATTAAAAAAAAAAGTGCAAAAAGGCGAAAATACCCATGGTCAAGGAGCTCCCTTCCGTTTTCAAAATTCAAAACCCTAGAAGAAACACTTCACCACTCCGATTCTCGCAGGGATGAGTAGGATCAGCACATGGCTCTGAAAGAGCCTCAATTTCGGAGCTCCGGTGACCCAATGGAAGAATCCGATGCGGAAGAACTCTGGAGGCTGATGTGAAGTATGGCTCAGAAGCTGCTCCATTACCGGACAACTCTCCCTGTTCAGCTCAAGTCCACATTCACTTCGATCCTCTCTTCTCAGCGACCTCCTTTTCTCGAATTAGTCTCCGGATCCGACCTCGAAGCCGCCGGAGAATCTGACTCAGGTCAATTTGGGGTTTCTGGTTCCCACCCTTTTGTTATTTTTTTTTCTCTGTTTTTCGTTTCCTGAGAAATTTGCTAAATGAAAAATAGAAAGTGACTACTTGAATCGAAGATTTTCATTGCGAGAGATAAGAAAAGCAGAAATTCACGTTTAATTGAGGCCAATACAAATGTTTGAGTTAGTTTCGGTGAGTTTGGAGAGCAAAAGATCTTTCGTTATTTGCCTATATTTTATTTTGATTCGTTTTCTTGTTGTGCATGAACCAAGCGGAGCGCTGGAATTACATTTGTTCTTATTTGGGCCCTGAGAAGAACAAATTGGTTTAGGTAAAGTGGGTTTCCGCTCTCAGGATATAAAAAAGAACCGTAATTTTCAGAATTATATTTCTAGTTTCTCTTTGCTGTCCAACATAGCTCTAAATTGCTTTGTTAATGATATTGAATTTAAAAACCCAGCTTATGCTTGGATCCGGAGAGTCCTGAGGGAAAAAAAAAAATATGTTAAGAAAATTAGTTTTATCATGATTAATACCATGGAAAATGCAAAATATATAAACAAATATAACTTACACATTTTCAAATTTTCTCAATCAGTATGTCAAAGAGCTACAATAAGTGAAATGAGTTTGATCTAGGATATATTATTTTCCTTCTGAGGTGGTTTGTGAAGAATGTTGGTGGTTTAATCATATGGTATTAATGGGGTTGACGGTGAGGACTTTGACGGTAGAATGAAGATCAAGAAAATCCCTCATTTTTTATTTTTTTGCTTCCAACAACTTACTTGAGACATCATTACCTGACATGATCTTTTAGCCTTTCTCTTCTCATAGGGAAGAAAAATACTGTTGAACAGTTCTTTATTCGTATCTTATTTCATTTCTTCCTTTATCTTTAAGCCGATTAAACAAAAGACTTGTGAAGTTCACACTCAAAGCATCTCACAGCTCTTAGTTATTCTGTTTTTTTTTTTCACTTGTAGTTGAAGTATTAATCCCTTTTGTGCTTTGCAAATGCAGGGGAGAGAAGGGTTTTGCTAGCTGAAGGAGATCGTGAGACTTCAGAGAAAATACAGTTTCTCAAACAAAAGATTTCAAGTAATGTCTCTATCATTGTAGTCCTCTTAAAAAGATTGAATGAATTTATTTCAATGGTCGGAAAACTTGATTCGTACAATGAAATTATGCATCCTGCCTTCGAAAGGAGAAGGACTAGCTGACCTAGTTGAGGTTTCACATTTGCATTAATTTTGTTATCTGTTTCACTTGAAGAGAACCCCTATACTGTATTGCATGCATGCTTGACTGCTTCAATTCATAGTACCATGAACCTAGCCCTCAAAATTCTTCAAGGGAAGGAATTGCTAGAACTGAAGGCATTTGTTGTGGCATAGTATTATGTGACATAACATGAAGTTGTTCATATTTTTGAAAAGCATTTTTTGATGTATTGACTATAATGAGTAGAAAGATGGTATATCGCCAGTGTTTTGACTTTATTTCTCGTGATCTTAGATGTTAAAGAACACATTGTTTGGCCACTGTGGTTATTAATCAATAAATCAAAAAATCCTTCATTCTAATTATATTTAGTTATATAAGTTATAAAATGAAAGATTTGACATAGGACTTACTATGTAGAATTTGAATATCTAAATTAACAATAATCGTATCTTAAATTAAATTACTATACTCTAATGTTGAGGATGAGCGCCATAGGTGGTGTAAGACTGATCCTATTCCAATCTTTCTCCTATGTATCTCGAAACCATATTCATCAATTTCGAGATACATTAGAGAGGTTTATTCTTTGGAGTTTTTCCAGGAGCAGTAATCCATTTGGAAACCTTGTTATTTTGTAACATGACTCAATTTTCAGAGTCTTAAGATTAGGCATTGTTGTTTCCTCTATGGAGAAGTCTTCTAGCTCGCGGCAACCCCCCGGCATTTGTAGGAATCCAATTACAGCCCCTAACATAAGTGAATCACTCGGTCACGAGAATCCTCGAAGCTCGCAGCCTTAGTACTCCAAGATTGGATCTTCGTCCAATCTAGTTTGAAAAAGTTTGAGTTGCATGAAATTTGGAGGATAGAGTGGTGTTGTTTCCACGGATAGTCTTTGCAAAGGCACTTGTGGCGTGAGAAAGACTCCAACCCTGGGAATGGCATTGTTCTACAATATTCCAATTTTTTTGGCATTACAAACATCATTAATCATCAACTTGAGATTTTGAAGCCCAGTTAATTGAGATATAGATAGGAATACCCTTCCAAACTTCGGGGATCGATCTCCTGGAGCTTCAATTGCTTTAGCTTAGTCTGTTTTCCCAAGTCGTCATCCTTCAATCAATTACCACCCTGTAGAGATAATGTTTGAAGGTTGTTCATTTTGTGGAAACCCAAATGGGCCATACACCCACCGCTCTCTCATTGATTGCCTCGATGAGATCCAACCATTCCGACAAGTTAGATGTCTCATTTGCCGTAAATTTCCAAATTGTATGGGTATATAAATAAGTCAGGATCTAATCAAGTGTTTTCAAATTAACAATCCTTCTCGAATGATGGAGTTTTATCGTCGAACGAACCGCTTAAGCATATATATCAGTGGATGAGTTCTCCTATTTTTCTCGATAGCTGCACCATAACCCACTCGCATTATGTCCACGTGCAAGACCGAATCAATTTAGTATTTATGCAATAACCCAATGGGGAGTCTATCGAGGATCAAAGATCCGAGATTAGAATTTTGTAACAAGTGAGAAGAGATTATCTGATGATGAATATTACTGATCAGTCTATGGACACTAGTAGGAAGCCTGTTCACATCATCCATGTTTTCATCTACCTCAAATTTTTTTTCTTCTTTAGCTTCTGAGATGGCAAGATCTTGAAGCAGGTCATGTATACAACAAGATTTTAATTAATTCCGTTGAGCTCAGTAGTTTCGCGTTTGACTCCACGAATTGCTCAGGCTTCTCAGCTCAAACTTCACACACCCCGTAACTCTTCGCGAATAATACTCCGATGTTGGTACTCCCCATGAAAAACTCGAATTAAGTGCTATGATTTTGTCACAATCCTCCCCGTTACGCTTCATCCGCTCTCGATCTTTGGACTCATGCGCCGTTTCCTTTGTTCTCATTCATGTAAAATAGGGCAGATCTGTGGTGTGTGCTCACCCCAAAATTTTGCCACATTGATTAGTCACCTCCGATCAAACATCACACTAAAGTAAAAGACATGTAAATGTATAGCGTAATAGACGTGGGAGAGGAAATAATTACAAGAAATTCCTTTGTCAGGGATCACGTTTTCCTAAAACATCACATAGAGATTTGTATGAAATCTCTCTTATCATACATCACTTTATCGCTTTCTCAAGGTGCCCTATTCTTCCTTCTCATACTTGTAAATTAATCATTGTGAAAATGAATACGTAAAAAAGGGTTAGTGAATACACTCATCGATCTCTAATCCTCCTCCGGGAAAAACTCCACAATAAAGAAAGCAGGTTTTCAAGTAAGAGGGTAAGTCATATACCAACACAAGAATTCCCAAACAAGATTCAGACTCACTCTAGATGCCAATCCATGCTTCTACCTCACAGTGAGTCTCCCGTAAGATCTTTCTGTGATAGAAGTCCTCCAAGAGCCACAATTGCAAAGAGGTAAACCTTGCATTGGCCACAATCTCCTTTCTTGAAATCCTCCAACCCCGGCTATGTCCGCACCGACATTAGCCCCCACTGGGCTGGAAACAAAATTACGCCTTTATCCTCATCCAGAGGTTGAAGTTTATGGCAATTTGAATGAGCATCCGCAGCAATTTGTTGATTGCGAGTAGTGATCAACACTTTGCTACTCTTATTTGATTCCGCTGGAAAATATGAGTTTAATCCGTGCCAAACATCGATGCTCCATACATCATCAAGTACCTATTCCCTTGTAGACATTTTTCAATCTCTTTTCCCAACTCCTTCGATGATGCATTGGAGGATCTCAAGAAAAAGTTCCCGAATACTGAACTCTTGAGATACAGGAATCCAAGCATGACAATCAAAGTGACGCTAAACATTACTGTCTTCGTAAATTTTCTTAGCAAGAGTGGTTTTGCCAAGGTCACCCATTCCGACGATGGCCACTACTCCTCTCTTCATCACTTTCTCTAATAGCTTTCCTTTTACGGCTTCCAAATAATCAGTCATCACTGCTGTGCCGCTTTTTTCAACAATGAGGACCCTTTCCTTAGGATTGAGAATCAAAGATTGGATAGTAGAATTTTGCAAATGCGGATAGATGGTCTGATCAAAATTACACCAGTCGACGAATGCTGATAGGAACCACATCCTCATCCATGTCTTCGTCCACCTTAAATAGTTTTTCTTCTTTAGATTCTGAAATGGCTAGATCTCGAAACAGATCATGTATGTGACAAGACTTGACTCTTCCATCTGCTCTCTCGTATAAGCTACCTGAATCATGCCCCCTCTGGATTAGGTTGTTTAAGTAGTCTTCTGCAATGTGTTCTACTTTTTATTTTCCTCCTTTTTGAATAATCCTTCAGCCAATCCACAAGCGAATAAACATACATGCATTGATCTTAGAATCCTCCCGAAAAACTCCACAATAAAGAAAGCAAGGCTTCAAGTAAGAGGGTAAGTTGTTACAGCTCAACGCAAGAATTCCCAAACAGTAAGAACCACAATTGCCTTCTGCCACGAGTCTTGTGTCAGATCTTTCCTGATTGAAGTCCTGTAAGAACCACAATTGCGAGAGGTAAACCTTTGCATTTCGTCACAATCTCCTTGAAATCCTCCAACCCCGACCATGTCCACACTGATACGCTCCCTACTCTGTTGAGAAACAGCTCCCAGCTTTTATCCTAGTCCAAAAGTCGAAGTTTATGGCAATACGAATGAGCATCTGCAGCAATTTGTTGATTGCGAGTAGTGATCAACACCATGCTGCTCTTATTCGATTCCGTAGGAAAATATGGGCTTAATCCTTCCCAAACATCGGTGCTCCAAGCTCATACACGATATTCCCATATGATTCTCTACGATAAACCTCAGGTGCCATGTAACGATCTGAAAACATCAAAAAATCGTCTCAGCAAACTTTTTCAAATTCTAAAATGTTTTATTTGACATTCAGGTGCAGAGAAATTGTGAAACTTAACAAAGGAGGTTGCATAAAAGAATCCTTAAAAAGTATTCAGAGTTCTCAAATACACACTGCCTTTCTATGATTTTCTATTTAAGGAATGAGCGGCTACCAAGAGATTAGTTTTTTGTTACTTCTTTGTATAAGGAAATTGAAACCAAAAGGCACAATTTCTATAAAAAATTTGAAATAATGAATTAAAAAACCAACTTGTTGCATATAGTGAAAGGAGGCCTGATATATATGGGTGTTATATGAATGTAGGACATGAAAACCTTTAACAACCTAACTGAATTTTAAATTTTTCAAGCATTGACCAGAAAAGGGAGCATCCAAATCAAGATCCTAGTAGAAGATTGCACTTGTTGACACTCCAACATGAAACTGATTACAGTAAATAAACTGATGAATGTTATCTATGATCTTCACTTAAAAACTAAGGGATATAAAGGTTATATGTAGCCACTTGCATCTTCATTGTGAAGGACAATTTGATCTATTAAAGAAGGAAAAAGAACCCCCATTCAGAAGCGAAAGCCTGCCCCACATCTCATCTGTCATCTAATTCTTATTTTTAGTAGGATAAAGATTGTAAAGCAACAGTAGTATCTGTGTGGTTGACAAATCTGCACAAACATGCACACATTTTTCATTTGAAAGTCTTGAGATCTAAGCAAATCATGTATGTAAAAGAAAAGATCCATTTCCTTAGGTATTTTAAGTAAAATCTTCCTACATTATTTAGACATTGAAAATGTATGTACCGGATCTGTTCCACCCTGAGCCTTGTATCTTGCATATGTTCTCATGACCAAAGCTACGAGCATCTGAAAGCGGCTGCCAAAATAATCATATTGCATGTGGCACATGTCAATTATATTCTACAGGGAGAAGAACATAATGCTTGCAACAGGAAAATCCTTTAAGTAGCTTGCAGCCTTGCACACCAGCAGGGCTAACAGGAATAATATGCAACATTCTACATAGGCATAATGGAGTGAAACCTAAAGCTGTGGAAATAAATCGAGATAGTTGGCTCTTCTGATATTATTCAAACAGCCCCTCAAGTAATAAAGGAAGTGCTGATACTATAAATAATATGATATTGTCAGTGATTGTAGTAGCTTGTGTGGCATGCAAGGGACCAAAAATCAGCAGAATCATTAATTGCAAGAAGAAAAAAACAAAGCAAAGAAAAATCAAAGTAGTTTAGTTCCTAGGAGATTTTCTAGATTGCCTTGCCATTTGATTTCCTGTACCAGCAATTTTAGCACAACCAACATTACACCAGACATGTGGCAGAAGTTTCTGCCACAAAATACCTGTTCAATGCCCCAGAATGCCAATTGAATGAATCACAAAGATTAAACACTATAAACAAAAACTTACAGTGCGTCCCCAGCGATCAATGGAGTTCACATCAGCTCCTTTCTCAAGAAGGAGGACAACAATTTCTTCGCAACCTTCACAGGCTGCTAAATGGAGTGCTGTTCTTTTATCATAGTCAGCCAGATTGGGCCTAACTCCTTTCTCCAATTTGTATTACACCCCTTTATCAATTTTTACTAGAGCAGTAGAGAAGCCGATATGGCCCTCTTAAATCCATGGTTTGGTTGCATCTTCTGTTGAAAAGTGAACTCATTTCTACTTTGAATAACACCATAATCAACTTTTTATAAGTTCATCTTAAATACTACATGACTATTATGCTCATATTCACAAAATTTGCAACTGATTTATCTGCTTTGGCTTTGAATTCCATCAAAACAAATGGACCAATTCAATTGCTAAGGTCCTCTGAGAAAGGTGAGTTTTACATGCATTTTGAACAACACTTTATCTGCATTCACTAAAAATTAACCATTTCTACAATTAAATCTTCTTCATAAATATAGTCCTATCAAGTGAAATATTTTGGCTGATTTTCCACAAACTGTCATCCCACACTTGGTAAAGTTTATTATTACTAAAAAAACTAGTAGTATCGGGGAGCATTTATGGTCTTTTTTTCGTTTTCCATAGAAACAAACAGCCAAATACACAACAATTCAAACATCCAGGTTATACCATTGCCAAGAAAAATAAAAGATAAAAGAAATGAAATACTACCGTGGAGGCGGTGAAGAAGGTCTGCAATCCCTCCATGGAAGGTGTGAGAACTGTCGCAAGGTCAATGTTGAGATCAGAGAATTGAAACCGCCCTCTGTTGTTTGAGGGGAAAAACCGTTGCAGATGAGACATGAAGCTTATAACCTTAGCGGGGTGACAGTTCATATGGAACAATCCAAATGCGGGGAGATATCTATGTTTTATGTCTTTTCGATCTAATATGATAAACTTGAACTTTGTTTTGTTCGTCTAAATTGACCAAAGGTCTGATTGGTCCCCGAGAGAACTGGGGAAAAGTAAAAGGAAACGATAGCTGCAATTTCCCACTTTCCGTGTTTTTTTTCATCCATGGTGAGTCGAATTTTTCTTCTGTTTTCCCACGGTTTTCTTCGCAACCAAACCGAAGGTTAAAGCTTTATCTTCTTCCTCTTTTTTCTTTTCTTTTTTTTGGCGGGATTTTTATTTGCCAACATAAATGGTACGACGTCGTTTTTCAATTACTCAACTATTATTATTATTGGTACGTCGTCTAACTTGTTTTGTGGAATATTCCTCGTAACATAAAAATTGTTACAAAATTTAAGAAGTTCAATCACCGAACTTGTAGGCAATATGATTAAGATCTCCCATAATTTAACAAAAAATTTTGAGTTTGATTCTCGATAATGTAATTATGTTTTATATTAGAGTTTTATCATTCTTATGATATATCATGAGTTTAGTTTGAGTGTGATTAACTTAAATATGTCTTTCATATGTGTCTAAATTTACTCAAAACACCTCATAGTATGAAGAAACAAAAATAACAAGCTCAAGTTGAATATGTGCATATAACATACTTGGATTAACTTCACTTTTTAACTTTTATCAATATTATACAATTATGAATTTACAAGTCAACTTATTAAGCATTATTCTACAGCTAATTAATTATTATTTTTTTATAGATATAAGAATAAACTCTCTTTATATCAATTACCAAACTAACAAAAGGAAAAATAATAATCATAATATTAATAGAGTGCTTTCAATAGTTGGGAAGTACCATGCCTAATTCATTGATTTTTACCATTCACCAATCTCTACTTGTGCCGTCCCAATTTTCGAGGGTCCCGTTGACTAATCGTCAATCTACGGAAATTTATGCCTTAGGTCATTACGCATCTAAGTCTTGGTATCCGACCGATACCAATTACTCATGAACACCGAGTTACTCGACACCACCTCGATACGTCCCTTCACCGAGACTCATTCATTCATATTTAAATAAAAAATATGATAATAATGCACTTAAATATAATATGTAAGAGTCTGATCACGACCCTCTTACCATAATTACATACCCGACTATATTAGCAATAGTCTAAAATAATTTAATTACAATTCTTTTATACAAAAATACATGCTAAAACTAGTTTGTCCCTATCACTTTTACAAAGAGATTTATCAAGGTCATATGTCGGCCTTCTTCACAATCATGGCCTCACTCAGCGCTTCAGCCCACCTGTCGACTCTATACCGCAAGGGTCGTCTCATAAAGGCGAAGCCACGCCGCAAAGGAATACCTCCTACAAGAGCTACTTCATCTAAATGCACACGCAATGTTCACCAACATTTCACACACATTCCAATGCTAACATGTCAATTTATATGGAATCCTCTCTATATGTCATGCCACGAATAAGATTACACTCACATGCATCAACATTCTCAGTCCTCACCGACTCTCACACAATGCCTAAGCCCATGTGATAAAACTCATTATTCGATGACATCCAATGATCATTTTTCAAAACAAATTTATTTTGTTTAAGTAAACTAAAGCTGATGAAACATCACAATGATCATTTTATATTCAAAATTCATGCGCCTTTATGTGGGTAGCGGATTTTTGGTGTCGCATCGCGGGCTCAGCTAACCCAAACACTTTTACGGCCTTTCACCATTAGGGACTATGTCTGACCATAATTGGCGGGTTTTTTACCCGAGAGGGGGATCTATCCCTACTTGCTGATATCTGACACATATTTTCTTTTACATTTTAATCAACCGTGCGACTCTGTTGGACGTTGTCCCATTTAACTGAGCTCACTCAATCAAACATCAAACGCAGTGTCGATTTACCAATCATGCACTCACACCCATTTAATGCGACGCCCCCGCATACGTAAGAACTAAAGCATGCCATTGCATGTTACAGACAAGGTCACATGCACAATGAATACTACATGGATAATTCTATTCATGCATATCACCAATGCATCATGGACAATTATATCTATATGCATATAATTTCCATACATCATTTCATGCATGTCAATATATCATGCAAGCATATATCAACATTCACATTCAACATGTCATTCTATGATCAAGCAACGACACACACACAAGCAAACCATGTAATGGCCATTGCACACAACAATTCATCACATGTCAATATGTTAGAGCACACATATAAACATCCAAACATGTCACTCTTAGTCAAACAATGACACTTCCAATGTCACATATAATGCCCCCATAAGCCTACAAACATCACAAACCGAGTCAAGAAACCGACCAAATAGTTCGACAACCGGTCAAGAACCGACCAACAGTCACAAACCGGGCCTTGAAACCGGCCCTAACTTAGCCATGGCAGGCCAAAATTTCCTCCCTAAGCTCACCGCCCCCCAAAGTGAGTGGCTTTGCCTAGGCAACTTGTGCACGTCCACATGCATTTGTCTCCTGCTGTCTTCAGCGTAGTACCAATCCTCCGTGGGAAGATTTTCACCTTTTTCCTAGGCGAAGAAACATTGTCTAGAACCTAAAAATGCAGTTTTTCTCTTCGCCAAACAGACCCTTAACCGAAAAACCCACTTTTCCAAGCCCAAAGATGGAAAGTAAAGCAAGGTAGAAAATCTTACCTCAGAGCGTGATACACCAGATCGCTCCAACCCGAATAATAACTCTCGACATTTCGAAATCTCTCATCTTTGATCTTCTGGGCGAATCTTCTGTGTACCATCGGTACCCTCGTCGATGCGACGAATCCTCATTCGCCTTCCAATTAACCACCAGAATCCGAAGTCCATAGATCTGGGAGGAAGCCTCGTCTTTCTCCCTCTCTCTTCTCAATCAAAACCGTGAAAATCGCTCTTGCCCTAATTCCTCTTTTCCCAACTTAAGTTTGCTAGATGCGCCCACGCCGTACCTCCCGTGTTTACCCTCGTTCGAGTCCGATTCTGGCCTGAAGCAATTTATTTCATCTCAGTTCAAGTTCAAATTTTATCCCATGAACTTAACTCAAGTAATTTCTCAACTTCCGAGATTTTCGTCAACAATCTCGTATTCGGGAGTCATTGGACACCCATCACCCCGAAAAACGTGAAAATCCGACTGTTTCGAAATTTGACAAAATTCGTTTGGGTACCTAAATTTCGCAAGACGAATCCAATGATGAGTTTTGTTTTATCATCCGAGATTTAGAAAATTTTAAGGTTTTCAACTTGTACTATGCTGACAATTTTCCATTTTACAATTTTTCAGAAAAATTATATTTTTCTCTGGTTTTATACTACCACTACATATCAATTTTATACTTAGGATGTCAAGAATGAATAGTTGGTATTTTTTAAAAATAAAAATTTATATATATATATATATATATATATTATTGTAAAATATTATGGGCAAGAAGAATATAATAGGTATCAGAGAGAGATTAAAGAAAACTAGATAAGCACCAAAGATGGTAGGAGAAAGCCAGAGAACAATTTTATTTTCAATTTCATTCTCTTATATACATCAATAGGGAGATCAAGCATTCATACGTAACGTAGCTTACACGCGCTTAGCACAGTAATATCAATATACATCAATATACATTGATGTGGCATAGTCACGAACGATAAAGCTACTTAATGTCGTGAGGCTACTAATGCCATAATAGGTGCCACATTGAATATAAGACGATGCATATAGGCTACGTTTGAATATAATGAATATTCATTCATAGATTAAGATAACACTCCTCGACAGATCCTCTCCTAAGGACAGAAACTGGGCTTAAGAACTCCACGCACCTCCCACCAAGCTCGCCGACCGACAAGTTACCATGAAATTTAAGCCATAAAAACCGGCAAACCAGATTTGGAAAACATTGGCTATAAATTTTTCACTTTTCTATCAAAATCACACCTTTAAATTTAACGAAAATCCGGCAAAGATAACGACCGCATCTGGTCAAGCCTAAAATACAAAAAAATCAATTGTATATAAAAAAAAATATACTCCCAATATTTTCCAAATCAACTATAACAATAAAGGATCTCCATCTCATCAAAATATAAGATAAGGACTGTCCAATATAAGTTTATCGCAACTCGCTTTTCTCAAAACCATGCATGCATATTTTACAAAGATATTTACATATACAAAATGTCACATTTTAAGTTTACTAGTTTTAATTTACACCTTATCTTATATATAATCACAAAGACAACGCTAGACTAAGGATCCCGAAAGGTCTTTTCTACTTCAAAGACCTCGCACTCGAAAAATTATTTTAAAAAACGTAAAACCGTGAGCCAAACTGCCTTCCGTTGAGTACTATGAGTTCTAAATGCCACGTCACGTCATTGTACTCCCAATATGAAAATCTGTACGTAAATGATAGTAAACTGCTTATGAGAAAACCGAAGCTTCTTTGCTATGAAACAATTAAACCGCGGCCGAAAAACTATTTCGCTACCGAAACCTGCTTCCGAAAACTATTTACGTCGGGTCAAAACCGGGGTTTGGGCAGGTTAATATCCCAGTGCTATACTGTAAACCGGGCACCAACCACTCGGGCCCATTTATGAAATACTCCTAGACGTGATGCCACCTTAACCCTAACCTCGACACTGGGTAGTGAACCTCTAACACTACCCCGATAGCATTGGCCCCACGAATACTACGTGATCTATATAAGATAACGGAACTCTGAATCCAAAACGTCAAGGATGGAACCTGAACCAAGACCTCATCGCATGACTAAGTCGCGCTAACTATATACCCGAATGTGCAGAGGGCTTACTCACTATATAACATATGCTAAATCTAAACCCAAATCAATGACTGCGCAATATAGCTAGTCATAATATCCCATAACCTCGCATGCCAACCGAAATACATCTAACCTAAACTCAGTTTGCCATCTGTGTTTTGCTAAACCAGCCAAATTGCTTCAATAAATTTAAAACACTTATACTTAAACACTTATAAATACCGACATAACATATGGGAGGTAAAAACATGCTTTATAAATTCTATATTTTCAAAGCATCTTACAAACTTGTAATTTAAACACTTTCTGCTTTCTTTAGAAATGATTTTCAGTACTCACCTTTTTCTCCACTAATTTCTTTCAAATTCATTACACTCTAGATTCTCGTCTGATGCTCAAATCTGCTACACAATTCATTCAAATTACTTAAAATGCCTCGCTTAACGTTTTAACCATAAACATACATTGCAAGCCAGTGACTATCGAACGACCGATTCTAACAAACTTACGCCAAGCAGCCTCATTCGGAGGCGACATCGAGCATTATGAGGAACAAAGATCAAATGTCCTTTGCACACAATGTCAGTAAACTGATCCAGCGGAATCATTCATCCACGTCCGGCTGGTGCACTGGGATCTACTGCATCTCTCATCCTGAACCCGTGGTCAACTCCAAACTCTGATAAACGCTGTAATTTCCGATTTCGATTGCCCGAATATTAGCCCTAAAATTCCTAAAAATTCCTAAACTCGCCTAAAAAAATTTGGGACTAAAGTTTACGACCTTTCACTACTCTCTAAGAAAAAATTTCAAGCCATTATATAAATTTCTTACGTTTGAAATAATACGTAGCAATTTTCTACCTTTTAAAGTTTAACAAAAGGCTAAGATATTGGTACCTATGCATACTCTCTTCGTGAAACTAATTTCGTTTACGATCCGACTCCTTAAAACCTACTATCCGATTCAGAATCCGAGAGTTGAAATTAACAGGAAAATAAAATTTTAAAACCCCTCTCTCTCTTCTACGCCCCTCTCGGCTCAGTCCGTCCAAGATAAGCTTGATTTTATCTTTTTTTCTTTAATTATTATTATTATTTTGACTATTATTATTATTATTTAGATAAATAATTTTTATTACCTTATTCGCCCATTATTCCTAAAAATTTTATTTATCCTAATTGAATATTCTCAAATATTGCCATTTTTCGCATTTTTCTAAAATCCCGCTTTCTGTGCTTTCACTCTAAACTCTGCCGCCAGAAATTTGCAAATATTCGACCTGCCTCTAATTTAACGAAACTTTCCCCAAGTTACTAGATTTGCGAGACCTAACTTAACTACTAATCCGTTTTCGTCATCCGAAATCTAGAGAATTTTCGAGATTTCCCTGAACTATTTTGGCAATTTATTATTATTATTATTCTTTTGAAATTCCATAATTTATACTTTCACCCTTCCACCTTCCTTAATTGAAAAAGTGCCACAATTCTTTGAAAATTTTATACCTCACCCTTAAAACAAAATTTCAAAAATTCAGACATGGGCACTAAAATAATTAAGGAAGCTCCTCGTGCACATTACTACACACATACCCACACCCTCCTGACCCGGGGCTGTAAATCCTCCCTTCCTGCTAACATTTCTCGCTCCCAAATGAACAAAACTTCAATATAAAGAGGAGGCTCACCGAAAAACAACTGAGGATATCGACTACAAGATCTCGAGCCTCGACTCCATGTGTACTTTAATCCCACATGATTCCATAAACTCGATCAACGAAACGACCTTATTCCAAAATCGTCAGGATCTACATTATTGCACTCGCCGCCTTTATAGTCAAATTATCCTTGTACCTCAACGGCCAATCTCGAGCACGGAGGACTCTGAGTTAATACCGGTGCCACGGATACGAAACACATTACGAACTCCAGACAACTCGGGCGAAGGCTCCAATCTATATGCTACTGTCCCACTTCCGGCAATAATATGGCCCTATGTACTGGCTCACTTTCCGGTCTTCCAATCAAGGACACCTTTTCTGTAAAACCGGAGGAAGACCCTATCGCCCACCTTAAACCCGTGCAGATCTCTACCTGCCATCCGCATAACTTTGTGAGGTCTCGTCCCGGGCTATCTCGGGAGTCCGTCTCGACAATCCGATCTTATCTAAGGTAATCAGATTCAACTCGGGGCTCCATCGGGCCCCTCTCTCTCCTACTTCATCCCGAAGATACGAGAGCACGACACTTCCCGCCATACATCGCTTCAAATGGAGCCATGCCTATACCGATTGATAACTGGCTTGTCAGGAAGAACTCCATGAGATAAATGCATATCCCACCTTCCTTAAACTCTATCACGATGCTCTAAGCATATCCTCTAAGACCGATCAGCTTCTCTCGACCGACTCATCACCCGATGATGGAAAGCCGTATAAAGTGCACCTCCAGTCCCCATGGCATCCCCAGAACTGACCAAAACTGGATGTGAATCTCAGGTCCTGGCCTCGAGACTATCGATATAGGAACACCATGTAATCTAACCATCTCCTCCACATATAATTCGGGGCCAACTTGGTTCAACCCGGGCCATCATCAAGTAACTGGGGCTTCTAAAAATGCGCGATTTCAAGTACTATCCACTATCACCCATATAAGATCGTGGTCAGTTCTCCGGAAGTTCCTGCCTCAAGAACAAAAATCCATAGTAATCTCATCCCACTTCCATACAGAACGGCGGGTCAGATCTTTCCCCGCGGCTTCTCGTGTTCGCCTTTACCGCCGACGTTAGATCCGATACGAAACTGCATCTCCTTTTCACGCCTTCCACCAATAAATACCTCAGAGACATGATACATCTTTGCTACCAGTATAGTACGCATATGCCGAAGATTTCTAGCCTCTTCCAAGATTTCCTTTTAGTTCACACTCATTTTAGGTACACACACATTCGACTCTAAGTATTACGCCACTGCCTCGACCGAACTCGGTTTCCTACCACCCTCAATCTCTTCCCCTCAACTTAATCCTCATCTCCCGAAACTTGCTTCGACCTTCCTCGATCCGATCCACAAGAAGAGACTTAACATAAAATGATGCCAATAAAGGTCCTCAGATCAGCCACTGCGAATCGGAACCCCAAAGATCTCAACTCTATCAACAATGGAGATATACCGCCCAAGCAGATAAGACTGGGAACCCCCGCTTCCGACTTAAGGCATCGCCACCACATCGCCTTCCCTACGGCACTCCCATCGCAATCATAACCTTAATCAATCCCAACCACCGGCTACGCTCTCTTTGCTAAGCTCTTCTGAGTGAAAATATACTGCAGGCTCTTATGATCAGTGATCTACTATCTACATCGTCGCTTCCCATAGCCAAATTATCCTTGCACGAATCACGATTCAGCATACGTGGAGTGGATCCGGGAATGCACCACTAGAGCACGGATGTAGTTACGAAACACATTATGAACCTTAGACAACTCTGTAGGAAGGTCTACACCTATATGCTACTAGTCCCACTCGGGCAATAACTTCATATGACCCTATGTATCCTCGCCTTCGCCTTCGCTGCCTTCCAAATTCCAAGGACACCTTTCCAAGGGGAAACTTCTGGGAGGAAGACCCTATCGCCCACCTTAAACTCGGTAGACGCTACTAAGCCACCTCGCATAACTTTTCTCTCAGCTGTCCCCGGCTATCTTGAGTCCGGCTCCCTACAATCCGGGATCTTATCTAAGGTAATCTCAGATAACTCTCGGGCCTACGCCCTCTCTCCTACTTCATCCCAAGATACTGAGTACTCAGACACTTCCGCCACACAATGCTTCAAATGGAGTCATGCTCATACCGGATTGATAACCTGAGCGTAGCACCCATGAGAGATAAATGCATATCCCAACTTCCCTTAAACTCTATCACGATGCTCTAAGCATATCCTCTAGTGTTCGAATAGCTCTCTCTAATCGACCACGGCCGGCATGGAAAGTCAGGCTAAAGTGCAATCGAAGTCCCCATCCCGTAACCGGACCAAAACTGATGTGAATCGGTCTCTGGCTCCAGACTATTGATATAGGAACACCATGTAATCTAACTATCTCCTCCACATATAATTAGCCAACTCGTCTCAACGGTCATCATTGCTAATCGAGCGAAATGCGCTTGGGATTCATACTATCCACTATCACCCATATTGATCGCGTGTCACCTCCGAAGTTCCCTAAGCCCAAGAACAAAATCCATAAGAACTATCCCACTCCACAGGAACTCCAAGGCCCATTCTCCCGCGGCTTCCTGCTCCGCCTCACCTTCCGACATGTGCCAGCATCCGGATACGAAATCGCACTTTTTCATGCCCTTTCCACCAATGCTCCCTCGCAGTATGATACATCTGGTGATACCAGGTGCATTTATGACATTCCGCAGTGAGCCTCTTCCAAGATTTCCTTTTAGTTCACTCATTTAAGGTACACACATTCGACTCCCTAAGTATTACGCCATCGTCTCTCGATCCGGAACTCGGCTCCACCTCAATCTCTTTCCCTCAACTTAATCATCTCGAAACTTGCTTCCGACCTTCCTCGATCCGATCCACAAGAAGAGGACTCCAACATAAAATGATGCCAACAAAGGTCCCCAGACGCCTACCCGCAACCCGAACTCCCAAAGATCTCAAATCTATCAACAACGGGAGATATACCGTCACAGATAAGCATTAGAACCCCACGCTTCCGACTTCAAGGCATCGGCCACTACATCGCCTTCCCCAGATGGTACCCCCATCGTGCAATCATAATCCTTAATCAACTCCAACCAACGGCTACGCCTTGCCAAGCCTCTTTTCAGTGAAGATATACGTGTGCTCTTATGACGTGAATATCCGACAGGGAACACCATATAGATAATGTCTCTAGATTTGTGAGCAAAACCAACGCCATAGTCCCAATCACGGGCTCCGGTAGTTCTCGCTCGTGCTTCTTTAATCGACCTGAAGCATAAGCCATCACTCTACCATCCCGCATCAAACACACCCCAACCCTCGTCTGAGGCATCACTATATACCACATAATCCGCCCTTCACCTGCATCGCTAACACCGAGCCGCCGTCAATCTTCGCCTTCCTGCCTCAAACCAGGCGTGCATCCGACCACTCGAATTTCGATCATTTTTCAATAGGTCAGTCAACTGGTTGCCATTCTCAAAAATCCCTCAACAAATTTCCGTAATAACCCGCCAATCCAAGGAAACCGGCGAACTCGAAACATTTCAGGTACTCCTAGCTCACTATAGCTTCAATCTGAGGATCCACACTAATACCTTCTCACGAAATGACACGACTCCAAGAAAGCCACTTTATCTAACCAAACTCCGGCACTTACTAAACTTGGCACAGATAACCACGCTCTCAAGAATCTCATCGTCCGAAGATGCTCTGCATGTTCCTCTGAACTGCCTGAGTACACTAGAATGTCATCAATGAATACGCCGATCACAAACTGACTAACACTTGACCACAATTTCGTTTAACAAATCCATGAACGCAAATAATAGTCAATCATAATGGCATCACTGGGGAACTCAGAGTGACCCATCTCGTCCCGAAGGCAAATTTTAGAAACATCATTCTCCCTGACCTCAATCGATGGTACCGACCTGGGGTCAATCTTAATATACCCGAGATCCATGCACCGTCAATAGCTCATCTATACGAGGAAGCCGGATATCAAGTCACAGACACACCAATTCAAAATTGTCTATAGTCTATACACAACCGTAAGCTTCCATCTTTCTTTCTACCAGAGAACCGGAGCTCCTAACTATGAGGTACTAGGCTCCGGATGGTGTTCTCTTGCTTAGCAATTCCTCTAATTGTGCCTTCAATTGCTTAACTTCATTACTTACTCGATGTGGAGGAATGGATATCTTAGCCGATCCCCGGAACTAGTTCAATAACGAACTCAATTCTCTATCCCAACCCCAAATATCATCCGGAAAGACATCCGGAACCTTTCACTATGGGGATGTCTTCCAGCCGTGTCCCCTTGTCTCCATCTCACTACAAATGCCAAATAACCCCCCGCAACTTTTCCGAAGCATTTTCGAAAGGCCATGGCATTAATGAGACCAGGGCGATCTCTCTTCCGATTCCTCGAAATATCACGGTCCGGGGTTCCTCCGGTCGAACCAATCTTACTTCTTTCATAGCAATCTAAGGTGGCTCTCTATGCTTAGATAACCTGGGCTCATACCCAAGATTATATCGAATCATGGATACCTAAAGACTATCAAGTCTCATTGAAAATCCTTATTCCGCATCACCAATCAAGCACTGAACTATCCTTCGAATATCATAGTATCCCCATTAGGTACTGAACCACCATACGACCATCTATGTCGGGACTCCGTGCCTCTTAGTGAATCCAGACCAAATAAATGAACGAGTGGCTCCCTGGTCCACCAATGCATATGACTATGATCAGAACTCCGAAATCATACCAAGAATCACGCCTCGGTGATGCATCCGCTCCTAATGTGTGACTGCAACACCTGAAAGCTGAGTACGAGTACCACTCGAACTGCTAATCTGGTACCGCTACCCCCGCACCCCTACCGCACTTACTAGTCAGACTACCACCTCTCGCCTCGGGAATCCACCCCTACCAAATGGACTGGACCGCCGGTGCCCGGGTAGATGCTACCGCACCTACCTCAGAGGTCTCGCAGCTACTAACTGTGGGACGCCCTGATAAAGTGACCTTTCCCACCCGCACGGAAACATCCTCGTCATATTCATCCCGTGACTCCTCCGAGATGCCTCCTATGACATGTAATAATGGAAAAAGATGATCTCCGATGATCTACCACCTCCCGTGGTCATCATGATTGAACTGATCCTGTCAGTATCGCTACTCCTCGTCCCGAGCCTCACCGCCAAATTCCATTTCTTTCCTTTCTTTCTACTGACCGACTATTACCCGTCGACTAGTAATCGGAGCACTTCATCACCGTCGCCCGAAGCTAACCGGAACCGTCTTTCTACCTTTAGTGCAACCTCAAACTTTTCTAGCAAAATTGTTGCTTGTTTTACTTTAAAAGTTTCTAAAAAATCCATAAACTATTTCCATTGCTGGCCAGATTCTAGTAAACACTGAAACTCCGTATCTCTACCGCGCTGGAAGAACCTCGGTGTCCCATCGCCACCTTTTTTCCAAAGAATTATGGTGGAAAGACCTCATGTCTACATCACCATAATAGCTAGAACACTAACCCTATCTAACCATACACTCGCCTCTCCGGGGTCGCCCTGCATCATAAGCTCCACTCCCTAATCCGCAGCACTGCCCATCACGCCCTCCGCTCTTCCAAGACCCCGTGTCCGACCTGCAGTCGCCGTAACAACTGCATAACCTGGATCCATCAAGGTACCGCCCCTCGGGTCTGCGCCCGATGGTTCTACCGGGCCGATTCATCAGCTTAATCTTCGATCTAAGGGTGTGCTCGATGCATATCTCTCTGTGGTGCCCACATGGTCCTGGGGATCACCTATGACTCCTGCCCCACATAATGCTATGAATTTCAAAAGTTAAAAGATTCAAAGGATATTCTTCAATATTTAATGCATGCAAGGGTTTAGCAAAACAATGTAGGTTGCAATAGGAAAATCATTATAAAACAAAACAATTCTATAGGAAATACTGTGAAAAACGCGCGAAAAACAGGTGAACTATCGCCTAAAATTGCTCTGATACCAAGTTGACAGATCCCCTTCCTGATTGGGAAATTGCCGCAGAATCCCCACAGAACCTCCAAACAAGCTCGCCGACCGACAAGTTACTATGAAGCTAAGTCGTGAAATCAATAAATCAGATTGAAAATGAAATACGGGTTATAAAATTTTTCACTTTTCTATCAAAATCACACCTTTAAATTTAACGAAAATCCGGCAGCATAACGACTGCACGGTGGTCAAGCCCAAAATACAAAAATCACCTGTATATAAAAAATACACTCCCAATATTTTCCAAAATCCAACTACAACAATAGAACCTCCGGGTCCTCACTCTCAAAATATAAGATAAGGATCAATCCAATATAAGTTTATCGCAACCTGTTTTTCTCAAAACCATGCATGCATATTTTACAAAAGATATTACATACAAAATGTCACATTTTAAGTTTACTAGTTTTAATTTACACCTTATCTTATATATAATCACGCCATCAACGCTTGTGTGACTAAGGATCCTCGAAAGGTCTTTTCTTGGCCAAGACTCGCACTCGAAAAATTATTTTAAAACAGAAAACCGGTGGAGCCAAACTGCCTTTGAGTACTATAAGTTCTAAATGCTACCGTCACGCTTCAGACTTTAATATGAAAATCAGACAATGATAAGAAAACTGCTTTTATGAGAAAATCGAAGCCTTTCGCTATGAAAACCATTTCTCAAACTGCCGAAACTATTTCGCACGAAAAATCGCTCGAAAAACTATTTCTCGCCGCTGAAAATTGTTTCAATGGTGGTTAATATCTCGAAAGTCACATATCAAATCAAGCACTAGAACCACGCCGCCATTTATGAAATACCCTGGGACGTGATGCCACCTTTAACCCTGGGTCCGACATCTGTGAGCGAACCCCTAACACTACCCCGTCAAGATGGTCCGATGAACACTACGATCTATATAGCATAATGGAACCTCTAATAAAATGCCTTGCGATAACCCCAACCAACACTTCATCGCATGTGACACTAAGTCGCCGCTAACTATATGCACCTAATGTGCAGGGCGACTCACTATATAAATATATAAATCTAAACCCAAATTGCCGACTGTGCAATATAGCTTAGTCAAAATATCCCATAACCTTGCTATGCACAATCCGAAATACATCCGACCGAACCGATTGCCATCTAGGGGTTTTGCTAAACCAGCCAAATTGTTTTAAATACCGAATCGAATTTTTCTCACGAGTATAACAAATGGGAGGTAAAAACATGCTTTTATAAATTTATATTTTCAAAGCACTTTACAAACTTGTAATTTAAACACTTTCATTTTAGAAAATGATTTTGAGTACTCACCTTTTCTCCACTAATTTCTTTCAAATCTTCATTACACTCTGCATTCTCGTCGATGCTCAAATCGCCTACACAATTCATTCAACCACGAAACGCCTCGCCTAACGCTTCTTTAACCATAAACATACACGTGGCTTTCTAAAGTGACTATATCGAATCTACTGATTCTAACAAACTTTACGTAGCAATTTCATTCGACAAGCGACATCGATAATATGATGCGAAATTGACCAAAATGTCCCTACACATTAAATGTCGTATGAAACTATCCTGCTTTATAAACTTTTGACCTGCTGGACTTTCCATGTAGTCTAAAATAACCAAACATTTCTAAAATTCCTGGTCCTCACTTCATTCGACTAAAATCCTGAAATTTCAATCAAAACTGTCCATAAACAGTCCAAAAATTCAGCCCTGACTGTCCGAATACACTCCCAAAAATTCCTAAAAATTCCTAAATTCGCCTAAAATTCAGACTAAAGTTTACTAATCTTCACTACCCAGTTAAAATTTTAAGCCATTATATGCCTCTTTAGGTCAAATAACACAAGTAAAGTAAATTTTCTACCTTTTAAAGTTTAACATACAAGATATCGGCATTCCATGCTGCAGCTTCCTTTCAGAATTCAATTTGCATTCTCGCTTCAACAAAACCTACTTCATCCGATTTTCGTAACCCAAGAAAAGAAACAATAGGCAAATAAAAATTTTAAAACCCTCTTCTCACTCTTCGACGCCTCTGCTCTCTCGTCCGTCCAAGATAAGTTTGATTTTATCTTTTTTTTTTTCTTTAATTATTATTATTATTTTTAATTATTATTATTATTATTTAGATAAATAATTTCTATTACCTTATTCGTGTCTATTGTCAGTTCCGAAAAATTTTATTTATCCTAATTGAATATTCTTTTAAATATTTTCCATTTTTCGAGATTTTCTAAAATCTCGCTGTGTTTCACTCTAAACCCGTCGCCAAATTGCAAATATTCGATCGGTTCTCGTAATTTAACGAAACTTTCTCAGGGTTACTAGATTTCGCGAGACTCAACTTAACGACGCAACTGCTTCACATCCGAAATCTAAAGCAATTTTCGATTTCAACTATTTTGACAATTTATTATTATTATTATTATTTTGAAATTCCATAATTTATACTTTCACCCCTCCACCTTCCTTAATTGAAAAAGTGCCACAATTCTTTGAAAATTTTATAATTTCACCCTTAAAACAAAATTTCAAAAATTCTATTATGGCACTAAAATAATTAAGGAAGCCCTTGGTGCACATACGGTTACACATACCGTACACTCCTTCTACCCGGCGTTACACACTCTTGAATATTCATTGTATTCATGAATGTGCATCGAATGATACGCTCATTAAAAACCTTAAGTCGAAACCCAAGGACAAAATCCCGACAAAAGTGGAAAAAGAGTACAAGGCATAAATATTTATGATCTCTCCTTTATGGATGCATTAATCGCTTCTATTAAAACCTTGCTTCTAAAACCCAATGGGACAAACCCATTAAAGGGAAAAAGAGTGCAATGCATAGTTCACAATATCTCCCCTCACCTCGAAAGCCATATACACCACGCTAAGACCGCAGATCTTATGATCCCGCCGCATACCAATGCCATATACCACTTTCTCAAAAGTCGACGTTGGCAATGATTTGCAAAAAGATCTCGCAAAGATTATTTATGGATTGAATCGTTTAACATCAATTTGTCGACTTTCGGGAGTTCGTGAGTATAGAAAAATTTCGAGATATGCTCTTTCGGGTCCTATCACCTTGATATATCCTCCCTTAACTTGTGCAACACAAAAGATTATCTTCATAAATTATATGGAGAATTTGTAACCTGTTACAACAAGAATCAGGAATACGTGTTATAATGGATCTAACCAAACACACTCTCTTCCACTTCATATAAAGCAATGATCTCGTAGTGGTTAGGAAGATGCTACTAGCGATTGCTTCAGAACGCTAAGAAATGGCAAAGCAAGCATATAACAAAAATAAATAACCGCTGAGAGTCGAGCTTTACGTGGGATCGATTCATATCCAAAGATCGTATCATCCAACTAAACCAGACGGTAGTGTGATTCTCGAATAATATAATCCCAAATCTATGGTTCTTCTGAGATAACGAAAATATGTTTAATTCCATTCCAAAGGTTCCGAGTCAATTAACCAAACGTACAATAAATTTATCGTAAAAGCGATGTTCGGGTCTCGCATTGTTAAGTACATCAAAGCCCCAATCAGATTGAGATATGGTACTTCAGACCAAGCATTTCTTCATCGATTTTCTAGATCTAACCGATCCTTTTGGGGGATCTAGAGACCTCACAACCATGTAAGTGCTCAATGGGTGAGTCATTCATGTTGAAGCTATATAATCTTTCAATGTATGATGATTGATGGACGATTATTCCATTTGCTTTATGCTCAAGCTGTAGATCAAGACAAAGTTTGGTTTTACCCAAATCTTTAACTTCAAATTCCTTTTTCAAATACTCAGCAGTTTTAGCTAACTCTTCTGGAGTTCCAATTAAATTTATATCGTCGACATAAACTGCTACAATAGCAAATCCGGTTTCTGATTTCTTAATAAACACGCATGGGCGATAGATCATTCTCAGATTCCTTTCCCTTACTCAGTACTCACTTAGGCGCGATACCACATGCGATCGATCGCTTTAACTCGTACAAAGATCTTAATTTTATTGAGAATAAGTCATGCGGAGTGTAATGATCGTGCAATTTGAATCCCTCTGAATTTTCATATAAATATTCTAGCCCAATGAGCCATATGTGATATGCCGCCACAATGTCCATAAGACGCATTTCCAATTTTTCAAAGATTACCAGACTAATGAGAAAACGAAATGTAATCATATCCATCGCAGGTGAATATGTCTCATCATAATCAATCCTAGGTCTCTGGGAGAATCCTCGTAATAACGAAGTCGAGCTTTATACCCGACAACCTAGCTTTTCATTTGCTTTCCGAACAAATACCCATTTATATCCAACGGGTTTACATTATCTAGGATGCGAGTTATGGTCCAAAACCTCTCGCTTAGCTAGGAAGCTAATTCAAATTTTAATCGCTTCCTCCCACTTAGGCCAATCTTCGTCTTTCGACGGCATTCACAATAGATTGCGCTGTATCATCCATAATTTTAAGGAAAGCAACTCGGTAACACAAAAATATCATCACGATGATTTTATTTCGATCCCAAATCTCATTACCATATGTAATGGAATTCTCGCATTCCTGTGGTCGTGGGCTCAGGCTCTTCAAGGGCATTAAGCTCTTTGTAAAGTGAATCACAAAGACCAGGCTCTTAAGGAGGGATTCTGATTCTTCCCCTTCGCTGAGAACGTTGTCTTTTGATCCTATCGTCTACCACGCTCAACCTGCTGTGATTTTCATCCATTTTAGCTTGTCCTTGGGAATACTATCCTAGCTCGGAGCATTTACAATGGAATATGAGATTGCTACCTTAGTAGCATCATTAAATGCATCGTGAAGTCTATCGCTATAATCAGAATAGATTTCAAAGGCGCACCTCTGCTGCACTCAGAGTTCTTGGCCTAATCGAGATAAATTTTTCTCATTCCAGAGAAAACCTTAAATGGTTTTGCTTCGCTACCATTTCTAATTCTTAGTGTCCTTAATCGATGAAACATAGTCTCATCAAATGACAATATGCGACCGGGCAAGAAAAAGATCACCGCAGGCCTGCCCAATGAACCCAATGAGGTGGATGGTGAATTAAACCAACATAAATGCCCAAATCCGCTGGGGGACCCTCGTTTTGTGGTGCAATAGGCACCTGTACTGCACAACCAAAGGTGAGTAAATGTGAAATATCGTGTTCATAACCAAGAACCATTTGAAGTGGAG
Source organism: Tetrastigma voinierianum (assembly GCA_016808115.1). NCBI lineage: Eukaryota > Viridiplantae > Streptophyta > Magnoliopsida > Vitales > Vitaceae > Tetrastigma > Tetrastigma voinierianum. The sequence continues at coordinate 40,925 of JAEQBH010002606.1, forward strand.
ATCGTAGAGACTAAGAAGGGGTGTAATCTTATTAGTATGTACCAAGATGCAAACTAAGATGACCCCATGTTGTATCACAGATCGTTCACAATGAGCTGGCAATGATTCAGATATGTTTAATCAAGGATTCCGCCAATCCATTTCGGTATGAATGATATGCGACGGTGCTCAACCTCGATTCCGAGTGAAGCACAATATGTATCAAAACTCTTTGATGTAAATTCACCAGCATTATCCATCCTTATATCTTTAATTGGATAATCAGGGAATCGTGCCCAAAGCTTTATAATCTGCGCAAGTAAACGTGCAAAGGTGACAATGCGCGTAGATAATAGACAAACATGGGACCATCTACAGGATGCGTCCACTAGTACCATAAAATATCGAAATGGTCCACTTGGTGGTTGTATTGGTCCACAAAATATCACCTCGAATTTTTCGTATGAATAAAGGGGGATTCAAGATCAACCTTGTTATGTAAGGTTTGATAACGAGTTTCCTCAGGAACAAGCTTTACAATTATAATCTTTGGACAACAATACCTTTTGTATCCTTTAAAGTATAGTCCCTTTCGTATTCCGATTATTCTACGCATCATTGTAGCTGTGGTGACCAAGGCGATCATGCCATATCCAAACTAATCAGATTTACCAATCTCCAAAGATATGGTGGAGAGGTTTCAAATCGACCTTAATCATGACACAATACAACCTATGTAAGAAGCTTCAGCTTCTCATGGATGGCCTTTCTAGCCCATCTTATAAGAGGTAATGCCAATATATTCTTTATTTTGCTCATAGTCAGTCTCAACATGGTACCCATTACACATTCAAGCTGGGTAGATTCTTTTCGATCTACGCGAAATGCATTCTCACAGGATGGTACTGCAAACAACACCGTGGCATTCTCGAAACCATCAATAATCGTATCAGACCAGATATTGTATGGACATGTGTCTTAATGCAATGTCATACTGAGAAAAAGTGTCTACTAATAAATATGGTATGCGTTGATGCACTATCATCAAGCAAACAAACATCTTCATTTTTCTGCTTTCCATTTGCATTTATGTTGACAACTTCAAAATGGGCATCATAAAATTTTCATATTAGTTATGTGGTCAAATAAAATTTCAAAATAATAAATATTATATCAAGTTCATAAGCATTTCATTGCATAACCATATTAAAGAACAATAAAAAGGTAATACATTTAAAGAAAAAAACAACTAGAAAAGAAATTATTAGAATTATAAAATTCAAAATCAAAGATGTCATCCACCAGTCTGATGCTTCATCAAAGTAATCAAAGGTCCTCAAAGAAATCAGAGACATCCAGGGATGCATTTGCTACTTCAGGAGCAAGAGGAGTCCCACCAACAGAGATATTGTTGGCTTCAACAGTGGTTATGGCAGCAGGATTAATTTCAATGGCGTGAGATTCACCACGTTTGCCTGTATTTTTTAAAGATGCCTGGTATAGATCAACAAAGTGCTTCGCATACCGACAAGTACGTGACCGCCTGGCCATGCCAATAACCGATGGTGTAAATACTTCATTACCACCTTCTTTCGCTTTCTTTGTCATGATTCAAAGCAAAGTTAGATTTCCCGGCTGTTAAATTTTCGCCACTCCTTTCTGTGGACATATTCTTGCTCGCGTCAGAGTCTTTAAATGGCCAATAATTTTTCTCGTAGTTTGCATGTGTCATGTGCAATGCTTTTGAGCCGCAGGTCTAAGATCATGATTTTGAGCAAAGAATTCATTAGTTTGCTCAAGAGGAGGAGCACGTAAATTAAATCGAGTATGTAAGGCAATCGACGCTTGTTTCGTATTGTCAGTTGCAACAACATTCAAGCATGGAAGGTGGAGAAAGTTTTCTCTAACAGTTCCGCATAAGTGAGCTTGATACCGCATAACTCAAGCCGAGAAACAATATCAAATAAAGCGGATATAGTCGTGACACCGATTTAAAATTCAGAACGAGATTTTGCTGGCCATATTGTGCTCGAGGAAGATGATACCGCCTGCATGATCATACCTATCCTTCAACCTTTTCCACAAGGCTCGAGGGTCTCGAACTGATAAATATTGAGTCTCGCATGCCTCAAGCAAATGACGACTTAATAAAATCAAGCACATTTGCTTTATCTTTGCATTCGAGGTCTGGGCCTTCCGTAATCAAGAAGATCTCGCCCGATATGCATTTCCCATGTCAAGGCACCAGATAGATAATTATTTCCACTCACTTCGAGGATGCGACCTGGCTAATATTTGCCACTTCGTGAAACAAATGAATCCTAAATTAATTAGAAGGATTTTCAAATATCCACCGCCACTTCGTGAGCAAAGGATACTTTAGGTTAAATTTACTTCAAAGCGTTAGTTATAAAAGCAAGAATCGACAGGCAAGACAAGATAAGTCGATTAATAAAATACTCACCTTGCACAAAAATATTTACTCAATTGGTAGATCTTCGTACGATAATTTATTGTAAAATATTATACAGAAGAATATAATAGAATGTAGAGAGACAAGCAGTAGTTAGATAAGCAACTGTTATTATATATAAAAGTCGAGAATTACTTTATTTTTACTTTCATCTCTCTTATACATTGAATGTTTATATTTTCGCATTCATACGCAGTAACGTAGTGCTACTGAACGCTGTCATAATAGGTATATTGAATATACATCGACGATATAAAGTTACGAACGCAGAAAGTACTTAACGCATTTACACAGTGTGATATTGAATATACATTGATATATATAGGTTACGTTGAATATAATGAATATTCATTCATGTATTTCATAATATATATATATATATATATATATATATATATATATATATATATATATATATATATATATATATATATATATATATTTAAAGTAGGAATTTTATTATTTGTTGTACATTTTTTTTGCATCGATCAACTTTGAATCAGGTATAACCTTATGCTAACAGAAAAATATACACAATTTCAACAATCTTAAGCATTTAGGACTAATCAGTCAGAAAATTACTTTTAAAATAATGTAAGAATAACCCGTTGATTTATATTTCCATCTATTTACTCAACATATATTTTTTCAATATAATGTCACCATAATTTCAGCAAAAATGAAAGTACAATGATAGAAAAATCCATCAGCACCTGCCACCCAAATTTGAAATAATTCGCCAGCAATCATGGAAAAAGATTAACAAAAAATATAAAATTAAAATTTTATATTCTATTATTTCACCTAAGGTGGTAATGTTCATTCGGCATGTTTGGAAGACACAGCTCTAATATCATCTTTTAAAGTTGCAATTACTCTGGATGTAATCCCACTCCTTGAAAACAATCTGCACACCAAACATAAATCATATTAAAAGATATTAAAACTTATTTAAAAAGTATGGCATGTTTTATTCTTGATTTTGAAAATAAGGGCTCTTGGTTTGGAACCTAAAAAGTATAAAGAAAGAAAATAAAGAATAAAATAATGAGAAAAAATGGAAAAAAAATTGAAAAAAAATAAAAAATAGGTTTAAACTTAAAAAATTAATTATATATGTTTATTGAAACACATTTTATTTTATTTATTTCTTAATTATATAAAACTAAGAAATTTACATATTTCTAAAATGTTATGATTTAGATTACATTTGATTTTTTGATTTTTTTTTTTATATTTTCCATTTTTCTTTTGTTAAGAACAAAGAAAACACTTAATTCAAAAAACAAAAACAGTTTTCAAAAAACACAAAAGTTTTGAGAGAACAAATAGTTTTAAACACAACAACTTATAAAAACTATTATCAATAACAGTTTTTAAATAAAATAGAAAATAAACAATTTTCAGATAAAACAACAGTTTTATTTTCAATAACCGTTTTCAAAATCTGGAATTTTGTGAAGTAGCCTTCTTTTATTTATATTACTCCATACCCTCAAAAATGTAAATAAATATAAAATAATTATTTAAAAAAATAATAAACAAATCTGTCAAACTCGGCATTCAACTCCCCCGTCACGATCTCCAACCTTCGCTTCTTAATCTGAACCCGACGGCGGTTCTTAATAGCCTCTTTTTTCCGATGAACCCTGCGGATGGAAGCGAGGGTTTCGATCACCGCCAGAGGCCGACGAGGTAGATTCCTGATCTTAAACATCGGAATCCGATGATCTCGACCGACGGCAATATCGCCGGCGGCCACAGAACCTGCAGAGTCAACTGGTGCAGTTCCATTCCGTTGACATCATCGGCGGCCTTCTACCTTCCGTACACATGATCGTCGATCTTCTGCCAGCGGTCCGGCATGTCCTCCGGAAACAGTGACGGCGGCTGCGGAAAAAACTTGGTTGTATATAGGTTTTCGTCGTCCATGATCGGCCGATGGAATGTTAATCAGTCTCAGCCGTGGAGTTGAAGTTAATTTATTTATAATAATAATGGGACAGTAGCAGTAGTCTGGTTTCAGATTTGTTTCACGTTGCTTTTCGACTTAACGCTAAGCCTTAACAAATTTTCAAGATTAAAATTGCCATTTTAAAATTTTCACGAATTTATCATTAAATTTTTAAAAGTTTCCGACGTAAGTTTAAAATATTTCTACTTTTCTCATTCAAAACATTTTCCACAAAAATGTTAAAAACTCAATCATCATTCAACAAGCAAGAAATCTTAAAGAATATACACTACTGTGATTTATTAATCGTGAAAGGTTTGGGATGGTATGCCTATCCCTAATCCTAGCCGCGATTTTTTCAATTCCCAAACTCGGTCTCATTTAAAAATTAAACACTATTATCTAAGCATTTGGTAAAATTCCAAAACTCTCCTCATATTTTATTTTTGCTTATTTTTAATTTTAATTTTTTTATATTTGCTTTTTATTTTTATTATATTAAAATTAATATTTTTCATAAAAATAAAATATTATGAATTTTTATGTAAATTATTTATTAAAAACATTATAATAATAATTATTTATATTAAAGTATAAAAATAAAATAATAAAAATATTTTAAATATAATCGGTTTTATTATTATTATTATTTTGGATACATGGTCTTGTTGCTTCATTCGGGTCCGTTACTTCGAAATAATTTATTTCTTTTCGCTCACTTTAATTTAAATTTAACTTAACCTAAGCCATTTTTCGACTTTCGGCATTTTCTCGTAAAATCTCGTCCCTCAGCCACTTCCAACTTATCACCCGTAAAATCGAAAAATTTCCGCTTGTTTCATAATTCGACGAAACGTCACTAGGATTTCATGAGACTAATTTAACGACGTAGGGTCCGCTTATTACATCCGAGATCTGTATAATTTTATGCGCTCCTAACCTTATAAAGAATTTATTATTTTTATTAACATTTTATTATTTTTGAAAATTTCTAATTTTCTCATTTTTACAGAAGAATACTGAACTCGTCCTATTCGGTAAAATAAACTCAAACCCTAAAAATCCGATTAAAATTAAATTAAACTTGTGTCATTAAGAGCGAGACTTTAGACGGTAACCCAAAATAATTTGTCCCATCACATCCCTACTACCACCTAATATTAAAAAACAAACTAATACTTAATGCTATTAAGTACATTCAAAGATTAAGCTCAAAAAAAAAAGTTATATTCAAAGATAAGAAAAACAAACACAACCGAGTGTTTTCTGGATTTCTGATTCTGAGCCGGGATGGAAGGCGGTTAGGTCTGTTTGGGATTCTCCTACAAACCGGGCCTTTCTTTTTTTTTTTTGACCTTTTCTAATTTAACAAAAAATATAAGAGTTTTCTAGAAATTTATAATACAAATTTGAAAACAGCTTATTAAAAAACTATTTCTATGACTCACTAGTTAAGGGTTTTACGGGATATAGGAAAGAGAGTTTAACGGATCAGGTTCCATTTTCTATGAGAATATAATAATAACATAATACTGTAATATTGTAATGCATAATCAATATGTTTTAAAAAAACTATTTTGGAAATTATGGGCTCGTTTGTTTATCATTTTAGAAAACTGTTTTCTCCTTTTAAAAAACAAGAAAAATAAGAAAACATGTAAAAATGCTTTAGCTTTCTGGGCTTAAAAAAAAAAACATGTTGAATTTAAAGAATAATAAGAGTCTCAGAGAGCGTTTCTTTCTATGGCTTTCAAAACTCGTTTTGGGCACAATTTAAAAAAACAAGAAAGCATATGAAAATAGAGAGAACATATTTAATTTCCATTTTTTTAATTTTGAAAATATGCAAACAACACAAAAAATACTAAATTCAAATAACAAGAATAGTTTTCAAACAACACACATTCTCTGTGTTTTTAAAATTCCGATCTCAAGCACGCTAAATATAAGAACCAAACATGTCCTAAGTATTTTTAAAGTAAATTTTTTTACATTTACCAATTATTGTAAAACTAAAATTATAAACTATATTTATATTTTATACACCCATTATATAATTTGTATATATGTATATATAAATAAGAGGTCTCAAGTTCGAGTTTTGAGAAAATAGTTGTTCTATATGGTAAAGCTTTATAACTCTTTTGTTATATTTCAATTCGAATGAGGATTAGTTTGAATATGGTATGACTTAAAGACGTGCATGGGGTCATCGGACACATGACCAAAAAAAAAAAAAGTATATATAAAATATGAAAGAAAGAAAGTGTAAAAAGGCGAAAATACCCATGGTCGAGGAGGAAATTTAGATTGGCGCTGTGCTAATACGCACCCGTCCCTTCCTTTTTCAAAATTCAAAACCCTAGAAGAAACACCTCACCACACCGATTCTCGCAATGATCAGTAGGATCCTCACATGGCTCTGAAAGAGCCTCACCTCGTGAGCCCTATGACCCAAATGGTGGAAGAACTGGCGCGAGGAACCGGGCAGCTGGATGCCGATGTGAAGGATATGGCCCAAAGCCGCTCCATTACCGCACAACCTCCCCTCGTCACCAAGTCCACATTCACTTCATCCTCTCTTCTCGCCGACCTCCCTTTCGAATTCGCCTCCTGACGGACTCCTCGGCCGCCGGAGAATCCGACTCGTGTCAGCCAGTTTCCTCGGTTCCCCACTCCTTCGTTTTTTTTCCTCCTGCTGCTTTCCGAGAAAATTCGTTAAAATGAAAATAGAAAGTGACTAATTGAAAAAAGATTTTCACATGGTAGATAAGAAAGGTAATTTCAATGCTTAATCGAGGCCGCATACCGTTTGAGTTAGTTTTTGCGGGCTCGAGAGCAAAAAGATCTTTCTTTCTTCGTTTCTTTATTTTATTTTGTTTCGCTTTCATTGGTGGCATGAAATCCAAGTGAAGGCCAGAATTAGATTTGCTCTTATTTTCAGTTTTGAGAAGAACAAATCGCTTAGGTAGTGGGTCTCCGTCTCAGATATAAAAGAAACATAATTTTCTAATACGAGTTTCAAAATTTTCTTCTCATTCAACGAGAGCTCTAAATCGCTTTTGTTAATGATATTGAATTTAAAAACCTAAATTTTATGCTTCGATCTCGAGAGTCCTTGATAGAAAAAAATATGTTAAGAAAAATAGTTTTATCATGATTACTACCATGGAAAATGAAAAATAAATAAACAAATAAACTTACACATTTTCAAAATTTCTTAATCAAAAGATATCAAAGAGCTACAATTAGTGAAATGAGATCAACTAGATTATATTATTTTCCTTCGAGGTGGCTCGGGAAGAATGTTGGTGGTTTGACTATGGGTATTAATGGGGTGATGGTGAGGACTCAAGCAGAATAAAGATCGCTAAAATCCCTCATGGGAAATTTTTGCTTCCAACAAGTTACTTCGAGACATCATTAGCCCGACATACTTGATCTTTAGCCTTTCTCTTTTCATAGAAAGAAAAATACCGTTGGATACTTTATTCATCATTATTTCATTTCTTCCTTTTATCTTTATTTACAAAATTTGGTATTTCAGCTTATTTAACCAAATATTTCTTATCGTGATTTGACTAGAAGACCTTTGAAAACCAAATTCGAAATAATGCTTTAGATTTAAAATCTGGCTGTGGTATTTGAGGTTATTTAACCAAATATTTCTTATCTTGCTTAATTAAACAAATGTACTTTAGTTCACACTCAAGGCATCTCAACGTTCTTAGTTACTTGCTTTTTTTTCACTAGAGTCAAGTATTGATCCCTTTTGTGCTTGCAAATATAGGAGAGAAGGGTTTTATACCAAGGAGATCACGAGACTTCAGAGAGCGCTTGCTCAAACAAAAGATTTCAGTAATGTCTCTACCATTCCAGCCCTCTTAAAAAGATTGAATGAATGTATGTCAATGGTAGACAAACTTGGATTTGTACAATGAAATTATGCATCCCGCTCAAAAGGAAGGACCAACGACCTGCCCGGCTTCACATTTGCATTAATTTTGTTATTTGTTTCACTAAGAGAACCCCTATATCGTATTGCATGATTGACGTTTCAATTGCACATGAATCTAGCCTCCGAATTCCTCTGTGGGAAGGAATTGCTAGAATCCAAAGGCCTTTTGTCATGGGCATAAGATTATGTAACATAACATGAACATATATGTTGTTCATATTTTTGAAAGCTTTTCGATGCATAGACTATACGAGTAAATCGCTTGTGTGTTCTGGATTTTCTTTGCATCTCTGCTTGTTGATCCCACTGTGACAGCCAGGAGCAACATAAAAAATACTTTCATCTGAAGCTCTAAGTTATAGGATGAAATCGTTTTGTTCTTCCTTATATCGCGGGCTAAGCATATAAAGGTCGATAACTTAGATTCAAGCCAAAGGGTTTTTTTGTCTCTGATTTGCAGATAAAGAGCGAGTCTGTGATTTCCTCAAGCCCCTTTTACTCGAGCACCTTGTGCTCTTTTTCATATATACACATTTATACTGCTTTTACCGATCAAAAAAAAAAAAATCAGTTTCCAAATTATCCATATAATCAGACTCGAAATTAAATCGGTGGCTCACTTAATCAAGTGGAGATGTCTCGAGATGAAACCACTGATCCTCTCTTCCACCTTTCTCCTTGTGTTCTAAACTTCCCTCATCAATTCTTCTGGATAGACCATATAGTTTATTCTTCGAGCATTTTCGCATCGACAATCCATCGGGAGCTTTCTCATTCGTGACAACACTCAATTTTCTCCAAGCCATATTAGGCATTGCTCCTTCCTCCATTGATAAGCTCCTAGTTCCTTAAGTGTTGTATTTTAGCACCAAGTCTAAGGAAAATCCATTAGACAATTCATATTCTTTCCCAACAAGAATTGCTCTCACTAATTTGAGAATCCTCAAGTTCGGGCAACCTCCCTAAAGATTTGCAGATTGATCTTCCTCCACCCAAGAAGATTCACTGAGGTTCATGAGGTTTGAGGTTGAGTTTGCTTTCCGCATGTAGCTTCGGATGGTTCCTCCTAGGATGCAATTTGTAGAGGTTTCAGGGTGTGAGAAAGATCCTGGCCCTGAGTGATGGTGTTCTAGATCTAACTTCAACATTCGATGCTCATAATCCCTTCTCCCTTCTTACCTATAAAAAAATAACTCTCTCCCTTCAAATTGATCAAGAAACAACATGAGCTAGAGTCCCTTTAATCACTATACATTGGAACAACCTCCTTCAAAATGTGGATGATCCGCCACGTTTAGCTTCAAATGCTTTTAGGTGGGCGGGTAAGTTTCTAAGATGGTATCCTCTTCAACCATTCGCCACCCCGCAAATATAACATCCAATATCATTAGATGGACACCCAAGTGGCCATCCACCTTTCTCTTCGACATTGCCTTTGATATGATCTCGCCTTTGAAACAAATTAGATGTTCCTGATTTGTTTCCAATTTCCAAATTGTATTGTAATCCAAATGTAATTGTCTCCGAATCATGTGTTTGAAATTAACAAGTCCATCGACGATTTGCGGAAGTCTCGCTGTCAAATTTAGTTCCGCTTAAGCATAGATACTTCAGGTGGATGAGTTGTCCTACTTTTCTTGTAGGTAAGGGATGTCCCTCCACCAAAGTCCACATGCAGGACCCGAAGCAATTTAGGGTATTTATGTAGAAATACCCCACCTCCATCAATGGTTCTATTGAGAATGTCTTATGAAAGTCTCACAATGTCCCATATCGGTTAGGAATGGGAAGACTTATGAGTATATACACATCAATATTCAATTGGTATGAGGATTTTCGAGGAAAGCCTAAAAGAAAAGCATTAGTACTTTATATCTAAAGTTTAATAATATCATACCAATGTGGATAGAGATAAATCCACCAGGTTTTCTTTCTATTGAATTAACAACATTTGCAAGTATGTTAACAATTTTTTGTTTATTGGAAGAATGGATGATAACTAAGTCTTATGAAAGATCGCTCACTCTATATCTTGCAATACATATCTAGTTAATCTAATTACTAATTTCACTATGATAGGCTTATGAAATAAAGGTAGATTTTGATTTGACTTTGATACTTATTCTAAAGAAATTGGATGAAGGGTATTCTTATACAAAAATATTATACATGTTGTACATGTTTCAATACTAGTTTATTTTATCCAAGATACATATAAATGCTTTGTTTCTTCTAATCCATCAACTCTTTACTATATTTAATTTTACATCCTTTCCCCTTTTAACATCACTCTATATGTACTAAGCTTCAAAGCAAATGCCAAGATTAACAAATGTTTTTCGGGGAGAACTCACAGGATCATCACTATTTCATTATATTGAAAAATTGTGAATAATACTCAAAGTCCGCTAAGGTAGTACTTGTGCATGATGTACTTTTTATTAATTTAGTTTTAATTTATTATCAGATATTTTTGAAATGAAAAGATCTGGGTTTGGGTTTAGGTAGCTTGTTCATAATTTTTCAAATAACTTGAAATAGTGGTCCCATAACTTAGTTCTCCTTTTTTCTTTGACATCTATTAATTTCGTATTACAACGTTGTAATATTATGTTCTCATGAATATTTAGTCCATTCCTTCTGTCCCATCAACCCTTAACCACTAGATCTGGCCTTATTGGCGGGTGGTAATTTTAAAATATGAGAAGCAAACACAACTAAAAAGTAACATGAAATCAGTGAGCTAGAGTTAAGCTATATATATCCAACAATACACCACTTTTTAGCCTTTACTTTCTTTTCAGGGGGACAATGGCATGACTAAAGCTCGCCTTTGACTTCCATCACCGTTTGGTATGGAATCCAATCGTTCCCACAAAAATGGGAGTCTTCGCTTGGGAAGCTGCTTGGGGCAAAGTGCTCACTTTGGACCAACTAAAACGCCGTGGTATTACATTCGCAAACATATGTTTTATGTGCGAATAGGAAGAGGAGACCATAGACCATCTTCTGATTCATTGCAAAATCGCTAAAATGTTGTGGGATCTTATTTTGTCTATTGTCGGGATTAGTTGGGTCTTTCCCCCCGCACCGGTCCTTCACACACTTCTAGCTTGGCAAGGAGCTGTTGTGGGTAAAAGCGCAGGCTCGCAAGCGCAGATCCACGTGCCTACTCGGGAATCTCCGCGCCGCAAGAAATAGGTTGGTGTTTGAGAACGAGGTCCCCTCCGCCCAAAGAATTAAAGCTAATTTTGTATCCAATTTGTGGACATGGGCTAATTTGTATAGTGTTGATAATACACAATATGTTCTAAAGTTTCTTATCTGGTTGGGGAGTAGGTAGTTTTTTAGGGGTTTTTGTTTTCTTTGTTGTTTGTGCTTTGGTTCCCTTTTGTTCACGTCCCGTGTACTCTTGGGTTCCTTCGTTATCTATATAAATTTGCTTTTTATCGATAAAAAAAAAATGGCATGACTAAAGCTAAAAATAAGATTCCCTTTGCAACCAAGAAAAAATAGAAATAAAAAGCAAAGGTGGGTTCCCAACTGAGTGGGGAAAATAATTTTATAATTACGTAAAGATTATAAAATACAAGCTAATTTACCTTATTTTAATTTTTTATGTAAAGATTAAATAGTTTGATATAGTATAATTTTATAATTACATTTGATTTTTATTTATATTTTTATAATAAAATAAAATATAAAAATTATTGTTTTATTTAATATATATATATATATATATATATATATATATATATATATATATATATATATATTGAAGATAAAATAGCATATAGGCAACATGTTTTTAGCTTAATCAAAATTGACTAATTCAATTAAGTGGGTAATATCATACTAATGTGGATAGAGAAATGGTCTATGAGGTTTTTCGATAAGTGGTATTAGAGTCGAGTTCAAACTTAATTGTGTAGGTGGAAGTTGAACAAAATGGTGTGGTGTGCGGTGAACTTTTGGTCGGTGGTGCTTCACGAAAGACGTGTGCTCGAATGCAATGAAAGACAAAGAAATCCTAGTTTGAGGGAAGGTTTGATAGAACTTTGCTTGAGGGGAGGATTATTGGATGTGCGCTCAAAGTCCCACACCGGTTAAAAATTGGAAGACTTCTGAGTTTATAACAATGGACAACATTCAATTGGTATAAGACCTTTTAGGGAAGTGATGAGTGATGAGTGATGGCGCCAAACACTCATCATATATCCGCTTGATCACGTTTTCGCTTCATTTTATCTAATAATAAGTGCGATCGTTGTATATATCCGATACTCTCGGCTTTTCAGGCATTTTAGGTGAAAAAGGCGGCATTTGAGGTCGGTGAGATGTGAAGAAGGAGATTGAGAACCTGAGCCAACGTCAAGACGTTCCAACGTCGTGACGTTCTCATGTCACGACGTTGAGATCGTATGACATATAGCCTACATCAGTCAACGTCGCGATGTCGCAACGACGTTGATCCAATAATCTCACATGCCTCCTAATTACCGGTAGTTTCTACACTACCAAGCTAATTAGGTTGATTCATCTATGTCTAGTTCATTACTCCATTCTCAGATCTCGCAAAGAACTACTCACCATATTGAGATTAGTTAGAAATCAATATGTAAATAGAACCAAGCATGAATCAATAGATAGACAATCATAGAGAAACAATAGAAAAAGGAAAATTAACAAATAAATATAAGATTCATGTCCAAAATCAACAAAAACCCTAGACTACGAATTTAGAACATGATAGAGGTTTGATACATCATAAACTTAAGATAAAACATGAGAAAAGAGAAAGAATAAACTCTAATGATCAAAATGATGGTGATTCTCGGATTATCTTCCACAAATCTCATGATCTTCTCCTGCACCCAAAACAGCTCCAAACTCCTCGTCCCAAAGCGTGGACAAAGTCTCTCCACGAGCCCCAGCCCCTTTTGTCTCCTTGGGGTTTGAGCTTAAAACCCTCAATTATGGGCTCAAAATGGGCTGAAAATCGACCCAAAACTAACCTCGAATGTCGCGACGTCATTTGGAAACGTCGCGACGTCGGGATGCTCTATTTCTGCACTCTCTGCAACGTCGTGACGTTAGTTCTCAACTTTGCGACGCTATAAAGAGTTTCTCCTATTTGCACTAACTGTAGCGCCATAACTTTGTCATCCAAACTTCGATTTGGGTGTTCTTGGTATCGTTGGAAAGCTCTTGAAGTGTAGAATCTAGATATGGCCACGAAAAACACTTTAGAGATGATTATAAAGACTGAATGTACAAAATGCTCCAACTTGTCACTTTTGAGCTCTTTTCTGTTCTTCCTTCAACTACCAAGAGTCATAACTTGATCATTTGAAGTCCAATGGAGTGAATAAGGTCTCTTTGGAAAGCATGAAAAGTCTCATATCCATCCATATCAATATTATAGCCATTGGGGATCATCATGCAGCTTAAAACATCAAAACACAGTAGTTGCTGCTGTATGTGTAGTTTGCTGATTTTTAGGCTTTATCTCTTTGTTTTTGCTCCATATTGGCTCATGGTTGACCTAATCACAAATTGAACATTTAGAGCATTAGATCACTTATTTATATAATAAAAATACTAAAAATATAAGCAAAACGTTTTGATAAAATGAGTATAAAGTATACTTATAAGGGAGAAACCAAAAAACAAAACCATTTGAATACTTGTTCAAAATAAGTTTTTTTTTTTTTTTTCATTAAAGAAAATGCTACAAGATACATAAAATAATATAGGCCTAGTTCACATCTGTTTTTGAGAATAGTTTTTATGTTCTTCGAAACAACAATTTCGAAAGCATATTTAATAGAAAAATACAGTATTATTATCACTTGTTTTCTAGTAATTATTTAAAAAAATGGCCATACAAATATATAGAATCATTGAAAAAAAAACACTACACATACAAATTATTTCTAATACATATTCAAAAATACTAAAACATATTAAAAATATTTTAAGTTTTTAAATAAACATTTATTCTATAAAATGTCAAAGAAGAGCTTTAAAAAACTAATTTTTATAATTGTTTTTGAAAACCCGAACATTCCCAATTAATTATTATTTATATGGTTGAATATAAGTTTTTGAATAAAAGTACAAATAAATGGGAAAAAAGTATAAAGTAAAAAAAAGGTATACATAATCAAGGTTAAAAATATCGGTTTTAACCGATATATCGGTACTTAGATTTTATGGATATATCAAAGATATATTAGTGGATATTTTTACATGAATATCGATATATCGGAAATTAACAAAAATACTTTGAAATTCATGAAAATACTTTGTAAAAGTGTAAAATTGACATTAATAATCAAATATACACATTGACATTACATTGCAATGATCTTTCAAAACCAAAATGAAGATTGATGGGACTTCATCAGAACATTTGACGCAAGTTAAGATTCCATCTTGGTGAAGACAATACTCATACCAAAACATAGTGTTAAGGATAATATTGATTATAGAATCGAACATGGTGTATAAATGTCTTGACTCAGGCATCACAACCTCTCAATTGATAGAAATCTCTAGGGTTCACCCACATGCTCGCTTGAAATCCTTGTTGCATTTGGATATGAATTTTAACAATGACATTTGTAAATCATGATGATAGTTAATCATTCCATATTCACCAATGAAACTTAAAAGATGTGAAGAAGGCTGATCATAACTCATTGTGTAAGGAGGAAAAACGTTGGCATCAATGGATGAATCCACTGTATTAAGTGTCAATGCTCATGGACTTAAAACTAGCTGAAAACGAATTCTCATTGTGTTGTGTCATCCTTCTTTATTGACCTTTATATGACTTTCCAATGACTCCTATACTTGGACCAGCTCTCCTAGACCCGTGGTCTTCATCTTATGTAGCATGTGTGAAATCATCTTCACTGCTGAATGGGTTCAATGATATTCACTTTGTTGTCATCCGCATTATCCCTACCATCAGTTCTAGTATCACTACCATCGTAAGTTAAAGGAAATATGTTTTTACATTAATTAATAATTTATTATATTTCATATTCATAACCGTAATCTAAGTCTGAAGTTATATTAAATATTGAAATATACATAATATATGTTCATATTTCATACATTAATTAACAAATTTTTGTATTTCATATTCATAATCTCAATCTAAATATAAAGTTGCATTAATTATCATAAGTTAAAGAAAATGTATTTTTATATTAATTAACAATTTATTATATTTCATATTTATAATCATAATCTAAGTCTAAAGTTATATTAAATATCTAAATATACATAATATATGTTCATATTTCATATTCATAATTTTAATCTAAATATAAACTTAAATTAATTACTAAATTACACAAATGTAAAAAAAAAAATTAATTAGCATAGATACATATCTTAAATTGCACAAATTATGTATTGAATGGAAGATTTGAACACCAAGAATTGACCAAATTATTATTCTCTAAGACTTGCACAAATCAAGAATTGCTCGAGTATAATGAATGTTTCGATATGAAATAATTAGTGATTTTCGCTATTTATAGATTTTTTTTGGAGTCAAACTAGCCGTTTATTGGTCAAAACCTCTTTAAAAACGAATTTTGGCCATTGGATTTGATTTTGGATCAATTTTGACCGTTAGATCTTGATCTAGTCATTAGAAATCAATTCTAGCCGTTATTCAAAATTCACTGTTAGATAAAAAATATGACCATTGGAACCAAATGGATTGGAATTTTTGCCGATTCGTAGTCGGTGGAGTTTTTTGAAAAAACTAGAATAAATTCATAGCGTTTCCACGTGTCCTATAATATCAGCCCTTTGATCTTCGTCGATATATTGGCGATATATCGCCGATAATGACCGATATATTGATAAAATGCAAAAAAAACCCAACGACATGTGTGTTTGTTCCATGAGCTAGTTCCCTTCAATATTGTCGTCGATATATCGCTTATGTACCGATATATTGGGGATTTTGGCCGATTTTTCCTTAATTCGACTATCGTATGCCGATATCGTGTCGGGATGGCCTGACACCTGAAATATCGAGACATTTCCAACACTGTACATAATAAAAGATATTCAAAGAAATGATATAAGTGAAGACACAAATGAATGGTTACCCCGATTTGTGATATTAATTCTCTCTAGAATGGGGTTTCACGTAATAAATTATTGTCCTTTAAAGAGAATTATTGTCCTTTAAAGTTTATTAATTCTATGAAAGAATGAAAGGAAAAGTAGAGATGGGTATCTTTGCTCTTTTTTTTCTCAACAAGTTCGTGTAAACGGACGGAGTTTGATTGGATGAAGAGAAAGCGAAATAAATAAATAAAGAAGAATGGTAGAAAAAAAGTATATCGTTATGAATATTATTGCATAAAGAAGAAATTGAGAATTAGAATGAGATAAATTTTATGATTAAATTAGGTACATAACATAATGAGATAAATATTTGTTTGATAACCAGTGAAATTTGGGTAGAAGATATTTAAATGTCATTTAGCACTTTTTTTTACTAAATAAAGAGGGTGATTTGATTAAAAAACAATTTGAAATATGAATTTTGGAAATCCGACCCTCCATTAATTTTTTATCATATTTTGATAAAAATACCTTCATTATTTTCTTGTAACAATAACACTTTTTTTTAATTTGACACATGTAAATACCTAAAAGGAAAAAAAGGTATTTTTGTTTATAATCAATTGTTTTTTAAGAAAAGAAAATGTAAACGATCGATTAGGATTTGGTAAAATTTTGGATTAATTATGAACACAGTTTCTCTTAAAAAAAGAATATTTAAAGCTGCATGTCTAAATGAATTGTTTTAAATATACAATGGCGTTGGAAATACTTTTAAGAGGTTTGAGTTTGCTTAGGATTAATTTTTAAGGAGTAGAAGAGATTTCCAATGCTTTAAATTATTTTCTTGCTTAAGGAAATCAGATGTTTTTTTTTTTGGAAAAAGATAAATTTATTGATTTAGGTTAGTAATACAATCGATAAAAACATATAATAAAATGCTAAAAACTTTAGAAGATAACGCAATATCCATGTTCATAGAAAATTTTATTTTATTGCTGTAAATTTCCTATTTGTAGCAAACTATTGAATAAAATCTGATTACGACTCGCTGATTGAACTTTGTCATCTAAACTACCAACACAAAAATCCATGAAAAAGCTAACCATCGGTGACAAAACACGTCGCAAGAAGTCAACGACAAAATGGTCGACAACAAAATCACGAAAAAACAAAGGAAAAATAAAAGCAAACCAGATCGGTGTGGAAGAAATCACTTTATTAGAGAAGAAAACTCGAATATGAGAAAGAAATCGATAAAAATGGTGATTTCAGACCAATAATGGGAAAAAAAAATCACCCTTCATCTCTAACAAACAAGGGTTTGAAAGAGAGAACTGGAAGGGGGAGGGGCGATTAGGTTTCCTAGTGAAATTAGATGTTAAAAAATAACAAGAGTAATATTGTCAATCACGAGGTTATTAATCAATCAATAAAAAAAAAAACTCATTCTAATTATATTTAGATATATAAATTATAAAATGAAAGATTTTGACATGATAGGACTTGACCGTGTAGAATTTGAATCTCAAAATTAACAACAACAATCATATCTTAAATTAAATTACAATAAATTCTTATTATGAGGTCGAGCGTAGGAGGTGATAAGACGGATCCTATTCCAATCTTCTCCAGGCGTATCTGAAACCACGTTCTTCAAATCTTGAGATACCCGATAGAGGTGTATTCTTTGGAGATTTCCCAGTCTCAGTATTCCATGTGGAAACTTTGTTATTTTGTCACATGACTCAATTTCCAGAGTCTTAAGATTAGGCATCGCCAGTTTCTCGACGGAGAAGCCTCAGGTACTCTCGTGCAACCCGTATGCGTAGGAATTCAAGCAACTAACCTCCTCGAGGGCGCTTCATTTTCTCTCCAATACAAGAATATTGCCATAACGTGAGAACTCAAGTTCGCAACCTCCCTGCAGACGCATCGATCTTCCTTCACCCAGTATAATAAAGTTTGAGCTCGATGAGGCTCGAGGATATGTGTTGTTTCCGTGAGGTAGATCCCTTTCGATGGGTACCCCTAGAAACAATTTGCAGAGACACTTATGGCGTGAGAAAGACTCCAAGCCTGGGAATAGCAGCATTGTTCCACATTCCGCTCCACCATTTGAAGCTGACAATCCTGTTATTAATCTAAAATAATCTATAACTAACTCGAGGTTTTGAAGCCCAGTTAATTGAGATACAGATCGGAATAACCCTTCCAAACTTCGGGGATTGATCTCTCGGAGCTTCAATTGCTTTAGGTTGGTTAGTTTTCCCAAGTTGAAGTTGTCATCCTTCAACCAATCGCCACTCCATAAAGATAACATTTGAAGGTTAGTCATTTTGTGGAAACCCAAATGCCCATACACCCACCTCTCTCTCATTGATTGCCTCGATGAGATCCAACCATACCGACAGGTTAGATGTCTCATTTGTCGCAATTTCCATATTGTATGGGGTATCAAAATATGTTGGTTACCTGAATCAAGTGTTTGCAAATTAACAAGCCCTTCGATTGATGGTGGAAGCCTTATTATCTTTGAATCAAATCCGCTTAAGCATAAATATTTCAGGTGGATGAGTTGTCCTATTTTTCTTGATACCTTCAGACCTACATAAAATTCACTCTGCATCAAGTCCACATGCAAGACCCGAAGCAATTTAGGGTATTTCTGTAAAAATGCCCAACTTTCATCAATGGGGGCTCTATTGAGGATCAAAGATCAAGATTAGAATTTGTAAATGTGAGAAGAGGATGATCTCGATGATGAATATTACTTATCGCCCACGGACACTAGTAGGAAGCATGTTCCCATCATCAATGTTTTCTATCTACCTCAAAAATTTTCTTCTTTACCTTCTGAAATGGCAAGATTCGGCTGTGTCATATGTATACGGCAAGATTTCACCCTTCCGTCCACCTCGTACGCCCACCGAATCATGCTTCTCTGGATCGCCCTGATAAGTAGTCTTCTCGCACTTCCTCCACGTTTCTTTCCCCCTTGTACGAATCCTCCCAGCAATCCACAAGCGAATCAACTTTACTCGCCTTGATTTTTGAGTCCCCGAAAACCCCACAAGAAAGGAAAAACATGGCTTCAAGTGAGAGGGCAAGTTGTTATAAATGTAAAGAAGAATTCCCAAACAAGAGCGAGGACCTTGACTTAGATGCCAATCCATGCTTTTAAGGACTTTCCTCCATGAGTCTAATGTCAGATCTTTCAGTGATAGAAGTCCTCCCAGAACAACAATTGCAAGAGGTAAACCTTTGCATTTTGCTACAATTCCCTCTTTGAATTCCTCCAGCCCTGCCCATGTTGCTGCTGCACTTCCTACTTTGTTCAGAAAGAGCTCCCAGCTTTTATTCTCATCCAGATGTTGAAGTTTGTAGCAATCTGAACGAGCATCCACAGCAATTTGCTCATTGCGAGTAGTGATCAACACTCTGCTCCTCTTATTTGATTCTGCAGGAAGATATGAGCTCAACCAGCGCCAAACATCGGTGTTCCATACATCATCAAGCACTATCAAGTACCTTTTTCCATGGAGACTTTTATTAACCTCTTCCCCGAGCTTATCATTACTAAATTCATGTTTTTTTTTCTCCTCGAGAGTGGTGACGCAGTTTGCGATCCTGCTAAAAGCTCTCGGATACCGAACTCTGAGATATAGGAAACCCAAGCACGACCGCCATCAAAGTGGTGCTGAACATCTCTGTCGTCGTAAATTTTCTTGGCAAGAGTAGTTTTGCCAAGGCCACCCATCCCCATGATGGCCACCACTCCTCTCTCCATCTCTCCCTCTAACAGCTTTTGCTTTAGTGCTTCCACATCATTTTTCATCCCGACTATGTTGCTTTCTTCAACAGTACTGGGAATTACCCGCTTCTCTTTCCAAGGTTCAGAAGAACTTGCAGTACTAGCACTGGAAGAGCTGCTCCCAGCTTCGTAAGCTCTCAGATTTTCCATGCCGTACCTCCCTTTATTAATCAAGATCTTCTCAAGTGTGATATTGACCGCACTGATACGATCATTCAGCTCATTCACGAGGTAATCTTGTCAGGCAAACCCATACAAACGGGTAAAAGTTGAGGAACTTGAGATTGTTGAATCTCTGCTGCCGTTTGCGTTCCAATTTGAACACGAATTCATCGATAACATCTTCAGCATCAAAAGCTGCATCCCTGATCTGATTCACCCACAGCTTGAACATCTTGTCGTATCTACGCTCTGCATCGGCATATTCCAGGAACTGGCGGATCCACTCCAGCTCGTTACGGAGCTGCCTCACCTGACCTTCAACTACCCCAAATAGCGAGGCTTGTTGTGAAACCAATGCACCCAGCTTCTCTACCAAAAACGAGATACTGCTCTCCGCCATTGTTGTAGCACTTCTTCTTCCTCCTCCTCTTTGGTGTTCTCAAGAGGCCGAGGCAGGTAGATGAATTATTCTTGCCACTGACAAAAATAATAACAATATACTTCGCCCTATGGGGATTGAGTAAGTCTTATGCATTATTACATTCACATGTCCTGGTATGACTCGATTGTGAATTTGAATAAAAACAATTATTAACTTATCACCACATAAAACAATTAGATATTGCATGGTCCTCGGTGGATAGAAGTTAGTTTGAGCCTTAACCATCTTGATGACTTGGTCTTGATATAAATAAAACATTCACTCACATCTTTTTACTGAATGTTCTTAACAGGTTTCTTTCTTCGTAAGCCTTTGTATTCACAGTGAAAAACCGCCAACACAATAACAAATCGACAACAGAAAGAAAAGCAGAAGACAATTAAATTCCCTTTATCAGTAAGAACTTATGAGGAGGACCACTAAAAATATAAATAAGTAAAACAAATCAATAAAGACACAAGCAGATTAATAATTTATGCGTGGAAAACCCCTTAAAGTAAGGGTAAAAACCACGGTCGTCGGACAAAGAAATAGCTCCACTATGATCAATAGGGGTACAAGAGGATTTCAATAAGTGCACCAAAAAATGTGCTATAATGACAATCTAGAATCAAGCGTAAGTATGTCACAAATAAGAAGAAAAAAAAAAGACCCTAAAAGCAGAACATAAACTGCAAAGCACTTATCTCCCTGCTCAGATATCGTATCAATGATCCAACCGTACAGAATGAAGTATCACGTTTTCCGAACCTGCTGTCCAAAAATCAGCCCGATCCAACGGTGAACGAATCTGCAGTTGTAATCTGAAAAACGATGCCTGGTGGATGTGCGAAAATCACATAGGCTTTTCTTTTCCTCTTCTCTCTCTTTTGCTGCTATATTTCTCACAAAATGAGCACTCTCTTGTCTTACTGTCATTATCTCACTTAAATAAGAGTGAGGCCAGTAGGTCATACCCAGTATTGAACTCTGCGTGGGAAGGGGCCTGAAAATGACAAATCTCCCCTACTTGTATGTGGAGGATATTGTGGCCGTGATCTCTGTGAGCTTGAGCTTCCTCTTGGTAATGCCTTAGTCATCATACTCCCTGACACCATTATCATCGTGTGAATTTGCCGGCTCTAACAACTTGGCATCAAGCATCCGTGTTGGCAATGATACCTCATGTAAATAATGCTTAGACCTTGAATGAAAGGTTGAGTTGCTTACCAAGATAAATAGCACTCTATTTATCCTTACAAATAAGTAGATATTTATCTTGAAACTGACGCTGACTCACATAGATTTCTTCACCCATAGCAACTCCTTGCATGCTTCGGTAATGGCAATAAATTCTGCCTCTGTAGTGACAAGCTACATCTTTTGACCTAGGCGCGATCACGGCTCCACTATGAATTTAATCCTTATAGCCCAAGTGGACTACGGAATCAATGTCTCAGACACTATCAGATTAGATATCCACCTGTATTGGAAACATCATCACCAAACAAGCATCATATTAATAGTACCTCGAAGATACCTCAAAATCCATTTTACTGCATTCCAATGCTCTCTACCCCGGTTTGACAAAAAATCTGACCATACCCGACAGCATGTGCTATATACGGTCTTGTGCACACCATTGCGCCCATCAAACTTCCCACCGCGGTGCATAGGAACCCGTTGCATATATAATTCTCATCTTCATTTGATGGACTTTGTTTTAGAACCTAAACAAAATGAGTAGCAAGAGTGCTTACCACCTTGGCCTTTTCCATGTGGAATCTATGGCACTCTTTTAATGTAGTGTTCTTGCTTAATGACCACAACTTTTCTCCTTTGCATCACGGATGAGGATTCTTATACTAAGGCTCATTTAGCAGCTCCCATGTCCTTGCCAGATGACTTTCCCAATTGCTCCTTTAACTTTGTGATGTGAAACACTTTTCTGACAAGCAGCATGTCGTCAACATATAATAGAGGATATTTGAAGTCATCAATTAGAAAACTTTCGACAAAGACACAGATGAAGCCAGTCTTCATGTAGCCCTTGCTCACATAATAGACTCAAACTTCTTGTACACTTTGGAGCTTGCTTCAGCCATATAGGCTCTTTCTAAGGCTACACCACGCTAGTCTTCCTTCCCTTGACATGAAACCCGTAGGTTGCTTCATATAGATCTCTTCTTCCAATCACCATGAAGAAAAGCGATTTTCATCCATTTGCTCTACCTCCAAATCAAGTAGCGGCCAAACTCAACACAGTTCTAATGGATGACATTTTACCACGGGAGAAAATCTCATTAAAATCCAACACCCTTCCTTTATTTAAAAAGCCCTTCACCACTTAATACGGCACCATGGAGTATAGATGTTACTTTGTATTTCACTCTATAGATCCACATGTATCAGGCCCTCTTACATTTAGGCAGCTTCACTTTGGAAATCAAAGTGTGATTATCATGTAAGGATTTCATCTCATCCTTCATTGCATGAGCCACTTTTCTTTTCTTCTTTGTCTTATGGCCTGCCTTAAAGCACTCGGGTTCTTCATCATCTTATTTTAAGTCCACATACTCTTCGAGGAGAATACCTCCTAGGGGTTGTCTCTCCACAGTGGACATCTGAGATTGAACTTGAGGTGGTTGGTAGCATCACTCAGATTTCATCTTGTGACATATCATGCTCTCTCTTCATCATCAAGCTGGGAACTTATCACTTCATATGCGGGTTCGCGATCCTGGCTTATCATTACGAGCATCAATATTTAACAGATTACGAATAGAAGTGATTTGGAAACGGGTTCAAAATCAGCCACGCCATTGTCTTCCTTGAGTGTAGACTTCTCCATCTTATCAATGTCTTCAATGGTTTGATCTTCATGAATTTCACATCACGGCTTTAACGAAGCTTCTTCTCGATAGGATCTATGGAACGTAACCAAATTCATCTCGCATAGCCCGATGAATAGCCATTGCCTTGACTGCATCGACTTGGATCTTTCATCCTTTGGAACATGCACAAAACTCTTGCAGCCAAAGCCCTTAAGTGATCATACTTCACATTCTTGCCGACTAATTTGTTTGGCACCTACATGTCAAAGCAATGCGGGACTAAGATTGATCACGGTGCACGGCTAGTATGCAGTCTCTTGAAGTGCTTGGGTAACTTAGCTTGAGGAAGGCATACACCTCGCTCCTCTCAATGATATATGAACATCTATCTTGACCATTCAGGTGAGGTTTTGGAGGAGTCTTATATTTTAATGCCATCTTTGCTTCTGAGTAGATATCAAGGTCCATATTCTCACCATTTAATCGATGCGGATGCATTTCGGCTTCTTGCATTTGCCTCTCATTTGACGTGAAACTCTTTGAACTTTTCCAACACTTGGTCTTTTGACTTCAAAGCATGAGCCCAAAGTTTTCTAGAATAATCTATCGATAAATGTAACAAAATAAAATTGCACCCACTAAAGTTTCTACCTTCAAGAAGAATTACAAACATGGATACTTGATTAAGTAAGTGGTTCTCAGAGAGATCTTTTGAAGGATACGGTTCTTGCAATGTGGCAGGAAAACATTTCTATAGTCTACATTCTTCAAGCCGGAAGCATTGTGTTTGCTAGACAATTCATGCACCTGTTGATATGACTAAGTCTTTGGGTCACCACAAAAACCTCATATCCATAGCATTCTGTTGTCACTACAATAGGAAGCTTTTGTCCAATACAACTTTGAACTCTTATGCCCTTTTGCCACAACTAAGTTACCTTTTGTGAGTTTCCACTTTCCAGAACTAAAGTGGTTATCATAACGACGTAAATCGAGAATGCATGCACAGAGATCAAATTAAGCGGACATGCGGGAGCATAGACGACTCCTCTTAGTAATGTTTGCATTCCCATGTTGGTTTGCAAGCGAGACATCACCAACCCGATAACCTTGGACATACACTATCATTACCCATCTTCAAAACTCCAAAATCACACAGGTGTAAGATTATGAAGAACTCCTTCTGGGTGTAACATGCGATTCTTGCACCATATAATCCTTACCATCTCATCAGTTACAAAATTCAAGTGGTGAGGGTCATGAAGAATAACAAGATCATCAACAGTAGCGATAGTCACACATTCACGATCATCATGATCCGCCTGCTTCTGCTTTGCATGTCTTTCTCTATTTCTTCCATAGCAGTTCCTTTGGATGTCTTTATTTATGACAATAATACTCAATCATTATATAGTCTGAACCTCATATTGACACCTTGCCCACCACATCTCTATAACCTTTCAACTCCTTTTGGCTTTATACATCTTTCAATAACAAGCACCTCACGAATAGTACAAATACCTTACGCCTTCCTTCTCATCTCTTCATTAAAACCTTTATAGTCTTTGCCGTTGCAAGGGAACAACAATGCCATTAGAAGCGACACTAATCATGGAAGCTTCGAAATGTCTCACGAATCGAATTAGGTTATTAATAAATAGTCCAAACACATCATCATCAAACTTGATACTGCCCGGTGACAATGATCCTAGCATGTAAGTCACTCATTATAAGTAAATGGGCTCCTCTTTTATCTTGATTAATGAAGTGTAGTGATCTGATTTATTTGCTCCACGGTTAGAAGCACAAGGACTCAGAGTGTTTATACATAGTTCTTGCATGTGTCTCGCGAGCAATAAGATTATAAATAGGTTCATCTACAAAGTGCGATAAAACGCATGCGCCTCATGCTCAGCCCTCTTCATCGGACATGGACTCGAAACACGTAGCGAACGGGAATATGCATATTCTTCACAATAGCAAGTCCTTCATCTTACCCTTCCAATAGTGATAGTTTGCTCCATTCAAGATACCATTTTCATATGTGCCTCCATCTTTCCAAGCAAGTAGAAAGTAACCACTAACAACGGCTCTGATACCACTCACGATGGGGAAAGCGAAGCGACCTGATAACAAGCGAGATATGGAGCAAAAGGTAAGCACAATTAAATTCCCTTTACTTGCAAGAACTTATGAGGAGGACGATAAAATATAGGCGCAAAAGCAATCAATAGCAGAGCCTTGATTTGTTTAACATTGAAACCTTAAAAGTAAGGGTAAAAACCACGCAGTGCGTCGGACCGAGCTAAACTCCATATAATTCAATGGAATTCAGAGTTTCAATAAAGTACCTTAAGTTCTTCACTATAGCAAACAATCAGATGAAATTTTGTTCTTTAGTACAAAATAAGAGAAAAAGAAATGCCCCAGCGAGAATAAAATATGTACTATCTCCCTGCTCAGATATCGTAATGACGATCCAAAATTCAGGGAATGAAATCCGGCACCAGGCACTGTCAAAAATCAGCCCCGATCAGCCAGGTGAGCGAATCTGCGATTGTAATCGAAAACGATGCTGGTGGATGTGCGAAATGTAAACTTTCTTTTCTCTTCTCTCTCTTTTCTTTGCTATATTTCTCACAAAATGAGCACTCTCTTGTGCCCTAATGCGACCCCTCTCCACTTAAATAGTGAGGACTAAGTGGGCCCTCATAATGTTGGACTTTTACTCGCATTAGGAAGCGAGCCAATACGGCCGGTATTCAAAGAGAGTTCAAGGCTTCTGATTTGTATTAAATATTAAGTTATCTTTTCCTTTATTACCCGTTTCTTTATTTTGATAACAATTACTGGTTCTTTGTTGTTAGTTTGTTTCAAATTTTTCCCATACCTCTGACACCTTTTTTAAAGCATCCAAATGGATTTTATTTAATAGGATTGTTGAAGTGTGATATAAAAGAATACGAAATTTCTAATACAATGTATTTGACACAGATATTCTCATACTCTTTGGGGTGAGCTGGTACCTTCACATGGGTGTGGTTGTGGATGGATATTTTAAATCAACAGGGGAATCTGCATCAATTGTTTTGAGAGTTTCACCATATTTTAGTTATTTTTATTTTAATTTATTATCATGTTAATAACATTGAGAAATGAGTCACAAATGGTAGAATCCCTAGGTTAAGCACATTGGATATCTTGATCAGTTCCCTTGAAAAATATCTGAGGATAGGTAAAGGTGTTGAAAACTGGGCTTTCATAAAAATTTCTCAAATACAAAAGTGGAGAAATATTGTTAAATCTAATGTATGTTTTATCTCCTGAAAAGTATCACTTGAAAATGCATTTTTAAAAAATTTTAAAATCTTAAATTTTAATTGAAAATACTTTCTAAAGTTTCACAAATTATGAATTTAAAGTGAAAGTGTTGATATAGATGATCTATTCTAAAAAAGTTTAAATTTTTTGAATTGCTATTGTGTATGTAGACATATAAATGTTGTGATGTTAAAAAAAAACAATATTGAAAAACTTTTTTCTTTGAATCTATACTTTTATAATTTTAAAAATTTTAAATTTAAAACTAAAAATATCTCTTGGAAATGATACATTTACTTTTCTTAATGATCTCTTATATGAAAAGTCTATATAGAAAAAACTTACTAAAGGTTGATTATTTTTTCCAAACCATGTTTTATTAGATTTATTTTAGTTTTATATTATTATTTTAAACTCTGATTGAAAGCGTGGTGAGTTCATTTTTAACTTCTACCCTTTATGTGGATGCATGTATAAACCTTAGAAAAGCCACCCCTTTGTCTTTTATGTATTTTCCTTTTATCTTTCATTTTGGAATTCAAGGTTTTAGAGATAAACACTAAAAGACTTTTAAACACTTTATGTAAATTCAAAATGTCAATAATAACGAGGGTAAGGTGAAAAAAACTCGAAGGTTTTCCTAAATACAATTAATAATAATATGCTTTTTATTTTACAATCCTTAACATTTAAACTTGTAGGTCTAAGTTAGTCCCTACCATCCTTATATTTATAGATAAGCAAATAAAGTTATGTGTTGTTAGTAGCTGATGTGGCGGCGGTTAGATAGTAAAGAGCCCTCAAATCAATTGAGGCTTCCCTGTTTGGGAGATAAATCCTAATTCACATTTTACACTGTTCTATTTGGGGAGGAAAAACTTGTTTATTTTTGTTATTAGTTTGTAGAGGTAGTAGCAGCCGGCCAGTAGAGAGCTTTGAGCATTCGAGCTAGGCTTGTTAAATTATGAGTGAGCTCGGGCCGTGAGCTTTTGAACGAGCTTAAAATCGAGGCTCAAGCGGCTTGATTTAAAAAAAAAAAAAAGAAGCTTGGCTTGAGCTCATTAGGCTCGTTTCCATGAGCGAGCTCGACAACCTCGAGCTCAAGCCCAATCGAGCCTATATAAGTTTGTATCATTAATCAATTCTCAAGCTCAAGTCCATATACTTTAACTTTTGTAATCAATCGATAGCAAATACATGATTAAGAAATAATTTTCTATAGGATTTGTTTACCTTAGTTGAGTTTGATTTAGCAGTGATACTAAGATTGTTAAACCACACTCCTTCAACATTTGTTTCCTTTAACGGATTACGAAGGTCCCTTCTTTGAAACAACTTACCTTCAAAATTATGAAATAGAATTAAAATAAGTAGAAATTGCAGTGAAGAAATAAGATACGAAATCATTGAATAAGAAACATGATTGGTTTAATCAATTATCTAAATAAAGAAATATATCAACAAGATACCTTGAAACAAACTCATTAGTAACAACATAAACTATTTGGCGATATCTTTAACTTTGCACATGGTTAAGTTAGCCACCACCCTCTGACTACCAAGGCTGTGAGGTCATTTAAAGACCCATAGCTTCTGTACTAGGCCGGAGATCCGAATCTGCCCACCACATGTCGAGCCAGTCGGCCCAATTTTCATACCCATTTTGACGGTGTACCAGGCGTTACACCTTATGTTTGCGGTCGGATGCGGCTCCGCCCATTTCCTCTATAAAAACCCCACCCCGATCACCCATGATGCCTTTGCCCTTACGCGTCTGGCTGGGTTAAGTCGATACCCGATATCCAAAGGGGCCCCGATACCCACAGATTTGAATTGGATCCCTAGTTCCATCAAAATTTGAATTGATCGTATCGGTGGAATCGATGCATTTGGCCTCATGCACTACTCAAATTAAGGCAAACCTTGTCTAAGCTCATAGCCTGACCTCTATAGTTCCACGAGGCCCCAATACCCTCATATTTATGTCAGTTCTTATACACAGATCGGCCGTCGTACTAATGGGTCGCCACCGACATCATGTCCTTCCAAGCGTCCCTTTGTGGCACCTTCTTCATCGCTATCACAACTGGAACATGTCGACACCTTCACGCTATAGTAGATGCGGGTTTCGCTCACAGAAGCGAGATACGGAGATCTGATGCGATCCCCGACCGGCGGCGTGAGTTAAGCTATGAAACTCGGTAGTCTTAGGTTGTCGGCGCCTCATAGCGGCCCCGTGAGATTAGGCGCATTTGCCAAATCAGTGTCCATTTGGATCTAGAGAGCGAGGATCAGTACATCGATGTCGGGACAGCGTGGCCTGGCGTTCATTTCCGTAGCCTTTGGTCGAGATCGCTGCCGGTGAATGGATCTGCCAGGTGGGAGCCGTGGCGATCTCGTTCAGTGACGGATGATCCCCGTGACGTGCAGGAGCACAGCCTGGGGCAGTGGAGCCAAAGTTTATCAAGCCTAAGTGGGGCTCGAAGCTCGGCTCGTTTAGCTCACGGCGGGCCGTAGAGCTTTTCGGCCCAGGGCAGCGAGGCAGAGTAGCTTGGCTGGATTCTGGAAACCCTAATTGGTTGTTTAAATTTCTCATCATATACCTCTGACACCATTTTTTTAAAGCATCCTCATGGATTCAATTTAATAGGTTGATGGAAAACGTTAATTATAAAAAAGAATCCGAAATTTCTAGGACTATGTATTTGACTTTACGAGATATTCTCATCCTCTTTCACATGGATGGTTGTGGATGGATCAATAGTAATTTTTTTTTAATAGGCGGATGGATCAATACATTAAATTAAAGAGACCATGTCGATTGTTTCGCGATATTTTAATTATTTTATTTTATTTATTATCATCAAGTAGATAAACAATCATAAAATGGTCATAAATATGGTAGAATCCTAGGTTAAGCACATTGGATATCTTGATCACTTGTGAAAATATCAGAGGATGGAGTAAGGTGTTGAAAGCTTGGGTAGGAGTTCAAAACAGCTTCTACCCTCCGTGTGGATGCATGTATAAACCCTAGAAAAGCCACCTCTTTGTCCTTTCTGGCCTTTCCCTTTCATCTTCCATTTTGGAATCCTAGGTTGTAGAGATAAACACTAATAAGGAACTTTTAAGCACTTTATGTAAATTAAAATGTCAATAATAACGAGGGCAAAGATAAAAAAAAATTCCTTAGGTTTTTACGATGTACAATTAATAACATGTGCTTTTTTTAACCCCATAACCCCCCTAACGTTTAAACGTGTGGTTGAATTAGTTGCTGCTTAATCCGCATATTGTTGAGGCCAATTTCCGACGAGATTCTTTATCGAAGATGTCGTCATGCTTGCATTAAATGTTTGCTTAACGACAAGAAATTAAGGAACTGATAAAAGTAGCGTCGGAGATGGTAAAATGCTATTTAGGGTTTTGGGGTGGCATATTTGACAACTTTTGAGAGAAAATGAAGGAGTTGCGAAATACTTGATTCCCAGTGGGCCTACTGTTCGTCTGATGGTATATTCGAAATGCAAGTATGTGACAAATTTAATTATATTTTTTTAATAAAATCATTGAATTATTGAAATGTGGCACAGTTTTTGTGGCGCATGTTGAGCCAGCAGCGTTGCAGACTGGCCAAAGAAATCTTGTGAGTTCTGAAATGACATTTATTAGCTCATTTTAATGGCTAGTTAAGTTACTCTTAGATGGAAAGTAAATTACTTATTGTTGCCGGATGTGATAGTGAGGTGTAAAAAGCCCTAAATAAATTAGAACTTCCTATTTGGGGAGATAAATCTCAATTCTGATTTGATCTTCATCATATCTTCCAACTTTCTAAGAATTCAGGCATTGTTTTCGATTACAACTTTCATCTTCATTGCCTTGGATTTTATTCCCCTAAAATTGCTTTGTTGCTGGTTTTATTGCTTCGTATTTTATCATTGTTGCTGGTTTTTGGCCGTCAGATTTTATCAATGTTGCTGGATTTTATTCAGCAAAAAATATCACATTGTTTCGATTCAATATTAGTTCATATAGCCCGACAAAGAGTGGTTCCTACCCTAACCTCAAAATCTACTGGTTTTTAGGTTATAGTGGAAATTTAGGGGTGTCGAAGCGTGTTGGGTTGGTTTAAACGGTTCTGGGTTAAGCGGGTGTGAGGTGAAAAGCATTATAGCCGTCTGCGGCAACGTTTAATCGCTCAGTAAAATCGAGCAACGACGAGCCAGTTTAATAAAATGGGTAACACAGTAGCATTTCGTTCTGCGTCCCGGTACGAAGCGGGTTGGGTTGGAGTTGGAGATCGATTAACACGATAAACCACTCATTTGACCCATGTACTGTTTACCACCGTTTGACCCATTTAACCACGATAAACCCTTATTTAACTATTTCACGCATTTATTTAAAAATGTTATTATGTGGTACATTTATTAAAAAAAAAAAAAAGATTAATTTTTTTAAAAAATATTGGTATTAATTTTATTTAAGCGGAGTAAACGGGTTATAAATGGGTTAGCATGTCTCGCTGAAACAGCGGCCGTTTATTAAACGTGTTAAACGGGTTGACCAGTTTATCGCGGCCGTTAGGCGCCGTTTCCGAGCCGTTGTCGGTTGTCGTGTCGGGTTAATCGTGTCGTGTTTAATTTTAGCCAGTACACAATAATTAGTACGTGAATGTCTTACTTTCAATCAATATTAATTTCTCTGTTTAACCCATTATGATTTGATTCCGAGAAAATGTTGCATTGTTAGTGATCTCTAGAGAGTTAGGGGTTTCAATGGTATTTTAGGGTATAGTGGTCCCGTGAATGTTTTACTTTTAGGCCCTATTTGGTTGAGCTAGTATTAGTTGATTATTAATTAATGTTTGGTAAAGTAGTTGATTGAAGGTTAATTTATCAGTATAAACATTATAAAGAGATATAAAAATAATGCACATATATATGAAATTATAAAAATTGTAACCATAAACAAAGGGAAAAAAAATATTATTTTAAAGTATACATGTGAAGAATAATTGAATTCCTAATGGTAAATATAAGAACATAATATATATATATATATATATATATATATATATATATATATATATATATATATATATATATATATATATATACTATATATATATATATATATATATATAAAATGTTATTTTGAATTATCATTTTTCATTTATTTAAAATACTTTGAGATAAGAAAAGGAATGAAAGATGTGTTAAAAGAACTTTTTACTTAAAAAAAATTATTAAGTTACATTTTTTTTTTTTTAAATATTTGCTATTATTCATTTTTTAAAATAGATAATATTTAATTCTAAAAATATGGATAGTCTAAAAAAAAGACTATCCATACTTGTGTTATTTATAGTTTAAAAGTCATTTAATGGCTTGGAGTTTTCTTAGAGGCCGTAAATTTCAGTTCCAAATTATTTGGACCGAGTGTAGGAATTTTTAGAAAATTTTGAGACTGTTTTCGGACAGTCTAGGCTGAATTTCGGGACTGTTTTCAGACAATTCGGGTTGAATTTTCAGGACTATTTTCATATAGTCAGGACAAGATTTTCAAAACTGTTTTCGGGTAGTCTAGTCTAGGACTGGGTTGAGGTTTGGTTTTGATCCCGGAATTGATGTCTCCGGGTTTTGTGGTGTGTTTTGGTATCGGTAGTGATGAGCGAGTGAAGGATCGAGTCTTTACATTTTATATGGGTCCGAGATTTGGACCATTTTGTGTGTTATTGTTGGAAAAATAAATAACATGATGTTGTGTGTAAAAATCATGTTAATATGTGCTTACGTAATATATTAACATGAAAATTATATGTAGGAAATATAATTATCCGAGATTTATAAATGTTGCATGTAGCATGACATAGCATGAAATGACATGATTGCATTTCATATGCACGATCACATCGCATTGAGTCGGGTGTGAGTGCATGGTTAGGGTCGACACTGTGTTTGGTGTTCAACCATGGTAAATCGACAATGTGTTGGTGTTCGATGTATGTCGTGAGGACATGGTTAAATCGACTTATTTGTGTTGGGTGTTCGATGGCGAGCTCGATGGAAATGGGACAAACGTCTGAAGTTAGGCTAGCGGAGGTTGCATGACATAAAAGTACAAGTGTAGTAGATTGAAGCCAGTGAGGATGGAAGCGCATTTTCGGGGTGAAAAGCGTGGTATATGGTTTAGAGCGTGAAGCGAGTCGGTGAAAGCGAAGTAAAAAATGTTGTATGGCGTGCGGGTGTCGCAACGGTGAGCATAAATCAGAGTGGCTATAGTCATGTGCGGTCTTGGTAAGAGAATAAGTAGGCGTTAGGGGTATCGTGTGTGAGTCTGAGATAAAAAATTTTTGTTTGGAAAGGGTCGAGGGACGCCCTTGGCTTATTTTGCTCTTAGCCTTCTTTTAGAGTCAATCGGGACTCGGGTTGTGGGCATGAGAGAGTCCTCATCTCATGCATGACACGAACATTAATATAGGATTACATTATTTACATGAAATATGGTTTGATGTTTATATGCAACCATTTCTCATGTCGTTTAGGCGGGAGTAGTCGTTGTAGGAGAGTACTATACGGGGCGTTCTTCTGCGTTGTGAAGCCCTTTTAGGTACAGCGGGGGTGTCTGGGAGCCATTTCAGACGAGGCGTGATTGTGAAGAAGAGGTGACATGTGGCATACCCGACAATACTTTTATAAAAAGTATTTTATGTAAAAAATTATGGTAAATTCTTTTGGACTATTGTATAAATAAGAGGGTGTGATCGGATTCTTATGGTATGGTCGCGTTTATTTTCATATTTTAGATTTAAATGTGTCGTAGGCCTCGGTAAAGGTATGTATATATTGGGATATGAACGGATGGGCTACATGGGGTTATCACTCTTTGTTGAGGCGCGGATGGGTTCTGATTATATTGTTATACGGGTTGTATGTTGGGTGAAACACCGGCTCGCCGAACAGGAGACTACGTCGGAGTTTTTTTATAATGGGTCTCGATAAATGGGATCTGACGAGTGTGGTATCGGGGTTGTGAAAATCACAAGAATTTGTGGGTTGTCAGCGGGGACGCGGATTTGAGGAATGTCCTGATAGCCCACGATTGATAGAAGTTAGCTTGAGCTCTTAAATCATCTTGACCTGGTCATGGATATGGATAACTCAAACCTTGCAAAGCTTGGCTCATATCCAACTAAAACATACTCTGTAATATCTTTCACCCAATGTATTAGAAGTTGTTGCAAAATAAACAATAAATAGGAAGAGGATAAACAAGAAAAATAAAACATAGAGATTTACATTATTTGATCAATCTGACTTATGTTCAATGACATGAAGAGTATTTTATTGATTGTGTTTTTCAAGTACATAATAAAAAAATCCTAAATGCCCATATATATATATATATATACCCTATTTCGCATCAAATCGAATCGCTCTAATCGGATCAAGTCTATACCGTG
Organism: Tetrastigma voinierianum; assembly: GCA_016808115.1. NCBI lineage: Eukaryota > Viridiplantae > Streptophyta > Magnoliopsida > Vitales > Vitaceae > Tetrastigma > Tetrastigma voinierianum. Next base: position 75,409 of record JAEQBH010002606.1, read on the forward strand.
AGGAGCAATGACCTTTGTCCTCCACCACCCTAGATCTCACAAAAAATCTCTTTGGGTCGGATTGCTACAAAATTCTATCATTTAACATAAGCCTTTGTATTCAATAAAGTTTGAGGTTCTGGTTTATAAGACAAAACAGAGATTATCTTTTCCAATACTAGTTTTTTTAACTCTTGTTGGTTGTTTGAAAACTTTTCCCTTATACCTTTGACACTTCTTTGGTTGTTAGATCCCTCACACGAATTTTTTTTGTTTGTGTTATCTTTGACTTTTTTAAAGCATCCCACATATGTTGGGATGAGGTACAAAAATCACTCTTGGGTTTGCACAAAAGTGCTACTAACTCTCTCTGTGTTTTTTCAAGCTAAATTAGTCCCTACGCTATGAATCGTAGCTCAATAAGGTCCCTAGAGTAACTGATTTTTCCACATCAGCTAATGGTCTTTATTAGTTTCATTCAACGTTGACGTGACACTATAAGACCCACTCTCTCTCTCTCATATCAAGATGATGTGGCGTTATGGGACTCATACACTCTCTCATTTCAAGATGATATGGCACTATTAGACGATTTCCTTTCTCCACACGCCAACCCACTTTGGAACCCCCTAATCTAGCCCACACACCCAACTAGCCCCCCGCCCACCCACACCCAACACCTAGCTGCACCCAAGTCAAGCCCAACCAAAATTAAAAAAAAAATTAAATTAAAATTTTATTTTCATTTTAAAAATCTACTAAATGAAAATTCGATATTTATTTTTCAAATATAAATAGATTATTTTAAAATATATTTAATTATGAGATATAAAATTAAAATAAATGGAATTTAGATTCATTTCAAAGCAAATCGGTCCAATTTATACATAATTATTTTTTTATTTTTGAAACATATAAATATATTTTTATTTAATTTACTTATTTATTAAAATATTATTATTTCATAAAAGGATGAAAACGAGTGAAATAGGTTTAGAAAAGACATAAAAAACAATTTACTAATTTTCAATGTGCTTATAATTTTTCACTTTTTTTTTTTTACATATTTTCTTTTATTTATATTTAAAAGAAATCAAATAAAATGTTTCTTTAATCATTTTTATGATGTTTTAAATGCCCATTACATATATGAATAATCATTTAAAAATACTTGATATTAAATATAGGGAATAATTTATTTAAAATAAATAAATTCTGTCAAAAATAAATAAATAAATAAATTTTGAATGGGAGAACCATTTCAATTTGTCGTGACCACGATACCGCTTCATTAAGACAAACAGTTGACTTTAGACTCCTTCAAAGCAAATCCAATTTATATATAAATATTTTTTATTTTTTTGAAACATATAAATATTTTTTTATTAATTTACTTATTTATTATAATATAAATATTTCAATAAGGATGAAAAACGAGTGAAATAGGTTTAAAGAAATATATAAAAAATACTTTATTAATTTTCAATATATTTGTTATTTTTCACTTTTTTTACATATTTTCTTTTATTTATATTTAAAGAAAATAGATGTAATAAATAAAATAAAATTTATTTACTTAAAATATATTTAAACGTTGAATCTTTAAAATAAATGTTTGAATTTTTCATTTAAGAGATTTTAAAGTGAAATAAAATTTTAATAAAAAAATTTAAAAAAAATGGGTGGGGCTTGACCAGGCTGGGTGTGGGGCCTGGGTTAGGGTGGTTCCAAAAGGGAGTTGCTAGAGAGGAGGGAATAGAAAGGAGAGAGGAGAGAGGAGGAGAGATTAGAGAGATGAGAAAGAGATAAGAGATAAGAGATAAGAGATAAGAGATAAGAGAGAGAAAGTGGGTCTCATGGCTCCACCTCGTCTTTAGTGGAGAGAGTGTGTAGGTCTCATGGTATCCCATATCATATCAGAGAAGGAGTTGCACTTTTATGAAAACTCCCGCATATGTTTTTTCTTCACATATGTTTTTGAAAATAGTTTTTATGTTCTTTAAAACAACAATTTAAAAAACATATTAAATAGAAAATATAATATTATTATCACTTGTTTTCCGATAATTATTTAAAAAATAGTCATACAAATATATAGAATCATTGAAAAGAAAGCACTACACATACAAATTATTTCTATTCCATATTCAAAAATACTAAAACATATTAAAAATATTTTAAGTTTTTAAATAAACATTTATTCTACAAAATATCAAAGAAGAGAACTTAAAAACCTTTTTTTTATAATTGTTTTGAAAACCCGAACATGCCCAATTGATTTTTATTTATATAGTTGAATATAATTTTTTAAATAAATGGGAAAAAAGTATAATGTTAAAAAAAAGGTATACATAATAAAAGTTATTCAAAGAAATGATATAAGAGAAGACACAAATGAATAATTACTCTACTTGTGATATTAACTCTCTATAAAGGGTTTCACGTAATAAATTATTGTCCTTTAAAGAGAATTATTTTCCTTTAAAGTTTATCTTCCTTGAAAGAATGAAAGGAAAATTAGAGACGGATCTCCAAGCTCTTTTTTTCACAACAAGTTCATGTAAACGGACGGAGTGTGATTGGATGGACAGAAAGCGAAATAAATAAATAAAAAAGAATGGTAGAAAAAAAAGTATAATAGTTATGAATATTATTGCATAAAGAAGAAGTTGAGAATAGAATAAGATGCCAATGACGCTCAGTTCAGTTTGTTAGAACGTCTTATGTCTTGGGCATTCACACAAGTTTGATTCCTTGTGGGGACAAATATCATTCGTAATAGCCTTTAGTCATTCAAAAACAGAATAGAATGAAATAAATTTTATTATTAAACTAGGTACATAACATAATGAGATAGGACTAAAAAAAATAATAATAAAAAAATAATGAGATAAAAGTGTAAAACTAGGGAAAATTCAAATTTTCTGAAAAATGGTAAAGACAGTAATTTGGTTAAAATCAAAATTTTAAGATGCCGGATGATGAAGCCGAGACAGTGGATTTGGAATCGTCGTGAAATCTATTTCTTGCACGTCGAATTTTGTTGAATTCGAGACGAGTCAAATTTAAGGTTTTGAAGCAGGAACTATCGGGTCTTGAGTAAAGCGAGCCCAGAGAACGTGTGACAAAGTGCTCTTCACGTGTGCTAGTGTGGCCCAGTGTTACGTGATTGGAGGAGTAATTGAGAGCGTGAGGAGAAGAGAGAAGAGAGAGGAGGAGGAGAGATGGGCACAGGTCAAAAGTAGAGTGTGTATTCGAATAATTGAGATGAAGGGATAAGATGAGAATTAATGGGAAGTTTAATGAGAATAAGACAAGGATGAATACTTATCTTCTCCACCAATTTGAAGACAAAAACGGGCAGGGGTTGGAAAGGTGCAGAAAGTTGGGTTTTTGAGTTTTAGAGAGAGAGAGAGAGAGCTCATTCTCTCTAGATTTTCGGCCTTTCAGACCTTCAGTTCTCGACGGAGTAAGAAGCAAAGTTGATGCGCGGTGAGGAGGGCTGCGCGTGGGCCAGATTTGGTAAGTTCAGGCAAGCAAAGTAGGGATCTTTTCTCTTTGTATTGTCTTTGTTTAGGCCAGTAGCAAATGGTTGGGGATGTTCAAGGCTGAATTAAAGCGTGTTTTGGTTTGAACAGGTCAGTGGAGAAAATCTCATCGTTGTGGTCGTGAACGATCTTAAGTGAGGGTTTATTATTGGCATGAATAATATGTGATTTTTGGTGTGAATTTTTATGATGTTGAGTGATTGAAATGGTGCTTGTATTTGTTAATTAGCCGTGTGAGGCTATTTTGGTGTCTTGAATTTAATAATATGAATTGTGTAAGGTATTATGTTAATATATACCGTTTTTATATATTAGCATGAGTTGTTGGGATTGGCGTAATAATTCGTGTCTTGTTTGAGGCGCGCAGAATGTCGAAGTGAGTGCATGACATGAAATAAAATAAAAAGGAAAATGTTTGTGAAAGAATTTTTGACGGAAGATTTTAGGAGAATTATGTTGGTAGATTGTCCAGCAATTCACGTCGGAGGCGTAGATTGTTTGGAGGGTTATCAACATATTAACCTGAGAGGGTTAATCGATAAATTTTCTTAGAAACTCGGTAGTAAGTTTTGAGAACAAAAAGTTTTTGTTTAGAAAATTGGATATTTTACTACGCAATTTGGCTTAGGCATGTGTGAGGAGTGTTGAGGACCTCGGGACGTGAGATTGGGCATGTAGGCGTTAGTAGGATCGTGTATTTCTTGAGTGTGTTTGTTTTTGTCATGGCATGTGCACTTAGATAGGGAGTAGCCCATGTAGGAAATTATCAACTAAGGCTTTGCTTTCATGCTGTCGAGGATATTTATTCCCGGTACGGGGAGTGTACGAAGGACGATTAACGATAAAGTAGCGTTTTAGAAGAAGTCGGGTTGTGGCTTTGGTATTCGTTTTGTAGACATGTATTAAAACTTTAAATTTTGATATATGTTTTGGTTAAGAGTGTGTAATAACTCTTGAATTATTAGTATATAGTTGATGTAATTTTGGCGAGTATTGATGCATGGGCTCAGTGGCGTTTACTGCATATGGACCGTGTGGTCGTTGTTGGTGTTGGAATAGTTTTGTCTGTGGGTGAAGGCTCCAGTACAAGGAGACTGCTAGATTTTCGTGGTGGTGTGGATTTTGACATCCACGAGTGTCCATGAGTTGCCGGGTTGTCAACGGACCGGAAATGGGGCATCACGGCTTGGTATCGAGAACTGGGTTTATAAATACCTGGAGCTTAATGTGGACATCTTACTAAAGTATAGCTTAGTATCAATAAGTTAGGTATACGATTACCTAGGACTTGATGGGCACGGAGTTAGATCGTGCATTCACTCGCTGCACTACAGTGATTGTTGTGTGATGTGTGATTGTGTCGTATTTGTGTGATTGTGTGCTTTGTGAGTGCTTACGTAGGAAAAAAATGATGAAGGATTTGATTTTTTCCTAGTTTTACGATTATTAATAAGCTGGAATAAAATAAAATAAAATAAAATAAATTTTAAATAAATTTATTTTCTTCTACTGGAAAATGAAAAAAAAAAATAAAATTGGGTCTTCCAGTAGGTGGAACAAATGAAAAAAAAAAATGATGTGAAAAAATGCTCAGAAGGCAGCTGGATGGGCTACTGCCCATTTGAGTCACTATACAATGGATTGTATCATGACACAGGGGTAGGGAGAGCGCTGGGCGCGACCGAGGGCATGTACGTGCGGCCGGGCCATGCGACGGCGTGGTAGGGCCACGTCTGGCCGGCACGCAGCTGGGGCGTCTTTATGGCGTAGCGCGCATGGTTTGGCCCCGGGGGTCGTGATCTGAATTTGTATTGTGGGGGGGCGACAACACGGGTTGATCTGGCACGACTAGCGGAGCCGCGATGTTTTGTCGTGGGCGGGGAAGACTACGGGTCGTGATCTGGCGCGACCGGGTTGCGATCACGGTGCCTGACGCCACTGCGACCGCATTGTAAGAGCGCGACACGCCGCGACAGGCGCGGCGACCGCAGTAGAGGAGCTACAATGCAGTGGCCAGCGGCGCGTGCATCGCGGCAGCGGCGACATGCCTCACGACCGCGACCCGCGACCGCGTGCGGCGCCACGACCACCACCGCGGCCCGGTAGCGGCGGCGTGCGCGCGGCACGGAAACTCGTAGCTGCGGCTGGTCGGGTTGGGTGCACCTGTGCACTGACCCGGTTTTGACTCATGACCTTTGTTACGAGTCAGCTGATTTGGAGACATTGTTCATGAGCGTTCATGAACCTTTGTTCTGAGTTTTCAAAAATAAAAAATAAAAAATAAAAAAAAAAAATAATAAAATAAAATCGAATAAATTTTTTTTTTTAAAAATAAAAATAAAATTTTTTGTTGTTGATTATGATTTAATATATGGAATTAATTGTCTTGCATTACCTATGAATGCAAGGACATTGTATATGAAATATTTTTCTGTATATGAATAGTGTCTCGGGGTTGTGTTTGCGCCTTAGAGCTACTGCATTAGAATTTAACTTGCCATTTGACATGTGTAGATGGCTGGGCGAGGGCGAGGACGTTGAGGTCGTCCAGCGGGGTGCTGGCCCAGGCACCACGGTGTTTGACCAAACAAGCGTACGCGAAATTTTGTAGATGTGTGATTTCTTTGCTATTGCACAGGCTAGTCGCAATGGAGTAGCCGAGGGGAGAGTCAGAGTAACCTCAGGAGGTTTACAAGGCACATAATCCTCACAATATTCATAGGGAGGAGATCGGAGTGGTGTGAGCCATTGGTTAAATGCCCGGTCGAGGAAAGGTGTTAGAGGCTATGGAATTACCTCACGACCTGACTAGGATTAGATATGAAGTAGGAAAGTAGAGATTTTGAAAAATGGTAGAGACCGGTAAAATTAGTTAAATCCGGAATTTTTAGATGTCGGATAATGAAACGGACTTAGTTGGAATCGTCTTGTGAAATCTAGCTACCACATCTAATTTCGTCGAGTGAGGGACGGTCGAAATTTCCGCGTTCTTTCAAGGCAGAGACGTGACATGGGGCGGGTGTTGAGGTGGCAGAATTGAGGCTATGTCAAGTTTGTGGCAAGTCGGAACAATGAGCTGATATGGGCTATAGGTGACGTGACGTCGATATCGTGGAGGAAATCAGGGGTAGATGGATAAGAGGATAAAGGAAATCTAGAGCTAATGGGAAATTGGACATGTGGTAAGTGAGAGGAATGACTCTTGGCCCATCTTGGTTAAGCAGGTGGGATGGGAGGAAGAAAAGACGAGAGAAAGAAAGGGAAAGAAAAAAGATAGAGTTTTAGAGAGAGAGACTCCGCCTTCTCTCTAAATTTCATTGATCGGGCCGTGGTTTAGCCAGCCAGATGAGAGTTCATCCTCCACGGCGGGAGCTTCGCGCAGAGCCGGAGTTGGGAGTTTTGACAAAACTCAAGAGGTAGGGTTTTATAACTGCGGGTTAAATCGCTTGTTTAAGGACCATTCAAATGGCTTGGGTTGTGTGTGGCCATGTGAATCGTTCTAAGACTTTGGGACAGTGTGTTTGAGATTTCGGGACTGTTTACGGACAGTCCAGGGATTGATATGTGGGACTAAGTAATTGTCCTTGTGTGCCATTTTTATGTGTTAGAGTTAAAATGAATGAAGGTGTGGTTGTCTTGCCCTAAGGGGTATGTTTTGTTGTGTTTTGAACCATGGGAAGCTGCCATATTGTGGTAGTACACATTAATCGAACTTTAGAACTGGTTTTTGGGTAGGAAATAAAGGGATTTGGGTAGTAAGTCCTTCAGATAAATTGTAGCTACGTCAGTGAACTTGATGTTAGGCTTTTGAATTTCTCAAATCGGACCTCGGTAGCTGAGTTATGGTCGGTTACCTGAGCAGTCTAAAGGGGAAGGGCTGTCCGTGCGGGTCGGTGGCCCCGGATGGGGTCGGCCGGACGGGTTGGTCGGCCCGGATGGGTTCTGCCCGGATGGGTTCAGTCATGGGATCATGCATGTGCCAGCAGTCATGTAATATCGTTCGAACTCAATTTGGGTGTTCTTGGACTCTATGGAAAGCTGAGTGAGTTTCAGTGGGATGCCTTTGGAGGAGGCGGAGTGGGTGTGGAGCCGGCTGGAAAGGGGCATTCGGGCAGGTTAAGTAGGCTGTCCGGGTAAGGCTGCCTAGTCATGTGTGACCTCAAATTTCGGAAGGTCATAACTTCTTCGTCCGAATTCCGATTTGGGTGTTCTTGGACTCTATGGAAAGCCCATTGAGTCAAGTTTCCAGATGGATGCCTTAGGAGGGCAGTGGGAGTCGGAGCCATCCGAAAAGGGGTGTTCGGGCAAGTAAGGTAGGCTGCCCGGGTAAGACTGCTTAGTCATGTGTGACCTCTAACTTCGGAAGGTCATAACTTCTTCATCCAAATTCCGATTCAGGTGTTCTTGGACTTTATGGAAAGCCCATTGAGTCAAGCTTCCATAAGGGATGCACTGAAGGTAGTGGGTCTTAAGACTTTCGAGAGAAAGGAAGCATTTGGGAGTAGGTAAGGTAGGCTAGTAGGGTAATTTGCACCTAGTCATGTGTGACCTCGAGCAGTCATGCTTTCTCGTCGAGGCTGGAATTTCGGGTGTTGGACTGCATGGAAATCCCCGATGGTCGAGCTTCCATCAGATGCCTTTGGATGGCGTGGAGTCTTGGAAGCGGGCCGGAAGAGGAGCGTTCGGTCAGGTAAAGGTGGGCTAGCGGGTAGGAACGCCTGGTCGTGTGTGACTCCCGAGTCGGAGGAGTCGTAAACTAGCACCTGTCGGCTGGTCGGGTGTTCTTGGACTATGGAAAACCCATTGATTTAGGTTACCGAGAAGCCATGTTCCTATGGAGGACATTAGACCGTCAGGCGAGGTGGTCTGGCAGTTAGGTTGTGTTATGAAGCTGGCGTGAAGATAACATATAGTGTGAATATAACATGTTAATGTATGCTATATGATATATTAACATGGGTTGTGCATGGAGGAGAATTATATGTATTAATTATAATTATCCATTGTATGTAGAGGAATTTTGTTAATATACATGTCGTCGCACGACGTAAGGCGAGAAAATTAGTTTTTGCGAAGAGCGAAAAGCGGTAATTTGGTAAAAATCCAAATTTTTTCTAAATCTCGGATGATGAAACGGACTTCTTTATTGGAATTGTCTCACGAAATCTAGCTATCACGTTGAATTCGTCGGAATTAAGACATCCAATTTCCGCGTTTTGAGGAGCAAGTGTCGGGTGCCATAAAGCAGGTTTGAAGAGGCGTGTGATGTGACAAAGTCTCACCTAATATATGTACTCTTGTGACACATGTTGCAGATTAGAGATGATAAATGGGCGACTTAGATTGTCTGAGTGCTTCAATCACAGAAGAAGGGGCGTAGTGAGAATTATTTGAAAGTTTAATGAGAAAGAGACAAAAAGATGAACAATGTCATCTTCTTCAATTTGAGCCAAAAACGGGCAGATGGCTGGGGAGTGATGCAGTGAGTGAGGATTTTTGTGTTTTAGAAAGAGGAAGAGATTGCATCTTCCTCTCACAGGATTCATTCGGATAGTTGGTTTTCGACGGGACGAGAAACAAAGTCGTTCTACACGGCGAGAGACTCTGGCGTGGGCTGTAGATTTGGTGGAGTTTGACAACTCCAAGAGGTGGGGATCTTTTCCTACTTGCGTTATTCTTTGGCTAGGCGGAGTGTAAATGGTTAGAATGTTAAGAGGCTTGTTTTAAGAAAGCGTAAATTCGGTCACCAGCTTTGAGCAGTGGAGAAAATTCCTATTTGTGTGGTCGTGAACAGTAACCATAGGGTTTCACTGTTCACGTGAATAGTGACATGAAATTTTGGTGTGAAAATGTGTTTGGTTGAGTGATTCAAAATGTTTTGCTCGTGTTTGTTAATTAGCCCATGTGAGCTAATTTTAGTGTATTTGATGGTGAATTTGCATACTTGTGGTTATGTGATTTAATTATGTTAATATATATGTATGTGAATATATTAAGCGAATATGTATTGGAGTTAGCGTAAATGCGTTAAAGTATCTTGTTAGAAGTAATGCCCAGAATAAACTAAGGTGAGTGCATGATATGAAATGAAACAAAAATGAAAATATCTGTGAAAGGAATTTGATGGAAGATTTTACGAAGGGTACGCGGAGGGGCGTCAACCAGATCCGCGGATGAGGACCGTGAAGCTGATGTTTGGAGTTATCGTGATTGGCGCCGGAGGTAGTCGATATTTTAAAAACTCGGTAGTAAGTTTTCAAGAACAAAAGCTTTTGTTGTGGCTGGATATTTTACTCGCGTATTAGCGGCTTAGAGCATGTGTGAAATCGGTGAGGACTCGAGACATGGGTTTGGGCATGTAGACATTCGAGTAGGATTCGTAGGAGTACTTGAAGGTGATTGTTTACCATGCATGTGCACTTAATTGGGGGTAACTATGTAGGAAATTATCTCTCGAGGCTTTCTTTGCGCGTCGAGGATCACCATTTCAAGTACAGGAAGTGTGCACGAGGACAGGCGCTCACTAGGCGCAGATAGAAAGCGGAGCTTGTGGCTTTGATATTGTGTATAACATGTATTAGAATTGTGAATTTTTAATATATATATGTTTGTATGAAGTAATTTATTAACTCTTGAGTTGCCATATAGTTGATGCATTTTTGTGAGTGGTATATTGGTAAGGGGGCCCAGTAGCGTGTTACTAGCATTTAGATGCTGTGTGAAAGTCGGTGTAAGCTTGTTGGGACAGGTTTGTACTTTAGGATAGAGCGCTCGTCTGAAAAGGAGGCTTTGCCGATTTTCGTGAAGTGTCAGTTCTTGCAGACATTCCGCAATATTCCGCGGGTTATTGAGGTTGTCACGAGACACCCCGGTTTTGGGGCGTCACATGAACTTGATATGTGGAATGTTGGATATCATGGTTTGGAATTTTATGCGCTATTATAAATGTCAAATGGTATCGGATGAATATGCATGAGTATGTGTGCATATAGTTCTCATTTATATATGGCAGCATGGTATAAGTAGGCAATGACATGGTTGCATTGCACGTGCGAAAAACATCGCATGACCTTAGGGTGTGAGTGCATGATTAGGATCGACAACGTGTTAGGTGTTGATGGAGTGTCATGGATACGTAGTTTATTGGATCAACATTACGTATGGTGATGATAAGTGGGCTCGGTTAATTAGGACAAGGTCAAATAGTCATAGTTAAGGAAAATGGTAAAGAATAATTAATATGTAGGAGTATCGACAAGTTGGGATAGATTCCACGGGTGAAAGACCCGTCAATTGTAGTCGGACATAGTCCCAGCGGTGAAAGGCCGTAGAAGTGTCTGGCAGGTTTATGGGCAGTTGGTGCTCTTGAATACCTGAAAAGGTAACAATTAGGTCGAGTCAGCACCTTCGAGGTCATACTTTACTCACATTTTGTATAAGAATGGTACTTTTAATTGTTTTAGGTGTTTTACGGACTTGTATAGGTTTTTCGAGGGTTTCATACATAATTGTTACAAGGGTTAGGTATCAGAGAGCGAATATGGATCATTGAGGGGATGATGGCAACCAGCATGGTGAAGTTTCGGAAGTGCAACGTCTTTGGGAAACAGAGTGCGAGAGGCGAGTGGTGCAAGTGCCACTCAAGCCAGATTCTTTGGTACACAAAGTTTGGAATTCAGCAGTGTGAGCGGTACCGGTCTTGCTGCTTCGTGCCGGTACCCCCACGAGAAAAGCACCAGTGAAAATCGGTCTTAGGTATCGCACTAGCAGGTATCGGTGCAGGCTTATGTCATGTTTGCGGGGTGGGGCGGGATTCTGATTCTAATAATGCAGGTGATGCGTTAAGTCCTTGAGCCATCATAATGGAAAAGGGTATGAAAGCTAAAGGAAAGGTGGAGAAGAAGCGACTTTTGATTTCTAGGGGTTTACTTTTCATAAAAAGAGGGTATTTCTTTCTCATAGTTTTTGCTAGGGTTTATAGAGTAGGGTTAAGACTTCACTTTGCGGATTTTAGTTTCAAGTTCATACTTAACCTTTAAGTTAGATCACCTTTGACTCATTTCCTCTCTCGGTATTTTGTATTTTTTGTTCTTTAGTTTTGCAATTGGTTGACTTTCTCAAGTTCTTTGTAAAATAATTTCATCATTCCTTACACAACACACACACACACCTATTTACCCATGGATATTTTATAATTTCAATGAAGTTCTAAACTTTTATCTTTGGGACTCCAACGATTGGAAACTCACTGCAGTCAAGTAGCCAACCCTCGATTCCTCTTTATACTTGATAGGATTGTGTGATGTTTAAGCACTTACAGAAACTTTGCCAAGGCATAGTTGGGCATCCTCTTGACAACGTGTGAGCAGGAGATCCTCGGTACACGTTTAATATGATCTAGGAATGCAAGCTAGAGTCTGAATTAATTGTTGAACAAGTGTTTAACATCCTCGGCCAGATTTTCATTCTAAAGAGCGTTTAAAGAAAGCAAAATCTTTCGGTAGAAGACCATTCATCAATAAACTCTTAGATGAGATTATAAACTAAAGAATTAGAATTACTTGATCAATAGTGGTGGAAACCTAAGGGAACCCCATCAATCATCTTCTTGTTTTAAAATAGTCTATTTAATTAATTACTCAATCAACGATCACAACTGGCAAATTCTACTTTTAAATACACATCCTTTGGAGAATAGCTCCCTGGGATCACCTAGAAGACCACTCCCTATGGAGATGACCTGTGGATTCCCACAGTATTACAATGCTAGACAACCTTAATTCCTACGCTTGGAAATAAATTCAGTATACAAATAAGACGAAGCATTTTTGGCGTCGTTGCCGGGGAGTGGCGATCAATCTAGTTGATGCGAGAGAGGCTAAGAATTAATTTACAATTGTTTACACTGCGTCCGATGCGTTTTCTCTTTTTTTTTTTTAAAATTTGTTTTTGTGAGGAATCTAAGTGGGTGTAATGCCTTGGAAGGTAGGATTGGTGCATGCCGGTTTGGGACCGCAGGCAGTGCCGACTTGTAAGTGCACCTTCTAAGTCCCGAAGGGAGTCCATAGTAAGTCAATTGTTCAGATAACCCTACACCTCGAATGGTTGAATCCAGGAATCGGCCAACCTGTTTAATCAAAATGCTGAGGATACATGTTAACCCATAAGGACTCCATGAACCTCCACAAGCATGGAGACCCGGGGTTGCCACTCAAGCAATAACTACATGATAAGAGGAGGAAATGTTAACTTTGACATAATCAATATCGAGCTCCCCTGGCTGTTTACTAATGTGGAAAGAACTCTCAGGAGATTTTGCAACCTGAGGCTGACAAACTCATGTGTTCGCCTTCACGAAGAGGCTAATCAATTCCTTATGAAGTGGGGCTGATCCGTCTTACACTCGTGTATCAAGAGATTCGATTAGGAACCCCTTTGTTCATTCATGAGAGATTTTGAGGGCATTTGAGTCACATTTCTCTCTCTTGAATCCTCTCCACATAATCTATATGGTTTTATTCCCTTTTTCTCTAAAGGAAAAGGCCAAAATTTGGTTTCATTTGCTTACCAATTTCAAATCTTACCCACATGGGAGGGACATGCGAAATAGATTCCTTGTATGAAATACTTCCCTCATGCGTGCCCGATACTCTCTATAAAATCAGTTGAATTTACGAAAGCGGGTGAACCTTTTGTTGTAGTATGGAAGATACAAGGACCCCTCCTCCATACTTGCTCCCTCGTCATGGTTTGGATGTGGGACAAATCGTAAATATTTGTCAAGGACTATCCCTTGAATAATAAACAATACATCAATTGATGTGTGCGGGCGAGTTTATGAGAAAGGGTGCAGGGAGGCAATTCAATTCTTTGACAAGATAGTAGAAAATGCTCGAACATGAAACTAATACCTCAGTAGACACACTACTAAAGTGCATAGTACACTAGGGGAGGAATCCATCAACGTAAAGAGGGAATGATGATTCTGACAAAATGTAATTTAACAAGAAGTTAAGGCTTTATAGAGTTGAAAAGGTGAGCGAGGTAACTAGTGTGCCCCTGGTATCCTCGGGTACCTATTAGACTGGTGGAGAGCCGCATCACTATGCGACCAGAGGGAAGCCTACGCACTCAGCTATTAACTGCAGAACCTTCCCTCAAGTTAAAGAGGCAATTCAAATAAACTGACAATGCCCTTAACTACCCGAAACCTTTCAATTCTCCATATTACAGAAACTTTGCCTGTCCGGGGTGGGGTAAGCAGTAATTTTAGTTAGGAGAAATGAGCACTAACACTTAGGTAATCAAGGCCCAGTGTCGGAATCCAAGGTTTTCCAAATCTAAGCTCCTCCATTTGGAATCAAGGTCCTCGAGTTTCCTATGAACCACTAGTCAAGGTTTTCATCACATCCAAATCAAGGGGAATCAAACCCACGGCCTTATCAACCTCCACATAAGAGAGTTTGGAGGATGTTGTGACACGGAGTTTGTACGGACCCAACAATCCACAAACAATTCAGATGCCTTGAATGATGTGAGATCCCAAATCCACTAAAAAGTGACTTCTTTTATAAGCGATTCCTCGACCAGAAAAGGGAAACTCTAGTCTCGAGCTCATCAAAACCCTAGAAAGGTCAAATAGTATTACCTTTTTGGTCAAGTGAAGCACTTCGAACATTCTGGTACATCTACTCTTAGAAATTGGTAAGGTAATTGACAAAAACTATTCAAACCAGGAACCAATACAAGAGTTACAAAGTGAACCGATTGAATTGATGAGAGATTGTGATTGAGCCTCATGTTCTAGGACAGATTTCATTGTTGATGTGACGAGAACAGACAAGGCTACCCATATCCCTCCAGCTCCATACCCTCATAGATTGAGAACCCCAAAGAAAGTGAACAATCATTCTTAGATCTATGAGTTGTTCAAACAAGTGAAATTGAATATTCCTTTACTAGATGCCATTAATAAAATTAGTCATAGCTACTTGAGTTTCTAAAAGATTTGTGGTAAAAGGAAGCAGGTGTCTAAACAAGGAGGTATTTATAGTAAAGCAATCTACCTCATTGATTCAAAACAATTTGCCCTAATCACAAGACCCGAGAAGCCACTATTTCCACTTAGTGGTAGGGAATTCAAAGTTAGGACATGCTTTGAGCGGATTTGGGGGCAAGCCTTTAATTGTTGCCTTACTGGTACTATGTCGATGCAGGGTTAGGAGAATTAAAGGCAACCAATATCGCCCTCGATTAACTATAAGTAAATGAGATTCCTAGAGGGATAGTGAAGGATGTATTGAATTTTAAGTGAATGAGATTACTTCCCTGTGGTTTGTTGTTCTCCAAGCGCTCTGACAGTGGTGAACGAGGAACTGATTCCTAGTGATTCTTGGTAAACCATTCTTACTGTACTAATGCCATCATACAACTGTGGGGAGGCTAATGACAACATCATTTGGTAACATGGCCCATTAATTTGAATATCTTTAATATTATCAAGGGAATGGGAGATGAGGAAGATGTTTGTGAGGTGAACATGGTTGATTATGTGGTGCAGAAATACTTAGATAATGTCTCATATGATGATCTGCTCTGTATCTTACTCTCGTAGCTTTGAGTTTGGGATGAGGAGGTGACTCCACATGGAAGTCGGAGTTCCTACACTTCTGTTGAACACAATGAGGTATTGAGTGAATGGATGGGCACCCTAAATTTGAACTATTACCTGCGATTAGGGACGGGGCATTTTGGAAGAGAGACCACCTAGAAAGCAGGTTGAAATCTTTACCATCACACCTCGAATCATCTGCATTCTTAGGGGTAGAAGCGTTTTTCGATAATCATATCTCTTCTTCCTTAGAGTTAGACCAGAAAATAAACTTGGAGTGGCCCAGGAACCCCCTTAGGGCCTTTGGATGGACAATTCAGATAGGGAATTAGTCCATTGATGCGCACTCATGGGATTCACTTGGAAGAGGGATCGTTGACCTCTGAACAACCCTGAGCTTGGCTTGAACGATATTGAAAGTAGGGTCATGAAAGAAGTCTTGAAAACTCTTGGACATGAGTGTTATTTACCACATTGCCCGGATAGCGAGTAAGGTCGATGACACGGAGTGGTCCCTAAAAAATGCGGCGTCCTTTGTGGTATAAAATGCAAGAAATAATGACCTAATTCCCACTCAACATGTCCTGGGTTGGAGGGTGTGCATAGATTATAGGAAGCTTAATCGGGTACTAGGAAATATCACTTTCCTCTGGTTTGTCAATCAAATGTTAGAGGTTGCGGGCGTAGATTTTTATTGTTTTCGTGGGTACTTTCGAGGAATTACGATCAAATTGGAATAGCCTTGAGATCGAGAGAAAACTACATTCACTTGTGCTTTTGGCACTTTTGCCTTTAGGAAAATGCCCGCTGGATTATGTAATGCACCGGAACCTTCCAGCGGTGCATGATAGGGATTCCCGGTGATATGATAGAAGTCATTTTGGAAATTTTTCATGGATAGTTTCGGTTTTGGTGACTTATGCGGGGGATGTTTGGAGGAGATTTCGTGGGTTTAGAGGAGATGTCAAGAAGAACCTTGTGTTAAATTGGGAAGAAGTGTCATTTCATGGTGACCGCAAGGGATTGTCTTAGGCCACATAGTATCGAAAAATGGAATCGAGATTGCGGTCTGATTGAGTAGGGTTGATCTCAACCTACCTACTCCCCTAAGTGTGGTGAGACATAAGGTCATTCTTGGGACATGCTGGATTCTATGGGAGATTCATAAAGATTTTGATCTTTATAGCTAGGTCCTTATGCAATTTGCACTGAGGATGTCCCTTTCACCTTGGTCACGGGAGCTTGTGGCCCCTTTGATAAACTCAAAACTATGTTAGTGTCTCCTCCTATCATCACGATCTCCCTAATTGGAACCTTCCATTTGAGATCATGTGTGTAGTGATTATACTATAGGGCTGTTTTTAGGATGAAGAAGAGAAGATAAAGGCTTTTTGTGATCTACTATGCTAGCAGACTCTAGATTATTCGAGCAAATTCTGACCAGAAAAAGTTTCGTCGTCGTCTTACACACCCAAGAGATTCCAGGTCCATACATTTGTAGGGTCTCCTGTAGCCATTTTCACTTAAGTCAGGTGATACCTTTCTCTAAAAGCGGGATCTGAGCCTCGGTTGTGGGTGGATCTCTGCGTGCGAGAATTGCCCTAACTTTATTAAAGATAAAAAGGGGTGAGAATGTATTGTGACCACTTTATCTCGGCTAGTTCGGAATCCAGTTCCTCACACTGTGGCATACCATGGCGACGATTTTCACGATGGCTTGACTTTTTGCTCTTGTTCCTTTGCCATGGTATGCGGACATAATCAATTACACAGTGTGGTCAAATTCACCTTAATGGACTTCTACTCGACAAAGGAAATTTTGGCGGACATTGAAATGTATTTTGATGAAACATGTCATTTTAAAATATTGTCCGAACCCGATTGATGAAGGTATTGGCCTGATGATGAGTCAAATTGGGACCCTCACCTTTGCATTTAGAAGCTTGTAGCTACTTGGCCTTTCTAAAGAAAATAAGAGATAAAATTTTACAAACTGTTTTATTAATACTCTTTTTAAAGGCGCTTTGAATTTCTGAAAACTTGTGTTTCATTCAACAATTAGGAGGAGTCACAAAGGAACATGTGCCTCACGATTTTAATCATTGAGATCTTATTGTTGGGGTATAGACTTTGTAGACCTTTTCCCCCTTCTTGTGGGTACCTTTACATTTTGTTGTCACGTTATTTGTATTAGAAATTAAATTCGAGGCTATTCCAACGAACTTAATGACCACGAGGTTGTTTGAAATTTATAAAAAATTGCACATTTTTTCTCGATTTTGAATGCTATCGTTGATGACTTAAAAGTCATATTTTAGGTCCATTTTTGATTGATTTTTATATAAAGACTTATTTATATGCGGGAATATGGAATACTTCACCCGAAAATCTTGTGCGACAGAATTCAAAGAAGCGAAGTGCGATAAAAGGAATGAATATATTTGAGCAGTACTTATCTAATTGGGTGAAGGAAGTTGCGGCGGAGGCGCAAAGGATTAAAGGATTTGATGTGTAGAAGCTTTTATAGAAATCGAAATACATATTAAGATTTACCATGCAAGCTCAGTGCATGATGAGCGTATTAGAGACAAAGCAGGCCGGGTGTGAAAGAAACAAAATTGACAACGAGGGAATTGATGAAGAAGAGAACATGATATCGCGACATCATTGAGTGTGACGAGAATTAAACCCGATGCAGTGGATAATGAGGTTGGCGCTAGCGTGTGACGGAGATGGCGATTGGCGAACAATTGTGTGACATCCGGATCGTGGTCGCGACACATGACGCCAGATCGACGTTCGGCGACATTCGAGCTTACACAGAACTAAGGGTTCTGACATCATCAGCTAAGAGAGGTGCGGCATCATTTTAAATAATCAGCGACATGATTCTGCTTTGAAAAAGAAAGAGTTCACGACCGTCAAGCTATCGCGACTATCAAACTGGAAGTCGCGTGCGTCGTGCGGCGGTCGACAACAATAGAAGAAAATTCGCGACAACGCACGGTTGTCATGACATCGATACAAAACGTGGTCGTGACGCCATTGCGATTAGCGACAACGAAACAAGGAGCAGAGGGCGAGCATCATCACGAGGAAGTCGCGGCATCAGCCTCTCGACCAGAGAAGGTGCGACAACATTAAGATGTGCCGAAGCATCGATGTGCCGCCCTTTGTTATCGATTTACAAGGCAATAGCGACGAACAAAACCTGCGACAAAGGGCTTTAAGACAAAGAAAGGTTCTGCAGTAGTCAAACTATCGAAATATCAACATAATGGGCGATTAAGCTGAGTCGAAAGAGGTGCATCGAAGTGGGGCTGACTTGAGAACCATAAATACCACAATTTGCCTCTTGCGAAGAAGAAAGCTTTGGGCAGCATAAAGATAAGTTCTTGAAAATCTGTATTTTAATTTTCTTTTCTTTCTTTGTTTTATTTTTAGATAGTTTATATTTTCGTTTTAAATTTGGATGCGAGCGTTAGTGCAAAGTTGCTTATTTGAATGCGGATTTATATTTCTTCAGATTCTTTGTCGGTAGTTTAAATTCTCGGGCTCAGAATTTTGGATTCCGAACTACCAGTTTTCGATTTACAATGGTTTGTTGATCGGCAAACCCGATGTGGTGTAATCCGTGGATTTATTGACTCCCATTGAAGCCACGTATTAACTAGAAGTATACTCTGCTGCATTTTATTCAGTATTCTTTGAACTGTTTGCAAATGGAAGCTTCTTGCGGGTTTTGCGTGACTCTGGAATTGATCCCAATGTCAGTCTCCACTATACCTATATGATTGTTCCAAGCTCACGATTTCGGGGCCTCGGGTGACACGAGAAGGCATTCCCAGGAAGTGATGAGCAATTTTACGGAGGTATGAACGATATTGACAGGTGTCTATGTGCTGCGTAATTAAATCGACCATCCTCTTCTCACTTGAAGCTAGGGAATATGGTTGAGTGAGTTATCAATTTCAAGCATCACGGAGAGTTCGCCTCGATTTGAATCGTGAATTCAATCCGTGTTAGCAACTGATCTAATCAGGAAAGAATGGTGTTCTAATTTTGAGGAAGTTCAGTATAGTGTAAACCCATGCAATGACTATACAAAGGCTAAAGGTTCTGATTATATTATAGATTATGAAATGTAGAAAAAAATACCCTGAGTGAAGCTACCCGATTAAAAAGAAGTAGTTATCTGGCCAGCGTATTGAGAAAGCGGTGAAGGTGAGATAGTAGGCAATTAATAGTTTTAGAGATCCATTTTGCACACTATCATTCTTGGACTGGTTTTAAAATCTGTGGTTGAGGAGAAAACAAAATTACAGGTACAAAGGCTGTGAATTGATTATTCTAATAAACTTCCTTTTCAGTATTCCTACTTTATAGATATAGCATTGATCTAAATTTGTCATTTATTATTTTGTTATTCATTCATTTGTTATTCATTCATATTTTTGGTTTTCCATTGTTTTCAAGGCTTTCATTGATTCAAGTTATGCATTATAGTCAAATAGTGTCAAACTTGTTAGTTAGGGTAGTTGATTGAAAATTCTTGAGATCTACGTAGGATCGATATACGGACTTAAAATCCGATTTACTACTTGTTAGACTTTGTGCACTGCGACATGATGGATCAAAACAACCAGAACACAATGATTTACTCTTAATAAAAATGGTCTTAATGAATACAATAGTTACAGGACATAACGAACAAGTTTTATGTGCCAGTTGCGGGGATTGATGTATCAGTCCTTTGAGTAATAGTCATAAAATTTGTATATATCTTTTAGTCCACCAACAAGTTTTTATGGCGCGGATTCTTGGATTGAACTTAATAGTCCTTTGGTAATAATTGTCATAAATTTGTATATATCTTTTGGTCCACCAACAAGTTTTATGAAAATAATTTTGAGGTGGACGAGATTTGCTATATAATTTTCTCGCTTTTTAGATACCTCGTCTGATTATTAGTGGTGGACTCCATTTTGTAATCGATCTTTGAAATTTGTTGAAAAAATATGAGTCACCACAAAGTTTCAACGGCATACCACCCTGGCTTAATGAATTAAAGCAATTAGCTAATAGGGAGATCAAACACATTTGGAAAAAACGGTTTACTTGCAGATCGCAAAGATGGTGGCTTGAACTTCTGGAGTGCTCTTTAGACTAGTATGAGCTTTTAAAACTATTCTTGGTATGTCTCCTATGAAGCTGTTTATATGTAGGGTTTGTCATCCTTGGAATCGAAATGGGAGCACGAGCATGTGGGCTATTAAAACTTTTAACTTTAATTTGGATCAAGCAGGTAAGCAGAGACTGTTGTAGATGAAGGAGCTTGAAGAATTGAGGCGGGAGTCGTATGAGGCTCTAGTTACAAAGAGAGGCTCAAGGCATTTCCATGAAATGCAAGACCATTACTTGTGGAAAACTTTTAAGACTAACAGGTATTCTTGTACAACTCTCAGTTTTACATCATTTCCAGAGCAAACTCAGTTCTGGTGGGTGGCCCATTTGTTGTCGAGGTCATTTACATATGGTGTAGTGGGGTGAAATCGACTGATCCTTTAAAGTCCATGACGATACGCCAAGCCATTCCTCAGGCACTTTGGTAGATGGGAGAGAAGCGGTGAGGACACAGTGGCAGCTTCTCGGATACTCACTAGAATAAATTCTACTGACCTTGTTGTACTGTTTTTTTACTTCTTTTGCTATCTTTATTTCATTTGTTTAAAAAAAAAAACGAGCCGTCTTGCCTACGTTATTTTCTCGGCGCAGCCTCCACTTACATTTGTGGGGAACCCTCTGCAAAGTGGGGAATGATGCTTGTTTGTAGTGGGGGTAGGCATACAGTTGGATTGACTATGCGCATGTTACATGTTCGATTAACCATGGCGAAATTTGATTTAGTAACTTCTTTTGGGTATAGTGCTTGACTGTAATGTATGTAGGCATGACTTTATACACACTCATGTCATCTGGAATACATTTACACAATAAACGAAGCATGCCTGAAATCTCTATGTTCTATTGTGGACCTTTTTACCACCAGATTCTTTTCCCATTCCCATCAAACCAGGACCTCGAGTCAAACTCTTGTTTGCACTTTGCTGATACTACCGTGCATTATTTTGGCATGCCATGTTAACTAGTATCTTATTCTCTGAGAGTTTCATCATGCATAACTAGAAAATGATTGGAAGCCATCTTCTTTGCTACACTTTTGTGAAATCACATTTTGACTTAACCCTTTTGCACCTATTTTGAGCCTTGAGTTGCCAATTTAGTTCGAACCACAAGACCTTGATCTACAGAAATCACAGTGGACCACATGGTAAGTGTGAAGGTGTCGAAGAAGATACGGTGTTAACCATCTGATGATCCGGTTGCAGAGGCGGGGCATCGAATGAGAGAGAGAAATGAGTATCTGAGTGAAATTCGGGATGAAAAGCATTCGAAAAGGATATATTACCACATCGGCATTGTGTCCACAACACAAAAAATAAAAAAATAAAAATATGGGACAGTGATCTGCAAATTAAAGCTCTTAGTCTGGAAATTACCACTTATGCAAGGAAGCATTCGTGATCAATTATTAGATCTCCCTTTTCATAGTCACAAACCTGCAGTACCCATAGAATGATTTAGGGAAAGTGGGGCTTTTAACCCTTTTTTTACTTTGCTTTTCATTCATACTTCTGACTACAAATAAACCAAGCCCTAAGCCCTTTTGATATCTCACCTGAGAAAGCGAGTCAGTTTGCACGTTCCACGCAAGTGGATTCCATTGTTTTGATTAGGACTCTTCAGTTCCACGATACAAATGTGGTAAGTGCCTTCGGTTCTTTGGGAGCGCTTTCTTCTGTGATACTTCATTATTATACATGGATTTGCTTGGTTGGTTTGGGTTGGTGGTGCTATTTTCTTGGTGGCTTAGGGTTTCTTTGGCTGATGGTATGGGGAGAAAGTTTTTATCTGATCTGCATGAGACCAGCCAGGTCTTACGGAGATAGGCTATTGGACGTTGTTTTATCATGTTTGAAGTAGTCTTTGCCATATTTTATATTCTTGCCATATCTATGGCCAGATCTGGCTTCTTGGAAAATGAGTACCCAGCTCATATGGAATGAATTTGTGAAAAGAAATCAGAGCACCTCCCGGACCATAAGAAGGCGAGGAAAGAAGAGATTCATCTTTTAAGAGTGAGAGTGTCGGAGAGTGGTATTAGAGATAAGGAAGTATGTTGTTGACTTGATTCGAAACGGAAAAGTGGGCGTCACGATCGGCCCCAGCGGGGATTGCATTGCGAGAGAGGGTGTGGTGGACCTGTTTGTTCACCCCATCCTATCGAGGCCATTATTAGGAAGTAGAAATTTGCGGTTTGTGTGTCTTTGGAAATGCGGGGTATCTACCTACCTTAGTTCGGGTTTACGCTGGTGAGAGAAAATCGGCTGGTGGAATACTACGAGACCAGCTGTGATGGGTAGCGTTAAGATGCCCCCGATTTGATAGCTCACACTACGATATGTCCACCCCCTCTTGCGGATCAGGCCTTACCCATAGGGTATTCTTGGTCGGCAGCTCATTTGTTCGTTGGTATGTGCACTCATCCACATTTGCCATGTGGTTTTTACATCACGAGGAATTTATGCCGGGAAGCTCAGCCCAGGAATATGCGTTGATGAATAAGATTATTCATGATAGAATCGGGCCAAAGATAACGAGAAATTTTGAGTAAGAAGAAACTCGAGTTTTTATATGAGGTGATGGCCAAGGAAGCTTATTGATATGCACTTGGTCATGTGGTGCATTATGAGGACTTTGCGGTCTTTTGGCCCGAAAATAGACATAATCCCATTCTCATACTCTAGTAGCCGAATCTTATGAGCCGCGGGGATGAGAGAGTGGATTGGAAGAGAATTAACTGGTGGTGCCCGTTACAAGCGACGGAGGCGAGGCAGTTTGCATCTGAGACCCTGGCCTTCACATCCCCACCTGTGGCATTTATTCAGGGGCCTCTTCGTGCAGCCTGCATCATGGCACATCCTGCGAAGAATGGAGCGTCGGATCGAGGGTGGTTTAAATGCATTTTGGGGAAGCGAACTGACTTGACCACGGGCTCTCCGAGCCGAGAGTCATATTATCGGAGAGCACGTGGGAGATGCCCCTCCTCCTGACTTGGAGGGAGATTCGGAGAAGCTAGACGACTGCGTTGATGAGGACGCGTTTTCCTTGACAAAAGACGGGGAGGACATCGAGTAGTAGCATAGTAGGCTAGATTAGGGTGGTATTGGCAATTGGGTAGAGACCTCGACCCGTAAGACATAACTGCCCATTTTATTCATATTATCTATTTATTGTAGCTTATGGTGTTCTGACCTTAAGATTGCTTTTGATTTCAGTTGTGTTAGTTGTTCCTCTTGACTTTTATGCATAGTAGTTGCGTGGTTATGTTAAACTGTTGCCTCTATAATATCGTTCATTTCAGTTTAGTGCTTGCATTGCAGCTTTTCTTTTCTCAATTCCATGGTCCTTTATATGAATAGCTTGGTTTTGTGATAGTTTGTTGTTATGTTCATTGCTTGCGACTTTGGTTTTGGGTTTAATTGGAGTCGGGACCAGTGCACACTATGTCGGGTTGAGTACTATGTTTAATTTTGCCCTTTTGAGAAACTTGCTGAAGCAGCGCACCTAGCGCATTTGTTGGAAATCATAACCGATTTAGGTGTCACTAGTTTAAATCTTGCTAGGACTAGCAAGATGCGAGGTTAGAAGTGTGTTGAATGCCTGAGAGCGACAATTATGTCGAGATTAGCACCTTGGTCGTACTTTGCCTCACATTTGTATAAGAATAGAGTACTTTTAATTGTTTTATTATTTACGGACATGCTAGTTTTAAGTTTCATATAATTATTTTAAAGGGTTCGGTAATCGAAGCGAATATGGATCATTGAGGATGATGGCAGCCATTGTGGTGAAGTTTCGGGAGTCTGGCCGATCTTTGGGAAACAAGTGCGAGGCGGTGGTGTGGTGCCGCTCAAATGCGTTCTTGGTACACCAAGGCTGGAATTCAATGAGTGGCGGTGGGTACCGCTCCTAGCCGACTCTTAGATGCCCCCATCACGGGGCTCCGGTGGCAAATGGAGATGGGTACCCCGCCTTAGGTCCCGATGCCAGGCTATGTCATATTTCAGGGGTGAGCGAGGATGGATTCTAATGCAAAAGTGCGTTCGTCCTTCCAACCATCAATGATGGGATCACAATGGAAGAATTATAAAAGCTAAAGGAAAGGTGGGAAGAACCTTTTGATTTTTAGGGTTTGGTTTTCATAAAAAGAGTGTTCTTTCTCATAGTTTTTGCTAGGGTTTATAGAGTAGGGTTGAAGACTTCACTTTTCTGCAGATTTTGGATTTCAAGTTCATGTAACCTTTCAGTTAGATCACACAACTCATTTCCTCTCTCAGTATTTTGTATTTTTGATTCTTTGGTTTTGCAATTGAAGTTTGACTTTCTCAAGTTCCTTTTATGAATAATTTCTCATCAATTATGAATCGCTTTGCTAATTTGATGAGTTACAGCTTTTATCTTTAGGTTAACCGATTGGAAACTCACCTGATCAAGGTAATAACCCTCGATTCCTCTTTTATGCTTCAATGGGATTGTGTGATGTTAACACTGTAGAGAAACTTTATAAAACCTTAGTTGGGCATCCTCTTGACAACCGTGTGAGCGAGATCCTCAGTGCACGTTGTACTTGATTCTGATCTGGTAAGAGTGCGAATTGGTGTTGAACAAGTGTTTAACATCCTCGTTTTCATTCTAAAGAGCGTTTAAAGCAAATCTTTCGTCGAAGACCATTCATCAATGGCTCTTAGATGAGATTATAAACTAAGAGGTCGAATTACTTGATCGATAGTGAGTGGAAACACAGAACCACATGATTATCTTAACTTTTGTTTTAAAATAGTGTATTTAATTAATTACTTTCGATCAGCAATCACAACCCCATAAATTCCTTTTAAATACACATCCTTTGGAGAATAGCTCCTAAGGATCACCTAGAAGACCACTCCCTATGGAGATGACCTGTGGATTCCCACAGTATTACAATGCTAGACGACCTTAATTCCTACGCTTGGGAATAAATTCGTGCTCTGAATAAGGCCAGCGGTGCGACACGAAATCCATTACCTGAAAGCATAATTGTAAATGAAAATGTTAAAGATTAAGAAAAATCTTTGGTTGTCATCGGAAAATGACAATAGTTCACACTTATAGAGTAGAGTGTGAGAGTGGGTGAGTGACTCGGGATATGGGCATGATGACATTTCATGCGTGACATACGACATTCATGTAGACATTTTACTTGGATGTGTGTTTTCTGTGCGGCCATTGCATGTACACTTAGGTTGGGAGTAACCCTTTTAGAAGATTATTACTACTGGGCTTTGCTCACCCCGTCGTGGGATCCCCTTTCGGGTACGAGAAGACCGGCGCTCCTTGAGGGCGAGTGAGTTCGAAGAAGGCCGGGTTGTGGCCTTGGGAAGCATTTTGTGAAATATATTAGAACAATCTAGTTTTAATATATTTTGGCATGCAAAAGTGTAGAAGAGTTGTACATCAAACTCTTGTAAATATTATAAGAAAATGGTTCTTTGTAAGAAAAAAAAAATACAGAAATGGGTCTCGATATATGAGACATGTGAGTGTGATATCGAAGCACCTGATATTCACAGGTTTCCGCGGGTTGATGGGTTGTCGACGGGACCCCCGAGATAGGGGCACCACAAAATGGTATAAGAGCTTAGGTATACGAATACCTATGACTCGATGGGGAATGGGTTAGATCATGCATTCATTGTGCACTTTGATGAATTGATATGTGTGATGTGTGTTTGAATTGTGTGAAAAATATGCATGATGAATTGTATGTGGAACACTAGGGTTAGAAAACAAAACCTTAGTGGTTCGGAAAACATAATGAGTTTAATAAATTTGTTGCCATTTAACACGTGTAGATGGCAAGTCGCGGGAGAGGACGTAGAATTAGATCCCTTTGAGTGCTAGTCGAGCCGCCACGGCCTTTGATCAGCTGAGGCCTTTGCGGCGTAGGGGTTCTGTTGTTGCCCTCCCTTCTGGTAGGTGCGGTGGGAGACGGGAGGTCGAGTAACCTCCAGAGATTCAAGTCCCATCATCCTCCTACGTTCATAGGGGGAGGAGATTCAATGGTGGCAGACCATTAGTTCATGCGAGTTGAGAGAAGATATTGGAGGTACATGGAAGTGCATACGTCTGACCAGATCAGGTTAGTTGCATTCGGTATAGGGGCGAGGCCCGAGTTTGGTGGAGGCCCCGGGCGAAGACCTCTGGGACTGAAATGATGACATGGCGGAGTTCCATGAGCTGTTAATGGGCAAGTATTTTCCAGCCATTGCACGTCATGCGAAGGCCCAGGAGTTCTTAGAGCTGAGACAGGGGACTATGACAGTATTGGAGTATGTGGCTAGATTCACAGAGTTAGCCTGCTTTGCTGACAATTATGTGGCCACAGATGTGGCCAAAGTCAAGAGATTTGAGAATGGACTAAAGTTAT
Organism: Tetrastigma voinierianum; assembly: GCA_016808115.1. Classification (NCBI taxonomy): domain Eukaryota; kingdom Viridiplantae; phylum Streptophyta; class Magnoliopsida; order Vitales; family Vitaceae; genus Tetrastigma; species Tetrastigma voinierianum. The sequence continues at coordinate 102,137 of JAEQBH010002606.1, forward strand.
CCATTCGAGGCAAGATTGCAGGGCTCCACCTACAGGACATGACTCTATGGTCGAGACGGCTCTAACTATAGAGAGAGAGGTTGAGGATGCAAGGAGTATCAGAATTTCACGAATGCTTAGTGGCAAGAGGAAGGAAGAATCGGCCTTCTTCTAGTTCGGAAAGAGCGGGGAGGACCTACATGCACGAGTGTCCTAAGGGCTGAGACATTTACCCCCCCGAGAGGGGGCGCGCCGGGACTCTGGCCGGCCCGAGGCGAGAGGCATGTTTCCAATGCCACTAGCATGGACTATGGAGACGGGATTGCCACAGAGGCGGGATCAAGAGTAATGGGACATCAGGTCCACGGTCAATGATGGAATGGCCTTGAGACAGTTTATTCCTCCACACCCGATGCTAATTCGAGAGGAACCGGTATCACTGCGTAGGTGCGGCCTGAAGGCACTAGCCTGCTGTGAGACGGACGGAGGGCTAAATCATGGAGTCGAGGTCGGGGGCTTGAGGCTCACGGGCCCGAGACTTGGGGACTTAGGGGCATGTCTGCGGCCCAGGTAGTACCCTGTTTGAGCGTGCGAGATTAGCGGATGTGTAGGGTGCGGCTTCTATTTCTACATATGACTAGAGTGTGTTTAAGTTATAATGCATCTATATTAGTGTTTTGCATCTTGTGATGGAGTTGGACTTGGAGGTCGGGGCTCTGAAGAGTTACATGGATGTTCTCTGAACTGGTGAAGTTGACTGATAGGTTGGGATTGTGAGTCAGAGATCTCAAGGATTTTCATGTGCATGTGATTGCATATGTGTGTGTGTGTAGAATTTCGAGACGAAATTATTTTAAGGGGGAGAATGTGAAACCCCGGAAAATCCGAATTTTTGAAAAATGGTAAAACGGTAAAATTCGGTCAAAATCCAGAATTTTTCTAGATATCGGATGACAAAATGGACTTCACCGTTGGAATCGTCTTTATGAAATCTAGGCTGGCATCAGTTCGTGGTCAAAGAGACAGTCGAAATTCGCGTTAACTGGCGAAAGTGGCGCGTGACATGGGCGGTGTTAATTAGTGGCTCACATTGAGGCACATGTCAAGGAATATTGAGCAAATTCGAGCAATGAGCTCAGTATGGGTATAGGTGACATGTGGCGTCATGTTATTGGAAATCCGGGGTAGATGGATAGAGGATAAGAGAAATCCTAAGAGCGATGGGAAATTGGACGTAATGGAGTGAGAGGACATTTCTTGGCCGTCTTGAACCAACGAGTGGGATGGGAGGAAAAAGAGCAGAAAAAGAAAAGCGAAAAAGATAGAAGTTTTAGAGAGAGACTCCTCATTCTCTCTAGAATTTCCCCGTGTTCGGATGGCGGTTTTTAGCGAAGCGGGGAAGAGTTCATCCTCACGACGGGAGAAACCGCCCTTAGGAGGCCGGGAGTTAGGAGTTTGACAAAACTCCAAGGGTGAGAGTTTTCTCTTACTTGGTTTAATCCTTGTTTAAGGACCATTCAAATGGCTTGGGTTGTGTGAGGCCATGTGAGCGGATTCAGACTTTGGGACCCGGTGTGTTTGAGATTTCGGGTTGTTTACGGACGGTGTCAGGGGACTGATATATTGGGACCTAAGTAGTGCCATTAACCCATGTGCCATTTTTATGTGTTAGAGTTAAAATGAATGAAGGTGTGGTTGTCTTTCCCTAAGGGGAATGTTTGGTTGTGTTTTGAACCATGGGAAGCTGCCATATTGTGGTAGTACACATTACCCGAACTTCAAAACTGGTTTTTGGGTAGGAAATAAAGGGATTTTGTGATAGTCCTTGAATTAAAATTGTATCACGTCGGTGAACTTGATGTTAGGCTTTGAATTTTACCGAATCGGGCGCCGGTAGCCGAGTTGAAAAAGTCGGTTTACTGCAAGCGGTCTAAGGGAGAGTTTGTCCGACGAGGTGTCAGGCGGATGGGGTCACCGGACGGGTTGATCCAGCCCGGATGGGTTCACCCCGGATGGGTTCACCCGGATGGGTTCGAATCCAGTAGGATCACGCGACCGCTCAAACTTCAAGGGTCATAGCTTTCGTCGAACTACGATTTGAGTGTTCTTGGAGCTCTATGGAAAGCTCCATTAGTCGAGTTTCGGTCGAATACCTTTGGAGGAAGTGGGTGTACGGCCCGGAAGCGAAAGGGCGTTGGGGCAAATAAGGTAGGCTGTCCAGGGTTAAGGCGGCCTAGTCATGGCTGTGAGCCTCCCGAACTTCGGAAGGTCATAACTTCTTCGTCGAGTGGGTCGGGTGTTCTTGGACTACATGGAAACTCCCGTTGAGTCAAGATTCCATAAGGATGCCTTTGGAGGGCAGTGGGTTCTGGAGCCGGCTGGAAAGGAGCGCCGGTTAGGTAAAGGTGAGCTGGTCGAATGCAAGTGCCTAGTCATGTGTGACCTCCCGACTTGAAGGTCATAACTTTCGTCCGGGCTAAAGTTTCGAGATTGTTCTTGGACTATGGAAGCCATTGAATCAAGCTTCCATTCGGATGCCTTTGGATGGCGGTGGGTCTTTGGATCCAGCCGAAAGGGCATTGATTTAGGTAAGGTGGAGCTAGCGGGTAGAGCACTAGTCATGTGACCTCGACTTCGGAAGGTCATAACCTTCGGTCAGAACTCAGGTCGGTGTTCTTGGACTCTATGAAAATCCCATTGAGTTAAGGTTGCAGCCATGTTCTTGTGGAGGACATTGGACAATCGGGCAGGTTAGTGCTTGCCAGTTAGGTTATGTGTTATGGCTTGCGTGAATAACATACAGTGTGAATATAACATGTTAATGTATGTTGTATGATATATTAACATGGGTTGTGCATGGAGGAGAATTATATGTATTAATTATAATTATCCATGGTATGTAGAGGAATTTTTTTAATAGCATGTGCGTGTGAACTTGATATATGGAATGTTAAGATATCATGGTTTTGGAATTTGTATACTTTAATATAAATGTCGAATGATGCATGGATGAATATGCGTAGTATGTGTGCTATATAGTTCTCATTTTATATGTAGCATGGTATAGAGAGTGAGCAATGACACAATTGCATTACGTGCACGAAAACACCTCGCATGACATGGGTGTGAAGTGCATGGTTGGAGATCGGCTGTTGTGTTAGGTGTTCGATGGAGTGTCATGGATACATGGTTGTGGATCAACTCACTGGCATTATGAGTGTTGATAAGAAATTAAAGATAGTTAGTGGAGACCGAGGTCGAATGAAATTGCTCTTGATTAAGGAGAAGTAAAGGTAAAGAATATAATTATGTGTGGGATTATCCAGCAAGTTGGAGGATGATTCCCAGGGGTGAAAAGACCCATCCAATTATGGTCGACGTAGTCCTTAGCGGTGAAAGGCCGTAAAAGTGTCTGGGTTTATGGAGCCCATTGGTGCGACACCAGAAGTCCATTACCCACGAAAGGCGCATGGTTGTAAATGAAAATGTTAAAAGATTAAGAAAAATCTTTGGTTGTCATCGAAAAATGAGAATAGTTCACACTTGGCATAGGTAGGTGTGAGGGAGTTGGTGAGTGACTCGGGATATGGGCATGATGACATTTCATGCATGACATACGACATTCATGTAGACATTTTACTTGGATGTGTGTTTTCGTGACCGTTGCATGTGTGCACTGGAATTGGGAGTAACCCTTGTAGAGGAACCGCCTCTTTGGGCTTTGCTCATCTGTCAGTGAGATCCCACTCGGGTACACGAGAGACGATTGCTCCGCCGGTAGTGAGTCTGAAAGAAGACCAGGTTGTGGCCTTGAGAAGCATTTTTGTATAATATATTAGAACAATCTGGTTTAATATATTTTGGCATGTAAAAGTGTGAAAGAGTTGTACATGAAACTCTTGTAAAATATTATAGAAAATGGTTCTTTGTAAGAAAAAAAAAAAATATCACAAATGGATGTCGATATGAGACATGTGAGTGTGATATTAGGCTTTTAGATATTCCACGAGGTTTTTCGCGGGTTGACGGGTTGTGGCGGGACCCAGGATAGAGGGCGTCTGATAGACTTAAACTGCATTCAGTAGAGGGTGAAGGCCCCCCAAGTATGAATTGGGCAGGCGAAGACCTTTAGGGCTTGAGGCAATGACATGGGCAAAGTTCCAGGAGATGTTCATGGGTAAGTATTTTCCGGACACTGCTCGTCATGCGAAGGCCCAGGAGTTCTGAAGGTGAAGTGGGGGACTATGGCCAAGTAATAGAGTATGTAATTTTGGGTCGCCAGAAGTACTTTGGCTTTCTTGATAACTACGTGGCCGGATATGGCCAAAGTCGGAAGGTCGAGAATGGTGAAGTTGTCCATTCGGGCGAGATAACAGGACTTCGCCTACGAGGACATGGACTCATGGTTGCGGTGCCCCAACCGCCAGAGAGATCGAGGATGCTCAGAGCACTCAGGATGCGGGTGTTAGTAGCAAGATGAAGGAGAGTCAGTCGTCTTCCAGTTCGGGAAAGAAGATGAGGGCTTTTAGTTCACATGGGTTCTAGTAGCGACATGAGACCGAGGCGGATCGAGAGTTGCTAGTGAGGTTTAGCCGAGATGGTTTGCTACCATTGCCGGCGTTGCTCTCCGGGAGAGATTGCCCCCAGAGGCGGGGATCGGGTTTTAGGACAACACCGGTCCGGCGGTGGGATAGGAGAGGGATATATGTGTTCCTCCGCACCCTAGGTATGGGTCGGAGGAGCTGGTTCGGGTCCCGGGGAGGCGAATGGGCGGGTTATGGGCGGGCGGGAGGACGGGGCCACGGCCCAGCCGGGGGTTCGGGGGCGTGTCTATGCCATCACACCACCAAATTTAGTCAGTTAGATGACCCGGTTATACATGGTGCGTTTGCTATCTCGCATGGGCAAGAGTGTTGTGATTCTAGTGTTTCACGGCTCGTTTCATTCTTTGCATCGGTTGTGATAGAGTTTTGGCTTGAGGTTGGGGCCTTGGAGGAGCCCTTGTATGTGAGTTCTCCCACAGGGATGGGTGGGGATCTGGATGATGTAGTGGTTGCGAGTTAGAGATCGGGGACTCTACTCGCATAGTGGACTGAGGGTCGTGGGCATGTCGAGTTCGACGTCATATGAGATGGATTAGTAAGCGACACGGGGTTGTCATCGATTGTGACCGTAGGAGGTTGCATCTCGCCTACATGCGAGAGACGTTGCTCGTGTTGTATTTTAGGAGACAGCGTGATATTTTGCGAGACGATGTACGAGTCCAAGTGTCGAGGGGACGGTTGATAGGTTGGCTAGCAAGCCTTACACAGGGGGCGAGGAGATGGGAGACGAACTTAGATCTACCGAGTGAGTGCGCGAGTACGAGGATGTTTTTGGATGAGCTATGGGATTGCCTCAGCGGAGGTTGTGACTGGTATCTCGAGTTACACCACGGTACTTAAGCCCGTCTCATGACTCGTAGGATGGCACCGAGTTGAGGATTCACGCGGGAACTCGGAGTGCGGCTACGGAGCTCTTTGGACGAGGGTTCATTAGATCGAGCACTTCACCATGGGCGCTAGGTTCTATTTGCGAAAGAAGAATGAACCCTTCTACGTGGTGATTACAAGCGAGTTGAAGAAGGTGCGATCGAGAATCGGGTACGCTGCGGGGATTGGCGGTTGTTTGTCGAGTTGAGAGGCGAGTCTACTGAATGAACGCCGCACTAGTTACCATCGGCCGAGGGTTAGGAAGGCAGAATATCCCTAGGCGTTGAACCGCGGTATGGGCACTTTAAGTTTACATTGATGCCCTTTGGATTGACGAATACTCCAGCAGCATTCATGGACCTCATGCATAGGGCGTTCATTCTCCGTCGGTTGTCGGTAGTCTTAAGTGGATGACATTTTTGATCTACTCGGTCGAGTGGGAGCATGAGTATCATGAGGATTGTTTCACGGTTGTTGAGAAGACCTGTCGGTATGCGCTAAGGATTCGATGAAAGATGCGCGGTGTTTGCTGCGAGGTGAGATTTTGGGACACGTGAATTAATACTGCGTCGAGCGTGTCAGTTGACCCGAAGGTCGGCTAGTGATGAGTTGGGAGAGGTGTCGGTCTTCGAATATGTAGTTTCTTGGGATTGGTGGGTACTACGGGAGATTATTAAGGATTTCTCACGATTAGCGGCACCTATGTGAATGACCGAGAATGAGGTCGAGTTTGATTGGGATGGCTTGGATTGCGAGGGGCATTCCGGGAGTTGAAGGAGAAGCACTATTGCTCCTATCTTGATAGTCGGAGAGCAGGAGGCAAGGGCTGATTTATTGTGATGCCTCGAGGTCGGCACGGGATGTGTTCTGTCAGTCAGGGTAGTAGCTTATGGTTCTCGTCAGTTGAAGAATCATGAGCAGAATTACCCCACACACGACATGGAGTTGGCGGCAGTAGTCTTCGCCTTGAAGATTTGGCGCCAATACTTATATGGCGAACAATTCGAGGTGTACTTTCAGGACCATAAGAAGTCGAAGTATGTTTTCACGCGACGGGACCTCGACATGAGGCTTGCGGACAGGATGAGTCCCTAGAGGATTATGACTTCACTTTGCATTACCATCCCTAGTAAGGCAAATGTGGTGGCCTAATACACACTCGATCGGAAGTCACGGGGGTATTTGCTAGTATAGCTTCAGAGAGTGGCGATGTCGAACTTTAGGACGATTTGGACTCTGATGTGGCTTGAATCGAGGTACGTTGAGGTTTAGTGGCTACGCATCTACGGTGAGTAGAGTGTGGTCGAGTGCCAGGGGCGGGGCGCGGAGATAGTGTCCATCGGGGCCAGAGTACGATCCAGTGCGAATTGGCTTGGCTGGACCTGACGGATGGTCTTCGGTATAGAGGGCAGTAGTGGTTCCCCCAGGTTAATGGAATTTGAGAGAGGAGATTCTCGAGGAGTTTCTTTGCTCTCGATTCTGTGCATCCGAATTGTACTTAAGATGTACCAGGATCTTGGTGTGGTACTATTGGACGGGATGAAAGAAGGCCGCGTAGGGGACTTTGTTGACGATGTCTCACGTGTAGCGAGTTAAAGCAGCACTGGCCCGACGAGGCTCTTTGACCATTGAGTCGCTTGGTGGAGTGGAGCACGTCCACGATGGATTTTGTGACGGCTTGCCACGAACACCGCGGGGGCTTTTGATTACTATGGGTGATAGTGTCTTGGCTCCGCAGTAGGCATTTTAGCCTTATTGGATGACCTTCACATTGGAGATTCTAGGTTGTATATCCAGAAGATCGTCGGAAGCTACATGGGTACTAGTATCCCATAGTGTAGGATAGGGCAGAGGTTTCTGACGCACTTTTGGAAAGTTTCCAAATGCTATGGGCTTCTGACTGACCATGAGTACAGCTTCCACCCACAGACAGTGAATTCGGTCGAGAGAGGACCATCTGACGTTAGAAAGGACATGCTACGAGCATGCGTCTGGATCATAGGGTAGGCGGGAAGAGCATTTGCCCTTAGTGGAATTCGCACACATGCAGTTATCGGGTGAGGTATACGAGATGCACCATATGAGGCATTGTGCTAAGAGGAGGCCATGGATCCAGATATTGAGACCCCCACCCTTCGTGACCACCTCATGGGTACCAGCCGGGTCAGGCTTTCACTCATAGGATATCCTCATTCCAGCTGAGTTCCTTTAGCCTCCCGGGAGATTCGAGACCGGGACCTAGGGTCTTTTAGTCCGATGGGAGAGCATCTCTTGGTACCGAAAGCGAGCTACTGGCTTCGGTTGGTACCGAATGCTTCCCGGCTGGAACCCCAGGTGGCTTCAGAGGCAGCTGATGAAATGAGAATATCTGAGTGGCTTCGCAGTAAAGTGAGTCCTGTGGGGTCCACACCCGCCATTGACCACGGGGTCTTCGGGTGGCCTTTGTGGGGTCCACCCTTAGTAACCCTTGGGTGCCCTTCGGTGGGTCCCGCTCACGGGAATATCATGCCCTCCCACAGGCATTTTCTTTAGCCTCGTAGGGCTGAACCCGGGACCCCGAGGGATCGGTTAGTGCAGAGATCTTTCGGTGGACTGGTTAAAGACCCTAGGTCACGGGTTGAATCTGAGGAGAGCGAAAAGCTCGATGGGAAGCGAGGATATCCTATGAGTGAGAAACTAACTGAAGGGTACCCATGAGGTGGTCACGAAGATGGGAGATCTCACAATAAAAGCCTTTTATTGTGGGGTCCCTTCGTGACAGTACTGAGGTGGCCTTGTGGGGTCCACCCTTCATGTAGGTGCCCCTTGAGGTGGGTCAGCTCACGAAATATCATGCCCTCCCTAGGCATTTTCTTTGCCTCAAAGTAGAGATTTCAGACCAGGGACCGGGGCTTAAGGTTCAATGGGAGCATCTACACTACCAAGCGAAGCTACTAGCTCAGGTTGGTAGTGGAATGCTCCCAGGTGAACAAATATGGTCCCAGATTCCAGCGAGCCGGCAGCTGCTGAAAGAACATCTTCTGTGAGAATGAGACCTGGCATGATGATACGGTGAACTTACCGATGTAACCACTGAGCACCCGTGGTCACGGGGTGTGAACTTACAATAAAAAGCCTTTTATTGTGAGACCCAGCCGCCGTGACCACCTCGTAAGGTTTGCCGAATTGGAAGCTCACTCGCAAGATATCATTCCCAACGAGTTCCTTTAAGCCTGCAGAGATTGACCACGAAGCAGGGTGCTGGTCGATGGGGAAGCATCTACGGTACCAAGCCCGAGCTACTAACTTTCAGTTGGTACAGAGATGCTTCCCATTGGACTAAGACCACAGGTCCACGGGTTCGAATCTACGGGGAGCGAAAGGAACTTCGGTGGGAATGAGGATATCCTATGAGTGAGCTTACGAAGGGTACTTCAGGTGATCCTTGAAGGTGGGGGTCTCTGATAAAGGCGCAGCACCTTCGACAATTCGTGACCCCTAGGGTACCACTTGGTGGGTCCCTCATAGGATATCCTCATTCCCACTGGGTTCCTTTCGCCTCCCGAGAGATTGAGACCGAGGACCTAGGGTCTTTAGTCGATGGGAAGCATCTGCGGTGCCGGCGAAGCTGTGGCTCGGTTGGTGCAGTGCTTCCCCGATGAACTAAAGACCCCCAGAAAGAAGCTCGTGAGAGTGAAGTTATCTGAGTGAGACCTGAAAGAGTGAGATCACGCAGTGTGATTTCTCACGAATATGTTGGAGGAGTGGGAGAGGAAGCTCCATCAGCGGTCACACGTCGATTAGAGATACCTCGAGTGGAAAGCGATCTGGCCAGTGTGCTTCTCCGCGGCAGGCGGTAGAAGATGCGATGCGGCGTGACCCTTAAGAGTTCGAGGTTAGAGATCACGTCTTATTGAAGGTGATGCCTGAGAGATGAGTGGTCAAGTTCGGCAAGCGCGGGAAGCTATTGTCGAGGTTCATTGGGCCCTTCGAGATACTCGAGGAGGTGAACACTATAGCGTCTTAGGTTGGCTTTCTTGCCAGCGCCAGCCAGGTGCCACGGGGTGTTCCCGTACTCCATTTGCTTGGGAGGTACACTCTGTCCTCCAGCTGTGCCAGTGGATTGGGAGAGATTGAGGTTGACACGGATAAAGACCTTCGAGAGGAACCGGTTGCATTATGGATAGCGGGGATCGGGTTTTGCGGCGCAAGACCATGAGGTAGTGAGAATCTTATGGCGACCTGGAGTGGAGTGGCGGAGTCAACGTGGGAGGTGACACGATCTTTGGCCCTTATCCCTTCTTATTTAGAGATGAAGGTACGTGGTTTAGTCGTTTAATACTTAAATGACTAGTTTACATACATGGCATAATGCACGTTGCATATGCATGTGATTCGTTGTGATTGTCTAGAATTTCGGGACGAAATTCCTTTTAAGGAGGGGAGAATGTAAAACCCGGGAAAATTCAAATTTTTTGAAAAAGGGTAAAACGATAATTTCGGTTAAAATCCGAAATTTTTCTAGATCTCGGACGAAATCTAGCTACCACGTCTAATTTAGTCGAATTAGAGATAGTCGAATTTCCGCGTTTTTCAAAAGCATAGGGTGTCGGTGAAGTAAAATGCCTTCGAGAAGACATGTGATGATGTGACAAAACTGCCCTCTTACATGTGCACAAATGTGACACATGTTGCATGATTAGAGAGATGATGAAATGAATGGCTTAGTTAAGCCATGTGTCAGAAAAACATGGAGTAAATTGAAGGAATGAAGATGGGAATTAATGGAAAGTTTAATGAGAATAGACAAGGATAGATAACTATCTTCTCCGCAATTTGAGAAGACAAAAATGGGCAAGGGCTGGAAAGGTGCAAAAAGTTGGGTTTTTGAGTTTTAGAGAGAGAAGAGCTCATTCTCTCTAGATTTTGTGTTTGGACAGAACAGTTCTCGGCAGACGAAGCGAGAGTCGATCTACGCGGTGAGGGCTTCTGGCGTGAACCGATTTGGTGGAGTTAAATATTTCAAAGAAGGTAGGTCTTTTCTGCATGTTATTCTTTGGCTGAAACCATGTAAATTGTTGGGGATGTGTTACGAGGCTTGAATTGCATTTGTGTTTCGTTCTCAAAAGCTTTGAACCGAGTGGAGAAAATCTCAGGTGTTGTGTAGTGACGGTGCCAACCAAGGGTTTCACTGTTCATGTGAATAGTAACATGATTTTTGGTATGAATTTTTATGATGTTGAGTGATTCAAAATGAATTGCTTGTATTTTAATTGTAATTTGAGCTAATTTTGATTATTCTTGATGTGGTTAATAATATGAATTGTGTGAATTAATAATGTTAATATATACATAATTTTATATATTAGCATGAGTTGTTAAGGATTGGCGTAACGCATTAGTATACCTTTGAGCCTTAGAATATTAGAATTGAGTGCATGACATGAAAAAATAAAAGGGAAAAATGTTTGTGAAAGGAATTTCGACGGAAGATTTTCCAGAGAATTATGTTGGTGGGTGTCCAACAATTCGCGTCGGAGGGGCCCATGAATTGTTTCGGAGGGTTATCCAACATATTTGCCTCGGAGGGTTGTCAAATAAAATTTTACGAAACTTCGGTAGTAAGTTTTCGAGAACAAAAGCTTTTGTTTTGAAAGGCGAATATTTACTCGCATTTGGCAGGCATGTGTGAGAGTCGGTGAGGACTGGGACATGGTGGACATGTAGACATTCCAAGTAGGACCATGTATTTGCTTGAGTGTGTTTGTTTTGCCATGGCGTGTGCGCTTAGGTGGGAGTAACCCATCGCGGAAGTATCCTTCTTGGGCTTTACTACATGCTGTCCGGATCATTATTTCAGGTACAGGGAGTGTACAGGAGGACGACGCTCAATAGAGGCCGTGTTTTAGAAGAAAGCCGAATTGTGGCTTTGGTATTCATTTTGTAGAACATGTATTAAAACTTTAAATTTTGATATATGTTTTGGTTAAGAATATTGTAATAACTCTTGAACTATTGGTATATAGTTGATGTAAATTTGTGAGTATTGATGCATGGGCCCAAGTGGCCAATTTTACTCGCATATGTGTCAAATAGCTTCTCTGATAAGAATATTTAAAGTGCATGACTAATGTGAAATATTGTTTTAAATACACAGTGGCGTTGAAATACTTTTTAGAGGGTTGAGTTTGCTTAGGATTAATTTTTAAGGAGTGGAATACATTTTAAATGCTTGAAGTATTTTTATTGTAGTGATATTAGATGTTAAAAATAATAAGTAATATTGTTAGTCTCCTTTGGGTGATGATACAAGAATAACTTCATTCTAATTATATTTAGATATATAAATTATAAAATGAGAGATTTGACATAGGACACTATGTAGAATTTGAATCTCTAAATTAACAATAATAATTGAATCTTAAATTACATTACCATAAATTCTTAGGAGGAGGAGGAACGTAGGAGGTGATAAGACGGGTCCTATTCCAATCTTCTCCTGGTGTATTTGAAACCACATTCATCAATTCTTGAGATACCTCATAGAGGCGTAGTCTTTAGACTTTTTTTTCTAGTCGCGAGTAATCTCTATGAAACATGGTATTGGGAATGGGAACTTCCAGTAAGATTAGGCATTGTTGTTTCCTTTATGGAGAAGTCTTGCTTCCGTACAAATTCGGCATTTGTGGGAGCTAAGTTCGAGGGAACCCTGTAGGGACACTTCATGTTTCCTTCTGACCATAGAATTTGAAAATAACATGAGAATCCTCAAGTTTTGCAGCCTCCTTAGTATCGGCATTGGATCTTCCACCAATCTAGTCTTAAACAGTTTGAGTTGCATGAGGTTTGGAGGATAGAGTTTTGTTTCCATAGATAGTCTCTTAATGGGTATTCCTAGAAACAATTTGCAGAGGCACTTGTCGTGTGAGAAAGACTCCAACCCTATAGGGAATAGCCGCATTATTCCACATTCCGCTCCATCGTTTAAAGCCTTGAGGGCTCCTTGGGCTTGCATTTGTAACGACTCGGTTCAACCATATAGATATTATACGCGAGAAGAGCTCATGCCCATAGTGTCAGGAAGTTTCTCTCATATTCGATGTGGGATGTGACAGTATGGTTTTAGTAGGAGATCACGGTTGGCCCATTTTTAGTTTGGTTCAGGCGGGATGGAAGGTGGTTAGGGGTGTGTTTGGAATTCTCCTTTATGAACACCGGCTCTTGCTTTTTTCTGACCTTTCTAATTTAACAAAAATTATAAGAGTTTTCAAGAAATTTATATTAAAAAAGTTGAAAACAACTTATTAAAAAACTATTTCTGAAAATGCCAATGAGGCATAGCTCAGTTCTTAAAGATTGTGTGGGGTATAAAAAAGGGAGTTTAACATATCATGTTCGAGTCTTTATGAAAACATAATACTACAATATTGTAAAGCATAGTGAATATGTTTTAAAAAAGCTATTTTGGAAAATATAGGCCTATTTGTTTACCATTTTTTAAAACTATTTTTTGTTTTTAAAAACAAGAAGAACAAGTTTGGTTTCTTGTTTTTTTTTAAAAAAACACAAAAATGTTAAATTTAAATAACAATAAGAGTTTTCAGAGAAGGTGTTCTCTGTGTTTTCAAAAACAAGGAGTACAAGAAAATAGAGAGAGAATAGGTTTGATTACCTTTTTTTTTTTTTTTACTCTGATAAAAATATAAATAACACATAAAATAATAAATTTAAATAACACAAATAATTTTCAAACAACACATATTGCTGTGTTTTCAAAATTTGTTCTCAAGAACAATTTTTAAATACAAGAACAAGTATGTCCTAAGTATTTCTTAAAGTAGTTTTTTTTTTTTTTACATTTAGGCATAATTATTCTAAAAATAGGTATAAACTATATTTATATTTATACACCCATTATATAATTTGTATATATGTGTTATAAATCGAGAGGTATCGAGTTCAAGTTTTGTCATCGGTTGTATTATGTGGTAGATTTACTACAGTCCGCGTAGTTCATCGACTCTAATGGGGATTAATCACAGGATGCGGGTATGACTTAAGGCGTGCAAGGATTGCTTAGGACACTAGACATGCGACAAAAAAAAAAGTATATATAAAGGGTGCGTTGAGAGAGCCTCTTTACAGCTTATTTGAACTTATCTTCTTAGATAAGTACTTTTAATAAAATTTATAGGTGTTTGGAAGACCTTATAAAATAACTTATGACCCCCTAGAAGCTTATTTTAGTTTATTTCAATAAATTTTATGGAGAAACTTATCAAAATAAACTTAAAAAAGCTTATATGAAAGCCTAACAATGATTGTCCGAATGACAAAGCGTCATTACAACAAGTCACGTAAAAAAAATTTTTTTGAAAAAATAGAAAATAAATTCGAAAAATTATAAGAAATAGGTAATTTTTAAAAAAAAAAAATATAATATGTAAATATAGGGAAAAAAAATGAAAAATAGAAAATAGATTCAAAAATTATGTAAAAATAGGAATTTTTTTTTTTGAGAAAAATTATGTTAAAATAGGAAATTTTATGAAAATAATAGAAAAATATAAAACAAAATTTAATGAATTATGTAAAAAATAGATAAAATTTTTGAAAAAAAATAATGTAAAAAATAGGAAAAAATTATGACATATAATTAAAAAATAGGAAAAAAAATTCTATTGATGAAAGGAATTGGCAATTCGGCGAGCAATTTGGATGGATGGATATGCATTTGGTTGATATTAATGGTTATGCATATAAGAAAAAATGAAGAGGAAATAATGACTCATTAGCTATTTTTTATATTAGAAATTACATTCGAATAAATATTTTTAGTATATAGTGAATCTTTACTTTATTTTTAATTTTTTTTAAAATTATGACAAGTGCTTATTTATTCAAACACTTTAATTTTATAAATGCTTATGATGGTCTTTTAAGTAATTTCAACTATTATGAGTGTTTGTATAGTAATACATCTAAACACCTTAAAATAATACATAAATGTATTTTAAAATATGCATCCAAACACATTAAAATAATGCATAAATGTTTTTTAAAATATGCATTCCAACATAATTAGCTTATTGAATAAAATACTTATGACATAAGCTCTCATCTAATGAGCTCTTATAAAATAAGTGCTTAGTTAAACTCTTATAAAATAAGTGCTTAATTAAGCTGATTAGGGCCAAAATATAAAAAAAAAAAAAAAAGTGCAAAAAGGCAAAAATACCCATGGTCAAGTAGCCCCCTTCCTTTTTCAAAATTCAAAACCCTAGAAGAAACACCTCACCACTCCGATTCTTGCAGGGATGGGTAGGATCAGCACATGGCTTTGAAAGAGCCTCAATTTCGGGAGCTGGGACCCGATGGAAGAATCGCGTGCGGGAAGAACTCACGGAGATGATGTGAAGGATGATGGCTCGGCATTTGTTCCGTGGGACAACTCTCCTTGTTCAGCTCAAGTCCACATTCACTTCGATCCTCTCTTCTCAGCGACCTCCTTTAATCGAATTCGTCTTCGGATCCAACCTCGAAGCCGCCGGAGAATCTTACTCAGGTCAGTTTGGGGTTTCCTTTTTTTTTTCTCTGTTTTTCATTTCCTGGAGAAAATTTGGTCGAATATTTTCATTGCGAGAGATAAGAAAAGCATAAATTCACGTTTAATTGAGGCCAGTACAAATGTTTGAGTTAGTTTCGATTGGGTTTGGAGAAGTAAAAAAGATCTTCGTTCTTTGCACATATTTTTATTTTGATTTGTTTTCTTGTTATGCATGAACCATGCGGACGTTGGAATTATTTGTTCTTATTTGAATACGAGAAGAACAAATTGGTTTAGAGCAAAGTGGGTTTCCTCTCTCGGGGATATAAAAAATAGTAATTTTGAATTATATTTCTGTTCTCTTTCTTTGTCTGACATAGCTCTAGAATTGTGCTGGCGAGCGATATTGAATTTAAAAACCCGACTTATGCTTGGATCCACGATGATGCTTTCAGCCCCAGGCACGGGCGATGGGGTCGTTGGGGCGGGCCGGTGCTAAGCGGGTTGGGATACGAGGGCTCTGGTCGTCGGGAAATTTGGTAGGGGCTATTTTGCAATGCCCGATCTATGAAACTCTACCGGGCGTAGCACTCCTGCGAAGCAAAGGAAGAAATTCGGCGAGGGCTTGTAGGTGTAGCTTTCAGATGCCTAAGTTAGTTTCTTTACGAGAAAAAGAGAGGCGCAGAGGCGAATGTATCTCGTGCAAGGATGCGTATAAGTATGAGTATCAGTAATGGTGTACCTTTCACCGATGGGGCGATCTTGTATTTATAGTAGATGTTCTACCAGTTGGATGGTAATTCGGATACATTCCCATTGGATGGGATATTTCTTATTATAGTCCGTATCGGATTTGGTATAGGATATAGAAAGATCAGTTTATTAGGAATAATCTTCCTTCCTTATTGGGATAAGCGATGATGAGTTATTGTATTTTCTTTCCTTATTGGTGAGATTGGGTTGGATTTGCAGGATAATATATTAGTGGAGATTATTCGGTTTCCCTTCTCTTTGGGAGACTTACCATAATTGGCCTTTGGGCCAAACGGGTTGGACCTCCATTCTGGGCTGGCACCGAAAGGCTTGAATGCTGGCGTAAAAAGGCCTGAATGCCTCATTGGGCATGCCTCTTCTTCAACTAATGGGCCTTTGTGTTTCGTTGGGCGGGCTTCTTTCTTGGGCCTGATGTGTGGGCTTGCGAGCCTTATTTTTCAAACCTATCGGTTGCCCTGACTGCTTGTGTGCAGTGTGCGTGAAGCGAAGAGGCGTAACCCGTTTCTCGCATTGGGTGCAATTTGTGTGCACGCTAGAAATTTAGTTAGTTAGAGACTTGGTCGCCGTCGTTGATCTTATAGTAATGATGACTCTTTGGTTTTCGCGCTTATTTCTCCTACTCCTTTCAGAATCTTTCTGTTTCTTTTCGCAGACATCCTCTGTCTTGAGTATTTATGATCCTGAGACCTTTCCTTTGCCTTTAGTGATTTCGGTCCTTCCTCTCTCTTAGTCTTCTGTTTGAGCCTTTTTGTGCAGAGTCTTTCTTCGCCATCCTTCTTGGGACAGCCTTTTCTGTTGTATTCCTGGGTTCGCTATGTCTTTATCTCCTTGGTCTCCTTTCGAGCGGTACGACGAGGTAATAAGATTAGGTTAACCGAATTTTATTTTCATCATGGGTCCGGGTCGTTCTTCTTCTCTGCACATCGATGGTGATTCTTTGGCTATTGGTGGTTACGAATGACTGGCGGTGTTCAAACGGATTCGGGCGGAGTTAATTCGAGATTGCTGGGAGTACCTCCTTTTTCCCTTGGAGAAGGGTAAGGGAAAGATAAAACTAATTAAATACCCTAGGGGATCGAATATCACGGAGTCTGCTTGGATTCGACATGCTTTAGCGTAGGACTGGCAAGGTCGGTCCCTCATATGGGGCTATCTTTGCCATATGTTATCAGCCTCCCTTTGGCGTTCGAGTGTGGTCGCGACGTTTTGGCCTTCTGGCGTGGTCTCTTATGCAAGATGGCGTGCTTCTTGATGGCCTTCGATGCGATTCGTTTCCTTTGCATCCCCTTCATAAAGGGTTTTGCGACAACTTCAATGCGTCGCTTCTCGACTCCGCCCAATGGTTGGGGGTGTTTTGGTTGGTTGTTGGTTTTCTTTAAAGGACAGGGCAGTGTTCCCGACATAGCCTTAACCGCTTTACCTTTTGTGAAGGAACTTGTCAGGAGCTTTCTTCTTTTTCTAGGCGTTTTTGGGGCCCTCTTATGATTCAGATCTACCCTCCTCCGGGTGTGGAAGGCGCTACTTCTTCGTTAGTGGCGTGGTGATTATGACCCTCTCTCGACAAGGACGACACCCTAGGCGTTTCGGTGGCTTGGACCACCCTCGAGAATCTTCTTGAGTGATTGCTCTGTTTTTGGTCATAACTTGTGTGTGGTCGTGGTATCTCGACTGGCCTTGTCTACATACTTTTCATGTCACTGCCTTGATCTGACTTGAAAACTGTCGTAAGCGTTAGCGTTGGCTGAGTGTCCTCCTCGTCCTTATGTTGAACTGATCAAGTCAGATGTTCCCGACCCATCGGTTAGTCCTTTCGTTATTACTTTCCCGAGGTCTTATACTCCTTCTACCATGAAGAGTTCTTCAGTTGGGCCCCTTATTTACGCCAAACCTTTGAAATTTGTTGTGATTGGAGATGGTGTCTCGGAAGCCCCGGAGCGGGAAGCGAAAAATCTCGGACTCCGTTGAGAAAGACCGATAGACTTTGGTCAAAGTTCCGAAGTTGGGGGCATCTTCATCTTCTCCGGCTACTCGTGTTCAGAAACCGGAAAGGATGCAGTCGCCTTCGGTTAAGGCTTCTATAGTCTTGAGTTTGCGGTCCCATTCTGGGTCTGCTGCGGAGGCGGAAGGTCCCTCGGGTGGGAGGGGCGGGTTGAGCGGCCGTTGATGAATTAGCGTCCGTCAAGTCTGGAACCCACTTCGGCGAAGAGGATTAGGGGTCGCGCCCAGAAGGGTGAAGGCGGAGAAGATCCGGAAGCCAAAATTGGCGGTGACGAGGACTCTTCACTTCATAATGCCGAAATCGCGGCAGGAGCGATCTCATCCATTCTTAAGGACTCTGACCTTAAGAAGTCGATTCTGTTGCACGGTGATGAGACTCCACGTCACCAACATCTCCAGGGGTCGCCTCCGTGGATTTCCGCCCTTGTCATATTTGATTCCATTTTAGTTGGGTTTCGATCCTGCATTAGATGTTGATTAAATGCTTCCGGGTGTGCGGGTGGCACTCTCATTTGAAGGGTTTTGCGAAGGCCAAACTAAACGGGCTGACCATGTCAAGCGGCAGGAGCTTATATGAAGCAGAGATTTGGCTTCCCACTCGCATCAGGCGGGTGGCTGCGAGGTCGGGTCTGGCGTATGATCGAGAGTAGTGAAGCTCAAATCGATTTAAAACACCACGTCGACGGTGCTGGTAGGGGTAGAAGGCGGGCGGGGCGAAGCTTGAGGGGCGGTGAAGGCGAGCCCCCGGGGAGGCTTCGGGATGACTTGAGGGTTGTGCGAGCGACTTGATGGAGGCCCGGGGCGAGGTGCGATCCCGCCCGACATGATCTCGGATGGTTGGGATGAGTCCCTCACAGCCCGAGGTGAGCCCGGGAATCTGGGAAAAGGCTGCGTGCGCGATCAAAGGCGATCTGCGTGATAAGGCGACGTTGTTGGACGAGGCTCGTCGTGAAATTGCAGGGCGATCGACTCGGTGGAGCAGCAGGCGAGGAGTGTTGCGAGGCATCTGTGGGATCTTAAATCAACAAATAACTTTGGTGGCTCATTGGGGCCGAAGTTATTGGAAAGCGAGGAGCGAGCATCTAATCAATGGGTTTCTGGGTGGCTCACCTTTCAGAAGAAGGTTGTCAATGCCTATTCCGGCCTGGATTTCAACTTTGATCTTTCCAGCGACGAGGAGGATGAAGGGTCCTTCTCTGGCGATTATCCGGGAAAACGGGCGCCCAGTTGAGATCCCTCCCTTCTTCAGTGCGCTCCTCCTTACGATGCTGATCCTCCACGTACCGTCTTCGGCACGATGTCGACTTTTATACTTTTTTATATATATATATATATTTTTTTGTTGGGCTTGGGACCCAAGACATATGTAGCCTTTTCCTCGATGAATACTCATTATTTCACCTTACTTCTTTCGCCTCTATTTGTGCTCTTTGCGCTGTTCTGCTTGATTTGAATTTATTTCTTGTCTGTATGGTATGAATTAAGCGCACGAGTTGGGAATGTTGAAGCTCGTGGGCCAGTCCTTTGAGAGCTCCTGGCTCGGGCCTTGCGACCGAGAATGCTTTGGCGACTGTCCTTAGGCTGCGCCAGCTTTGTCTTGAAGTGGATGAACTCGTCAAAGTGAGCTACTAGGCTCCGTCAGATGTCTTGCTTGAGTTGAACTGACTCCTTAGGCTGCATGACCTATGCTGAGTAGATGGACTCGTCGTGAGAAATTTGCTAGGCTCTATTGAGCGACCTTCTTTCAGGCTGAAGGCGACTCCTTAAGGCCGGCATGGCTATCTTGATGAATGAACTTCGTCAAAGCGGGCGAACTAGGCTCTGATGTGACAGGCTGAAGCTGTTTCCCGGTGCGCATGGCACAGGCGAATGTTTAACTCGTCAATGGGAACCCTCTTGGGCTCCGTCCCCATTGATTACTGAGTTGAGCCCGGCTCCTTAAGTGCATGGCGGGTGAATGGTTTAGCTTGTCAATGGGAGCTATTGGGCTCTTTCGGCTGAGTTGCATGAGTTGAACTAACTCCTTAGGCTGCATGTCCTGAGGTGAATGGTTTAGCTCGTCAATAGGAGCTGTTGGGCTCTGTCGGCTAAGTTGCATGAGTTGAACTGACTCCTCAGGCTGCATGGCCTGCGTAGAATGGTTGAGCTTGTCAATGTGAACTGTTGGGCAGAGCTCATCAATGTGAAGCTGCGAGGCGGAAGCTCGTCGATATTTGCGGCGAGCTCGTCAATGTGAGCTGCGAGGCGAGGCTCGTCGAGTGTGGCTTGTTGGGTAGAGCTCGTAAATGTAGACTGGCGAGCTCGTCAATGTGAGCTGCGAGGCGGGGCTCGTCAATATGAGCTGTTGAGCGAGCTCGTCGATGAGCTGGGCGAGGCTAGTCTGCGTGGTCTTTGGAAGAGCTCATCTCACCCAGCGAAACAGGTTGGGGCTCGTCTATGAATTGCTGGGGCTCGTCAATGTGAGTTGTTGTTAGGCGGAGGCTCGTCAATGTAAACGTTGAGAAGCGAGCTCGTCATTAGTGCGGGGAGAACCGGGTCTTCGCGAATAGTTGGGCAGAGCTCGTCTATGTGAATTGATGGGAGGAGCTCGTCTAAGTGAACAGTTGGGCAGAGCTCATCAACATGAACTGTAGAGCTCCATCGTCTGATTTGCCTGAGTTGAACTGACTCCTTAGACTGCGTGGCCTATACTGAGTGGATGAACTCATCAAAGTGAGCTGTTGGGCTCTGGGCGCTGAGGCTAAGTGGCGATATAGCTTGAGCTAATTTGACTCCTCAGTGCGTAGACCCACCAGTCGAAATTAGACCAGGCGGTCAAAGAGTGAGCCTTGCGGAGCTCGGCGTTTGTGGGTGGAGGTGGCGATATAACTTTGAGATGATCTGACTCCTCGGTGCGTGACTTTGTCGGGAATCGCGAACTTCGTTAAAGTAGGCTGGCAGACTCGGGCGTTCAGTTGAAATTGAGTGGCGATCTCTTTGAGGTTGATTTGACTCCTCGGTGCGTGACACAATCGGAGTAGGCGAACTTCGTCGAAGTGGTGGCGGAGCTCCGGTAGTTGGTAGAAGTGGCGATGTAACTGGTGATCGACTCCTCGGTAACCCATTTGTCACAGGTAAGACGAACTTCGTCAAAGTGTTCTTGGAGCTCCGGTAGTAGAGTGGCGATGTAACTGGTGATCGACTCCTCGGGTAGGCGTGACTGTCTAAGTGAGCGAACTCCTGAAAGTGAGTTCGCGCTCAGTAGTGCAGTGGCGATGTACTTTGGTGATATGACTCCCTCGGTGGCAGCTAAACGTCAAAGTAGGCGAACTTCGTCAAAGTGAAATTTCTTTGGGCTCCGGTAAGTGGTGATGTAACTGGCGTCACGACTCCTCGGGTAGCGCGTGACTGTCGAGTGAGCGAACTCGTCAAAGTGAATTTCTTTGGGCTCGGCGGCGAGGGGCGGAAGTAGCGATGTAACTTTGGCGATCTAACTCCTGGGGGTAGCGTGACTGTCAGAGACTAGACGAACTCATGTCAAGTGAGTTGTTGGAGCTCCGGCCCGTGGCCAGAATGGCGTGCTGGCGATCGACTCCTCGGTAGGCGTGACGTCGAGGAGTGAGCGAACTCGTCGAGTGAGTTTAAGGCCGGTGTGGTCGGTGGCGATATAACTGGTGATCGACTCCTCGGTGGCGTGACTGTCAGTAGGCGAACTGCGTCAAAGTAATTTGCGAGCTCCGGTAGTGGTAGTGGCGATGTAGCTGGCGTCGACTCCTCGAGTAGCGTGTTTCATCGGAGTAGATGAACTCGTCGAAATTGGTCTCTTGGGCTCACGGAGACACTTGGTAGAGTGGCGATATAACGGTGATCTAACTCCTCGGTAGCGTGACTGTCAGTGGACGAACTTCGTCAAAAGTGAGGCTGGCGGGCTCAGGCGTAACCGTTCGATTTACGATTGTCTTGGAAAGGTCTTTGGCGTCTTTAATGCGATTTATGGAGAATTTGGAATGTTGCGCAACTTTGGGTGCTGGCCTTCTTATAAATAGCGGCTTCATTGCTGGAGTTTATACTTTGGAAGTGCGCCTCTTACGGTCAATGGCGAAATATGTCTTGCGATGAAGCGTCAGTCACGGCCATCTTATTTGAGGATCACTTTGAAGGTGGTTCGATTCTGTTGGACTTCTGCTTGTGGGAGTTGTGTTTTTCCCTAGTCTCCCCTTTATGGGAGTCATATTATTCCTTAGCCTCTTGCTAGGGAAGGTATCCGGAGAGGGCGGTGCATATCTTGCACTGCTCTCTATATTTTCTTTTTTTCTTTTTCTTCATCTTTTCCTTCTCCTTCTCATTCTTTTTCATCTTTTCTTCCACATCTCATTCTCCCCTTTCGCCTGAACTCCTTCCATCCCTTTTTTTTTCTTCTCTTTTACACCTTTACGTCGTTTATTTCCATCTCGTTTTTTCCTTTTTCTTCCACGAAGCCACTTTTTTTTTTTTTTTTTTGAAGGCGCATGCGTATTGCTTCCAAGATGTAGCAGGTGACACCGCGATTGTGTCCAGTGTGATCAGTTGGAATAAAGCGACTTTCCTTTTATGTCTATGAGCTATGTAATTTTTGAGCATTATACGTCTGAGTTGACGTCTTAACAAAATAACCATTAAATGGTCGAATCGTTAACTGAAAATTGATAAATCTCCATTTAAGATTACAAACCAAGGTCTACTGATAAAAAAGTTTAAGATGCTCCGCATTCCAGGCATGCTGTAAAATTTTCCTCTCCTCTGTTTGAAGTTCATAATTGCCTGGTCTGACGACTCGAGATATGATGTAGGGGCCTTCCTAGTTGGGGCTCAATTTCCCATGTGCTGGATTCTTCCTTGTTGGCAGTAGCTTTTTTAAGACCAAATGCGCCGTGTAGCGCCGTGGGTTTTGACTTTTGGTTGTAGTACATCGTGCGTCTTCCGCTTTTGGCGGTCTTGCATGCGCTTTAGAACGCTGCTCAGTTTTCATCTAAGAGATCCAAATTTGGAAGCGGAGAGCCTACGTCATTGTGCTTTCTTGTTCTTCCCAACTCAATCCTTAGGGACTGCTTGGACCTCGACGGGGGGCTACTACTTGATGCGAAGGCTGAGCGAATGGGGTTTCTCGGGTTGCTGACTGCGTTGTCCTGTAGGCCCATAGCACCTCGGGGGGGTATTCTACCCATTTTCCTTTAAGATCTTCCAATTTGGTCTTCAATGCGGCCTTAAGGATTCTGATGGTGACTTCGGCCTGTCCATTAGACTGTGGATATGTTGGGGACGAGTAATAATTCTTAGTGAGCTCGACGCGAATCTACAAGGTGGCCTTTGTCAATTGCTTTGGATTGTCCAGATACCGGGGCTCTTGGGATGCGGGAACACGCATATGATGGCTCGCCACATAAAATTGCGTATCTTCTGCTCTGTGATTTTGGCTAAGGGCTCGACTTCAGCCCATTTGGTGAAGTAGTCTACTGCGACAATGATGAACTTACATTGGCCCTTCCCAAGGGGCAGAGGTCCCAGTATGTCCAAACCCCATTGTTGAAAGTGCCAAGGACTTGTGATTGACGTCAAGGGCTCTGATGGGAGGCGTGAGACCTTGGTGTGCTCCTGGCAGATCTTGCATTTCTTGACTAGGTCGATTGCATCTTTGAGCATTGTGGGCCAGTAGTATCCTTGTCTTAAGACCTTTCCTGCCAATGCTCGAGCTCCGATATGATTTCCGCATATACCCTCGTGTACTTCTCTTAGCACGTATTCAATGTTTTCCACTGCCGATACATTTTGAGTTGGTGTTGAAGAAGCCTCGGCATGCAGGGCTTCCCTTATGATTAGTAAACCTGGTAGACCTCGTCCTTACTTTAAGCATGCTTTTGGTCGTCGGGTGATGTCAGTGCGATATATAATCCGAGAATGGGGTCCATCGACTTCGGCTCGGGCACGGGCAACCTCCACATCACGGTCGATGGGGGCTCTACGGCGGTACTCGGCAGTGTCGACTTCGCGAGTCTTCACATGAAATTGTTGCTAACTTTGCCCGAGCGTCGGCTCGGGAGTTCTGCTTTCACGAGGCGTGTCGGCGAACAGCGCAATTTTTAATAAATCTCGTACCTTTTGGAGATATAGGATCATTCTCCTTTGGCCGTAGGTATCTTCTATCGTCTTACTAATTGGAGTCTCTGATGAGACTTCTAGGCGGTCAACTTTCAGGTGAATGAGGCGAGGTTGAGGCGCTATGGCGGCACCATACTCGACCTCGTTGATGGAGAGCTTGAAATCCTAATCACGGAGTGCGTACTGATATCTATTCCCTTACGGAGAGGGGTCGGGATCGGACACGCTCCCGCCCACTAATGCATTTGAGGCTCCATGCAGAGGATTTCCGGATGGGAGGTCGTTCATTATTTGAGCGTTCTCGGGCTCCCAGCGTGGTGAATTCGCGACGGTATTTAAGACACAACCCTTTTATTGCAATTTTTGGCTTGTATCGATGTCAAATTAAACAACTCATGGCGATTTCATCAGTCTTAGGAGGTTTTTTGGTTTATTAACACTTGTGTCGGGTACTCTGTTGGAACTTCTATGGTGTGAGCCTGGAAGTAGGGACGGAGATTTCGAGCTGCGGTTACCAAGGCTAAAATTAGTTTCTCCATCCTTGAATACCTCTCAGCAGCTCGCCTCAGAAAGCCGTTCATGATAATAAACTAGGTCTTTTTTCGTTCTTTATCTATGTGAGGACAACCTGGCAGTTGAGAAATTAGATACGACTAAGTATAGAGTAAAGGAGCTCTCCTCAACGGGACTTACTAGGATGGGAGGAGAGCTCGAATGCTTTCAAAGCTGAAAATGCTCCGTCACGCCGTATCCGTTAGAGAGCTTTCTTCGGGACTTGGAAGAGGTGGCATTTATCACATACAGACACCTGTGAATGCGGCTTGGCGGCAATCCTTCTAGTATTTGAACTTCACTTTATAGCAATAGCCCCGAGGCATGTCGAGACCACGACCTTTATCTTGTCTAGGTTTGCTTGATTCTCGGTGGTTGAC
Organism: Tetrastigma voinierianum; assembly: GCA_016808115.1. NCBI lineage: Eukaryota > Viridiplantae > Streptophyta > Magnoliopsida > Vitales > Vitaceae > Tetrastigma > Tetrastigma voinierianum. The sequence goes on from JAEQBH010002606.1 coordinate 126,931, forward strand.
TATGAAACCCGAATTTCGGTGCGACACTCGAGGCGCACTTAGGCTGGATTCGGAGTTTCATGTTGTAGTTTCTCGAAGATCGAAGCGCCGGATAGATGAGCTATGTAGATTTCGGTACGTGGTGGATTACCGACATATCATCTATGTATACTTCCATAGTTGTTGCCTATGCGCTTTGGAGCATGGGATTCACCGACCTCGGAAGTACGCGTGGTTCTCCGTTCTTGAGCGACGACATCACCACGATAGCAAATGGGTTCCTGTATTTGTGTGATCGAGTCTTTCTTGATGCGCTGGGTCCATACTAATACGGTTGGCAGAAGAAGGCATCCGTAAGGCGAGAGTTCATGTGGTGGCGCCTACGATGAGGTCGGTCGTGGCGAAGCGTCTTTTGGGCATGCTTTGTTGATGTCAGTGAAGTCGATACAGAGTCGCCACTTGTCGTTGGCTTTTTTGACGAGTACTACGTTGGCTAACCACTCAAGATATTCTACCTCCCTGATCATCCTGCACCGGAGGAGTTTTGTTGACTTCTTCGTTGATGACTTTTGTCTTTACCGGAGGCGCGGCAAACTCCTCCTCTTTGTTTGATGGTTGGCAGGATGGTGACTTTCATCCTGTGGTGATTATTGTAGGATCAATTCCTCCCATACTTTGCCATCGAAGAAGCGTTTATTTTGTTTTAAAATATGGATAAGGAGGTTTGAGGTCTTAGTTAGCTTGGATCCGACCATAAGTAGGATACTCTGGGTGATAATCGATATCTGGTTCAGTTCTTTTGATGGCTCGGGTCGGGTGAACACCTCATCATGCATGTGAGCTCATCAGTTATGTTGTCAGCAGTTTTTGTTTCATTATGGAATGAGTAGCATTCACAGCTGCAGTTGATGCTCCTTCCAGAACCATTCCGCTCCGTTTGCTAGCGGGAACTTGATCATCATGGTATGCGGAGGATGACTTTAATGCATTATTGAAGTGCATGGCGATGTATGTTGTAGCGAGCGGTGTGTCTACGATGAGGAATCTTGTTGTGGTCGTCGCCTGACATGGGGGATCTTCCAAGGTGAGTACCAGTTGTATTGAGCCTAGAGGTAATACCTTTTCCCCAGAGAACCCCCGCAGATGAGCATTGACGGGTTCCAGTCTCTCCCTTCCGATGCCCATTTTATCAAAGGCTGACGCGAAGATGATGTTAGCTGAACTCCCGTTGTCAATTAGGACCCGATGAACTGTTTTGTTGGCCACCTTTGCAGCGAACTACCGGGTGAATTGGGTCATGAGAGTGTTGGCATCCTCCAGTCTGATCCGGAATGTGATTGACGTGTCAGTGCGTGGTAGTTTAGACAGCGCACGTATTTCGGATTATCTCCATTGCCCACGATCTTGCGTGGGGTGGGCCTTCGTCTTGAAGCTAGATTCCCCTCCTCCTGTAAATCCTTTTGAGATTACCTGGAATTTCAGCAGGGGTTTCTTTGGTCTTTGAAGTGATATTTGTCGAGGTGGTGGTTCTTTAGAGATGGGGCTGGTTCGAGTTTGATTTTGAGCACGATTTTCGGGGATATGAAGCGTCAATTATCAGGTGTCATATTAAGAACTGTTCTCTTTTGAGTTGTATCTGGTCGATCCGTGCGGGGAGTCCATTGTCCACATGGAACTCGCGATTATTTGGAGTGTCTCTTGTTGCGGGGTCGAGGCTTCATTTGGGTCGGCCGTCTGAGAGGCCCCATTCGTTTCGTGCCAGCCGGGACACGTGATGCGAAATTTGATGCCAGGGGTGAAAGCATTTGGGGCGGGCTCTTACGTCGTCGTCTCTCGGACTGTGATGGACCCAGACGATCTCTGAGGTTGCCATGCCTTTTTGGGGACCGTTCTCCATTCTTCTTTGGAGACGTTTCCCAGTCGCTTTGTCTTTGAGACTTTGTCCTGGAAATCGTTTATGCGATACTTGGCTTTTTATTTATGAGTGGAGGAGCTCTCTTTTTTTTGGACAGGGCTTCTTCACCATTAATATCTTCTCAACTTTAGAGCACCTCAACCATGCTTGCTTGGGGATTTTGGAGATGGAACATCGGATCTTTCGTACTCTAAGCCGACCAATGAATGCGGTGATCGCGAGCTTTTCGTGGGTATGTCTACCTTTAGAGCTGACGCTGAGCCTTTGCCACGTGGGACTTCAACCTTTCCTGCGAACCCTACTTGACGGTTAATAAGTGGTAACTTCGGCTTTTGTACTTTCGGCTCAGGTGGGAAGTGGGAGGCGAGCAGCGATAAGACGATTCTGCGAATGGGGGGATTGATGAAGGTGGAAGCTGTTAAGCCCGGGCGGTGCAGACGCACAGTGTGAGTGGCCCAGCTACGCATCGCATAGGATCTTGATACCCATGCAGTTCCATTTGATATTTATAAGTGTTGAGATGATCGACGGGATCTCTGGTGCCATCGAACGCTTCCACTTGCGGCATCCTAAATTTCGCTAGAAGAGGGAAGTGAAGCACTTCGGCTGTGAAGGGTGATTTAGTTTGTTGTACTAAGGTATCCATAATGTCAGAGGCGTGTCCTCTTACTACCTCCTTCAGGCGGCTGAGTTCTTGCTGGAGGCTCTTGAACCTATGCTCCCATGATAGTTCTGCTGCTCCTTGTTGAGGGTGGCGTAGTACTCCGTTCCCGACATGCTCTCCACGTGTTGCTTCGTTGCCCTCCTCTCCCGAGAGATTGGTGTGGTCCTTGCCCTTGGCTCGGTTGGGTGCGCTTCTTCTTGGCTACCTCGGGAATGTCGAGATTGTCTTTGCTCCTCAGGAGGGGGAAAGTTGTAACCTTCCTGAGCTCGTCGTGTATCCTGTGGGTGTTGCGTCTGCACAGTAGGATTGCTCTAACTCTTGTCGGGCGTCCCTTGGTGGCGGGGCGCCCTCCACCTCGTTCGCGACCAACTGCATTGCTTCTAATGTGCCCGAGAGTCGGTTAATGCGTTACTGGTTGGTCACGCATCCTTGGAGGATTAGCGTTGCTCCTTTTGTGTTGATCGATACCATCGATGGCGAAAAATCGATTATATTTGTAAGGCGTCGTTCCCACAGGCAGCGGCGCCCGATTGATGATGCTTTTTCAAGCCGGAAGGCGCTTTGGGCGCGATGGAAGTCGTTGGCGGGCGAATTGCTAGCGGGCTGGGATAAGGCTCTTGAATCGTCGGGTGAGTAGAGCTAGCTGTCTCCGTCTATGGCCCCGTGGGCGGATAGCACTCCTCCTACAAAAAGAAACAAGGAAGAAGGGTCGTGAGGGCTTCGCAGATTGGCGCTTCCGATACTAGGAAATCGGTTTCTTTCCAGGAAAGAGGGCGCAGAGGGCGAATGTATCTCGTGCAAGGATGCGTATCAGTATGAGTATCAGTAATGGTGTACCTTTCACCGATGGGGTGATCTTGTATTTATAGTAGATGTTCTACCAGTTGGATGGTAATTAGGATACATTCCCATTGGATGGGATATTTCTTATTATAGTCCGTATCGGATTTGGTATAGGATATAGAAATAGCAGTTTATTAGGAATATTCTTCCTTCCTTATTAGGGGATCTGGCTTGATGATGAGTTATTATTATTTTTCTTTCCTTATTAGTGAGATTGGGTTGGATTTGCAGGATAATATATTAGTGGAGATTATTCCGTTTCTCTTCTCTTTGGGAGACTTACCATAATTGGCCTTTAGACTGACGGGTTGGACCTCCATTACGTGGCCTTTGGCTCATGCATCTCAGACACGAATGCCTCATTGGGCATCCCTCTTCTTTAACTAATGGGCCTTTGTGTTTCGCTGGGCGGGCTTCTTTCTTGGGCCTGATGTGTGGGCTTGCGAGCCTTATTTTTCAAACCTTATCAGATCCGGAGAGTCCTGAGGGAAAAAATATGTTAAGAAAAATAGTTTTATCATGATTAATACCATGGAAAATGCAAAATAAATAAACAAATAAAACTTACACATTTTCTAAATTTCTCAATCAGTATGTCGAAAGTCTGATAAGTGAAATGAGTTTGATCTAGGATATATTATTTTCCTTCTGAGGTGGTTTGTGAATAATGTTGGTGGTTTAATCATATGGTATTAATGGGGTTGATCAAGAAAACCCCTCATATGTGATTATTTTGCTTCCAACAACTTACTTGAGACATCATTACCTAACATGATCTTTTAGCCTTTCTCTTCTCATAGGAAGAAAATTAACATTGAGCAGGTTCTTTATTTGTATCTTATTTCATTTCTTCCTTTATCTTATCTTTAAGCCGATTAAACAAAAGACCTTGTGAAGTTCACACTCAATGTCACGCCCTTACGTCCAAACTTTATTCCAAGTTTTCGTATTATTTATGCTTCTAGAGTTATAATCATACAATTTGTCACATGTTTATCATAACCATCTATTTATTATTCTTTGATATAAATTTACAAAGAAGTACTCGATCTTATGTTGTAATGACTAATGACTCCTAGGGTCTCCAAAAGGCCAAGGTCTAAGGCTCGCTTCAGGCCCAACCCACCTTGATGTTTTAAAGCCTAGTTCGAGCCCGTTTTTAGAAGGGTTGGGCTATGGGCTTTATTTTATGCCCGGCCCGTGGGCCCTTAGGCTCGCCCCCTATCTCTATGTTAGTTTTTTGAAGAGATGTTATTTTTAAAAAATATTTAATATACCTCTATTTATAATTTAAAAGTTTATAATATAAGTAAAATAAAGGTGCAACTTAATTGATGAATTAAAATATTAGCGAGGGATATGGATGACATATTCAAGTGAGATGGTTGGGGTCTCTCCCAGCAACTGTGATCTGGAGTTCGAGCCTTGAATCTGACTATCTGCGTGGTAGAGATTCTGGATTGTGCGGTCCTTCTCAACTTGTATGAGAATTAGTCTAGTTGTAGTATGGTTTAAAGACACCTTCTATTTTTGCACCCACCTTAAAATATTTTAAAATTTTTATAGAATATTTTTATGAATTTAATATATTTTTGTTTTATGATATTTATGTAAAAATATCTAATATATCTCCAAAAAATCCGATATATTCGTAAAATTCAAGTATTTGTCGAAACCGATATTTCAAACCTTGAATATAGATGGGGCACACTTCTTTATCCTCTCTTATTGATGAATATCATTTTCTCTTCTTCTCTGATTTATGGTGTCGGGTGCGAGTAAGGACTACAGAGGAGAGAAACGAGGGAAAAAAAGGCAGGGGGGTTGCGAAAAATGAAAGAAAGGGAGTAGAAGAAGGAGAAGGAAACAAAGAAAATGATGGTGTTTTTGTTTTCTTTTTCTTTCTAGTATCCCTAATTTCATGTGATCCCTTCATTTTGTTTTTGAAGGCTTTTTGTAATTGTAATCTTTCCCGAATAATAAAGATTATCAATTATATATAAAATAATTTTTTTTTGGTATTTAGGTCATGTTTGGGTAAACAACCTAATTAAGTACTTATTTTATAAGAACTTATTAGATGAATTAAGTACTTATTTTATAAGAACTTATTAGATGAGAGCTACTTTATTCAATAAGTTATTTGTGTTTGGACGTATATTTTAAAAAGTATTTATGCATCATTTTAAGGTGTTTGGATGCATTACTACTCAAGCACTTATAATAGTTGAAATTACCGAAAATACCATTATAAGCACTCATAAAATTGAAGTGTTTTGATAAATAAGGACTTGTCATAGTGTTTAAAAAATTAAAAAAACTAAACAACTATATAGATAGTGGCGGACCTAGAAAATATAGTTCGGGGGCCAAAATATTTTCGGAAACGACAGCCTTACAAATGATTAAAGTAATTTGTTTATAACTTCAAGATCAAGGGATCAATTCCCATTGAAAGCAATAATCTCTAGTATAAAAAAATAACTAATGAACCATACTATTTTCTTCAATTTTGTTTCATATGCTCCAAAGAAATTATAAAAACTAAAATATTATATGTTTTTTTCATTAAAATCTTTAATTTGATGCTTTTTATAAATTGGAACATGATGTGTCATGTACTTATAGTTATTTTAAGCGCAAGACGTATGGAGGCGCAAAAGCCTCTTAAGGCCTTGAGAAGGAAGGTACACTTGAGTCAAGGCTTTTAAGTGATGCTGTGGCCTCTACACCAACTATAAATAAAAAATTATATCGCTTCTTAAATATTATCCATAGTTTTTATTTAATAATAAACTCTCTAATAAAGGAAAAAGGCATCGAAACATAAAAATCAAACATCACTAGTATTTTAGTCATACAAACATTTTGAGAAACAAAATAGCAAACGAAATAACAAACATCATTAGTGCTTTCCATCATCACAAAAATTCTAAGTTTCAAAACAAAATAAACACTCATGGATCTGTATCAAATTCTAAATAAAGAAAATCGTCATCAATATCATTATTCTCGTCATCAATAGATTTTTTTCCTTCTATTTTTTAATTATATGTTAGAAATTTTTTTTTTCATATTTTTTAATAAATTTTTTACCTATTTTTACATAAATTTCGGAAGTTGTTTTATATTTTTTAGAATTTATTACAGATTTTTTTTTTCAAAAATTTTACCAATTTTTATATAATTTTTCGGAATTTATTTCATTGTTTTTTCATATTACCTATTTTTTTCATTATTTTTAAGAAGGATATTTTTGTCATTAAGATGACCAATTTTAGTCTTCGTATAAGTTGTTTTGAGCTTTTTTTGATAAGCTTTTCCATGAAACTTATTGAAATAAGCTAACAACTTTAGGAGAGTCATAGCTATTTGTAAACTGCACAAACATCTACAAATTTTATCAAAAGTACTTATATGAGAAGATAAGTTCAAATAAATTATAGATAAACTGTCCCAAACAGCACCCTTATAGTATTTTTTAAATAATTTAGCATGTTTTGGCCCTTCGGGTTGGACTCATAAAAAATAGACTCAAATAGAAATGAGTTGAATTGACCTATGACCCAGGTGAAATTTGGCAGAGAAAATGGGCTGACTTCTTTGTTCCCACCTTGGGACTAGCTTGCTAGATCTAGCTAACTAAAACCGCTCATCCCTAGCTTTCTTATGCTTTCATACAATATAAAGATTATATGTAACAGCAGAACCAAATATCTGAGTTTTAACACACATTTGGCCAAAGTTTGATAAGTTGACAAGTTTGACCAACATTTGGTATGTGGGCTGAGTTGACTTTTTAGAGGATGAATAGTTTTGGGTTAGCCCCAAGCGCCCGTTTAGTAAGGCCTCTCGATCGATACGAGTTCATAGACGGTGAGCGTCACAATCAAACTACAGGATAAAAGTTACGGTATGAGAAGTTGGCATTGTGACTTTGCGGTGTCTAGCTACCATGCAGGGTTTTTACCTGAAAGCGACCCTAGGCCCTATATAAACATAACTTTGGGTGCCAAATGAAACCCTAGCCCCCAAAACACCATCTTGAGCTCAAAACCCTAGGAAAAACTCTCCAAATTGTGAACACCGAGTAGGGTCATTTTTTACCATTTGCGAGCCGTGGAGTTTTGGACCAAAGGAGGCGACTCGAATACCCGTCGACGCTGCCGGCCAGTGAGTGCGCCACCTTTGGGCGCCAATAGCCGGTGAAATTTCCTGGCGGCGCGGCCGGACGGCGGTCGGGCGTGAAGCGATGGCGCGACCGCGCATGTGGGTCGCAGAAAATTTTCCGCACCCGGCCATTTGACCATTCGAGCGACCACTTTCTCTCGCCATTTTTGGACCCTCCCGAACTCATTTAGTGGTCCCTTTTTGCTGATTTCCTCAGTTTGAGGATTCACGGCCAACAAAAGTTAGTGCATTGTTGGATCGAGTTTTAAGTACTGCAGCGGTGTTGGACGAGTAGATGTGCGTGAGTTCCTAGTCTCTTGGGCTTTCCATTTATATATGGTTTGTGAATTGTGGACATCGTTTGGTTGGTTTTCGATTTTTAGGTCATTTAGGGTAATTATCGAGAAGTTTAGACTGAAATAAAGTACCAATTGGTCAAGTTTGGAAAAATTGAAGTTGGATTAGTGGGGTGGATGTTTTTTATGAATTGTGGATGGTTGATTTCGATTGGCCTCACGGGTGAAAAGCCCGATTTTGGAGTGTCGGGCTTTATAAGGCCTGTGTGTAGTGGACCTATCGGAGTCAATTTGGATGAGTTCATAGTTCTAAAGTTATTCTAAGGCCTTCGGGGCATCGATGTTGTTGGTTCGGTTATTGGAGCACAAGTGGTGTTTATTTATATTACGGGCACTCACGCCGGTCGAGCGATCTGCGAGGGGAGTAGGGCGAGCGTCTATAGTCTATGAGTGGTTCATATGTTTTAAATGATTTGGGGTATTATGTTGATATATCTATTGTGATTAAATATTTTACATATATATCGTTTTGATCAAATGGTTGGTTGCATACAAATGTGATTATCGGTCTCATATAAAACAAGTTATCATTTCATGTGAATTTTGTCAATATTTTAACTGTTTGGAAGTTGTACTGAGTTCGTGGATGAGTCTATGGTATTTGAATATTTTGGGTACGTGGATTGAGGCTTTAAACCACCTTGAAAAATTATTGTTTTAAGAAATGGATTTTTGAGATTTTGTGAAATGATTATAATACGGTAATGTTGGGAAAGTACATGTGAGTAAGAAAACGAATATATATTATTAGTTGCCCGCGTGATGTGGCGGATTACTCGGAGGTTTTATTAGTTGCCACGTGATGGCCGGGTCTACGGGTTTATTAGTTCTTGGCGTGATGGCGGGAGTTTCTGCGGGAGTTTATTAGTTGTCGTATGGTGTGTCTTTGCCAGTAATAAGATTGTCAATGATATATAAAAAGAAAATATTTTTTGGCATGTTTTGGCCTATGGGGTTGAACTCATAAAAAGTAGACTCTAATAGAAGTGAGCCGAATTGACCTATGGCCCGATTGAGCTGAGAGAAATGGGCCAAACTGACCCGATTCCCACCTTTTGATTAGTCTGCTCGTCCTAAGTTAGCTAGATTCACTCTTCTTGGCTTTACCATACCCGTCTAATATAAGGTCCATAAGCTGGGCGCGAGTCTCACTAATATGCAAAACTTGGCTTGACTCATTAGAGACTCCCGTTAATGACCCATGTGATATTAATTTAAGAAAATTATATATATATATATATATATATATATATATATATATATATATATATATATATATATGCCTATATATATATATATAATTTCTTAACAATTTTTTGGTAATAATAATAATAATAATAATAAAAGTAGGTCCCTAGGATACGTTTGTAGTCTCATTATTTATATCATCATTCCTAGATCTAGAACTAATTATACATATCTCCTTTCATGCCATCCACAATTTCACATGAGACCCGCATATGCCCCCAGAATTTCATTTTTGCAAAATTACATAATAAAAGTATAATTACATAATTATACAGAATATAATTTTTTAAATAAAAGTACAAATAAATGGGAAAAAGTATAAAGTAAAAAAAATAGTTATACATAATAAAAGATATTCAAAGAAATGATATAAGATAAGACACAACTGAATGATTATTCTACTTGTGATATTAATTCTCTCTATAAAGGGGGTTCACGTAATAAATTATTATCCTTTAAAAGAGAATTATTATTCTTTAGAGTTTATTAATTCCTTAAAAAATGAAAGGAAAAGTAAAGATGGGTCTCCTTGCTTTTTTTTTCTCAACAAGTTCGTGCAAACGGACGGAGTTTGATTGGATGAAGAGAAAGTAAATAAATAAATAAGGGATCTCTCTCTCACTTCTCACCTCTTCTCTAACTCTTCTTTCTTTCTTCTTTCTTCTCTTCTTCTTCTTCTCTTCTTCTATACATACACTCTTCTTCTTCTTCTCATATAACAACATGTATATAACAACATATTATATATATATATAGGTAGGCAATATAATAGTTATGAATATTATTGCATAAAGAAGAAGTTGAGAGTTAGAATGAGATAAATTTTATGATTAAACTAGGTACATTAATACATAACATAACATTATAGGGATTTTTTGTTTGATAAGCATTCAAATTTGGGTAGGAGATATTTAAATGTCATTATACATTTTTATTAAATAAAAGGTGATTTGATTAAAGACCTTTAGAAAACATGAATTTTGAGAATCCAACACTTCATTAATTTTTATCACATTATATTGTTAAAGTGGTAATTTAAAATTCTGTAAGGTGGGTAAAGTGGGTTTCCGCTCTCAGGATATAAAAAAGAAAGGTAATTTTCAGAATTATATTTCTAATTTTTCTTTGTTGTCCAACATAGCTCTAAATTGCTTTGTTAACGATATTGAATTTAGAAAAAAATGTCAACATCAAATAAAATTGGATATTAGGAACAGTTCCTTGTTAAGAGCAGGAACAGGAAATTGTTACTTAAAATATTAAGAGCGAATTAAATTGAAGATCTTACCTGATTTTGAATTAGGAATTGGTTGTGCCTTCGTTGCAATCTTTCCAAATCCACTTTTCCTTTTCTGCAAAAATAAACACGATTTAATAATTCATATAAGAATTACTTGTCATTAATTTTTATTTTTATTTTTTCAAAAATACAAACAAGGGGTGAACTAGAAATTTTTATCTATTAACTAGTTGAAATATGTTTTTGAAAGCCCACCTTGTCATTTGACTCTACAAAACCATGGATTCTTGGGTTAAAGGGCTTGTTTGCTTTCAGGTTTTGAAAAATGTTTTATGTTTTAAAAAATAATGAGAACCAGGAAAACTGTTTGATTTTCAGTTTTTTTTTTTTTTTTGTTTCTGAATAACACAAAAAACAAAAAACATTAAATTCAAATATCAAAAAAAGTTTTCAGAAAACCAAAAATGATGTTATTTGTGTTTTCAAAAACTGTTTTCAATAACTATTTTAAAAAACAAGAACCAAACAAGCCTAAATTTTCTAACCGGATAGATTCTTAAAATTGAAAAAAAGAAAAAATAACTTTCGTAACAAAAGAAATTGTTTGTGTGAGAATATAACTAATTCTATTCCTCAATGCCATATATATATATATTGTTGCATGAAAATATAAAGATATGATAAATGAGTTCAAAAAATAAGACAAGAATTAGTAGTTTCACCTGGCACTCCCCCTTGTTCGTTGAACCAAATGCTCAACTTCTTAATTTTACAAAGATGAAAGCCATCTCTTTGATTTTATTTTTTTTCGTAAAATCACAAGATAATTTCGAACTGTTGTGCTCCAAGGAAGAATAAGAAGATGAATGGCTTTCACAATCAAAGTTAAAGGATCTCTTCATTAAAAAGGGGAAACATTCTTCCTCTTCTCATTCTTTTCTTTAATAGCCAAAAATAGAGATTCCTTTCTTTACCTCGAACTCAAGCAAAGAAATGAGTTTCTATTCCTTTCTTTCTTCAAACACCCAAACTTTATTCCAAGTTTTCATATTATTTATGCTTCTGGAGTTATAATTACACAATTTGTCACAAGTTTATCATAGCCATCTATTTATGATTTTTTGGAAAATATAAAATTTATAAGAAATTACTCAATACCATATTTGTAATGACTAATGAGTCTTAGGGGATCTCCCAAAAGCCCGAGGTCCAAGGCTCGCTTCGAGCCCAACCCTCCTTGATGTGTTAAAGCCTGGTTTGAACCCCTTTTTAAAAGGCTCGGGCTATGAGCTTCACTTTATGCTCGGCTTGCGGGCCCTTAGACTCGCCCCATATCTTTATGTTATTTTTTTGAAGAGATGTTATTATTATTTTTAAATATAAAATGTACTTCAATTTATAATATATATTTAGTTAAAAGTTTATAATGTAAGTTAAATAAAGGTGCAACTTATTTGATGCATTCAATATTAAGTTAGAGGGAACTATCAAACATGCAAGTGAAATGATTGAGAGTCTTTCACAGCTTAAGCTTGTGGTTTTTCGAGTTTGAGGCTTTTAAGAATACGGTATGTTGTGGTAGAGGCTTTGCACGTTCTTGTGGTTCTTCAGGCTACGTATGAGAGTGAGTAGGTGTGGTATGACTTAAAGCACATTTTAAAGTGTACGTAGGCGATTCAAAGCGACCGTGGTCACGATAAAAAAAAAAAAAAAATTAAAGCTAGAGGGAGGGGGTCAAGTAAAAAATATTGGTTTTAATTCTTTGACCCTCCAAGTAGAGGTAGGCATATGGGCTAAGCCTAGTGGACTAGAGTAGAATGGCTTGAATTTTGAAGGTCTAGGTTAGTGGCTCGACCCAAATAAGTCAGAGTAGCTTTGGCAGTTGGGTTACGGCCCGGTAGCTCGATTCTCGATTAACTTTTTAAAATTTTAAATGATTAATATAGACACAGTTTAAAATGTCGGGATATATCAGTTATTAGTAACAATGGATACGGTATCGTGGATCGATAATCTTATCACATTACATCATTTTTAGTTTTTTCATATTCATTATTTAAAATCTTCGAAAAATAAATAATTAGTTTAATTATAATATTTTATAAATTACTATTACTTGATAAGATAAAAAGTATTAATATATTTTTAATTATAAATTAATAACAAAATACTAATAATAATAACAATAATTTATTTTTAATGGATAAATTCTAATAATATATATTTAAAAAATTTAAGAGTATAATTATTTTATGATAATTTTTAAAAGATAATATTATCTGATTTTTAAAATAAAACCTAATTATAATAATAATTTATTTTTAATGGCTAAATTTTAACTAATATATTTTAAATTCTAATATTACCAATTATTTTCATTCGATGATAATTTATCAAATTATTTTCATTCAATGATATTTTTTCAAAAGATAAGTATTGTCTTATCAATTTTTAATGTTGTTTGAGAAAGAAAATAATTTAAACCTTTTTAAGTATTTTATGAATCTTATATAATTTTTGTTTTATGATATTTATGTAAAAATATCCATTGATATATGTCCGAATGATTCATATATCCCTCAAGTACCAATATATCCAAGCTGATATTTCAAATCTTGAATATAGATGGGGCACACTTCTTTCTCTTCTCTGATTGATGAATCTCGTTTTCTCTTCTTCTCTTATTTATGGTGTTGGCTGCAGTAGACTGAGAGGGGAGAAAAAGAGGAGAAAAAAAAAAGGAGGAACCAAAGAAAATGATGGTGTGTTTTGTTTTTCTTTTTCTTTCTAGTATCGTAATTTCATGATCCTTCCTTTTTTTTTGAAGGCTTTGTAATTGTAATCTTTCCCATAGTAAAGATTGTCAATGATTTATAAAGAATATATTTTTGTATGTTTTGGCTATGGGGTTGAGCTCATAAAAGTAGTTTCGAATAAGTGGTAGAGATTGACTTGTGTCGATTAATTTGAGAAAATGGGCCGCATCTGGCCGTTCAGCACGGACTAATCTCTTCGTCCGGCAGCTAGGTCAACACTAGGCACACAATAAATGCATGCTGCAATAGGGTTCATATTTGGTATGAGTCTCACTAATATGCAAAATTTGGCCTGACTTGTTAGAGACTCTTGTTAATGACCCATGTGATATTAATTTAAGAAAATTATGTATACATAATTTTCTTAACAATTTTTTTGATAATAATAATAATAATAATAAAAGTAGGTCCCTAGGATACGTTTGTAGTCTCATTATTTATATCACCATTCTAGATAGAACTAATTATACATATCTCCTTTCATGCCTCGACAATTTCACATGAGACCACATATGCCCCAATTTCATTTTTGCAAAATTTTCTCGTAGACATGAGAATTTAACCCCTAAAATTAGTAATGACAGCCTAATAACATGAACTTTGAATAACAGTTCTCTATATTCAAATAGAAAGTTAACTTTTTTGTTTAATAATTTATATCCTTACCATCTATTTAGATACCTGTTCTTGTTCAAAGAATAAGTTTATGTCTTTTATCATTAGAAAATGCTACAATATACATACGCAGTAATATAGGCCTAATTCACATATGTTTTGGAGAATAGTTTTTATGTTCTCGAAACAACAATTTAAGCATATTTAACCAGAAAAACAAATATTATTATCCCTTGTTTTCTAATAATTATTTAAAAAAATAGCCATACAAATATATTGATTCATTGAAGAAAACCTCCACATACAAATTATTTCTAATACATATTCAAAATACTAAAACATATTAAAAATATTTTTTAGTTCTTAAATAAATATTTATTCTACAAAATATCAAAAGCGCTTTTAAAAACATTTTTTTGATAATTGTTTTGAAAACCGAACATACCCAATTGATTTTTATTTATATAGTTGAATATAATTTTTTAAATAAAAGTACAAAGGAAAAAAGTATAAAGTAAAAAAAATAGGTATACATAATAAAAGATATTCAAAGAAATGATATAAGAGAATACACAACTGAATGATTATTCTACTTGTGATATTAATTCTCTCCTTAAAGGGGGTTCACGTAATAAATTATTGTCCTTTTTAAAAGATAATTATTATCCTTTAAAGTTTATTAATTCCTTGAAAGAATGAAAAGGAAGGAGATGGAGTCTCTTTATACTTTTTTTTTCTCAACAAGTTCGTGTAACGGACAGAGTTTGGTTGGACGAAGAGAAAGTGAAATAAATAAATAAAGAAGGATGGTAGAAACAAAGAGTATAATAGTTATGAATATTATTGCATAAAGAAGAAGTTGAGAGTTAGAGTGAGATAAATTTTATGATTAAATTAGGTACATTAATACATAACATAATAAGATAGTACTCAAAAAAAAAAAAAAAACATAATGAGATAAAATATCCTTTGATTTGAAAATTTTTATAGGGATTTTTTGTTTGATAAGCATTCAAATTTGGGTAGGAGATATTTAAATGTCATTTAGCACATTTTTTACTAAATAAAAAAGGTGATTTGATCAAAAAACCTTTTGAAAACATGAATTTTGAGAATCCAACACTTAATTAATTTTTATCACATTATATTGTTAAAGTGGGTAATTTAAAGAGTTACATGCAAAGTGGGTTTCCGCTCTCGGAGATATAAAAAGAAAGCGTAATTTTTTCATAATTATATTTCTAATTTTTCTTTCTTCATCCAATATAGCTCTAATTAGCTGTTAACGATATTGAATTTAAAAACCCGACATGCTTGGATCAGGAGGAGTCTGAGGGAAAAAATGTATTAAGAAAATAGTTTTATCATGATTAATACCATGGAAAATGCAAAATAAATAAACAAACTTACACATTTTCAAATTTTCTCCAATCAACATGTCAAAGAGCTACAATAAGTGAAGTGAGTTTGATCTAGGATATATTATTTTCCTTACAAGGAGTGGTTTGTGAAGAATGTTGGTGGTTTTAATCATGCATGGTATTAATGGGGTTGATGGTAGAATGAAGATCAAGAAAATCCTTCATATCTGATTTTTTTGCTTCCAACAACTTACTTGAGATATCATTACATGACATGATCTTTTAGCCTTTCTCTTCTCATAGGAAGAAAATATTTGAGCAGTTCTTTGTTGTATCTTATTTCATTTTCTTCACTTTATCTTTTGTGAGATTAAACAAAAGACCTTGTGAAGTTCACACTCAAGGCATCTCTCTGCTCTTAGTTATTCTGTTTTTTTTTGACTTGTACTTTGAAGTATTGATCCCTTTTATGCTTTGCAAATGCAGGGGAGAGAAAGGTTTTGCTAGCTCAATGAGATTATGAGACTTCTAAGAAAATACAGTTGCTCAAACAAAAGATTTCAAGTAATGTCTCTATCATTTCAGTCCTCTTAAAAAGATTGAATGAATGTATGTCAATGGTCGGAAAACTTGATTCGTACAATGAAATTATGCATCCTGCCTTTGAAAGGAAGGACTAGCTGACCTAGTTGAGGTTTCACATTTGCATTAATTTTGTTATCTGTTTCACTTGAAGAGAACCCCTATCTGTATTGCATGCATGCTTGACTGCTTCAATTCGAGGGAAGAAATTGCTAGAACTGAAGGCATTTGTTGTGGCATAGTATTATGTGACATAACATGAAGTTGTTCATATTTTTGAAAAGCATTTTTTGATGTATTGACTATAATGAGTAGAAAGATGGTATATCGCTTGTGTGTTTTGACTTTATTTATGCATCTTAGACGTTAAAGAATAATATTGTCGGTCACAGGGTTATTAATCAATCAATCAAAAAATCCTTCATTCTAATTATATTTAGTTATATAAGTTATAAAATGAAAAATTTGACATAGGACTTACTATGTAGAATTTGAATATCTAAATTAACAATAATGTCGTATCTTAAATTAAATTACCATAAATTCTTACACACGGAGGATGGCGTCGGAGGTGATAAAGCGGATCTATTCCAATCTTCTCTGGTGTATACGACCATATTCGTCAATTCTTGAGATACATTAGAGGCTTATTCTTTTCGGGGCTTGATAATCCATTTGGAAACCTTGTTATTTTAACATGACTCAATTTTGAGTCTTAAGATTAGGCATTGTTTCCTCATCGGAGAAGTCTTCTAGCAGGCGGCCCACATGCATTTGTAGGAATTCAATTACAGTTCTCTCTAACATAAGAATCACGGAATAATACGAGAATCCTCAAGTTTGGCAGCCTCCCTAGTATCGGCATTGGATCTTCGTCCAATCTAGTTTGAAAAAGTTTGAGTTGCATGAAATTTGGAGGATAGATTGTTGTTGTTTGCACGGATAGTCTCTAGATGGATACTGCTAGAAACAATTTGCAGAGGCACTTGTGGCGTGAGAAAGACTCGACCTTTGGGAATGGCATTGTTCTCTGATATTCCAATTTTACCGGCGATACCAAACATCATCAATCATCAACTTGAGAATTTTGAAGCCCGGTTAGTGAGATATGGATAGGAATAACCCTACCAAACTTCGGGGATCGATCTCCTGGAGCTTCAATTGCTTTAGCTTGGTCAGTTTTCCCAAGTCGTCATCCTTCAATCAATTGCCACCCTGTAGAGATAACGTTTGAAGGTTGTTCATTTTGTGGAAACCCAAATGGGCCATACACCCACCTCTCTCTCATTGATTGCCTCGATGAGATCCAACCATTCCAGGTAAGTTAGATGTCTCATTTCTTTACCAATTCGAATTGTATGGGGTATATAAATAAGTTGGTGATGAGTCGAAGTGTTTCAGTTAACAATCCCCTTCGATTGATGTTGGAGCCATCGTCGAGCAGAAATGCCTTAAGCATATATTCGGGTGGATGAGTTTTCTATTTTTCTTGATAGCTTCATAACATTAACTCCACTCTTGCATTATGTCCGTAATGCGAGACCCAAGCAATTTAGGGTATTTAATAACCCAATGGGAGTCACATTGAGGATCCAGTCTGAGATTAGAATTTTTAATAAATGCGGAGAAGAGATTATCGATGATGAATGTGCTTGATCGATCTCTAGGACACTAGTATGAAGCACATTCACATCATGTGTTTCATCTACCTCAAATTTTTCTTCTTTGGCTGAGATGGCAAGATCTCGAGACGGGTCATGTAACCTATGAAGATTTTAATTACCTGTTAAGTTTGCAAGCTATGTTTGATTCCACGAATTGCTCTGTGCTTCTTAGGCTCAAACTTTCACACACCTGTGGCTTCTACTTGAATAATACTTACATTTGTTGGTACTCCCCCATGAAAAACTCTTAATTAAGTGCTATGATTTTTGTCATGATCCTCCTGTTAAGCTTCATCTGCCTTCTGATCTTTGACTCATGCGCTTGCTTCCTTTGTTCCTCGTTCATGTAAAATAGGGCAGATCTGTGGTGTGTGCTCACCCCAAGCCACATTGATTAGTCACCTATGATCAGTTCATCACACTAAAGTAAAAGACATGTAATACATAGCGAGAGAAAGACGAGGAGAGGAAATAATCACAGAAATTCTTTGTTGGTGGGATCATGGGCTTCCCCAAAAAAAACATCACATAGAAATTTGTATGGAAATCTCTCTTATCATACATCACTTTTCTTGCCCGAGTGTGCCACATTCTTCTTCACATACACAGTAAATTAATCATTGTGAAAATGAATATGTAAAAGGGTTAGTAGAGATACACGCGTGATCTCGGAATCCTGCAGGAAAAACTCCTGATAAAAGCGAGGGCTTAGTAATAGGAGTAAAAATCGTTTATGGCTCGACCACGAGAATTCCCGAGCAAGATTGAGGACCTTGACTTAGATGCGATCCATGCTTCTACCTTACGCCTTGAGTCTCAGTAAGATCTTTTCTGTGATAGAAGTCCTCCGAAGCCACAGTGCAGAGAGGTAAACCTTTGCATTTTCGTCTAATCTCCTTCTTGAAATCCTCCAACCTTGGCTATGTCGCCTTTGTCGCAGCTCCTGCTCTCTGTTGTGGCTCCGGCTTTATCCTCATCAGGTTGAAGTTTATGTGTCTGAATGAGCATGCGTGACTTGATTGCGGTAATTGATCAACACTTTCTTCACTCTTATTTGATTCATTGGAAAATATGAGTTCAATGCGTACCCGACATCGATACCATACATCATCAAAGTACTATCAAGTACCTATTCCCTTGAATAGTTTTCAATCTCTTTTCCCGGCTCCTTTGGTGATGCATTGGAGGATCTCGAAAAGTTCAGAATCTTTTGAACTCTTGAGATCTGAGGGGTCAAACATGACAATCAAAGTGACGCTAAACATTACTGTCTTCGTAAATTTTCTTGGCAAGAGTGGTTTTGCCAAGGTCACCCATTCCGACGATGGCCACCACTCCTCTCTTCATCTCTTTCTCTAATAGCTTTCCTTTTACGGCTTCCAAATAATCGAGTCATCAGCATTCTTGTAGCTTTTTCCCAGCAATATATGAGGACCGCGCCATAGGATTGAAATCAGATTGGATAGTAGAATTTTGCAAATGCGGATAGATGGTCTGATCAAAATTACACCAGTCGACGAATGCTGATAGGAACCACGTCCTCATCCATGTCTTCGTCCACCTTAAATAGTTTTTCTTCTTTAGATTTTGAAATGGCTAGATCTCAAAAGCGGATCATGTATGTGACAAGACTTGACTCTTCATCTGCTCTGCAGTATAGCTACTGAATCATGCCTTTAGTCAGTTTGTTTAGTGATCTTAATGTGTTCTCTTCTTACCATAACACGATAAATCTTATTACGATCACAAGCGAATAAACATACATGCATTGATCTTGGAATCCTCCGGAGGAAAAACTCCTGATAAAGCGAGATTAGTAAGAGGTAAAGTTGTTACGACTCAGGAAGAATTCCCAAGCGATAAGAACCCGCAGTGCCTTACGCCCTGAGTCTTGTAGCCGGATCTTTCTGATTGAAGTGCGTAAGAACCACCTGATTGTGAGAGGAGTAAACCTTTGCATTTCGTCACAATCTCCTTGAAATCCTCAGCCCGACCATGTCCACAACGTCACGCTCCTACTCTATTGAGAAAAGCGACTCCCGGCTTTTATCCTGGTCAAAGCCGAAGTTTATGTATCTGAATGAGCATGTCTGCAGCAATTTGTTGATTGCGGTAGTGATCAACACCATGCTGCTCTTATTTGATTCCATAGGAAAATATGGAGCAATCCTTCCCAAACATCGGTGCTCCAAGCTCCATACATCGTCTCTTCCCATATGAGTTCTCTACACGATAAACCTCGGGTGCCACATGCTTGATCTGAAAACATCAAAAAATCGTCTCAGCAAACTTTTTCAAATTCTAAAATGTTTTATTTGACATTCAGCAAGACAGAGAATCTTACATGAACCTGTGCCTCCAGTCATTTTGTAACCATATGCATCTTTTTCCTGAGCAATTTTGCTTAAACCGAAGTCTGTGACCTTAAGGCGCCCTGCTTCATCTTGTAACACATTTCTGAAAGCCAAACGAAACGACTGTGAGACATTCTTTCTCTGGCACTGGAAGGTGGGGAGCAGACAACAGTAGAAGAGTCAACTGGAAATAATATGGTTTTGACTTATGACGACACCCGATAGTCTAATACTCTCTCAAAATGAACTTCAGCAGAAAGATTCAATTTGCAATACCTTGGAGTTAAATCCCGGTGAATTATAGCATGTGGCTTATGCTGGTGAAGGTAATTCATCCCTCTGCAGAGTTTTGTGAAAGAATGAGTTCATGACAGGAGTTAGAAGTAAGGCAAAGGTTAGTTATGTAATAAGTGTAAATGCAATAAAGGAAATTATCATTGTTGCTTGTAAGTTCAGTGACCAATCAAAGTTCTTTCGGGCAAGGGAACAAGAAAAGAAAAGGTACAGAAGTCTGTATTAGTGGCAAATGCTTACAGAAAGCAAATAATAAGACAAGCACCTTAGTTTATTGTGCTCTGCATGGATCTGTATGAATTGAAAGACCTATATTAAAATGCCTAATATGTAAATTTCATTTTTATTTATCCTTAGATGATATATATCATATGAAGAAAAAGGGAAGAGTAAGACAAACCCTAAATAACACCTAGATTATTACATTTGTTATAAGGAAAAAAGAACAATGTTAAAATGAATAATATCGTACTGCATTACGGAGAAAAAGCATGTCTCATTGGCATAATCACAGAAGAAACTAAAGTCATCTTGTACTACTATTAGAATTGATACTTACAATCCTACAGGAAAAAACCCAGAAAATGTACCTTGCAATGTCTAAAGCATAGGCAACAGCCACTGGTGGATCAAGTCTTCCTTTCTTTCTCAAAATATCATGCAAGTTCCCCTAATAATTCAATCAATGGAAAGATTAAGGGTGGAACACCTAAAAAAAAAAAAAGCTATTATGAAAATCTCACATTCGAAGATACAAATTGAGGAAAATAAGGCGGTCAGAGTGCTTTAGAACACCAGGAACTGCACTATGTTAGGGTGGCGCTTCTGTATAATCCTATTTCCTCAAAAGGAATTCCTGTAAAACAGTCAAAGTTAGGGATCCGAAATATAACATAATCAAGGAAGGTTTTTTATAGGCTTGAATTTGGTGATGATCTCAGAACATGGTAGATGAAAAGCTGAAAGTAACTGGTGTAATTACAAATTTCCATGAAAACAACAGAGTTAGAATCAAAACTAATTGTACTGAAGTTTCTAATATTGAGTACCGCTGTCATTTTCTAGTATTAGATTGTTTCCATTTGCTGACACTAGGAAGACTCTGGTCGAAACATAAATCCCTCTTTAATAGGAGAAGCCAGCATCAACGGTTCAATAAATCAATAGCAAATAAAAGATTCTCATTAAACATCATAAGATGGAGAAACTCACTTCACCCTTGAATCGTGCAATGGATGAGCGAATTGTCTTTGCTGGCAAACTTACGTTGCGCCACTTCACTAAATAAACTTCACCATATGCTCCCTGATGCCATGCTACATATTTTAGTGCACTAAATTATATATAATAATAAAATAAATGGAGAGGTTACGGAAGGTTGAATATTTGAGAACTCCTTTGCCCAAAGTTGTTAGTCTAAATTCGGATGCAGGGTCCCTGGCTTGTAAGTATCATCTGAAAAGTGGAAATAAAGTACTTCTCCAATAAGTGGCTTCATCCATGTCCACCTCATTGTGATCAATTTCATAGCATGGACTCTTGGAATCAAGCCCCACCTGAACAGAAGAGAGAAAAGGTATGTAGCTCTTTGTCAGATGGAATATCTATCTATGCGGCTTATCTGTAACAAACCACATCAACAAGGAAAAGTGGTGAGAATCAGTATATGACATCTCTCAGATGCAGAGAAATTGTGAAACTTAACAAAGGAGGTTGCATAAAGAAACCTTAAAAGTAATTCAGGATTCTCAAATACACACCGCCTTTCTATGATTTTTCTATTTAAGAATGGCTACCAAAAATTAGTTTTTTGTTACTTCTTTGTATAAGTGTTCTGAAACCAAAAGGCACAATTTATAAAAATTTGAAATAATGAATTAAAAAAAAACCAACTTGTTGCGTATAGTGAAAGGACCTAACTGAATTTTAAATTTTTCAAGCATTGACCAGAAAAGGGAGCATCCAAATCAAGAACCTAGTAAAAGATTGTACTTGTTGACACTCCAACATGAAACTGATTACAGTAAATAAACTGATGAATGTAGCCACTTGCATCTTCATTGTGAAGGACAATTTGATCTATTAAAGAAGGAAAAAGAACCCCAATTCAGAAGCGAAAGCCTGCCCCCCATCTCATCTATCATCTAATTCTTATTTTTAGTAGGATAAAGATTGCAAACCAACAGTAGTGTGGTTGACAAATCTGCACAAACATGCACACATTTTTCATTTGAAAGTCTTGAGATCAAAGCAAATCATGTATGTAAAAGAAAAAGACCTGTTTCCTTAGGTATTTTAAGTAAAATCTTCCACATTATTTATGCATTGAAAATGTATGTACCGGATCTGTTCCACCCTGAGCCTCCAGTATCTTGCATATGTTCTCATGACCAAAGCTACGAGCATCTGAAAGCGGCTGCCAAAATAATCATATTGCATGTGGCACATGTCAATTATATTCTACAGGGAGAAGAACATAATGCTTGCAACAGGAATAATATGCAACATTCTACATAGGCATAATGGAGTGGAACCTAAAGCTGTGGAAATAAATCGAGATAGTTGGCTCTTCTGAAATTATTCAAACAGCCCCTCAAGTAATAAAGGAAGTGCTGATACTATAAATAATATGATATTGTCAGTGATTGTAATAGCTTGTGTGGCATGCAAGGGACCAAAAATCAGCAGAATCATTAATTGCAAGAAGAAAAAAACAAGGCAACGCAAAATCAAAGTAGTTTAGTTCCTATGAGATTTTGTAGATTGCCTTGCCATTTGATTTCCTTTACTAGCAATTTTAGCACAACCAACATTACAACAATTGCCGATTGAATGAATCACAAAGATTAAACACTATAAACAAAAACTTACAGTGCGTCCCCAGCGATCAATGGAGTTCACATCAGCTCCTTTCTCAAGAAGGAGGACAACAATTTCTTCGCAACCTTCACAGGCTGCTAAATGGAGTGCTGTTCTTTTATCATAGTCAGCCAGGTGGCTTCAACTCCTTTCTTCAATTCTTGTAATACACACCTCCTTTATCACCTTACTAGAGCAGTAGAGAAGCCGATATGGCCTTCTAAATCCACATGGTTTGTGGTTGCATCTTCTGTTGAAAAGTGGAACTTCATTTCTACTTTGAATAACACCATAATCAATCCTTTTAAGTTCATCTTAAATACTACAGGACTATCATGCTCATATTCACAAAATTTGCAACGTGATTTATCTGTTTTCTGGCTTTGAATTCCATCAAAACAAATGGACCAATTCAATTGCTAAGGTCCTCTGAGAAAGGTGAGTTCTTATATCCATTTTGAACAACACTTTATCTGCATTCACTAAAAAAATTAACCATTTCTACAATGAAATCTTCATAAATATAGCCCTATCAAGTGAAATATTTTGATTTTCCTGAGTATACTTTTAGTAAAATTTATTACTAAAAACTAGGAGCATCAGGGCATTTGCGGTCTTTTTTTATTTCTCATAGAAACAAACAACCAAATTAACACAATAATTCAAACATCAGGTTATAACATAGCCAGAATAAAAAAGATAAAGAAATGAAATACTACCGTGGGAGGCGGTGAAGAAGGTCTGCAATCCTCCATGGAAGGGTGAGAACTATCGCAAGGTCAACAATGCTGGGATCAGAGAATTGAAACCGCCCTCTGTTGTTTGAGGGGAAAAACCGTTGCAGATGAGACATGAAGCTTATAACCTTAGCGGGGTGACAGTTCATATGGAACAATCCAAATGCGGAGGAGATATCTATGTTTTATGTCTTTTTCTCGGATTAAATCTGATTGGTTCCCGAGATAACTGGGGGAAAGTAAAAGGAAACGATAGCTGCAATTTCCCACTTTCCGTGTTTAATTTGGTTAAAGCTTTTTCTTCTTCCTGGCGGGATTTTTCTTTGCCAACATAAATGGTACGACGTCGTTTAAATTGGCGTGACCCAAAAAAGTATATAAAATATAAAAGAAAGAAAGTGTAAAAAAGGCGAAAATGCCCACATGGTCGGAGGAAATTTGGAACAGCGCTGTGCTTATACGCACCCGCCCCTTCCTTTTTCAAAATTGAAAACCCTAGAAGAAACACCTCACCACACAGATTCTCGCGGAGATCAGTAGGATCCGCACATGGCTCTGAAAGAGCCTCAATTTCGGAGCTCCGGTGACCCAATGGAAGAATCCGATGCGGAGGAACTGGAGGAGTTGGAGGCTGATGTGAAGGATATGGCTCAGAAGCTGCTCCATTACCGTACAACTCTCCCTGTTCAGCTCAAGTCCACATTCACTTCGATCCTCTCTTCTCAGCGACCTCCTTTTCTCGAATTCGTCTCCGGATCCGACCTCGAAGCCGCCGGAGAATCTGACTCAGGTCAGTCAGTTTGGGGTTTCTGGTTCCCACTCCTTTTGTTCTTTTTGTTTTCTCTGTTTTTCGTTTCCTGGAGAAAATTTGGTTAAATAAAAAATAGAAAGTGACTAATTGAATAAAAGATTTTCAGTGCGAGAGATAAGAAAAGCAGAATTTCACGTTTAATTGAGGCCAGTACAAATGTTTGAGTTAGTTTCGGTGGGTTTGGAGAGCAAAAGATCTTTCTTTCTTTGCCTTTATTTTGTTTTGTTTCGTTTTCTTGTTGTGCATGAACCAAGCGGGCGCTGGAGTGGAATTTGTTCTTATTTGGGTTTTGAGAAGAACAAATTGGTTTAGGTAAAGTGGGTCTCCGCTCTCAGGATATAAAAAAGAAACATAATTTTCAGAATCATATTTCTAATTTTTCTTTTCTGTCCAACAGAAGGCTCTAAATTGCTTTGTTAATGATATTGAATTTAAAAACCCAGCTTATGCTTGGATCTGGAGAGTCCTGAGGGAAAAAAATATGTTAAGAAAAATAGTTTTATCATGATTACTACCATGGAAAATGCAAAATAAATAAACAAGTAAAACTTACACATTTTCGAAATTTCTTACTCAGTATATCAAAGAGCTACAATTAGTGAAATGAGATTGAACTAGGATATATTATTTTCCTTCTGAGGTGGTTTGAGAAGAATGTTGGTGGCTTGATCATATGATATTAATGGGGTGACGGTGAGGACTTTGGCGGTAGAATGAAGATCAAGCAAATCCCTCATATGTGAATTTTTTACTTCCAACAAGTTACTTGAGAGTTGAGACATCATTACCTGACATGATCTTTTAGCCTTTCTCTTTTCATAGGAAAGAAAATCTTTTTGGTAATCTGATTCTTTATTCATAAGCTTATTTCATTTTCTTCCTTTATCTTTAGATTTACAAAATGTTGGGTATTTACAGGTTTATTTAGCAAGATATTTGCTTGCTCGGGTGATTTGATTAAAGACCCTTTGAAAACCAAATTTTGGAAATCTTTGTTTGGACCCACAAATTGTTGGGTATTTGAGGTTATTAACCAAATATTTCTTATCTTTAAGCTGATTAAACAAACAACCTTGTGAAGTCACACTCAAGACATCTCACAGCTCTTAGTTATTCTGTTTTTTTTTTCACTTGTAGTTGAAGTATTGATCCCTTTTGTGCTTTGCAAATGCGGGGAGAAGAAAGAGGTTTCGCTAGCTCAAGGAGATCATGAGACTTGGAAAATACGATTCTTCGAAGCAAAGATTTCAAGTAATGTCTCTACCATTCCAGTTCTCTTAAAAGATTGAATAGATATTTCAATGGTAGACAAACTTGATTCGTACAATGAAATTATGCATCCTGCCTTCAAAGGAAAAGGACTAGGCGACCTAGTTAGGTTCACATTTGCATTAATTTGTTATTTGTTTAAGCAGAGAACCTATCTTGTATTGCATGATTGGTACTTGGTCGTACCATGAATCTAGCCCTCAAATTCTACGGGGAAGGAATTGCTACTGAAGGCCTTTGTTGTGGCATAGTATTTATGTAATATAACATGAAAATATATCTTTGTTCATATTTTGAAAAGCTTTTTTGATCATCAATATAATGAGTAAATTGCTTGTGTGTACGATTTTCTTTACGCATCTCTTAGTGCTTGTTGATCCTACTCGTATTGTTTGGTGAGCAAACCAAAGCCTTATGGTTTTACTCCATTTCAAAAGAATAGTGCCACCCGATGATGAATCCATTGACTCTCCTTCCACATACTCAATCAAGTCTCATGGTCATCATTTTTTCACATAGTGAATGAATGATACCCTACATTCTAATTATATTGAAATATATAAATTATAGGATAAAAAAATCAATATAAAAATTCTTTCATTTGTAGCTCTAAATTATCCATAATTGTACTTGAAATTAAATTGAGGCCTTACACTTAATCAAGTGGAGATGGGAGATGAAACCACGGATCCTCTTCCAATCTTCTCCTTGTGTCTCTGAAACCTCTCTCATCAATTCTTCGGATAGACCATATAGGTTTTATTCTTTGGAGCATTTTCAGAAGCAATAATCCATTAGGGAGCTTCCTCATTTAGTGACAGCACTCAATTTTCCAAGCCTTCATATTAGGCATTGCCCCTTCCTCCAGGCTTAGTCTTGAGTTCCTTAAGTATTTGTAGAATTCAAGTCTAAGGAACAATCCATTAGAGACCGATTCATATTCCTTTCCCGAATAAGAATTGCTCGCTAATTTGAGAATCCTCAAGTTTGGCAACCTCCTAGTATTGGCATTGGATCTTCTCCGATCTAGTAAGATTATAGTTTGAGGTTCATGAGGTTTGGAGAGTTGGGTTCCTTCCGCGGAGTAGGCTTGGATGGTTCCTCCTAGACGCAATTTGTAGAGGTGCTTGTGGTGTGAGAAAGACTCCAGGCTTGGGAGTGATGGTGTTCTATATCTAACTTCAACATCGATGTTGATAATCCCTTCTCCCTTCTTACCTATAAAAAAATAATCCCTTCTCCCTTCTTGTAAATTGATCAGGAAACAACATGAGCTTTTGTAGCCCTGTTAATTGGGCTATACATTGGAACAACCCCTCCTTCAAATGTGGATGCTCTGTCACGTTTAGCTTCAAATGCTTTGGGTTGTGGGTAAGTTTCTAAGTTGGTATCCTTGACCATTTGCCTGCAAATATAACGTCTTAAGCTTGGTCATTAGATGGACACCCAAGTGGCCATCCACCTTTCTCTCCCTCTTCGATTGCCTTGATATGATTTGACTTGAAAACAAATTAGATGTCTCATTTGCTTCAATTTCCAAATTGTATGGGGTAATCCAATGTAATTGTCTCCTGAATCATGGGTTTGCAAATTAACAAGTCCATTGATCGATTGTGGAAGTCTAGTTTATACCTTCGGATTACGCAGCATAGATACTTGGTGGATGAGTTATCCACTGTAGAGGTAAGGGATGTCCCTCCACACCAAGTCCACATA
The DNA here is from genome assembly GCA_016808115.1 of Tetrastigma voinierianum. NCBI lineage: Eukaryota > Viridiplantae > Streptophyta > Magnoliopsida > Vitales > Vitaceae > Tetrastigma > Tetrastigma voinierianum. The sequence goes on from JAEQBH010002606.1 coordinate 154,424, forward strand.
CGGGCAGAAGCGATTTAGGGTATATATGTAGAAATGCCCACCTCCATCAATGGTTCTGTATTGAGAATCAAAGATGGATAGTAAATTTTGCAAATGCGAGATAGATGGTCACGATCAAAATTGATGACCCGATCGACAAATCTTTGGTAGGAACCACGTCCTCATCCGTATCTTCGTCAGCCTCAAGGTTTTCTTCTTTGAAAGCACGAAATGGCTAGATCTCGGGCGAGATCATGTATGCGACAAGACGACTCTTCCATTTGATCACGTGTCGACCACAGATCATGCCCCTCTGGATTCGGTCATTTAAGTAGTCTTCTGCAACGTGTTCTACTTTTTATTTCCCTTTATGGCTTCCAAATCATTTGTCATCACCACTATGTTGCTTTCTTCAACAAGATGACCCTCCCTTCCCACCATTTATTAGAGCACCTCGAGTTGAGTGATTTGCGATATTGGAAGAGCTTCCAACTTCATAAGCTCTCAGATCTTCCATGTTGTACCTTCATCTATTGATCAAAATGTTGTCAAGTGTGGTATTGATCGCATTGATATGCTTGTTCAACTCGTTCCTGGCCAGTGGCAATCGAGCAGGTTACATGGGTAAGATTGAAACTTGAGATCATTAGATCAACTAGCATTGTTTTTCGTTCCACTTGGAAGATGAATTCATCGATAACATCTTCAGCACCAAAGGCTTCATCTCTGATGTGATTCACTTAGAGCTTGAACATTTGGTTGTATCGACGATCTGTGTCAGCGTACTCCAGGATCTGGTGGATCCATTGTAGCTCGTTCTGGTAGGCGACTGACCTTCGTTTGCTCGAATAACGAGGCTTGTTGAGAAACCAAGGCACTCAGCTTCTCTACCAAAAACGATATGCTGCTCTCCACCATTTTTGTTGTACGTCTTCTTCTTCTTCCTCCTCTTCTTTGGTGTTCTTCACGGCAATGAATAGAAGGAAAGTTAAGGTGAGGGTCTCAACATGTTTTGTAAAAATAGAAATCCACAGACAATCGAAAAAAATTCCAAGTAATCAAGCGAAATATAAAAATCATGATAATCAACGGCCAAGTAAATCATAAATCATAAAAAACTCCGTAGAAGCAAGCTCTTCCTTCCCCCTGACAATGAAAGGCAAAAAAAAAGATGAAATTCTGAAATTTACAATAGAAGACTTGATAGAGAGAAAATGAAGAAGAAATCTGCAACCCGATAAATGCAAGGGAAATATCGGGCTATGCAGTAGTAGTGCATTGTGAACAAATGAGAAGGAGTTGGGTATGAAGTACGAGTGCTAGGATCGTGAATTGTGGATTTAATAAGAAATGTAGGTTCCTTTTTTCCGTTAAAAACGATAGGAGCTAATGTTGGGTGTATGCCCAAAGTCCATCGGTTAGAAATGGGATATAAGCACGGATAACATCCAATTTGTATGAGGTTTTTTAGGGGAAAAGCTCAAAAACAAAACTATGGGGGTTTTGGCCCAAAGTGGACAATATTGTACGAATGTGGATATAAATAGGTTCATGAAGGTTTCTTAGTTAGTGGTATTAGAGTCAGGTTCAAGCTTAATCGTGTGGGTAGAAGTTGGACAAAATGGTATGGTGAGCGGTGAGCCCTTGACATGTGCTGCTTCATGTAAGGCGTATATTCGAACATGGTGAAAGACAAGGAAAATCCTGGTTTGATGGAAAGCTTGGTGGAATTTTGTTTGAGTGGAGGATTGTTGGGTATGTGTTCAAAGTCCCACAATGTCCCATATCGGTTAGGAATGGGAAGACTTATGAGTATATAAGCATGAATAATATTCAATTGGTATGAGAATTTTTTGGGGAAAAGCCTAAAAAGAAAACCATTAGGGCTTTTAGATCTAAAGTGGACAATATCATACCAATGTGGATAGAGATAGGTCACTTGAGTTTTTCTTTTCTCTTTGGATTAACGACATTTAAAAGTATATTTATGATTTTTTACTTATTGGGAAGTGAATGGATATGGATAACTACGTCTTATGAAAGATTGGCTCCTTATATCTTGCAATACATATCTTAATTAATCTAATCACTTAATTTCCAATTATGATAGGTTTATGAAATAAAATATAGATTTTGATTTTAATTTTGATACTTATTCTAAAAGAAATTGATGAAGGGTGTTCTTATCAAAATAGATTATATATGTTGTGCCATGTTTCCTAAATATCGAAACTTATTTTATCAAGATACATATGAAGCAGCTTTGTTTCTTCTAATCAAATCAACTCTTTACTATATTAATTTTTCATCCTTTCCCTTTTAAATATTTTTAACATCACTCTATATGTACTAAGCTTCAAAGCAAATGCCAAGATTAACAAAAGGTGGTAAATTTTTTTGGGAGAACTAAGCTATGGGATCTATTACTATTTCAAGATATTTGAAAATTTGTGAATAATACTCAAAGTCTGCTAAGGTAGTACCTATGCATGATGTACTCTTTATTAATTCAGTTTTAGTTTTTTATTAGATATTTTTGAAATAAGAAGATCTGAGTTTGGGTTTAGATATCTTGTACATAATTTTTCAAATAACTTGAAATAGTGGTCCCATAACTTAGTTCTTTTTTCTTTGACGTCTATTAATTTCGTATTACAACGTTGTATTATTTTGTTCTCATAAATATTTAGTCCATTCCTGGTGAAATTAGATGTTAAAATAACAGAGTAATATTGTCGATCATGGGTTATTAATCAATCAATAAAAAAAAATTCTTCATTCTAATTATATTTAGATATATAAATTATAAAATGAGAAAGATTTTGACATGATAGGACACAATACGTAAATTTGAATCTCAAGAGTGCTTGACAATAATCGTATCTTAAATTAAATTACCACAAATTCTTAGGTAGATGAGCGTAGGAGGTGATAAGACGGATCCTATTCCAATCTTCTCCAGGTGTATCTGAAACCACGTTCTTCAATTCTTGAGATACCTCATAGAGGTGTATTCTTTGGAGCTTTTCGAGTCCCAGTATTCCATGTGGAAACCTTGTTATTCTGTTGCATGACTCAATTTCCAGAGTCTTAAGATTAAACATTCTTCTGTTTCCTCTGTGGAGAGTCTTCTAGCCCAATGCAACCTCTTGCATTGTAGGAATTCAAGTAAAAGGAACCTTCCTTGAGGGCAGTTCATTTTCTCTCCAACATAAGAATCGTACCATAATGTGAGAATCCTCAAGTTTGGCAACCTCCCTAGTATCGGCATTGGATCTTCCTTCAATCTAGTAAAATGATGTTTGAGTTGGATGAGGTTTGGAGGATAGTGTGTTGTTTCCGTAGGTAGCCCCCGGATGGGTACCCTAGAAACAATTTGCAGAGACACTTATGGCGTGAGAAAGGGCTCGAGCACAGAGATTCACGGCATTGTTCCACATTCCGCTCCACCATTTGAAGCTGACAATCCCTTCATTAATTTAAATGTCTATAACTAGCGAGGTTTGAAGCCCGGTTCCAATTGAGATCTGATTGGAATAACCTTCCAAACTAGGGATCAATGCGGTGGGCTTCAATTGCTTTAGACTAGTCCTTTTGAGTTGAAGTTGTCATCCTTCAAGCCAATGTTCACTTTAATAAAAATAACGTTTGAAGGTTAGTCATTTTGTGGAAACCAAAATGCCCATATGCCCACCTCTCTCTCATTGATTGCCTCGATGAGATCCTACCATCCCGACAAGTTAGATGTCTCATTTTCCGCAATTTCCATATTGTATGGGGTATCGAAATATACTGGTCACCTGAATCAAGTGTTTGCAAATTAACAAGCTCTTCGATTGATGGTGGAAGCTATCCCCGATAAAATCCGGCAAGCATAAATATTTCAGGTGGATAGGTTCTCCTATTTTTCTTGATAGCTTAGGACCTCTATTACGCATCATGTCCACATACCGGCCGAAGCAATTTAGGGTATTTCTAAAAATGCCGAACTTTCATCAATGGGGGGTCTATTGAGGATCAAAGATCGAATATTAGAATTTTGTAAATGGGAAGGAGAGATGATGCGATGATGAATATTCTTGTTCGATCCTACGGACACTTGTAGGAAGCATGTTCCATCATCAATGTTTTCATCTACTTCAAAAGTTTTCTTCTTTGCATACGAAATGGCAAGATCTCAGACGAGGTCATGTATACGGCAAGATTTCACCCATGATCTCGTATCAACCACACAGATCATGCTTCTCTGGATCCAGCTCACGATCGTAGTCTTACGCAATTTCTTCCACTGTTTCTTTTCCCTCTTTTTATGCAGATCCTTCAGCAATCCACAAAGCGAATCAACTTACTCGCCTTGATTTTTTGAGATCCTCGGGGAAAATCCCACAGTAAAGAAAACATGGCTTCAAGTGAGAGGGCAAGTTGTTATAGCTCAGAGCAAGAATTCCCAAACAAGAGTGAGGACCTTGACTTAGATGCCAATCCATGCTTTTAAGGACTTTCCTCCATGAGTCTAATGTCAGATCTTTCAGTGATAGAAGTCCTCCCAGAACAACAATTGCAAGAGGTAAACCTTTGCATTTTGCTACAATCCCCTCTCTGAATTCCTCCAGCCCTGCCCATGTTGCTGCTGTACTTCCTAGTTTGTTTAGAAAGAGCTCCCAGCTTCTATCCTCATCTAGAACTTGAAGTTTGTAGCAATCTGAACGAGCATCCACAGCAATTTGCTCATTGCGAGTAGTGATCAACACTCTGCTCCTCTTCTTTGATTCTGCAGGAAGATATGAGCTCAACCAGCGCCAAACATCGGTGTTCCATACATCATCAAGCACTACCAAGTACCTTTTTCCCTCAAGACTTTTATAAACCTCTTGCCCCAGCTAAGGATTACCCAATTCATGTTTTTGTTTATCGGTGAGAGTGGTGACGACGCAGTGGGCGATCCCAAGCAAAAGCTCCCGGATACTGAACTCTTGAGATACAGAAACCCAAGCACGGCCACCATCAAAGTGGCGCTGAACATCACTGTCGTCGTAAATTTTCTTGGCAAGAGTAGTTTTGCCAAGGCCACCCATCCCCACGATGGCCACCACTCCTCTCTCCATCTCTCCCTCTAACAGCTTTCGCTTTAAGGCTTCCACACATCATTTTCATCCCAACTATGTTGCTTTCTTCAACAGTACTGGGAATTACTCGCTTCTCTTTTCCAAGGTTCAAGAAGAACTTCACTAGCACTGGAAGAGCTGCTCCCAGCTTTGTAAGCTCTCAGATCTTCCATGCCGTACCTCCCTTTATTAATCAAGATCTTCTCGAGTATGATATTGATCCCACTGATACGCTCATTCAGCTCATTCACGAGGGGTAACTTGTCAGGCAAGCCCACACAAACGGGTAAGAAGTTGAGGAACTTGAGATTGTTGAATCTCTGCTGCCGTTTGCGTTCCCGATTTAAACCGCAGATTCGTCGATAACATCTTCGCGTAAAGCTGCATCCTGATCTGATTCACCCCAGCTTGAACATCTTGTCGTATCTCTACGCTCTGCATCGGCATACTCTAGGAACTGGCGGATCCACTCCAGCTCGTTACGGAGCTGCCTCACCTGACCTTCAACTACCCCAAATAGCGAGGCTTGTTGTGAAACCAATGCACCCAGCTTCTCTGCCAAAAACGAGATACTGCTCTCCGCCATTGTTGTAGCACTTGTTCTTCCTCCTCCTCCTCGTCTTTGGTGTCCTCGAGAGGCAGAGGGAGCATGGGCTGAAGGGGTTCTGCACTGTAATAGTGCTAGAACATCCATAACTATTCTGCACTCCAAAAGCAAAAGCTAGGCGCCCCACCCTCCACCACCCAGAAAAAGTAAAAAAAACACTCACCCATCCTCAGCCCCATTTTTTTTATTTATAACTCTTTATCAATAAATTTTATTAAATTTAATTTTGATATACTAAAATAAATTAATTTTTAACATAAAAATATATTTATTGATAATAATTAATAATCTAAGAAATAAATATAAAATTAACTTTCTCAAGATATATTTCATAGATAGTTTTTTTTTTCATAATTAATAAAATTTAATGTGCTTTAATAAAAATTATTGTTTTCAAATAATAATTAACGTTTATAAATAAATATCCACTACTTTTAAGCCTTTTCTTTTTTAGGGGAACAATGCCACGTCTAAAGAAGCAAGGATAAGATTCTCTTGGGAACCAAGAAAAGTAGAAATAAAAAGCAAAGATGGGGGTTCCAACTTTTTTATTTTTATTTTGAAGAAAGGTGGGTAATCATTCTTATCCTCATATATTTGTAATTAATTAAGGAATCAATAAATTATTTTTTCTCTTTGCCATTGATATTTTTACATGAAAAATAATTGAATGACTAAATTATTTTTGTTTATTCTTCTTTTTTATTTTATTTGTTCTGTCAATTATTTTAAGAGCATAATTGAAAACTTCAATACATCTATAATCAACAAACTAATTAATCAATTGTGAATATTTTTTATATATTAAAATGAGTTATTTTCGACTACAAAAATGTGATATTATTGGTTTAAAAAAGGAAGAAGATTATAATATTGTAATATCATTAGAAGACATTCCATTTTTTATTTTTATTTTTGTGTTTTTGGAAATCATTTTACCCATTACCGTATGGAATTGTGTTTTTTCTTTTCATTTTGTAAGAAAAGAAAATTATGGAGGTGGAAAAAGGGGAAAAGAAAAAAAAATGTAAATAATTTTTTTTCCAGTGTAGTACAAAAGAAGTGTGAAAGGTGGAAGGAAAGAAGATACCAAACACTTTGTAATAAAGGGGGAATTATGTTTTTACGCAGGTAGTGAAAATAATTTGAAAATTGAGATTGAAAGAAGCTTGGAATAGGTGGATGGTAATCAATCCCTAAATTGGTGCTAAAAAAAGGGAAGAATTATAGTAAACTCGAGCTTATATAATTTCGAGTTTTTAATCCTTATATCTAGATTCTTATCATTTTTTTGGAGCGAGTTCCATAAAAAAGATGCTAAAATATTTTGATCAAATGATTGAAAAGCTCGAACTTATATAAACTCGAGTTTTTTTCAGCAAAACCCGCTAAAAAACAATGGAGTTCCCATAATATCCTTGAAAATTGGAAATCTTATTCTTATTTCCTTTCTCCTCTTTCTTTCTTTTTTTCTTTCATTTGTCTAGGATCACCCCTCCCTCTCTTATTTCTAGGAATGCCAATGGTTGGATTTGGATAGTATTTAGATTCCTCATTCCTATCCTCATTTATTATTTATGTCTCATTTTCATCGAATTTAGATTTTTTGTGTCGTCACACTTATGAGCCATCGGCTGAAAGCAGTGGTCCGATTTGTACGATTTTAATCGGGCGTAAATTTTATCTTGGCAGCAAAGAAGTCGGGTTAAAGTGAGTTAACCCATGGGGCTCAGCCCATATTACTAATTCTAACAAAAACTTTTAAAGTGTCTTTTTTTAAAAAACACCTCCCAAGAACTTTTCAAAAAAAAAAAAAAAAAAAAAAAAAAACACTTTATGTGTTTTTTAAAGTTTCAAAAACCTTTTTCAAAATATTATCTTACATCTTTTTTTCTATTAAAAGCATTTTAGACTAAAAACACTTTAAAAAAACAATGCCATACTGGCCCATGTGTGTTTGAGTGTTAAATAGGTCATTTTATTAAGATTTCGTCAATATTGACATGGTTCTCAAGTCAGTTAATCTACTCAATACAATCATTTGAGGTTAGTGAAAAAATTTAGAAAAAATGTCAACATCAAATAAAGTTGGATATTAAGACAACTCCTTGTTAAGACCAGGAACAGGAAATTGCTCATAAAAATAGCCAAGAGCGAATCAAATTGAAGATCTTACCTGATTTTAAGATTAGAGATTGATTATGCCCCTTCGTTGTAATCTTTCCAAATCCACTTTTCACTTTTCTGCAAAGATAAACACGATGTAATAATTCATCTAAGAATTACTTGTCATTAATTTATATTTATATTTTTAAAAAAAATACAAACAAGGGGTGAACTAGAATTTTTTATCTATTAGCTAGTTGAAATATGTTTTTGAAAGCCCACCTTGTCATTTGACTTTTCAAAACCATGGATTCTTGGGTTAAAGGGCTTATTTGCTTACAATTTTTGAAAAATGTTTTATGTTTTAATAAATAACAAGAACTAGGAAAACTGTTTGATTTTCAGTTTTTTTTTTTTTTGTTTCTGAATAACACAAAGAACAAAAAAACACAAAATTTAAATAACAAAAAAAGTTTTTAGAAAACAAAAAATGATGTTATTTATGTTTTCAAAAACTGTTTTCAATAACTATTTTAAAAAACAAGAATCAAATAAGCCTAAATTTTCTAACCGGATAGATTCTTAAAATTGAAAAAAAGAAAAAATAACTTTCGTAACAAAAGAAATTGTTTGTGTGAGAATATAACTAATTCTATTCCTCAATGATATATATATATATATATATATATATATTGTTGCATGAAAATATAAAGATATGATAAATGAGTTCAAAAAATAAGACAAGAATTAGTAGTTTCACCTGGCACTTCCCCTTGTTCGTTGAACCAAATGCTCAACTTCTTAATTTTACAAAGATGAAAGCCATCTCTTTGATTTGTTTTTTTCTTTCGTAAAATCACAAGATAATTTCGAACTGGTGTGCTCCAAGGAAGAATAAGAAGATGAATGGCTTTCACAATCAAGGATTAAGGAGAGATCTCTTCATTTAAAAAGGGAAAACATTCTTCCTCTTCTGATTCTTTTCTTTAATAGCCAAAAATAGAGGTTCCTTTCTTTACCTCAAACTCAAGCAAAGCAATGAGTTCCTATTCTTTTCTTTCTTCAAACACCCAAACTTTATTCAAGTTTTCCTGTGTTATACTTATAGATTATAATTACACAATTTGTCACAAGTTTATCATAACCATCTATTTTTGATTTTTTGGAAAATATAAAATTTATAAGAAATTATTCAGTACCATATTTGTAATGACTAATGAGTCCTAGGGGTCTCCTTAAAGCCCGAGGTCCAAGGCTTGCTTCAAGCCCAACCCTCCTTGATGTGTTAAAGCCCGGTTCGAACCCGTTTTTAAAAGGGTCGGGCTATGAGCTTCATTTTATGCTCGGCCCACGGGCTCTTAGGCTCGCCCCCTATCTTTATGTTATTTTTTGAAGAGATGTTTTTTTTTTTAAATATATAATGTACTTCTATTTATAATATATATTTAAGTTAAAGAAGTTTATAATATAAGTCAAATAAAGGAGTCAAACTTATTTGATCATTAACTGTATTAAGCTAGAGGAACTATCAAACATGCAAGTGAGATGATTGAGGTCTCTCGGTTTAACTTGTGGTTTCGAGTTCGAGGCAAGAACTCTGTATGTTACGTGGTAGAACTCTGGTTTTGTGGTTCGTCCCGACTCGTGTGAGGGGAGTGAATTAGGTGTGGTATGACTTAGAAACTCATTTCGTGTGTAGATGAACCCATTCAGAACACTTCATGGTCTGATAAAAAAAAAATTTAAAGCTAGAGGGAGGGTTCAAGTAAAAAATACTAGTTTTAATTCTTTGACATGAGTAGAGATAGAGCATATGAAATTTGAGCCTAGTGGACTAGGTGAATGGCGAATTTTTAAGGGCTGGGATGAAGAGTAGTGAAACAGATGGCCTGATAAGTCATTAACCCATTGGGTTGCAGCCGGTAGCTTGATTGACCCAATTCTTTTTAAAATTTTAAATGATTAATATAGACATGGTTTAAAATGTGACCGCTAAGCTTAGGGGTCCGTTGACTACCCGAATCAACCAGCGAATACCGTGGATAGGTGTGCCCGGAATTCAAAATCGGGCGAGTCTCATTTGTACGGAGGCTCTACGGATACATCTGTAATATAACTGTCCCCGATCGACATCCAGGTCACATGATATCTATATCTTAGTAAAAACGGCCTCTTGGGCCCATAAACCAATACTCATCAATATACCAACTATCTACCATAGTTACAAGAGTTAATAAATTATTCTTATACAACATATATCAAACTTATAGAGTTCCTAATACGTGTTTAAAATCATCAAGCCTTCTGACGACACCTTCACAAACTCGGGACTCTAGGATGAAAGCGATCTCCTCGTGTGCTCCACATTGCACGAAATATGTTCCTCGGCAGGGTGAGCTAATGCTCGGTAGTGGAATCACCCCAAATGGGCTACTCTCTGACCTAAGTGCGTGTACGTGGCTCCAGCGAAATAAATGCATTCAGGTAGTGTGGTCCTGCCGGATGTCACAACTATCATCTCATATCTCGAGTCCTCCTGAGCTCCCTCACACACTAAGCCACGTGAGAGACCTTAGTTTTTATTTGTTTGTGTGGACAACCCTGGAGTGTATATATCAATTGGACCGTCTCGGCGATTGATATTATGTATGGACTACCCTCAGATGTATATCAATTGGTAGACTCAGACGATTGATATTTTATTTGTTGGACTACCCGCCGATATTCATTATTTTAGACAATCCTCTGAACCATTCTCGAGAATTACCTCATGCACTCCTCTATCGTCCTAGGTGCCCAGGTGCATATGGAAATGCATGATACCAATTCCATTTCAATTCTATAACACATGCAAATATATAATCATGCATATATTCATAGTTTAAAATCACACAATCATGTTATGGCAATTCCACATTCCATCACATCAAATTAGCTCATGGGCTAATGATCAACGAGAACAATTCTACTTGAATTACTCGACCCGAACATATTAATTCACAAAAATTATTTTGTGAACAACGTGCGAAACGATGAAACCCTCGATTACTATTCGGGTAAATCACCCGATCATAGGTTCACTTTGTGAACGGGTTTTTCCACGGTATTTAGGCCTTGTACATCAAAGCATCATTCATAGCCTGAAATTTGTACCATGAATAACCCGGCGGCAGAGTGGACAGTCACGGATATCCTATAGGTTTAAAAATCCAACACCTCGGTCTGAATTTGGGCGTCGAAGCAATGCGTATAAATTCGACTCAATGCATGATTTATTAAAGTATGTTATCATACGAATGCGAATCAGTTCCATAAGCCTGTGGGTTGTGAAAATGTCTCAATAATTTCCAATAATTGGTCCCGAGTTTTGGGGCCGTCAGCTTGATCGTTGTCACGCCAACCAGCCGCGTGTAAACAAATAAAGTGCAAAACCCAGAGTGGGAGAAACCCCTACCTCGAGGAGTTTGTCGAAATTCGGCATCCGTGTCAGCACGAAGCCTGCCGGTGTAAATGGCTTTCCTTCTTATAGAGAATTCGATGGTAAGATGTATATTTTAGAGAGAAGTCGGATGTTCTCTCTACAAACCTCCATTTTTGACTCCTTTGTTATTTTATCTACGGCTTTTCACGTTTCCCCTTTTGAATTTGAAGATGAATCTTATTCGTTTTTGTCTTATCATCCAACTTAAACAATTCAAAAATAACATTTAGGTCATTCTTTTCCCAGATTTGACACTCAGCCCTATCTCGGCCGTCCATTATCATCATTTCTCTACTCATGCCACTTATTTGCACATAGTCGTGTTATGTGACTTTTCGTAGCATCGAAAATCGTTTTTGCGGCACCGAGAAGCGATGCCTCGAGAAAAAAGCGATGCCAGCTAAATGTCTCGGAATTCAACAAAATTTTACGTCTTTATTAGATTTGGCGAGGCGATTCAGCGGTGAAATCCGTTTCATCATCAGAGATTTAGAGAATAAATTAAGTTTTTTGATCGAAATTACGTTTTATTTTCGAGTGAAATTTCTCGGAGTCTTACATTCTCCTCCTTAATAGAATTTCATCGAGTGCGGACAATCATAATCTTAACATGCATATGCAACGTGCACTCTACCATGCATGTAAACTAGTCATTTAAATGTTAAGCGACTAAACCCGTACCTTCATCCTAAACGAAGGGATAGGTGGCGCATCGATGTCCTCACGTTCTGCGTTGACTCCTCCCACTCCATAGTGCTGCCATGGCACCTCACTAGCCTCACGGTCTTGCGTCGCAAAACGATGCTGGTATCAAAATACGCGCGGTGCTCTCGAAGGTCGTGGTGTCAACACCGATTTGTCCCCGTCCCTTACGTAAATTTGGATCACCGGGTATACTTTACGAGCATGGAGCGTGAAATACCTCGTGAACACGACATGCTGGCGTGCTCCAAGCTAGTGCGCTACAATGCCTATCCTCGGTATCTCGAAGGCTTGATGAATCTCGGCGATAGCTACGGCTTGCGAACACGATACACTCTCTCTTAGGCATCACCTTGAAGGCGTGATCCCGACGCCGAACTCTGGGTCGGCGTGGCATATCAATATTGCATCCGACAAGCGTAAGAAAGCTATTGTCGTGTTAAGCTCACCTTCTAGGAGGTGTCTCTAATCGAATCGGGACCCGGTGATGGAGCTCTCTCCACCTCGGTCGACATAATGGTGACACACATGGCCTTAAATACAGTGCACATCACGGTGCCATACGTATACTACGATAATTGTTGTTGTAGGCGAATTCCGCCCAAAGTAATGCTCCTCCCGATTGCCCTTATGATCCGAAGACCGCATGCTTTCGTAGCATGTCCTGCAATACTTGTATATAATCTACTGGCGTGTAATCTACACAACCGCACTTGCTGTGTATGTGACCTTCCACAGGTCACGATTCTTTGACAATCGATGAATGTCGACTTTGGTTCATGTCGCATTATGACATCCATATCACAGAGCCCTTAGCAGGTATAATGACACCCTGTCTGATTTCCAAGGGGGTGTCCCGATCTAAAGTCACTCGACTCTGTAAGAAAGCTGACTCTAAGTCTACGTGATAACTTTGTAGTGTTTTCATCTTGATTAACTTAACTCTTAGCTTACACTGAGCCTCTTACATTCATACAAAATTTAGGGATATGTCTCCTCGGGTCTCTTACTAACTCGAGATTCTCACCTTAAAGGTGCGACCCTTTTGCTTTACTTGACACACTTTCACAGTACTCTTCATTTCTTTGAATCGAACTATGAGTCTTCATTGGACGTAGTCTAAGGGGCTTCGACCGCTCCTGATAGTGGTGAAAATGTGGCCAGGTACCATTGCACCCACACAGGCTCGATGCGATGTTCTTTGTGCACCGCGAGCCTTGATAATGCCATCTGATGACACCTAATCGGGTCCACCATGAGTAGAATCTCGAGATCTCTCGCTCATAATCCCTAAACTATCGGTCGACTCTCACCACACTGGTAAAGGAAGAACATACACAGCTATACAAGGCCTTAACCTCTAAGCCCCGAATCCAAAGTAGGTATCGGGTATGACAACCAGCTAAGGTCGATTCTCGACAACTTGGTAATTTGTCGGCTCATCCATGTCAAACATGACATCAACAACTAATATATACACCACCACCCCCAAGGTCTACATGCATCCGTTAACATGACTACGTCTGTCCTTATTGTATTGCCTGGCCCCTCGGCCTATGTGTTGCTGGGAGTGTAACTTGAAAACTAAAAGCTGGTTCCTCGACCGTACTAGGGTGTGGAGAATGAGCCAGTATACTCTCTGTTACGACTAGCCCAAGGTTGCCTTGTCCCGAGTCCACAGGATCCCTTTTTGTCTGTAGGAGCGATCAGCATCACATCTTAATCTTAGCCTTTAGTCACAGGCTTCGTGTGAAGCAGTCTTACACCTCTTCCTCAGCCCAGAAGAATTTGATCCTCCCCTCTTGCTACCAACACCGTATCGGAGTGTTGAGCATCCTCGATCTCTCTACATGGTCGGGGTCATCCGACCATGGAGTCCGCGTCCGTGGCGAAGTCACGATCACCTTACCGAATGAATGACTTGACCCATTCGAATCTCTATAACACGAAGTGTCCGAGCTACGTATACCGAAGATTGACATTCGGTCTCTCGACTCATCACGGCCTCGGCCTTCTCTGGAGTCCAGCGACGCGTCACGGAAACCCGCATTAATGCGAAAATCTCACCTCGATGCTTGGCTTCGCCTTCTGCGAACTTGGCGTGTAAATGATGGTCTCGGTAATGTAAAAGCGATCCTCAGTGATACTCATGCTCCGCTCATTTGGGAGTAAGGTCATTATCCACGAAGACTCGACAAAAGCCCAGTCTAAATAGGGTTGGAATATCCTATGCATGATATCCGTAAATCTTTGTTGGCGCGATACCGTGTCAGAAGGGCATCCGCAAGTAAACTCATAGTGCCCGTAACGGCGTCTACGCGGCGGTCGCCGGATATCTATACCTAACCCTCGTTTGATGGTAACGGTCACGAAGAATTACATCTTGGGTAGACTCGCGCTTCTCAGCGATTAAAAATCTTGATCACCGGTAATGAGTGCAGATTCTTGATCGTAACCTTATTCAATGCACGTAATCAATGCCTGATAGAAGGGTCTTGTCCTTCTTCTTTGCAAACAAACGGAGCGCGCCATGATGGGTGCTCGATTAATGAACCCCTTGTCGGTAGCTTACGTATTTGGACTGCGAGTTCTATGACTCAGTAGTGCGATCTATCGCAGTCATAGAGATGGGTGAAATGCAGGTGTAACTCGTCTGAAGTCTCTGACCCTCTGTGGAAGTGGTCAGGGTAGCTCATACGGGAAAACATCCATGCTCGCATAGGGAGTAGATCTGAGTCGGTCTCTCCTCGTCCTCACAGGAATGGGCTTTCATTGCTTGACCTGTAGCGTCTGACACTGGACTAAATGGCGTATGGGAAAAATGTCATGCTTGTCCTGAAATACAGTCACAGATCTGGAGGTGTGGCGGTAGCCACTCCTACGCTCCTGATAGATAACGACCTGTAAGTTATCGGCGATCCATCGGGATGACATCGAACTCTGACATGTCCGTGATCCTTAGGTCCACTGTGAGTAGAGTCCTGGATCCTCAGCATGACCACGACATATCATCCTTATTCTCACCCTAATCACTGAGGGGAGGAACTCACGTCTGGGCTCTTTAGGTCTCGACCTCTGCATTTGGAGCAACGGCTAGTCTAATCCGATCGCGTCGGAGGTAATCTCCGCAACACCTTCTCAATCTGCGTAAACCAGTAGTGCGCCCATGTGGATCTCACTCCACAGAATGTCGGAGGATGTTATATACAAACCTCTGGAGGTTACTGGGATCTTCTGTCCCACTGTTATGCCGGCTGTGCGTGGCATTCTTTGTAATACCTCTGACACCGGTAAAGCTTGTTGATCAGGCATTGTTGGTGCACGACTAATACCCGAATGGGCGCCTCATTCACCGTCCTCGACTAGCCATCTATACGATTCGATGGCAGGTTAAATCTCAATCTGATATCTCTAGGCATAAACACGGCCACGAGACACTATTCATGCACATAATCGGTGTACATTGTCCTTGCATTTCACAATTAATGCAGAGCAATCGATTTGCATTGAAACATTTTTCATCAACAAAAATTGCATTTTTTTTAAAAATTTTATTTTTCGAAAATTTTGTCTAATTTTATTTGATTTGATTTTAATTTAATTTAATTTAATAAAAAAATTTGAAATTTTTGCGATGAACGATGTAAAAAAATTGACTCGAGCGATGCGAGTCAAGCGAAATTAAGCGGTAGTGCACGAAATTACATAGCCGCGGCCAGCGGCACGCCCAGCGGGTACGCAGACGCGCTTCGGCTCCGTGCAGCGGCGCCTCGCCCCTCACGATGTAGCGGCGCCCCACGCTGCGTGCGTGCGTGCCGGAAATCGCGCCCTCTGCGCGCCGGCGTTACTGCTTCGCTTTCTTCCTTTCGGCGCGCTGCACCTGCCGTGCGCGGCGCCCGACACCGCAGCGGCGCGCTTGCGCACAGGCGCTTCGGCGAGCCGTGCCGTGGAGACACGATAAGCTATGACCTGTCTGACCCATGCCTCGATCACAATACAATCTATTGTATTTACGATACCTCCATTATGACTGTTGCAATGCACTTGGGTGTCTGTAATCTAATTTTCCCCTTGTCTTTGTAATCTGAAACCTAACTACTTCACTTGAGGTTTACTTGATACAATTTCTTTGTATTACTGATACAACTCAGCCAAGCCTACCTCCTCTTGCAATACAATTTCAGCCTTGTAATACAATTAATTTTTTTTTCACAATACAATTGGGCAGTAGCCCAACCGATTCTGCAGCAAATTTTTTTTTCATTATTGTTTTTTTTTTCATTTGTTACAGCCATTGGAAAATAAAAATATACACCTCTATTTTTTTTTCATTCTCCATAATACTCAAATAAATTTATAAAAATTTATTTTAATTCATTTTCTTCAATTTACAACGTAAACCTTAGAAATTTATTTTCTTCACCTGTAACCAAATAAATTTATAAAATTTATTTTCTTTACTTTCTTTTTCGGTTTACCTTTGTAAAACATTTTCTCCACCTTATATATATATATATATATGTATATATATATTTTCATTTCTCAATAAACCAAATAAATTGCTTAAAATTTATTTTGTTTTATTTTTCATTTAATTACGGAAAATGGTCGAATTTCTCAAAACATCATACATAACACTAACCCTGAGTGTTGACCTCATTATTAAAATTTGATTTCATTATCAATAACCAAATAAAATTGATTACAATTTATTTCATATCAGTTTACTGTAACCTCCTAAAGTTTTGTTTTCCAACATAATAAGTGCTACTTACCTAAGCGCCCAGTATCCTCTGACATATAACGATTCATTTATAATCATCATTCACCTGACAAATTCATCAAATCCACCTGAAACACGAACACATGCATGCGGTGTCTAGTTTTGTCGTGATTTCCTAGGCAATCTCATACCTAAGCCCAGGACATCAAACCGCAGTGGTGATGTTAGCACACAACTTATGGCACAAGCCCCGAATCACTCGATCTCACAGGTTTCCATATGCCTATACTCTACATGAGCCACCCAGTGGTGATGGATACCAAACAGGAGCTCCACCAGGTATTCGAATACACAGGCTGATACAGTACGTAGTGAGCAGGTCGGGTTATTTGCCGTCAGCCGAGGAATCTTCGTGGATGTCGGGTAACTTTGCGGGCATTCACGAAAATCGAGCGAGAGTCTCCTTTAATACGGAGAGCTCTGCGGATACATCACAGTAATATAACTGTCCCAATCAAATACTCAGTCCCACATGATATCTATATCTGATAAAAATGGCCTCTTGGGCAGTAAAGCTAATACTCATCAATATACCAACTATCACCATAGTTCTGAGAGTTAATAAATTACTCTTATACAACATATATCAAACTTATAGAGTTCTAATACATGTTCAAAATCATCAAAGCCCGCAATCAGGCTTTCTTCCTGAGCTTTCGAGACTCTAGGATGGCCAGTCTCCTCGTGTGCTCATGCACGAAAATATGTTCACTTTCGACGAGGGTGAGCTAATGCTCGATGATGGAATCACCACTAAATGGGCTACTCTCAACTAGCTGCGTATCTGATGTAAATAAATACGTCAATGATGCATGATCACTTACTTGAATCTCCCAACTTATCATCTCATATCCTAAAGGAGTCACTCTGAGCTCCTCCTGCCTAAGCCACATTATGAACCTTAGCTTTTATTTGTTTGTGGACAACCCTGGAGTGTATATATCGATTGGGCGTCTCCATTATTGATATTATCATATGGACTACCCTCAGATGTATATCAATTGGGTGACTCTCAGGCGTTGATATTTTATTTGTTTGGACTACCCTCCCGGAGTATTCATTATTTTTAAGGCAATACTCAGAGCGAACTGCCGAGAATTCATAAATGCGCTCGCCATCGTCTGAATTAACGTCAAAAATATGGAAATGCGTGATGCCCGGTCCATTTCAATTCTATAACAATGCAAATATATAATCATGCATATATTCACATAATTTAAATCACACAATCATGTTAATAGTAATTCCACATCCATCATCAAAGTCTTAATTTCACATGGGGCTAATGATCAAACACGAGCAATTCTACTTGGATTACTCATTGAAACATATTAATTCTAAAAATTATTTGTGAACTATTCTTAGGAATAGTGAAACCCTTAGTTACTATTCGGCAAATCACCAATCCTTAGGTTCACTTTGTGAACACGGTTTTTCTGACCATTTCGGCCTTATACACATCAGGCATCATTAAAGCGCCTGGTGTACCATGAATAACCAGCGGCAGTGGGCCAGTCACGGACTGTCCACATGGGTTTCTAAAAATCCAACACCTCGGTTCCAAGATTTGGAACCGATCAAACGGCCCCTCACGGCCTCATTCAACTCAATACATGATTTATTCCATATATTAACATACAAATACCCAAATCAGTCCCCAACAGCCACGGACTGACCGAAAATGTCTCAATAATTTCCAATAATTCGGTCCCAGTTTTGGGACCCATCGAGCAATGATTAAAGACCTCGAATAGCAGAAACATTGTAAAACACTTAAATAAAGTGTAAAACCCAGAAGTAGGAGAAACCCTACCTCAAGGAGTTTGTCAAAACTCCTTAAATCCCGATCTTACAGCGAAGCCTGCGTGAAACGACTTTCCTTCTTGTCACGAAGAATTGGCTGATTCGGATCGCCGATATTTTAGAAGTAAGATGTTCTCTCTCTAAAACCTCCATTTCGGCTCCTTTGTTATTTTCTCCGGCTTTTCACGTTTTCTCCGTGAATTTGAGAAGATGAGTGCAGTAAAATTTTTGTCTTATTATCGACTTAAATAATTAAAAAATGACATTTGTAATCATGTTTTCCCATATTTGACACTCGGCCTTATCTACGACCGTCAGTTATCGTCGTTCTCTCTTTAAATGTAAGCCCATGGTAGTAGTGCGTGTTATATGTGACTTCTTACGCATCGAAAATCGTTTCTGGCGCTCCGAATCGCGATGCCTCTAAGCGTACCAACCGGTATCACCGAATTACGAAATTTTCACGTCTTTAGCTAGATTTCGCGAAGCGATTACGCGGTGAAATTCGTTTCTTCATCAGGACACAGAATAAATTAGGTTTATGTAGGAAATTACGATTTTCTGCTTTTAAAAGTGGAATTTGCCGGTCTTCTACGTAAAATGTCGGGATATATCGGTTATTAGTAACAATGGATACGATATCATGGACCAATAATCTTATCATATTACATCATTTTTATTGTTTTCATATTCATCATTTAAAATCTTCAAAAAATAAATAATTAGTAAATTTATAATATTTTATAAATTACTATTACTTGATAAGATAAAGTATTAATATATTTTTAATTATAAATTAATAATAAATATACTTATAATAATAACAATAATTTATTTTTAATGGATAAATTCTAATAATATATATTTAAAATTTTAATATTATAATTATTTTCATGATAATTTTTTAAAAGATAATATTATTTGATTTTTTTAAATAAAACCTAATTATAATAATAATTTATTTTTAATGGCTAAATTTCAATAATATATTTTTAAATTCTAATATTATAATTATTTTCATTTGATGATAATTTTTCAAACTATTTTCATTCAATGATAATTTTTCAAAAGATTTTCAAAAGATAAGTATTGTCTTATCAATTTTTAATGTTGTTTTGAGAAAGAAAAATAATTTAAACCTTTTTAGAGTATTTTTATGAATCTTATATAATTTTTGTTTTATGATATTTATGTACAAATATTCATTGATATATGTCCAAATGATCCATATATCCTCAAGTACCAATATATCCAAACCGATATTTCAAATCTTGAATATAGATGGGGCACACTTCTTTCTCTTCTCTGATTGATGAATCACATTTTCTCTTCTTCTCTTATTTATGGTGTTGGTTGCGAGTAAGGACTACAGAGGAGAGAAAAGAGGGAAAAAAAAAAAGGGAGGAACCAAAGAAAATGATGGTGGTGTTTTGTTTTTCTTTTGCTTTCTGATATCTATGTTTGTATGAGTGTGCTTTGCAGAGGCTTTTTGTAATTGTAATCTTTCCCGAATAATAAAGATTGTCAATGATATATAAATAGAAAATATTTTTTGGCATGTTTTGGTCCATGGGGTTGAGCTCATAAAAAGTAGACTCGAATATAAGTGAGTCGAATTTACTTCTTGACTGATTAGTGAGAAAATGACCACAATCTGGCAGTTTCCCCTTTGTTGGACTATGCTTACTCTTTACGGCTTTGCCATGCCTAATATAAGGTTCACATAGGAATTTGGGCCTGTGAGTCTCTAATATTACAAAACTTGGCCAGGACTCGTTAGAGACCCCTGTTAATGACCCATGTGATATTAATTTAAGAAAATTATATATATATATATATATATATATATATATATATATATATATATAATTTTCTTAACAATTTTTTAGTAATAATAATAATAATAAAAGTAGGTCCCTAGGATACGTTTGTAGTCTCATTATTTATATCATCATTCCTAGATCTAGAACTAATTATACATATCTCCTTTCATGCCCTCGACAATTTCACATGAGACCCGCGTATGCCCCCCAGAATTTCATTTTTGTAAAATTTATCTCTCGTAGACATGAGGAATTTAACCCCCTAAAATTGAAGTGTCAACCTAATAACATGAACTTTGAATAACAGTTCTCTACATTCAAAATAGAAAGTTAACTTTTTTTGTTTAATAATTTATATCCTTACCATCCTATTTGAATACTTGTTCTTGTTCAAAATAAGTTTATGTCTTTTTTTTATCATTAAAGAAAATGCTACAATATACATACAGTAATATAGGCCTAATTCACATATGTTTTTTGAGAATAGTTTTTATGTTCTCCGAAACAACAATTTAGAAAACATATTTAATAGAAAAAATACAATAATGTATCACTTGTTTTCTAATAATTATTTAAAAAAAATAGCCATACAAATATATGGATTCATTGAAAAGAAAACACTCCACATACAAATTATTTCAAATACATATTCAAAAATACTAAAACATATTAAAAATATTTTTAGTTCTTAAATAAATATTTATTCTACAAAATATCAAAGAAGAGCTTTTAAAGACATTTTTATAATTATTTTTTGAAAACCGAACATGCCCAATTGATTTTTATTTATATAATTGAATATAATTTTTAAATAAAAGTACAAATAAATGGGAAAAGTATAAAGTAAAAAAATAGGTATACATGATAAAAAGATATTCAAAAGAAATGATATAAGAGAAGACACATCTGAATGGTGTCTACTTGTGATATTAATTCTCTCTATAAAGGGGGTTCACGTAATAAATTATTGTCCTTTAAAAGAGAATTATTATTCTTTAAAGTTTATTAATTCCTTAAAAAATGAAAGGAAAAGTAGAGATGAGTCTCCTTGCTTTTTTTTTCTCAACAAGTTCGTGTAAACGGACGGAGTTTGATTGGATGAAGAGAAAGTAAATAAATAAATAAATAAGGATGGTAGAAAAAAAAAAGTATAATAGTTGTGAATACTTTATTGCATAAAGAAAGTTGAGACTTGAGTTAGAATAGACAATTTTATGATTAAGCCGTACATTAATACATAACATAACATTATAGGGATTTTTTGTTTGATAAACATTCAAATTTGGGTAGGAGATGTTTAAATGTCATTTAGCACATTTTTTATTAAATAAAAAAGGTGATTTGATTAAAAGACCTTTTGAAAACATGAATTTTGAGAATCCAACACTTCATTAATTTTTTATCACATTATATTGTTAAAGTGGGAAATTTTAAAGTGCGTAAAGAGGGTAAAGTGGGTTTTAAAACAAAGATATAAAAAAAACGTAATTTTCAGAATTATACTTCTAATTTTTCTTTCTTGTCAACATAGCTCTAAATTGCTTTGTTAATGATATTGAATTTAAAGCCCGACTTGGCACTTGGATGCAGGAGAGTCGAGGGGAAAAAAAAAAAATGTTAAGAAAAATAGTTTTATCATGATTAATACCATGGAAAATGCAAAATAAATAAACAAATAAAACTTACACATTTTCAAATTTTCTCAATTAGTATCTCAAAGAGCTACAATAAGTGAAATGAGTTTGATCTAGGATATATTATTTTCCTTCTGAGGTGGTTTGTGAAGAATGTTGGTGGTTTAATCATATGGTATTAATGGGGTTGACGGTAGAATGAAGATCGAAAATCCTTCATATCACGATTTTTTTGCTTCCAACAACTTACTTGTGATATCATTACCCGACATGATCTTTTAGCCTTTCTCTTCTCATATGAAAGAAAAATACTGTTGAACAGTTCTTTATTCGTATCATATTTCATTTCTTCCTTTATCTTTAAGCAGATTAAACAAAAGACGTGAAGTTCACACTGCAGGCATCTCTACGCTCTTAGTTATTACATTTTTTTTTCACTTGCTGATATTGATCCTTTTATGCTTTACAAATCTTGGGTGAAGAAAGGTTTGCTAGCTCAAGGAGATTATGAGACTTCTGAGAAAATACAATTGCTCAAACAAAAAATTTCAAGTAATGTCTCTATCATTCCAGTCCTCTTAAAAAGATTGAATGAATGTATGTCAATGGTCGGAAAACTTGATTCGTACAATGAAATTATGCATCATGCCTTCGAAAGGAGAAGGCATTTGCATTAATTTGCATTAATTTTGGTATCTGTTTCACTTGAAGAGAAACCCTATACTGTTTTGCATGCATGCTTGACTGCTTCAATTCATAGTACCATGAATCTAGCCCTCAAAATTCTTCAAGGGAAGGAATTGCTAGAACTGAAGGCATTTGTTGTGGCATGGTATTATGTGACATAACATGAAGTTGTTCATATTTTTGAAAAGCATTTTTTGATGTATTGACTATAATGAGTAGAAAGATGGAATATCGCTTGTGTGTTTTGACTTTATTTCTGCATCTTAGATGTTAAAGAATAATATTGCCGGTCATAGGGTTATTAATCAACCAATCAAAAAATCCTTCATTCTAATTTTATTTAGTTATATAAGTTATAAAATGAAAGATTTGACATAGGACTTACTATGTAGAATTTGAATATCTAAATTAACAATAATCGTATCTTAAATTAAATTACCATAAATTCTTATGCGGAGGATGGCGTCGGAGGTGATAAAGACGGATCCTGTTCAATCTTCTCGGTGTCAAATATATTTGTCAATTCTTGAGATACATTAGAGAGGTTTATTCTTTGGAGCTTTTCCAGGAACAGTAATCCATCTGGAAACCTTGTTATTTTGTAACATGACTCAATTTTCAGAGTCTTAAGATTAGGCATTGTTGTTTCCTCTATGGAGAAGTCTTCTAGCTCGTGCAACCCCTGCATTTGTAGGAATTCAATTACAGTTCTCTCTAACATAAGAATCACGGAATAATACGAGAATCCTCAAGTTTGGCAACCTCCCTAGTATCGACATTGGATCTTCATCCAATCGATTTTGAAAAAGTTTGAGTTGCATGAAATTTGGAGGATAGATTGGTGTTGTTTCCACGGATAGTCTCTAGATGGAGTGCTTGTTAGAAGCAATTTGCGAGGCACTGTGTGGCGTGAAAAGACTCAATACTGGGAATGGCGTTGTTCTGCAAATGTCGATTTTTGGCATTACAAACATCATCAATCATCAACTTGAGATTTTGAAGCCCAGTTAATTGAGATATGGATAAGAATAACCCTTCCAAACTTCAGGGATCGATCTCCTGGAGCTTGATTGCTTTAAGCAGTCGATTTTCAGTCGTCATCCGCCCGATCAATTCTTAACGCCTTGTGAGATAACGTTTGAAGGTTGTTCATTTTGTGGAAACCGAATGGGCCCATACACCCACCTCTTTTCTCATTGATTGCCTGTTGAGAATCAGCCATTCAGACAAGTTAGATGTCTCATTTTGCGCAATTTCCAAATTGTATGGGATATATAAATAAGTTGGTGATCGAATCAAGTGTTTTTCGAATTAACATTCCCTTCGATTGATGGTGAAGCCTTATCGATGAATAAATCAGCTTAAACATATATATTTAATTGGATGAGTTCTCCTATTTTTCTTGATAACCGGACCATAAACTCCACTCTGCATTATGTTCACGTGCAAGACCCGAAGCAATTTAGGGTATTTATGCAAAAATAACCCTATTGAGGATCAAAGATCTGAGATTAGAATTTTGTAAATACGGAGAAGAGATTATCTGATGATGAATATTACTGATCAGTCTACGGACACTAGTAGGAAGCCTGTTCACATCATCCATGTTTTCATCTACCTCAAAATTTTTTTCTTCTTTAGCTTATGAGATGGCAAGATCTCGACGGAGTCATGTATACAGAATTTTAATTACTTTGTTGAGTTTGCAAGGTATGTTTGACTCCGCAATTGCTGCGTGCTTCTCAGGCTCAAACTTTCACACACCCTGTAACTCTTCTGCGAATAATACTTCTGATGTTGGTACTCCCCCATGAAAAACTCTGAATTAAGTGCTATGATTTTTGTCACGATCCTCCTGTTAAGCTTCATCTGCCTTCTGATCTTTGACTCATGCGCTTGCTTCCTTTGTTCCTCGTTCATGTAAAATAGGGCAGATCTGTGGTGTGTGCTCACCCCAAAATTTTGCCACATTGATTAGTCACCTCTGATCAGTTCATCACATTAAAGTAAAAGACATGTAATATATAGCAGAAGACAGGGGAGAGGAAATAATTACAAGAAATTCTTTGTTGGTGGGATCATGGGCTTCCCAAAAAACATCACATAGAGATTTGTATGAAATCTCTTATCATGCACATCACTTTTCTTTGCTTAGTGTGCTATTCTTCCTTCACATACTTGCAAATTAATCATTGTGAAAATGAATATGTAAAAATGGTTAGTGAGATACACGCATTGATCTCGGAATCCTCTGGAAAAACTCCACAATAAAGAAAGCAGGGCTTCAAGTAAGAGGTAAGTTATTTATAGCTCAACCCTGAGAAATCCCGAACAAGATTTAGGACCTTGACTTAGATGCCAATCCATGCTTCTACCTTACGCCATGAGTCTCAGTAAGATCTTTACGTGATAAAGTCCTCGAGCCCCTGATTGCAAGGAGTAAACCTTTGCATTTAGTCACAATTTCCTTCTTGAAATCCTCGACCAGCTATGTCCGCCTTGTCGCTCCTACTGCGTGGCTTGGCTCGGCTTTTATCCTCGTCAGAGGTTGGAAGTTTATGGCCAATGTCGAATGAGAATCGCAGCAATTTGTTGATTGCAGTGATGATCGACCTTTGCTACTCTTATTTGATTCCGCTGGAAAATATGAGTTCAATCCGTGCCAAACATTGATGCTCCATACATCATCAAGTACTATCAAGTACCTAATCCCTTGCAGACATTTTTCAATCTCTTTTCCCAACTCCTTCGGTGATGCATTGGAGGATCTAAAGAAAAAGTTCACGAATACTAAACTCTTGAGATACAGGAATCCAAGCATGACAATCAAAGTGACGCTAAACATTATTGTCTTCGTAAATTTTCTTGGCAAGAGTGGTTTTGCCAAGGTCACCCATTCCGACGATGGCCACTACTCCTCTCTTCATCTCTTTCTCTAATTGCTTTCCTTTTACGGCTTCCAAATAATCCGTCATCAACTATTTACTTGTAGCTTTTTCAACAATGAGGACCCTTTCCTTAGGATTGAGAATCAAAGATTGGATAGTAGAATTTTGCAAATGCAGATAGATGGTCTGATCAAAATTACACCAGTCTACGAATATTGATAGGAACCACGTCCTCATCCATATCTTCGTCCACCTTAAATATTTTTTCTTCTTTAGATTCTGAAATGGCTAGATCTCGAAACAGACCATGTATGTGACAAGACTTGACTCTTCCATCTACTCTTGTATAAGCTACCTGAATCATGCCCCCTCTGGATTAGGTTGTTTAAGTAGTCTTCTGCAATGTGTTCTACTTTTTATTTTCCTCCTTTTTGAATAATCCTTCGGCCAATCCACAAGCGAATAAACATACATGCATTGATCTTGGAATCCTCCAGAAAAACTCCACAATAAAGAAAGTAAGCCTTCAAGTAAGAGAGTAAGTTGTTACAGCTCAACGCAAGAATTCCCAAACAGTAAGAACCACAATTGCCTTCTGCCACGAGTCTTGTGTCAAATCTTTCCTGATTGAAGTCCTGTAAGAACCACAATTGTGAGAGGTAAACCTTTGCATTTCGTCACAATCTCCTTGAAATCCTCCAACCCCGACCATGTCCACACTGATCGCTCCTACTCTGTTGGCTGTCCCAGCACATCCTAGTCCAAAAGTCGAAGTTTATGGCAATACGAATGAGCATCTGCCGCAATTTGTTGTTGCGAGTAGTGATCAACACCATGCTGCTCTCTTATTCGATTCCGTAGGAAAATATGGGCTTAATCCTTCCCAAACATCGGTGCTCCAAGCTCCATACATCGATACTCTTCCCATATGATTCTCTACGATAAACCTCAGGTGCCATGTAACGATCTAAGCATCAAAAAAATCATCTCAGCGAACTTTTTCAAATTCTAAAATGTTTTATTTGACATTCAGCAAGACAGATAATCTTACATGAACCTGTGCCTCCAGTCATTTTGTAACCATATGCATCTTTTTCCTGGGCAATTTTGCTTAAACCGAAGTCTGTGACCTTAAGGCGCCCTGCTTCATCTTGTAACACATTTCTATGAAAGCCAAACGAAACGACTGTGAGACATTCTTTCTCTGGCATTGGAAGGTGGGGAGCAGACAATAGTAGAAGAGTCAACTGGAAATAATATGGTTTTGACTTATGACCACACCCAACAGTCTAATACTCTCTCAAAATGAACTTCAGCAGAAAAATTCAATTTGCAATACCTTGGAGTTAAATCCCGGTGAATTATAGCATGTGGCTTATGCTGGTGAAGGTAATTCATCCCTCTGCAGAGTTTTGTGAAACAATGAGTTCATGACAGGAGTTAGAAGTAAGGCAAAGGTAATCAAAGTTCATTGTTGCTTGTAAGTTCAGTAACCAATCAAAGTTCTTTCGGGGAAGGGAACAAGAAAAGAAAAGGTACAGTTAGTGGCAAATGCTTACAGTATAGCCAGAATAATAACATAATGATAATTTGACATGATTATGTACCAATGTAGAAAATGTTTAGTTATCTTTACTATATAGTCCTGCATTTATCTGAAGAAGCAGCAATTGATCTCATAAAATTTATAAGGAAAAATGAGATTCAAAAAATTCAATGACATGAGAAGCCAAAACAGTATTCCAGAAAGCAAATAATAGGACAAGCACCTTAGTTTATTGTGCTCTGCATGGATCTGTATGAATTGAAAGACCTATATTAAAATGCCTAATATGTAAATTTCATTTTTATTTATCCTTAGATGATATATATCATATGAAGAAAGGGAAGAGTAAGACAAACCCTAAATAACACCTAGATTATTACATTTGTTATAAGGAAAAAAGAACAATGTTAAAATGAATAATATCGTACTGCATTACGGAGAAAAAGCATGTCTCATTAGCATAATCACAAGAAGAACTAAAGGTATCTTGTACTACTATTAGAATTGATACTTAAAATCCTACAGGAAAAAACCCAGAAAATGTACCTTGCAATGTCTAAAGCATAGGCAACAGCCACTGGTGGATCAAGTCTTCCTTTCTTTCTCAAAATATCATTTCAATCAATGGAAAGATTAGGGGGTGGAACACCCAAAAAAAAAAAAACCATTGTGAAAATCTCACATTCCGAAGATACTCGGTGAGGAAAATAAGGCGGTCAGAGTGCTTTAGAACACCAGGAACTGCACATAGTAGGTGGCGCAACTTCTGCCATAATCCTAGTTCCCTCAAAAGAATTCCTGTAAAACAGTCAAAGTTAGGGATCAATAACATAATCAAAGGAAGGTTTTTTATAGGCTTGAATTTGGTGATGATCTCAGAACCTAGTAGATGAAAAGCTGAAAGTAACTGGTGTAATTACAAATTTCCATGAAAACAACAGAGTTAGAATGAAAACTGATTGTACTGAAGTTTCTAATATTGAGTACCATGTCATTTTCCTAGTATTATATTGTTTTTCCATTTGTTGACACTAGGAAGACTACGAATTCAGAAACACCAAACCCTCTTTAATAGGAGAAGCCAGCATCAACGGTTCAATAAATCAATAGCAAATAAAAGATTCTCATTAAACATCATAAGATGGAAACTCTCACTTCACCCTTGGATACGTGCAATGGATGAACGGATTTGTCTTTACGGCTTAACCGTCGCGCCACTTCACTAAATAAACTTCACCATATGCTCCCTGATGCCATGCTACATATTTTTAGTGCACTAAATTATATATAATAATAAAATAAATGGAGAGGTTACAGAAGGGTTGAATATTTAAAGGAACTCCTTTTGCCCAAAGTTTGTAGTCCAAATTGGGTCTCAGGGGTCCAAACTGTAAGTATCTGTCCGACAAAATTGAAATAAAGAGAAAGTACTTCTCCCAATAAGTGGCTTCATCCATGTCCCATCATTGTGATCGATTTAAGTAGCATGGACTCTTGGAATCAAGCCCCACCTGAACAGAAAGAGAAAAAGAAAGTATGTAGCTACTGTCAAGATGGAATATCTATCTATGCAAGACATACCATAACAAACCACATCAACAAGGAAAAGTGGTGAGAATCAGTATATGACATCTCTCAGATGCAGAGAAATTGTGAAACTTAACAAAGGAGGTTGCATAAAAGAAACCTTAAAAAGTAGTTAGAGTTCTCAAATACACACCGCCTTTCTATGATTTTCTTTGTATAAGTGTTCTGAAACCAAAAGGCACAAATTATAAAAATTTGAAATAATGAATTAAAAAAAAACCAACTTGTTGCGTATAGTGAAAGGAGGCCTGATATATATGTGGGTGCTATATGAATGCAGGACATGAAAACCTTTAACAACCTAACTTAATTTTAACAACCTAACTTAATTTTAAATTTTTCAAGCATTGGCCAGAAAAGGGAGCATCCAAATCAAGAACCTAGAAGAAGATTGTACTTGTTGACGCTGTATGAAACTAGGTGCAGTAAATAAACTGATGAATGTTATCTATGATCTTTCACTTCTTAAAAACTAAGGGTTATAAAGGTTATATGTAGCCACTTGCATCTTCATTGTGAAGGACAATTTGATCTATTAAGAAGGAAAAAGAACCCCAATTCAGAAGCGAAAGCCTGCCCCACATCTCATCTGTCTTCTAATTCTTATTTTTAGTAGGATAAAGATTTTAAAGCAACAGTAGTATCTGTGTGGTTGACAAATCTGCACAAACATGATGGATAAGCCTTACAAACATGCACACATTTTTCATTTGAAAGTCTTGAGATCAAAGCAAATTATGTATGTAAAAGAAAAAGACCTGTTTCCTTAGAGTATTTTAAAGCCAAAAGCTACATTATTTATACATTGAAAATGTATGTACCGGATCAGTTCACCCTGAGCCTCAGTATCTTGCATATGTTCTCATGACCAAAGCTACAAGCATCTGAAAGCGGCTGCAAAATAATCATATTGCATGTAGCATAATTATATTCTAGGGAAGAACATAATGCTTGCAACAGGAAAAATCCTTTAATGCTTGCACACACAGCAGGGCTTGTAAGGAATTTCCTAATGTGGGCTTTATTAATTTGAGATCAACTAAATTAGGTTAATTACAATAAAGGTACGATATATGGAGTTTATTGTCAATCCTAATATGGGAGATGGCTGGTGTAAGGTCGAATGCGGCCCGGACCCGTGATGAGAGGGCGGAGTGGTGAAAATTTCCCCATAAATAGCTCAGTCCTCCCTTAACCATTATACACCATTTTGCGCATTTTGACACGTGAAGGCGAGAGAGAGAATTCCTTCCTCTTCGTTGTAAGTGGCAATCTCGCTTGTAGGTGTATTCGAAGGGGATAAGGGAAGACTTGAATCGTATACAAGTGAATCCTTGCCCAATTAGCGTGAACCTGATGGATTCCAAACCAAGTATGCATTGTTGTGTTTTATTTCTAACTATGGTGATTCTAGGCATGGCAATTTCATGGCCGACATTTGGTATGATGACGTCATGCTGACGTCATTGTGTTGTGTCATCGTGCTGACGTCATCGTGCTGATGTCATGCTGACGTTATCGCACTGCATCATCATGTGACGTCATGATGACATCATCTGCCGACCCGAAGTTTGACCCGTTCCGACTGAATTCGACTCGATTGTTGGCCGACCAATTACGGCCCGTCCGGATGGCGTCATGATGGCGTCCTCTGACGACGATGACATCATCGCGGCGTCATCGAGCGGATCGACGACGATCGACGCCCGGCGGCCGGTTCAGGTAGGGCGCCGTGAGCGTCTTGAACCGCGTCAGGCATTTGTTTTGGGCGATCTTTGAAATGCCAGAAAGCGCGACTTGTATCGAGATGCCTACGTTGTGGCGTATTTATTTCACGTGTTCGAGCTTTTACGGATGTGAAATACGTAAAACCCGATGTACGTAATTTTGGAACATATTTGCGTAATTTCTTGAATTTCTCTATAGTTTGAAGCTATGTATGGTAGCTCGCATTTATATCACCACATGGGGGCGTGTAGGTGTAATTCATTATCATGAATGAATTGAGCAGTATAATTAGCGTATATGTAATGTAAAGACATGCATATTTTTGTTTTAAATACGGCATTACATATATATATATATATATATATATATATATATATATAGTCGATACATAAAGCTTATATCCACTGGTATGAGAAATTTTCAAAGTTGATAAGGGTTTGTGGCCTTGAAGTGGCACACGCCAGTGGGTTTGAGAAATATCAGTCTCATATTGTGGTGGGATGTCTCTGTTTGTTATGATCCTTTCCCAGGAGATGATGCTTGTGTTGGATCGTCGGAGGGGTACATGGCCATAGCGTATTGGCGAAATGGCGAATCTTAGTGATTCATACACCCCGAGGTGGTGGTCCACGAAGATTAGAATATGTTCTCATGTAGCGTTTGTCATGTGGAGAGTGCCTAAGCGCATGTCATATTTTACGCAGGTGATTATGTGATGATGTATGTAATTCTCTGTATACGTATTCACATGATGCTGGTGTATTGTTTGTTTTTGTTTTCCAGGTCACTTTTACGTAGCGGCAGATTTATTCGATTGAAAGTTCACTTCTTTGGATTGAACTTTAAGAAATGGAAAGAGGATTTTCTATTTGGAATGGAGGCGCGGATGTTCACATCGCTCTTTTTCAAAGTGGCCAGACCGGATATCACGGCCACGATGCGAGCGAAAGCGAGACTATGCGCTGGAAAAGCGATGAATTTGTATTAATGATGAAGAAATCCATTCGAGAACACTTAAAAGTGGTTTACCGGTATCTTTACTGAGAAATGATGGAAGCCTTAGAGGCTAGAGCACTTCATCGATCTTGAGGTTGGTACATAGCGAAGCTCTTTAATATGATATGATGGTTCTACTGTGGGGTTAAATTCGTCCTTAGGATGGTAAGCTATAAACGAAGCTTGAGCTTTGAATGTTTCCATTCTGATGCTTGCATCGTCCTCAAGCCTTAAAAACACCCTTCCACGATTTTGGGATTATAAAGACAAATTACAATTCCCAGATAAGACTTGGTCGGTCATGACTTGATAAGCGAGGTGGTGGCGGAAAGAAACTTAAGAAGGAGAAAGGGCATCGACCTTATATGTTTCTAGTTCCCACAAAAGGAAAAATAAGAGGAATCGGCTCGTGCTCGTAAGGTACTCCTTGACCTTCTTGGGTCGATCGTGATATGGTCAAAAAGACATCCTTAAGAGGGATGGTGATCGGCACTTCTTTGTAGAAGAAGGTCGCATAAAGAAAGTTGTCTGAGGATTTAAAGCTTGGTTATCTGACGTGAGCCTACGGGTAATGATTCTTTAGCACTTGTTTGTGAATCTGACCCTATCGGAAGCACCATCCGGTTCTTGGTGCTGGCTCGATGGCGGTCATGACTAATCATGTTGCGTTTACCATACGATTCATAAGCGGAGGAAGCGAATCGGGATGAATCAAAACTCATATGGGAAAGCAGCGAGAAAGCTAATGTTATGTTTGTGGGGAGATGTAATCTTGATTCTAGACTACGGTTTTAGATTAATGTTGAAAGACACTTTTTATGTACCTTCGTTTAGACGAAACTTAGTTTTAAGTATCGTGTTTGGACATATGGCTTCTTTTGAAATCAAAAACAATGTTATTTCTTTGTTTCTTAATTGAATAAGGTTGGAGTCTTGTTATATATGTCGGTTATGTGGAAGTGTGTTTATCTCCCGATGACATATCATTAAACCATGCAATTTGAAAAATTTGTTTCTAGAGACCATTACCTAAGGAACCGGTCTTATGCATTGTGGCATAAGCGGCTTGGCCATATCTCCCCAGGATAGAGTAGAAGAGGTGATAAAGGCTAACATCACACTTTTTGCTCTTAAAAATGACTTAGAGACATGCGTGGAAACGTAGAGGTAAAATGGCAGATAAGAAAAGCTGCGATCAAGTTCGACTTTTTGGAGGTCATTCACAGATATAAGTGGACCTTATCACATTGACCTTGTGTAGAAATTTTTATTTCATCACATTTATTGATGACTATTCTCGATATAGTTATTTGTACTTGATTAAAGAAAAGGTGAGTCTCTTGACAAGTTGAAGATTTTTGGTGAGTCGAGCTTGAGTTAGGAAAAGAGTAAAGGTTGAATCGGCCAGAGTGGAAGTATTATCGCGGCGCATGGCGATACTGAGGGCGACAAGGGCGGGTCGCCCAGCTCTTGAGGATTACAGGATAGTGACACGATTCTTATGCTTGAAGTGCAGCAAAATGGTGTGTAGAAAGCGCAATAGCACTCTATGGAAATGGTAAGAATTTATGATTAGTGGAGACCAGGTACGGTTTTTTACGTAGGGTGAAGCTTTGAAAGCTGACTTTGTACATGCGAATCGTGTACTTACAAGGCTGTTCCCGCTTCGACTCCTTTGAGTTATGGTGGCGTAAGCACAACCAAACAATCTTAGGTTTGGGGATGTCTGCTTGAAGTGAAGTTATATAATCAGACATTAAGTAAGTTGGACCTGGTAACTGGGTTACTTTGTATCTTAGAGCATTGAAAGGGATATCGGTTATAATCCGTGGAGGCCTGAGGTGTGAAATCCTGAGACGACGAAGTTTTGGAGTTTGATGTGGCGAAGAAAGTAGCGGCTCTGAGGCTTTATTAGGGATAATAGTGCGTTGGGTAATATAGGTATCTTTATCTCCTCCCCATCTGAGATACTTGTGGAAACTCCACACACCGTGACCGACCTGTTGAGACTCGGGATCCTGTTTGTGGTTGTCCCCAATGAAGTTCATCCAGGCTCTCGGGTGCGGGATGCTGGCTGCACTCGATGCAGGGAGATCCTTCAGGGAGAGGCGATCGAAAGCTACCGCAGGACTACTTTAGTGCATATAGGAGAAAGCGAGACTAAGTGTGGTTCTATGGCTGATCCGATAACTTATGGAAGCTGTTTAGCATCTGCTGATCGGAGCGTAGTTTGGATCGATGAGGAGATGAAATTCAATCTATGAGGCATAATGGAGTTTGGGAACTTGTTGAATTGCACGAAGGTCATAGAGCCCGTTGGGCACACGAAAATGGGTGTATAAGACTAAAAGGGACCACTGAGGAAAGATTGAAGTTTAAGCCGGAGCGGTGGCCAAAGGTTTATTTCGAGAGAAGGTAGACTATGAAACTGACACTTTCTCGGTCTCTTCTAAAGATTCTTCGGAGTGATCATGGGTAGTTCTTCGTTTTCGGTGGAGTTCACGCGAGATGGATGTTAAAAGCGCGCTCTCAATGGAGACCTTAATGAAGAAGTCTATATGATGCGGCAGAAGGTTTGTGGCAAATGATTCGAGTGCGCTTGTATGTAGGCTGAAAAGATACATTTATGGTGCCAGCGAAGCTTGACAGTGGTACTTAAAGTTTCATATTGTGCTTCATATGGTTTGTTGAGAACAAAAGTAGATCGATGTATATCTTGAAAGGTCGATTGGGAGGAAATTCATTTTCCTTATACTACATGTGGATGATATCGCAACTGCAGCGGTGACGCGGATTTCGCTGCGTGAGGCAAGCGGATGTTGTCGAAAGAACACGATATGAAGGACCTTGGTGGCGTCTTTGTCACGGGCATTGTTGAGATTCGCAGGAATGGATTACCGCGGTATTGGGTTTATCACCGAGCATATGTTGATCTTATTTTAGAAAGATTGACATCACGACAATGTAAACGGGGAATTGCTCACGTACGTAAAGGTGATAAGTTGAGTGCATCCCGTGTCCTCATTCGGATTTTGAAGCCCCGAATGAAAAATGTACCTTATGCTAGTGCGCGGGGAATTATTATGTATGCTCAGTATGCCGCTGGGCGGATGTGCGCTGCAGCCGGAACTACAGGCGGATGTCGGTCGAATCCAGGGATCACGATCATTGGGTTCTTTGCCCGAAGGTTATGAGGTACTTAAGGGCCAGCTATGATTCCTGAGAACGTATTCGGGACCTCTGACTAGTTGGTATTCAGTTTAGACTTTCTTTGGCATTTGTCGGGATGAAAAAGAAGTAATACATAGAGTTACATCTTTAAGTTAGCGAGGAGGTGCGATGTCATGGAAAAGTGAAAACGAGAAATCAATAGCATCCTCACCATGCAAGCGGAGTTAGTAGCATGCTTTTGGTAGCTACTCAAGCAATTTGGCTCGAAACCTCGTGGGGAGTTGTGTCTTTGATTTTGTGGATAGGCTCATACGGTTGTATTGTAATGATAACTTTGGAAGTGTTGTTTGTGCGCAACTGACAAAGGTCTCGAGAATTACAAGCATGAGTGTACGACTATAAAGGAAAAAGTTAGGGCCGTTGACATTGCGATGGAGCATTTCAGCGAGATGATATGATTGCGGATCAGCTAACTAAAAGGCCTTCGCCCTTGTGTGTTTGATCGACATATCATTATGGGCTTAGAGTATCATGGGATCTTGTCTTGATTAGTGGGATTCATTTGAGTTTTATGTTGCTCTTTATGAAGTTTTGTATACGGTTTTAATTTACTTTTTGTAATATTTGAATATGTATCAACTCTTTTGCATTCAATGAGGTATTTTTGAATGTAGATTTATCATGAAGTTAGTAATATAATTGAAAAATCTCAGCATTATTGTAAACCTTGAGTGCGAGCTATGGGGCATCCTTGGCATTAGCCTTAAAAATATATCTTGTTACATAAAATCTGATTAATTATCCGAGATAAGACATATACATGTTCATTGGGACCATGATGAGAATTCTCCTAGTGACACAGGTTTGTGACACTTAAGGAGAGAGAGAATTTAGACTAACGAATGGATAACACGTGAGTATCACTCATTATGAGGTATTGTCCAGATTTGCTTAGCGCTCTATGCTCCGAATAATGTCGGTAAGTTGAACTTCGTGACCGTGAAAGCTCTGCGTGATTACATGCGATTCACGCCATGATTCGGTGTTCGAACTTTTATGGGATGGGATTGACCGTGAAACGGTCAGACGATATGAGGTCGCCTGCAGTTCTTGTTTCAATTAATATCGCCGAGAGTGGGAGAATGTAAGAATTTCTAATGTGGACTTTATTAATTGAGATCAGCTAAATTAGGTTGGTCTAATAAAGGTACGATATATGGGTTGCATCAGTCTAATATGCAGAACTGGCGAGGGTGTGAAATGAGAATCACGGCTGGCCGTGATGAGAGGGCAGTGGTCAAAACTCTATAAATAGCGCTCAAGTCCCTCCCTTAACCTTCTCTCTACCATTTTGCATTTTTACTTACGTGAGCCCGGAGAGAATTTCACACTTGCCCTCTTACGCATTGTAAGTGGCAGTCTCATTAGGCAGTGTATTCCACGAAGGGGATAAGGAGGAGAAGACGAGATCGTATCTGAGTAGTCCTCGCTAATTCCGCATCAAGACCACATTCCAAACGGTATGCATTGTTGTGTTTGTTTAACGCTATGATGATTTAGGCATGGCAATTTCCATGGCCGGCAGGGCTAACGGAATATCTGCAACATTCTACATAGGCATAATGGAGTGAAACCTAAAGCTGCGGAAATAAATCGAGATAGTTGGCTCTTATGAAATTATTCAAACAGCACCTCAAGTAATAAAGGAAGTGCTGATACTATAAATAATATGATATTGTCAGCTGATACTATAAAAAAACAAGGCAACGCAAAATCAAAGTAGTTTAGTTCCTATGAGATTTTCTAGATTGCCTTGCCATTTGATTTCCTTTACTAGCAATTTCCTTACAGTAACATTACACCAGACATGGCAAGTTTCTGCCACAAAATACCTGATAATGCTCCAGAATGCCACGTTTTGAATGAATCACAAGATTAAAGCAAAACTTGCAATTGCGTCCCCAGCGATCAATGGAGTTCACATCGGCTCTTGAAAGGAGGACAACAATTTCTTCTTAACCTTCACGAACTAAATGGAGTGCTGTTCTTTTATCATAGTCAGCCAGATTGGCTTCAACTCCTTTCTTCAATTCTTGTATTACACCTCCTTTATCACCCTTACTAGAGCAGTGGAGAAGCAGATGGCCATGGATCTGGTTTGTGGTTGCATCTTCTGTTGAAAAGTGGAACTTCATTTCTACTTTGAATAACACCATAATCAATCCTTTTAAGTTCATCTTAAATAC
Source organism: Tetrastigma voinierianum (assembly GCA_016808115.1). Lineage (NCBI taxonomy): Eukaryota > Viridiplantae > Streptophyta > Magnoliopsida > Vitales > Vitaceae > Tetrastigma > Tetrastigma voinierianum. The sequence goes on from JAEQBH010002606.1 coordinate 191,296, forward strand.
TACGCAACTATTATGCTCATATTCTAAAATTTTTAGCAATGATTTCTCTGTTTTCTGGCTGAATTCCGTAAAACAAATGGACCGATTAATTGCTAAGGTCCTCTGAGAAAGGTGAGTTCCTTTTATGCATTTTGAACAACACTTTATCTGCATTCACTAAAAAAAGTATAGAACCATTTCTACAATTAAATCTTCATAATATGATCTATCAAGTGGCTCTTACGCTGATTTTCCTAGGCTGTCATCCCACACTTGGTAAATTTATTACTAAAAACTAGTAGCATCGGGAGCATTTGCGGTCTTTTCCTTTTTCTTTCGTTTTCCATAGAAACAAACATCCAAATTAACAAAACAATTCAAACAACCAGGTTATACCATTGCCAAGTGTTGATTCGAACCAAAACACATATATACAAGGTATAACTTTGCTCTGAGGACTATTATCTAATCCGGCAGCGGCATATAAATTGTTGAGTGAGACCAAATTACATATACACAAGTTTATACCACAATTACCAAAGGACTATGAATTAATCCCCGGCAACGGCGCCATAAAACTTATTGATCTTATACTATATAAACCAAAAATTCTCCTAGAGTAAATCATTTTTAAATTTTGGTTTGAGTGATGTGCGAAGTGCAGTCGACAAGTAATAAAATGGATTTAGAATCGAGATGCTCCCGATCCCACACGAGATCTCGAAATTTAAAATCAACTACGACTACTCGAGCTTCATATGTTTGGACCATAGTAGTTGGTGCATCGGCAATAAGTGGGATTATACCTAGTCAAGGAAAATAAATGAACAATCAAATGAACTGAAATATAAAGAATGAAGAATAATAAAATTTTCAAGAAAAGAAATGGACACTGAATAATTATCTTTCAGAGAACACATCAAGGGATACTACTATAGTGAAGTATCAATTCCTGTAGTTAATGATGATAAAATTTCTTGATTATTTCAGGTTTTTAAAATCTGTCCAAGGTGTATAGCAGTGCAGCTGGATCTCTCCACACTCCACATTTCATTATCTAATTCTTACCTGATTCTTTCGAAGTCAGAGAATGGGATAACTACTTTTAAAAGGGATTTCCTAAATGCAGGTATTTTTCTTTTTTGCAATACTTCATACCCATTTTATGGGTTGTAAACCTTAGCTCCCAAGTTATCGGTCGAAGCAGGATATACAACTTCCGGGTGCACGTCCTCGAAATTAGAATAGATCACCCTCTCCTTGGTTAGATCTAAAAGCTAACACGGGGATTATGGCCTCCTTATCCAGAATTGAGATTGACTCTTTGCTTGTTTAGTGTGCTGGTTGACTCGTTCTTGATTTCAAGTGAGAGAGAGTTTATCGAAGTAAACTTACAAAGCTCGATAGATCTCTAATAGCGGAGTTAATATACCTTGAAAATGTACATTACTCTCGGGAATGTCTTCCCACTGTAATCCTTTATGAGGACCTCCTTGAAATCGAGCAATGAAAGCGGATCTTAAACGGGTATAAAGCGATATTCGAGATATCCCAAAACAATAAACCCAAACTAGAAGTAAATTCATAAACCGAAATTAACAAGTCGAACGACACAGAAAGGATAATTTCCACTATAGCATTCACGTAATGGAAGTTTGAACTCAACACTCAATTACACGATACAAGATCTTCCATCGATAAGAATAACTCCAACTGAACTAAATGACCTGGTAATTGTCCAAACTTCAAGCATTCCAGTAGTAATTTGAAAAGAATTAAATTTCGATTCACTTATAACCTAAACGATAACATCCGCATCCAAAATAAAACTAAAATAAAAGAAATGGAAAATTTAATCTACCTAAAACGACTAAAAAAAAAGTAAAATAAAGAAAAGAAAAGAGAAAAGAAATAAAAATGAAGCCTTAGTTACCCAGATCTCTCTTCTCGCTTCGCTCGCGACTTACTTTCCTATTCGGTAGCCGTATTTATGTGGTTTCAATCAGCCTCAACTCCCAATGCATCTGCCAGGATTTCAGAGTGGATCAGCTCCGCGTTAATGCCTCAAGTCGCGACCTCAAACTCTCGTCGCTGACAGCCTTCCAGCGTCGCGCGATTATCGATTCATGTCACGACATCTACTTAAGTCTATGCAGCTTCTTCTGATGTCTTCTGATGTCGCGACATCGATCCCTTGCCGTGACATCACTTAATGCCTTTGCAAGTTTCGATTCGTCGCTCATGATGTCGCGACATCAATCTCTTGTCGCGACATCAGCTCAAGTCTTCTATAGTCTTCAAATGGTTGTTCCTGATGTCGCGACATCAATATCTTGTCGTGACATCAACTTAATGAACTGCAGCCTTCAACTGATTTCATCTGATGTCGCGACATCGATCTCTTGTCGCGACATCACTTCATGCCTCTGTAGGTTACACTGGTTATTTTCCTAATGTCGCGACCTGCATCAAATTTCCTTCAATTTTCCTGATGTCGCGACTGACCGGATCAGGTGAATCTCAAAACCGTATCAATGAATCACCCGCTTGCTTCAATTCGCCTCCGCCATTCAATCGCACTCTTACTCCAATTTATTAATGCATTTTTCTACGCTTTTTCTTCTTTCTTCTATTCTCTCCCCGCTAATAACAAATTGGCAGTTTCTTCATATCTTCATAGTAATTGTCCTTTAGTATGAAAATCACAGAAAATGGACTAAAATAGATGACTTTAGCTCATCAAACTCCCCCAAACTTAAAATTTTGCTTGTCCTCAAGCAAAGAAAAAGAAAGAATTGTTTGTCCTCAAACAAAAAGAAATTTTTAAGGACATTTTTCTGATTTGTTTTGCAGTAGAATACAATTCAATTGAAATACAAGGAATGCATAGTTTTTTGTACATCTAGCTTCAAAGTTCAAATCAAGGTTAATTTCTACTTTCTCCAGTATGCAAAACCAAATTGTTGAAATTGTTTTACAAACAGTGTAGTTAATTGATCCTGCTGAAATGTAAGTTTTTCTTTCTTATATCCTGCATGAGTCAATCAACCATTAGAGAATTTTCACAATATAGATCTTTTCCTGATTTTTTTTTTTTTTAAACTCCATAAGCTTGTTGTTCATATTGATCTCCACTAATGTAGGTGATTCCAACCTTCAAGATCAGTCGCCTGGGCTTGTAATATTAGGTCAAAATGGTAGGATGAATGGGAATTTTATGCTAAGATTACTATTATTCCTTTCCTTTGTAATTCTTCCTACATACGCTCTTTCTTTCCTTGTAGTTTCTTTAATAACTCCCCAACTCATGTTCGGGGATATCATCTAATTTTCTTCTATTCGAATCAGATGCTCCCACTCCTCTCAGACCAAACTGGGAATTTTTTTTATCACTCATCTGAACAAGTATATGTTTTGCCCTTTAGGCTTAACACTTCAGCCAACTTGGGTTAGTAGTCCCAGCTTAATTGTGATGGTATTAGTGGTACTAGGTGTTGAAATACCACTAAGAACTTAATGTGTTCAAGAAGAGAGTTAGCCACAAGACAAAACCTATTCCCTTAACCTTCCTTTATGCTATGTTTTTCTGATTCAGACCTTTTCTTTTTCATTCCCTTTTTCTGTATTTTCTCCTTTAGTTCCTCAAAAATAAAAACTCCCCCAAACTTTATTTCTTCCTCTCCTTTTGAATTCTCTGGTAATCATAGGTTCTTTTGGAGTTTTGATTCTTTGGGATGGGTTTGTAAACTTGTTGGTTTGTTTTTAAGAATAAGGCTTGTTTTGGCTCAATTTATGGAACTAAGGTATATGCGTCACAGATATATCAGGATGGTTTAAAATGGCTCAAACTTTCCAAGAATGGCCTGCATCATTTCGTGTTGGTTGTATCACCTAGGATTTCGCCTTGATCAATAATCTAACAAGTTCTAGAATTTGAGTTGATTAACTGTGATTTTCCCTAAAGACTTCTTGACTCATACCAGATTATGAGAATTCAAAGATGTTATTTCCAACAGGTTTCTTGACTCACTGTTCATACTACAAATTCAAAATAATTGTTTTGTTCTGCCAATTGTGTAACCAATCCTATTCTGAACTCATCAGCAAAATTTCCAGTCAATTGTGCAATTTTTGTGTCTCAATTAAATTGCATTTGTTTGCCGTTCAGCACTTATTCAGCAGTTCACATCTTTATTCTATCTATTGTCAGTATTAACTACTTCACTAACTCACAAAATGACATTTCAGCATTTTTGTTCAAGAGCCAATTCTACTGTGATTCTACTATCAACCAGAGCAACAAGCAACCCAATTGAACTCAAACAATATCAAACAAATTTCTGATTTTATTAGTGATTTGTTGCAACGGTTTAGAACAACAGTATAGGAAAGGGGGGAATGGATTGACAACTCCATGGATAAGTCTATTTTTTTCTTTTCTGCTTCCGAGTGTAAATATTTGGGGGATCCAGGTCAAGGGTATCCAATGTTGGTTGGAATTCTGGAATATTCACTTCCACCTTCCTCTTCCCCTTAGCATCCTCTTTTTCAGTCTGCTCTTCCTGTACCAATTCGTTTGTGAGATCCACCTTCTTGTTCAGCTCATCCTGTCTCATTCCAAGTGTGTTCATGTTTTTCTCCAGTTTTGTCATGACCTCCAAAAATTTTGACAGATTGTTGTTGATCAAATCCAGGTTCTCCAGCCAAATCTTTCTCCGATAAGCGTCGTTGTCATCTAACACCTTATCTCTTCCTTCCATCTTTTTTTCAAAATCCTTCAACAAGGACAAATAAAGGAACTTGAATCCATTGATGTTCTCCTTGTTCCGTTGCTTCAAGGCCCCTTTCTTTACTAGTTCCAAGAGTTGATTGTCTCTGTTAAATTGGTTGTTATAGAACGCTTCGTGACTGAGCTGCAACTTCTTTAACAGATCCCTATCTCTCTTCTCCATTTCTTTTCTGAAGTCTTCTCCCTTGTTGTCAAGCAATTCTTCATCCTGCTCTTCTTTCTTTCAATTCTTCCGAGCCTCTTCCCTTCCTTTCAATTCTAATTCGAACTTTTCCTCTCTTCTCTGTAGTTCCTCCTCCCACTGCTGATCTCTTCTTTTTAATTCTACTTCATATGTATTATCTCGAAATTGCTATTGGATACTCCACCTCTTTTCTCTTTCTTCCATCCTCGCTTGCATCGAGAGAGCATTTTACGATCAAGATTGTTCTCTTAGCCCCCTCAGCCTCCTGCTCTCTCGAATGTTCCGCTTTGCCTAGGTGAACTAGCTGTGCATGGAGAAATCCATGGGCTTCCTTCATTCACCCCTTCACATCCAAATGCTAAAAAGTATTAGTTTCCAAAAGGAACTTCAGTTTCTTCTTGTCTTCACGGGCTTCTTCTCTCGCTTTAATCAACACCCCCTTTTCTTTTAGTCTCTTCCCTTGCTCACTCCCGTCGTAGGAGTGCATGTCAAAGGGACTTCTTCTTCTGTTTCCCAAGCTCCCTTCACCCCCAAATTTTAAACATAGGACTGTTATTGTGTTGCCGCGAGGATCACCCTCTCTTATTTCCTTCACGGTACCTCATCGGTCTCAATTATTATTCCTACATCGATTTTGTACCCTCTCGTATTATATTATAGCATAATCGCTTCTCGCTCCACTCGTGCTCAAACGCTTTGTTGGAACCACACAGGCACAAGAAATAGGAACCATACCTTAGCCTCATGAGGCTTCTGCTCAGTGGTTTTTGGTCCTCCTTTCTCTCGTCTCGCCTGCGCTTCCCACTGCTGGAGCTGGGCAATCTTCTTGAGATTTGGGTTTTCCAAGAGCTTTTTAAACTTGGACCCGTGCTTGTGCCCTGCCATTCTATAAGCTTCATTAATGGCCTTGGCTCCATATGGCACCCACACTCCTCTGACGAATACGGTGTTGTCTTTCCTACCGACTAGATTTGAATAAAATTCCCCACCATTGCGATACCGACTTTCGATGTGCGCAGAGCTCCCCAACCTTCATATTCTAATCATTTCCTCAAGCGGAGTAGTGTGGTTTCACCTCTTCGCTACGAACCCTTTCTTGGCATAGTGCTCTTCCAAATGGAATGCTTCTCTCGACACGAATCTTCTAATTTCTTCTTCTCTTGCTTTTCCCCTTTGCCCTTGTTCGCCTTTCTTCGTGGCCGCTGCGCCTCCGATGCTCTAAGAGGTAATTTTTTCCACCGGTTCTTCCCGTCGGATTTCTTCTTCATGCACATGTTCTCCATGATTTCTTCCAGGTTAGGGACCAGGTCTGAGATTTCGCCATTTGAAACAGAAGGAAAGTTTTTGAAGATTTTGAGAACTAGGGTTTTCAGGAATTGAGAATCAGAAGAGAGGGAGGATGATCGGTTTTTGGAATTTTGAGTGGAAGTGGGAAAAATTTCTCCAACCGTTGCAATTCAATCAAATTTATGTGGGCTAATGATTATTTCATTAAATTTAACATGTCGCGACTTCAATGCCAAGTTGAAACTATATGCTATCATTTAAAATTAGGGCTAACTTTAAATCTGCCAGCTGGCAAATTTTCCTATTATGTCGCGACATAAAATTTCTTGTCGCGACAAACTCAACCTTTAGTGGGACAAGTCATCCCTTGGTTGTGACAGAAATTATTTCCTCTGTGTTAAGATGTCGCGACAACTCCCTTCGAAGAATTTGTCTTGCCGCGACCGCTTCTTCTTCACATCGACCGAAACACGACATCACCGTTGTCGCGACTTAGTCCGTACTGCTCACACTCACCGAATTTCAGATCGCATTTAATTCCTTATCAAATCTCAAATCCCCAGCATTAAAGAAATCAAATTCACACAGCAATTCACACATATTTCTATTTACTTCTCACAGAATTTATATATAGGGCAAAGAATGCTTCCCTATTTTCTTTAAATCCTTCCTGTGAGTTGCTGCAGTTATCCTGAAATTTACTCTTCCCTCCTTTCTTCGCCTTTTTGTACGAGCATTCTGCAATATTGACAGAAATGATTTAATTAAACAAAAATCAATTCCTATATTAATAGCTAATAAATCAAAATGAATTCTAATAAACTCAAATCAAAATCGAAATTAAAATTTTCTCTAGCGGGTCAGCCCCATTAGTCGCTTCAATTTGAGTCCTTACCGACTTGTCGCTTTGATTCTTCTTCTTTCAGATAACCGGAGCTCTTCCATTCCTTCTTCCTCGCTTAGATAAGCTTCATCATTCATCGACTAATTCTTCTCCAAGATCCGCCCCACGTCACCGCCCAAATGTATTGCTTGACACCACCGTATGGCCTAATTCCCATTTGATTTCAACTTCCCCGAACAATTTCGCCTAGAATTAAACAAGAGGAAATTGCCTCTCACGCTTCTCCAACTCTTTCCTCGTGATCCTTTAACCGCTTATTTCTTTGTCTATCTCGAGGATTTTGTTACGAATACAGCTTCATTTCTCAATTCTTCCGCTCGCATAAATGGAGTAATCTCTTCCTTGCGCTTTAAAATCAAGTTCAACTTCTCGATGGCCTACATCAGCTTTGTATTCCAATCTAAGAGGTAGGTGACATGGTTTTTCAAACAATCGTACGGGGACATTCCAATGGGAGTTTTGTATGCAAATCTCGTAAGCCCACAAGGCATCATCAAGTTTGAAGACCAATCCTTCCTCGCTGAAACACAAATTTTTTCAAGTATTCTGGAATTCCGTGAAATTCTCTGTCCATCGTCCGGGGATGATATGTGACTTCATTTGATATGTCATCCATACTGCCATATGAGTTTTGCAAATATCTTGTTTTGCAAATGGCTTCCCATCACTAATGATGAAGTTCCGGGGTGTCCCAAATCGCCAAATATTTTTTAAAAGCCCACAACTGAATAAGTCAAACTAAAATGTCATCATTCACCATCAGAGTTATAATCATGAAAAGAGAAAAAATGTTGTTCCAAAACACGGTAACATCCTATTATAAATCTATTCTCATATTATCAAAGATTCAGATCGTACCATTATACCTCTAAATACTTATTTCGCCGGGCCGATATTTCCAATCTTTTTGGCATCCGCTGCCACACTTAACCCATTCAAAGACAAATCAAGATAAATGTGGGCCAATAAAATCCGTGATCGGTATATCTCATGAATGCCTTTCTCCCCAAAAGTACTCATACAGCATGCAATACATTCACATCCAGAATCTTTCCTCATCATTTTTCTGCCATCGCTTCACAATCTGGTGGTCGTTTGATAACCCCCCGAGGGTTTTGTACTTGCTCTCAGCCTGAAGCCCCCCCTCCTCCACCATAAGAGAGATTCTCACGATTCTCGTCAAGATAATAAATGGTAGGTTAGTATTCAGTTTGAAATGGTAGTTTCTGCTTCTCACCCAAATACTTAACCTCCTCAAAGATCATAAAATTGAAACACAGAATCCTCAAAGACTTTCAATAATTCCCTTCGATCGCCTCTATCTCATGGGCGCATGTCTTCTTTTCGCTTCTCCATCCGTGCATAACGGCGCCCAACTGCCTCCATGGTCATCCTGCCACCTCTTAATCCCTTTCCTCTCAAGAGCTTCCTCTTGAAAACTCCTAAGGAGTTTTCTATATCATTTAGCCAAATCCTCATCGCATCTCTCGCCTCAAAGATTCTACGCTTGAATGCTCCACAAAGATGAAGCATCACTGATCCTTTTTGATATATCATTAAAGGCATGATATACAATGTCCATCCGAGTCTTCAAGTCTATCCCATGGATGGACATTTCTTAACCGCTTAAATCTTTCCTAGCTACGTAGAGGCTTCTATCTTCCCCATCAAAACACAATGATTTCTCTCTCCTTCTCTCCGAAGAGTGATCATGGAAAGAATCTACCTGGGCAGCTCTACCACTCCTCCCAAGTGTCAATGATCCATATGGTAAAGACTCATACCATGTAGCCACAGATTCTAGAGAGAATGAATAGATGCAGTTTTGATGACTCGGCCCCACCCCATTCAACTTCAATCAGATAGCCATCTCGGTGAAATCTTCCAGTGCTCGTTTGGGTCCCCAAGTGGGATGGCCAAGAATTGATGCCGCTGACCATTGTAATCGCACGGGCTTCGCTCGTTATCGCATCAACTGCAGAAATATCGATCAGCAGAGTATTCATCCCGACACTGTCTCCAAATCCCCATCAGGTCTCGTGATCGGAGGTCTTCGACCGCTTCTCTATGCTCTTTCATTTGATCCCGCTTTCATCCGCCGAAGCCGGCTTTCCGCTTTCTTTTATCTTTCAAGCTTCGAGTGTTTTCTAATTCAGACTACTGAATCGACGTTGTTCTGTTTCCTATGCATTAAACTTTTGTCCCTGAAATCAAAACATTCTTACATTAATAGGATTAGTCTGGTCAACAAATATTTTCAATGTGATTTGTTAAAGGTTAGTGGCTAAAAATAGCCACCGCTGAAGTTTTATTTTTGTTCTTTTCCTTAAATGTCCAAATTAGCATTTTCTTTCTGTCAATATTGATTTAATAAATCTATTCATCCCGCAACGGCGCCATAAAACTTATTGATCCAACCAAACATATACAAATTTATAAACACTCCTACCAAAGGACTATTATCTAATCACTCTGCAAGAACGGCGCCATAAATTGTCGAGTGAGACCACCAGAGATATGTTTATACCACAATTACCAAAGGACTACATGAATTAACTCTTGCAATGCGCCATAAAAACTTATCGATCTTATACTATATAAAAACCAAAAAATCTCCCAGAGTAAATCATTTTCAAATTTTGGTTTTGGTCCCATATTCCAAGTGCAATGTGTCTGATGTATAGACAAAATGGATTGAAAGTCTAGATATCGATCCCAATGTGATCTTCGCAATCAAAATCAACCACCCCACTTACTCGAGCTTCAGTACTATTCGACCATAAATGAGATTGGTATCCATTTAATGTCGAATTATACTAATTCAAGGAAAATAAATGAACAATCAAATGAACTGAAATATAAAGAATGAAGAATAATAAAATTTTCAAGAAAAGAAATGGACACTGAATAATTATCTTTCAGAGAACACATCAAGGATGTCACTATATGAAGTGCATCACCTCGTAGTTAATGCCGATAAAATTTCGACTATTTCGTGTTTTTAAAATCAATTAAGGTGTATATAGCAAAGGCAAATGATCTTCTCCACACTCACATTTCATTATCTAATCCTACTCGATTCTTTCGTCAGAGAACACAATTACTTTTAAAAGGGATTTCAAACTGCATTTTTCTTCGGTAATACTTCATACCCATTTTATGGACTCAAAACCCTAGAATGCCATTCGCTACAAGAGACAACTTCCAAGTTACATCGCCTCGAATGAATAGATCACCCTCTCCTTGATTAGATCTAAGCTAACACGGATCGGGCCTCATCATCCGACCGAGGTGAACTCTTGCTTGTTTAAATTGATAACTCGTTCAACTCGTTTCGATTTCAAGTGAGAAGGAGGATTTATCAAGTAAACCCTATAAAGCTCAATATCCCACAGAAGGTTAATATACCTTCAAAGAAATGGCATTACTTCCTCGTGAATGGCCTCCCCGTGTCACCAGGACTCTTGAACGTATAATGAAAGCGCATCTTTAAACGGTATGAACCATATTCATCCCAAAACAATAAACCCAAACTAGAAGTAAATTCATAAACTCGAATTGAATGTCATTGAACGATCACAGAAAGATAATTTCTTACTACAGATTCACGTAATGGAACCGAGTTCCCCAATTATCAATTACACGATACAAGATTCCTCCATCATAAGAAATAATCGCAAATTGAACTCGAAACAAATAATTCCAAAATTTGTCTCGAACTTGCATTCCGTAGTAATTTGAAAAGAATTGAATTCTCAGATTCAAATTTTCAAATTTCAAAACGATAACATCCAGATCCAGAAAATAAAACGAAAATAAAGAAATGAAAATTAATCTATTCTAAAACGACGAAAAAAAAAAAGAAAATAAAGAAAAGAAAGAGAAAAGAAAATAAAAAATGAAGCCTTAGGCTACCCAGATCTCTCCTTCGCTTTCGCCCGCGACTCTTACTCTTCCTATTTTGTAGTCACAGATGAGTGTATTTCTCAATCAGTCTCTAATCCCAATGCATTCGGTCGTGGATTTCGTGAGTGGATCGCCCAAGTTATCGCTCGTCACACCAATCCCCGTCAGCGATTGCTTCATGTCGCGACATCGATCTCGCGTCACGACATCTACTTAAGCTCCATGCGCTTCTTCGATGTCTTCGATGTCGCTACATCGATCCCCGCTGCGGATATCGCCATCGCCTTTGCAAGTTTCGATTGGTCGCTTCGCGATGTCGCGACATCAATCTCTCACGCTGGCGACCGCCAAGTCTTCTATAGTCTTAAATGGTCGTTCTGATGTCGCGACATCAATATCCGTCGCGGACATCAACTTCAATGAACCGGCGTTCCTTCAACCGATTTCATCCCCTCACGCTCGACATCAACTTTGCCGACATCACTTCATGCCTCTCGTAGGTTGCACTGTTATTTTCCCGATGTCGCGACCGTGAATCGGATCAGGCAACCCTAAAACTCGTGATCAATGAATCACCCGCCACACCCGCTTCCGCCATTCGACTCCGCCATTCGACTGCACTCTTACTCCACTTATTGCTGCATTTTTCCACTGCTTTTTTTCTTCTTTTCTTCTATTCTCCCTGCTAATAACAAATTGGTGAGTTTCTTCATATTTCTGCAAAGTAATTGTCCTTTTTTATATGAAAATCAAGCAGAAAAATGGACTAAAAATAGATGACTTTTAAGCTCATCACCAAGAAAAAAAAAAGATAAAAGAAATGAAATACTACCGTGGGAGGCTAAGTGAAGAAGGTCCTAACCTCCATGGAAGTAGAACTGGCCGCAAGGTCAACGAGATCGTAGAATTAAACCGCCCTCTCGTTGTTCGAGGGAAAAAATGTTGCAGAGATGAGACATCAAGCTTATAAACTTAGCGGGTGACAAGCCATATGGAACAATCCAAATACGGAGGAGATATCTAGTGTTTTATGTCTTTTTCATTCAACATGATAAACTTGAACTTTGTTTTGTTCGTTTAAATCGAATTAAAGGTCCGATTGGTTGCCGAGAACTCGGGGAAAGTGAAAGGAAACGAGAAGTTGCAATCTCCCACTTTCCGTGTTTTTTTTTCATCCATGGTGAGTCGAATTTTTCTTCGTTTTCCTCCCACGCTGAGCAACCAAACTAAGGTTAAGAGAAATTCTATTTACACCCCAAGAATTTCTCTATACACCCCATATCACACACAATCCATTTTTACACCCCATCTCTAATGGGGTGTATAGAGAAATGGATGGAGTGTAAATAGAATCTCTTGAAGGTTAAAGCTTTTTCTTCTTCCTCTTTTTTCTTTTCCTTTTTTTGGCGGGATTTTTATTTGCCAACATAAATGGTACGACGTCATTTTTCAATTACTCATCTTTATCATTAACTAGTGACGTCAGTCTAACTTGTTTTGTTAACATAATAATTGTTACTAAAATTTAATAAAACTCAATTCCAACGGTGGATGAAATAATTGAGTTCTTCTAATTTAATCTAAGATCTCGTAGTTTGACTTCGAGACGCAGCTTACGTTTACGACAGAAGTGATCGCTCTTATGGTCAATTCCGACTCATATAAGATTTAGTCTGAATACGATATGACTTAAATGTGTCTTCCATGTGTACATGAATCCACTCAAAACAACTTATGATTTGAACAAAAATAAATAAATAAATAACAATCTCAAGTTGAATATGTGCTTATAACATACTTGGATTAACTTCGCTTTTTAACTTTTATCAAAATTATACAATTATGAATTTACAAGTCAACTTATTAAGCATTATTCTAAAGCTAATTAATTTTATTTATTTTATAGATATAAGAATAAACTGCCTTTTTGATATCAATTACCAAACTAACAAAGGACAAATAATAATCATAATATTAATAGAGTGTTTCCAATAGTCAAAGTACTATAACCACCAATTGATTTTTACCATTTACCAATCTCTAATTACTCACATATCTATTTTATTCTTTGGATGAAAAGAATGGATAGTTTGTATTTTTTTAACAAAATTTTATCTCTTATTTATAATATTTTTTAAATACAAATTCTTATTCAATTTTTTTATATTTTTTTTAGATAGATCAACTTTTGAATCAGGTATAACTATATCACAAGCTCATGTTTCTACAATCTTAATCTACATTTAACTAGAAATATGCTAAAGTATCCATTAAAATGGTCAGTTTATTATTAATGAAAACATATCTAAAGTTCATTGAGCTTAGAAGGATCAAATAAAATAAAATATTTAGACCATTTCAATTAGGGTCATATGTACCACTGCATGTTTCAGCCTAAAAAAATACGATGCTGCTATACTATTTGTAATCCTTTACTATCTCAGGAGTCTCTTCTCTGTTCATATGAGGATTAGTCTAAATATAGTATAGCTAAAAAGCACTTACTGTATGCACACAAACCCATTCAGGACATGAATACATTCAAGACACCTAACCCTATACCCCTCCCCCTTCCTATGCCAATCTAAACTCTTACTACTTGAGGCTAAAGTCTTAGCGGCAAATTAAATACTTAAAGCAACTCCAATGGCCTAAATTTAGGCTCCTACCAAAAGCACAAATTGCTTTTAGAATTTAGACCTTTTGTTTTTTTTTATTTTAGCATGACTTATATATGAAAGTTTAAAATTTTCTTATGAATAGAAAAAGAGAAAATATTTTTCTTTTTCCATCTAGAAAAAACCATTTTTTAAAGGGAAAACTATATTTTAAAAAATATTCCTAAAATATTCTAAAATATTTAAAACATAGCAGAATATAGAATATTTCAAAACAATACAATCTATTTTTGTATCATTAATTTTATATACAATTATTTTTAAATAAATTATACACACAATTTTTATCATAATAATTTTTTCATTTTTCATACTTAATACTATTAAACCTTATTCAGCATTCAACCAATTATCTCAAATTTGCTTAAAAAAATTAATAGATTTCCAAAATAAATTAGATATGCAAACAGAAAAATATACACAATTTCAACAATCTTAACTATTTAGGACTAATCAGTCAGAAAATTTAAATAATGTAAGAATAACCCGTTGATTTATATTTGCATCTATTTTACTCAATGAAAATTGGAACATATTTTTTTTCATTATAATGTCACCATAATTTTCAGCAAAAACGAAAGTACAATGATAGAAAAATCCACTGCACCTGCCACCTAAATTTGAAATACTCCACTAGCAATCATGGGAAAAAGATTAACAAAAATATAAAATTAAAATTTTATATTCTATTATTTCACTCCAAAGTGGTAATGTTCATTCTGGATGTTTTGGAAGACAGCTCCTCAATATCACCTTTTAAAGTTGCATCACTTGATGTAATCCCACTGTTAGACCATGTTGTTCGGAGAGGGGCCATAAGCCAAATCCCAAATATTTGGGATAAGTGGGGACGTGAAGATCCATTTCATGCACGTGAAAGCAGGAATGGACTGGTGCGAATGGGTCAGCAGTAGTTGATATTTTCCAATATTTTTATTTCAAGAAGGTTGTATTATGTTTTGACGTATAGGCATGCTCTGCTTTTAGTGGTGCTGCAGTTAAAGTTGTGGCTACTTGTTTTTCTTTTTATTTCGGTTTGAAGTGTACGTGGTTATGCTATTTAAGCAGCCAAGAATTATTAAGGATTATTATGCAAGTTTTATTCCTGTTCTTGGTGGTCTTGTTCTCACCCGAAGAGAACTATTTTATGCCTTACAATTCTTGCTACTGACTGGGACCTATCATTTGTATCAGAGCAAGGCATAAATGGCAACTAACAAAGAGAGAATAGAGCACTTGGAAGCGGGACTTGGTGGAGTACAAGAGGGGCTACATAGGCTAGAGCTCGGCATGGCCGACCGGCTTCATCATGTGGAAGAAACTCTCAACCACCTCTCCGATGTCTTGCTTGCAACCCAGGAGAATCCCACCCGTGGAAACCATTACCGAGAAGGCAACGAGGGAGGACGACTGGTTGTATCCTCTAAAACAAAAACCGACACTTCTCGATTTTCAGAGATGATCCGACGGAATGGTTCAACTCGTAGAATCAATTTTCACATCCATCACGCCCTCAAGCCCGTATGTTTTTCGCCTCCTACCACTGAGGAGAGGCCAACTACCTATGGCAAGGATTTTGCGACATTCCAGAAGTCGGGCGCGTGCTCGTGGATGAATTTTCGAGGATGAACTCGCTCACTTCGGGCCTTCTGAGTGCGAGAACTTTGACGGCACTCGAGGGTCGATGCATCTAGTTCACAGAATACCGTGAGGGAATTTGAAAGCTCTGGGCAATCGAAAGGAGGTCGACGCAACGAGCTCTTGTAGGAACTCGCGGTGGTTTAAAGAAGAACATCTCTGCATGTATACTGATGTTTAAGCCTCGACCTTAAGAGAAGCAAATCAGTTTAGCGAGAATGAAGGGATGATCAATCGCTGCACAAAGGAGGTCAAGACTCGCACTCACCAATGCGAGCCCCTAGCTTCCTTCCATTTAATAATCGAGCAACACCCCCAACTCCCGTCCCACCCGCGAGGCGACTTAGCCGGGAAGAAATGCGTATGAGAAGAGCCCAAAATTTATGCTTTCAATTGTAATGACCGCTTTTTATCAAGTGACAATAAATAGTCGAGGCCACGAATACTCAAGGTTGAAAGCCGCGTGATAAGGGCAACCTGTTACGCGATGATGTCACCGAAGAACAATCCGCTGATGAGAATCACGCATGGGCCTCCGAACCGAAATTACGCTGCATGCACTAAATGATGGACAGCTCAAACCATGCTTAATCACAACCAAAATCGCGCCAAGACGCCATCAGATACCGATAGGCGATCGACCACAATTCCTCATTAGTGAGCATATGGCCAATCTCGTCATGTTTCACGGCAGTACCTACTCAACCCTTCACAGTCAGAGTTGCTAATGGAGAAAATCTCAAATGTCAAGGGAGGTTTAAGGAGGTACAAATCGATTTACACGGCACCATTTTTTCATTAACCCATTATTCCTTACCTCTCACAGGGTTAGATGTGGTTTTGGGAATTCAATGGCTTGAAAATCTTGGTTCTCAGGCGTAGATCGAGGAAGCTAAATCCTTGAGTCTGTGGAAAACCAAACTAAGAAATTGATGGGCATCGACGTGAAAAATATCCGCCACATCAATCAGATAACCAAGGAATTGCCTTAGGGCCATGCTCTATTTGTCAGGTGCTCACAAGGCTCAAACAGAATCCATACCGCAGCTGCTCATCCAAGTTTGCGAGTTATCATAGAATTTTCATATTTGTTCATTGAGCCTTCAAGATTACCACCAACACGAGAGGTTGACCACGGCATTACCCTTAAGGAAGGAACCGAATCGATTAATGTTAGGCCTTACAGATATGCGCACTATCAAAAGAACAAGATCGAGAAGCAAGTCCAAGATATGCTGTAATCCGGGCTTCAGGCAACCCAAAGACTAAATTTCTTCTCGTCACCAGACATTAGTAAAAAAGAAAGATCGGAACTCATGATTATATGATTATCGCTACCAACGCCGTGAACCGGCTAAAGACCAATTTTCTCGACTCACGCTGGATCACATGTCGATGAACTCTATGGAGCTCTATTTTACCAACTTGATCTCGAAAGGTGATACCACGTACTTGTTAAACCATGTGATATCCATAAAATCGTTTTCTATTAATGGGCATTACGAGTACTTACGTATGCCCTTCGGCTTATGTAACGCACCTTCCACATTTCAAGCCATAATTTAGAACTCCATCTTTCGACACATCAGCCTTCGAAATTCATATTAGTTTTCTTTGATGATATTTTGATTTCATAGTCCGCATCGATCAAGATTTAGTGCATGTAAGGCAAACTTTCGAAATATCGAGGCAACATAGATTCTTTGTTAAAGCTAGCAAATGTGCATTCGGGTCACAAGAATTGAAGTACTTGCATTACATCATCACTAACCAGGCGTGAAGGTGGATGAACATAAAATTTCGCTTATGGTAGCTTGGCCCCGACTCTACTAACATCGGAACCACGTGGGCTTTAGGCTCGACAGTTATTACAGAAGTTCAGCACCACTAGATTATAGCGCCCCCCACCAACCTTTCAAAAGGGCCAGCCGATGACATGAAGAAGCTGAGAACGCTTTCTATGCTCTCAAACAGGCCATGACGACCACATCGATATTAACTATGCCAAACTTCAACGATGTTTTCACTATTGAAACATATGCATCTGGAGAAGGAATTGGAGCGGTCCTCGATCAAGGCAAACCAAGGCACATGAGTCGAGCCCTAATGACAAAATCATGGTCGACCGCATTTTGCTGAGATGTTGGCTATCGCCAGCGTATTACGCATTCGCCAGCGGCCTTATCTTCTCGGCCACAAATTCTTTATTCAGACCGACCAACGCAGCCTCAAATATTTTCTAGAGCAACGAATAGCAACACCGGAGCAACAAAAATGGGTTGCTAAGCTTTTGGCTACGACACTTAAATTAAATACGATCGCCGTGGATAATTCGCAGAATTCGATGCACTTTTTAAAATGTATACCCTATTTCATGGAATTTCCTTTTCGCAGGTTAGCTTATGGGAGGAAATTAAAGAAGTTGCAAAAGAAGACCAATACATTCATTCAAAGGGCCGTGCGGCCATTGAACAATCAGGGGGATCATATATATGGCGTCAAGGTTCATGCATTATACAAAGGGAGGGTCATCAGATCAACAATGCAACCTTAAGGGTAAAGCTATTACATGAAATGCATGACACCAAGGCAGGGGGTCATTCGGGCGTCCTAAGAACATTCAAGAAGCTTCGACAAATGTTTCTTTATCGGGCCTAAAATGGCAATCAAGACAAGACTACATCAAAGGATGCAGGTATGCCGTAAAATGTGCCGAGACATTAGCTCCAAATACTTCTTCAACCACCGCTAATCCAAATACAAGTATGGGACGATATCACCTAGACTTTGTCGAGGGCCACCATCGGGCATCACAAGGAAAGGACACCATCATGGTGGTTAATGACAGACTTAAGAAGTCCGCCATTTCCTTACTTAAGTCATCCTTTAATCGCAAAAATTGTATGTAGGAATTTCAGGGAAGGCATCATCGCTTCATGGCATGCCGAGATCAATTGTTAGTGATCGGACCCAATCTTCACGTAACTCGAAGGAATTTTAAGCTATCTGGCACCAAACATGCTCGCCGCATACCACCCACGCATCGATGGCCAACGAAAGTCATCAATCGTTGTATCGAACAATACCTCCTGTTTTGTTCATCAGCACACGAAATGGAGCGGCGACACTCATGAATACTGTATAATATTTAATATACCATATTTCAACTGACACTTTTCGTGCACTTATGGAAGATTGCCCACTCCCATTCAACGCATAAAGATGGGATTCTGTTTCGTACATGAAGTGGACTAGCAACTATAAACTGATTGAATCACACAAGAATCGAAAGCCAACTTAGAAAGATTAATGACCAGAATTAAACACGGCGATAAGAAGGCAGAGATACTTCGCTCGATGTCGCGAAAGGGTACTATTGAAGGTAACCCATACCGGGCCAAATAGAATCCAGCCTTCAAACGGGTCCATCAAAACCAGCTAGTCGCTTTTATGGACCCCATCGTATCTAGAGAAGATCGGGCTTGTCGCTACAAACTATAATTACCGAAGGGGCACAAGATTCATCCCGTGGTGTTTCACGTATCACTACTCAAACGCAATCAAGACGACGGGGAGAACGTTGAAAAGTCACAGTCTGAGTTACCACCATTCACCATTAAGGGTGGTCTTATTGCAGCCACAACCATTTTAGATCATCACGGGTCAAGCAAGGACCTCAACTGATCGAAGAAGGTTTAGTGCAATGGAAACACCTTCCGCCACACAACATGAGAGCCGAAAGAAGTTACGTGAGATACTTAATTTGGACTCCAGACAAGGATCCACTTGATGGGGAGGAATGGTTAGACCACGCTGCTCAGAGTTTATAAGCCAAACTCCAAAATACTGGGATAAGTGGGATGTGAAGATCCATTTCCATGCACATGAAAAGCAGAATGGATCGTGCGAATGGGCCGCCAGGTTGCCAGTTTTTCCGTCATTTTTATTCGCAATGTATTCTCGTTTTACGTATAAAGCTCGCTTGTAAGTGGTGCCGCAGCTAGCGTATGCTCGCTTTTTTAGTGGTGCCGTAGTTAAAATTGTGGCTACTTTTTCCTTATTTTGGCTTGAAGTGTACGTGGTTATGTTATTAAGGTACCAAGAATTACATGATTATTATGCAAGTTTTATTCCTGTTCTTGGTGGTCTTGTTCTTACCCGAAGAGAACTATTTTCTGCCTTACAATGCTTGCTATGCTATTAACTATTAACTATTAAGAAGTGTACGTGGTTATGCTATTAACTATTTTCTGCAATAATTCAAAATATAAATCCTATTAAAAGATATTAAAACTTATTTAAAAAGTATATATTTGCTTGATTTTCGCATTTTGAAAATATGCCTTTGGCTTGTTCCAAAAAGTATAAAGAAAGAAAATAAAGAATAAAATAATAAAAAAAAAGTGGAAAAAATAAAATTTGAAAGAAAATAAAAAATATGTTTAAACTTAATAAATTAATTATATATGTCTATTCAAATATATTTTATTTTATTTGTTTCTTAATTGTATAAAAACTAAGAAATTTACAAATTCTTAAAATGTTAAGGAATTTAGATTACATTTGAATTTTTGATTTTTTTTTATATTTTCAATTTTTCTTGTCAAACCAAATATGAGAATAATTTTTATTAACATTTTTTGGTTTCTTTATCACTTTTCGAGTTTCAAACTCCAATGGAGCCAAGAAAATAGGAAGAAATTTTTTTGAGCAAGAATGAAAAGAAACACTAAATTCAAAAACAATAACAATTTTCAAAAACATAAGAGTTTTGAGAGAACAAACAGTTTTAAAAAACACAACAATTTTCAAAATATTGATTACAACAGCTACAAAAATGTAAAAAAAAAAAAAAAAATAATTTTCAGATAAAACAACCATTTTTAAAACTTTTCGATGCCAATCATTTAATTTACCTTTAGTTTAGTCTTTTCTTTGTTTATATTACCCATACCTCGAAAATAAAATAAATATAAAATAACATTTTAGCAAATAATAAACAAACCTGTCAAACTCGGCATTCAACTCCTGTCACGATCTCCAACCTCCGCTTTTAATCTGAACCCCGCGGCGGTTCCCAATGTTTCTTTTCCGATGAACCCCGCGGAGCAGCGAGGTTTCGATCACCGCCAGAGGCCGACGAGGTAGATTCCTGATCTTAAACGTCGGAATCCGATGAGCCCTGACCGGAGACGGTAACATCGCCGGCGGCCGCAGAACCTGCAGATTCAATTGGTGCAGTTCCATTATGTTGACGTCATTAGCGGCCTTCTGCCTTCCGTACACATGATCGTCGATCTTCTGCCAGCGGTCCGACGTGTCCTTCGGGAACAGTGGCGATGGCTGCGGAAAAAACTATTTCTATGACTCACTAGTTAAGGGTTCTACGGGATATAGGAAAGAGAGTTTAAGAGATCAAGTTCCAGTCCCTTAAGAATATAATGAAAACTGTTTAGGAAATATAATATTATAATATTGTAATAAATAGTTAACTTGTTTAAAAAAAACTATTTCATGGGCTTGTTTGTTTATCATCTTCAAAACTCGTTGCTTTTAAAATAAGTGAGAGCAAAGTAAAAACAAGCTGTTTCAGTTTTTTTTTTTTTTAAAGAAACAAAATGTCGAATTTAAATAAATAATAAGAAATTTTAAGAGAAAATATTATATTTCAAAACTGCTTCACAACAGCTTTTAAAAGACAAGAAGATGTGAAAATAAAGAGAATATGTTTGATTCCCATTTTTTTTTAATTATGAAAATATACAAAGAACACAAAAAATATTAAATTCATATAACAAGAATATTTTCAAACAATACACATTCTCTGTGTAATGTGTTTTCAAAATTGCTTCAAGCACAGTTTTCATATAAGAACTAACATGTCCTAAGTATTTTTAAAGCAATTTTTTTTACATTTCGGTCTAAATTATTGTAAAACTAAAATTTATTATAAACTATATCATATTTTTTATACACCCATTATATAATTTGTATATGTATATATAAATTGTATATTCTGCTCGAAGCTGGTAAAATAGTTGTTTTATACTACAGAGCTTTATCACTTGGTTTGGTTTCATCTCAACTCTGGATGAAGAGAAAACATGAGTTAGTTTGATGTGTTTTGCTAAAGACATGCACCTGTCATTAAAAGACACCTTATGTTCACCCAAAAAAAAAAAAAGGTATATATAAATATAAAAGAAAGAAAGTGTAAAAGGCGAAATACCCATGGTCGAGTGAAAGATTCTGTCTGGCGGCTGTGCGACACACCCGCCCTCTTCCTTTTCAAAATTCAAAACCCCAGAGTTAAACACCACCGCACCGATTCTCGCAGAGACGCAGGATCTCGCACATGGCTCGAAAGAGCCTCAATTTTGGAGCTCCTCGGTGACCCAATGGACGAACCGATGCGGAACCGGAGGAGTTGGAGGCCGATGTGAAGGATATGGCCTGCCGCCCACACCGTACAACTCTCCTCTCGCTCATCTCAAGTCCACATTCACTTAGATCCCCTTCTCGACCTCCTTTCGACCTGCCTCCTGATCCGACCCTCAAAGTCGCCGTAATCCGACTGTGGTCATTAGGCTTCGTTCCCACTCCTTTTTTTCTTTTTTTTTCTTTGTTTTTCGCTTTCCTGGAGAAAATTTGGCTAAATGAAAAATAGAAAGTGACTAAATTGAATAAAAGATTAAGAAGGAGAGATAAGAAAAAGCATAATTTCACGTTTAATTGAGGCCGGCAATGCCTGAGCTAGTTTCTCGTGGGTTTGGAGAGCAAAAGATCTTTCTTTCTTGTTCGCCTTTATTTTATTTTTTGTTTCGCTTTTCTTGGTTGCGGCATGAACCAAGCAGAAGGCTGAATTAGATTTGTTCTTATTTCGTTTCGAGAAGAACAAATTGGTTTAGGTGAAGTGGCTCGCTCTCAGATATAAAAAGAAACATAATTAATCATATTTCTAATTTTTTTCTTTTCATTCAACAGAGCTCTAAACTTCTTTGTTAATGATATTGAATTTAAAACCCAAATTTTTATGCTTGGATCCGAGAGTTCTCGAGGGAAATGCTAAGAGAAAATAGTTTTATCATGATTACTACTCATGGAAATGCAAAATAAATAAACAAATAAACTACACATTTTCAAAATTTCTTAATCGTGATATCAAAGAGCTACAATTAGTGAAATGAGATTGAACTAGGATTATATTATTTTCCATTTGAGGTGGTTTGAGAAGAATGTCAGGTTTGATCATATGGTATTAATGGGGTGCCTGAGGATCATGAGAATGAAGATCGCAAACCCTCTATATGTGAATTTTTTGCTTCTAACAAGTTACTTGAGACATCATTACCTCGACATGATCTTTTAGCCTTTCTTTCATAGAAAGAAAATACTGTTGATACGCTTCTTATTCATATTTATTTCATTTCTTCCTTATCTTTAGATTTAGAAAATGTTGGGTATTTGAGTTTATTTAACCAAATATTTCTTATCGTGGTGATTTGACTAGAAAACCCTTTGAAAACCAAATTCTGGAAATACTGTTTAGATTTTCAAATTGTCAATATTTGAGGTTATTTAACAAAATATTTCATCTTTGCCGATTAAACAAACAACCTCTTGCGGAAGTTCACACTCAAGGCATCTCAAAGCTCTTAGTTATTCTGTTTTTTTTTTTTCACTTGTAGTTGAAGTATTGATCCCTTTTGTGCTTTGCAAATGCAGGGGAGAGAAGGGTTTCGCTAGCTCAAGGAGATCATGAGACTTCAGAGAAAATACAGTTGCTCAAACAAAAGATTTCAAGTAATGTCTCTACCATTCCAATCCTCTTAAAAAGATTGAATGAATGTATGTCAATGGTACAAACTCGACTTGTACAATGAAATCATGCATCCCGCCTTCAAAAGGAGGAAGGACTAGTCGACCTAGTTCGCTTTCTACATTTGCATTAATTTTGTTATTTGTTTCACTTGAAGAGAACCCCTATAATCAGATTGCATGATTTGATTGCTTCAATTAGTACCATGAATCTAGCGTACCCAAATTCCTCCTGGAGGTATGAATCGCGAACCGAAGGCCTTGTCAGGCATATTATTTGTAACATAACATGAAAATATATGTTGTCTCATATTTTGAAAATCCTTTAATGCAAGGACTATAATGAGTAAATTGCTTCAGGTGTTCGATTTTCTTTCTCTGCATCTCTTAGTGCTTGTTTGATCCCACTCAGATTGCTTCGGGTGAGCAAACCAAAGCTCAGATAGTTTACCCATTTCAAAGAATAGAAGTGTCAAACTTAGTGATGACTCCCCGCTGACTCTCCTTCCCACATACCAATGAAGTATTATGGTCATCATTTTTCACACGGTGAATCAATGGAAGTACTTACATTCTAATTATATTGAAATATATATAAATTGTAGGATAAAAATCAACATAAAAATACTTCATCCGGCTTCTAATTATCCATAATTGTACCCGAAATTAAATTGAGGCCTACACTTTAATTTAGTGGAGATGTTTTGGGAGATGATACCATGGATCCTCTTCCAATCTTCTCCTTGTGTCTCAGAAACCTTCCTCATCAATTCTTCCATGTACCTCATAGGTTTACCTCTTTGGAGCATTTTTAGATGCAATAATCCATCGGGAGCTCTCTTATCAGACCACTCAATTTTCAAAGCCTTCATTAGGCATCGGAACAATCCATTTGGACACCCATATTCCTTTCCCAAATAAGAATCGCTTCACTAATTTGAGGAATCCTTCAGCCTTGGCAACCTCCCTAGTATTGGCACCTGATCTTCCTCCCACCCAGTAATATTGGCGCTTACGCTCACGAGGCTCGAGGATAAGTTTCGCTTGGCACAGTAGCTTCTGGATGGTTCCTCCTAGATGCAATTTGTAAAGGTGCTTGTGGCGTGAGAACGACTCCAGGCCTGGGAATGATGGTGTTCTAGATCTAACTTCAACATCTGATGTAAATAATCCCTTCTTCCTTCTTACCTATAAAAAAAATAATCCTTCTCCCTTCAGAATTACAGAACAACATGAGCTGCTTCCAAGCACTGGGCTATACTGAACAACCCCTCCTTCAAATGTGGATGCTCCGTCACGTTTAGCTTCAAATGCTTTAGGTGTAGGGTAAGTTTCCTGTTGGTATCCTTCAACCATTCGCCACCCCAAGAAATATAATGTCTTAAGTCATCATTAGATGGACCCCAAGTGGCCATCCATCTTTCTCTCCCTCTTCGACTGCCTTGAAATGATCTGACCTCGAAAACAAATTAGATGTCTCATTTGCTTTAATTTCCAAATTGTATGGGGTAATCCAATCTAATTGTCTCCTGAATCAAGGGTTTGCAAATCAACAGGGGCATCAATCGATTGTGGAAGTCTCGCTAGTTCAAATCGCCCGCTTAAGCATGAATACTTCAGGTGGATGAGTTGTCCTACTTTTCTTGGAGGTAAGGGATGTCCCTCCACCAAGTCCACATGTAGGACCCGAAGCAATTTAGTGTATTTATGTAGAAATACCCCACCTCCTTCAATGGTTCTATTGAGAATCAAAGATTAGATAGTAGAATTTTGCAAATGCGGATAGATGGTCTCGACCAAATTACGACCACCCACGAATGTCGGAACCACCCTCATCCATGTTTTCGTCCACCTCAAAAAGTTGTTCTTCTTTAGCTTCTGAAATGGCTAGATCTCGAAACTGATCATGTATACGACAAGACTTGACTCTTCCATCTGCTCTCGTATCATCTACCTGAATCATGCCCCTTTGGATTAGGTTGTTTAAGTAGTCATCAGCAATGTGTTCTACTTTTTATTTTCCCTCCTTTTGAATAAATCCTTCAGCCAATCCACAAGCGAATCAACATGCATGCATTGATCTTGGAATCCTCCGGAAAAACTCCACAACAAAGAAAGCAAGGCTTCAAGTAAGAGGGTAAGTTGTTATAGCTCACCGCAAGAATTCCCAAACAGGAGTCAGGACTTTGACTTAGATGCAAATCCATGCTTCTTAAGCTGTTTTCCGCCACAGTCTTAAGGCCGATCTTTCTTGGATAGAAGTCCTCTAAGAACCACACTGTGAGAGGTAAACCTTGCATTTGGTCATTGAATCTCCTTCTCTTGAAATCCTCCAAATCCCGACCATGTCCACACTGATACTCTCCCTACTGGGCTGAGAAACAAGCCCAAATTTTTATCCTAGTCCGTAGTTGAAGTTATGGCAATCCAATGAGCATTCAGCAATTTGTTGATTGCAGTAGTGATCAACACCCTCGGCTGCTCTACCCGATTCAGAAAATGGGCTTAATCTCTTACAAACATCGATGTCTATACATCATCAAGTACTATCAAGTACCTATTCCCCCGTTGCATATTTTTCGATCTCTTTTCCCAACACATCATGACTTTCAGTTTTAGATTTACTTCTTCGGTGATGCATTGGAGGATCTCAAGAAAAAGTTCCTGAATACTGAACTCTTGAGATATAGAAACCTAAGCATGATGATCAAAGTGGTGCTGAACATCACTGTGTAAATTTCCTTGGCGAGAGTAGTTTTTCTAAGGCCACCCATTCCGACGATGGCGACTACTCCTCTCCTCTTCATCCTCTTCCTCTGAGAGCTTTCTCTTTACGGCTTCCAAATCATTTGTCACCACCACTACGTCGCTTTTTTCAACAATGAGGACCTTCCTTCTTCTCTCTCCTTCCCAGTTAGAGTACGTCCAAGGTTCATAAGTAGTTGCGATATTGGAAGAGCTTCCAACTTCATAAGCTCTCAGATCTTCCATGTCGTACCTCCGTCTATTGATCAAAATCTTGTCAAGTGTGATATTGATCGCACTAATACGCTTGTTCACGAGCGGCACTAGTCAAAAATGTATTTAGAAAACGGGTAAGAATCCTAGGAACTTGAGATTATGGAATCTTTGTTTCGCTGCTTTCCTACTGAAAATGAATTCATCGATAACTTCTTGGGCCACAAAGGCCGGATCTCCATCCGATTCACCCAGTATTTGAACATTTGGTCGCATTCCACGCTCTCCGCAAGATACTCCAGGAAATGGCGGATCCACTGTAGCTCGTTCCGGAGCTGATTGACCTGACCTCCAACTGCTCCAAATATCGAGGCTTGTTGTGAAACCAAGGCACTCAGCTTCTCAACCAAAAACGATATGCTGCTCTCCGCCATTTTTGTTGTTACTTCTTCCTCCTCTTTGGTTGTTATCAAGGGCAATGAATAGAAGGCAAGTTAAGGTGAGGGTCTCAACATGTTTTGTAAAAAAATGAGAAATCCACAAATAACCTGGAAAAATTTCCCTATAATCATATGAAGTATAAAAATCATGATAATCAAACAACCAAGTAAATCATAAATCATAAAAAAAACTCCAACAAAACAAGCTCATCAACTTGACAATAAAAAGGTCAAAAAGATAGATTATGAATTCTACAATATGAAGACTTCAATAGAGAAAGAAAATGAAGAAATCTACCTTGAGAAGCCTAGAAATGGATTATGTTAGACGAAAAAGGGGATCGTGAATCAGGGGCTTAATAAGAAAATGTGGTTTCTTTACGTTAAAACCAATAGGAGCTAATGTTGGGTGTGTGCTTAAAATCCCACATTCGTTAGAAATGAGATATTAGCATTGATAACATTTAATTGGTATAAGGTCTTTTAGGGGGTAAATGTCCCAAAACTAAACTATGAGGGTTTAGGTTTAAAGTGGACAATATCATACCAATGTGGATAGAAATAGGTCTATGAAGATTTCTTAGCCAGTGGTATCAGAGTCAGGTTCAAGCTTAATCGTGTGGGTGGAAGCTGAAAAAATGGTGTGGTGAGTAATTGCAGGTGGAAGCCTATGTAAGGCGATACTTGAACGTAGTAACATAATGAGGTAAATCCCGCTTGAGGAGCAGGTTTGATTGAACTTTGCTCGAGGGGAAGATTGTTAAGTGTGTGTCTAAAGTCCTCTGTCCCACATCGAAGTTGTGAATGAAGACCATGAGTATATAAACATGAATAATATTCGGTTGGTATGAGGCTTTTTGGGGAAAAAGCTCAAAAACAAAACAATGAGGGCTTAGATCCAAAGTAGACAATATCATACTAATAGGGATGGGTCCATGAGGTTTCCTTTTCTACTTAATTAACAACATTTAAAAAGTAGGTTAACAATTTTTTTTACTTATTGGAAGTGAATGGATATGGATAACTAGGGTTCATGAAAGATTGGCTCACTTATATCGTGCAATATATATCTTAATTAATCTAATTACTTAATTTCTAATTATGATAGGTTTAAGAAATAAAACATAGATTTTAATTTTAATTTTGATACTTAGGGGTTGTTTGTTTTTTGACTTTTTGTTGAAAGCTAAATAGCTTTCAGCATTCAATTGTTTGTTTTTTAAATTTTTTATAACTTATTGCTGAAATTTCTAAAAAAAGTAATGAATATAAAAAGTGAAAATATTTTTTTTTCTATTCGAAAAATCATCTTTCCAAAGAAAAATGTTAAAAAACTCCACCATATCGTCAACAAGCATGACATTTAAGAACACTCACTACTAGTTCCGACTGGTTGCATCCCGACTCACTGCTTATTTTTTCAATTCCCAAACTTATCCCATTTAAAAAAATAAACGGGACAGGGCGGGTTGGCAGGGATGAGAAAATTCTCAAACTCGCATCGTTTACATTTTATTTTTGTTTTTATTTTTTTATTATATTAAAATTAATATATTTCTTAAAAAAATAAAAAAAATATGAATTTTTATAAATTATTTATTAAAAAATATTCTAATTATTATTATTATTATTATTTATATTAAAGTTTAAAATAGAATAATAAAAATATTTTTAAAATATAATCGGGACGGCATTACAATTACCTAAACCCGCCCTCGATTCGAGAAAATAAACTACCAAAACTTGCTAAAAACCCGATTATAGCTAAACCAAACCCGTCCCATTGAGGACGAGGTAAGGCAGGAACCCGAAATAATATGTCTCGTTGTCATCCCTACTCATTACCCAATGTTAAAAAATAAACAACTTAATACTTAATTCTATTAAGTACTATTCAACATTAAGCTAAAAAAAATTCTATTTAATATTAAGTAAAAAAAATAAACGTCACCTTATTCTAAAGAAATTGATGAAGGGTATTCTTATACAAAATAGATTATATATGTTATGCCATATTGATGAAGGGTATTCTTATACAAAATAGATTATATATGTTATGCCATGTTTCTAAATATTGAAGCTTATTTTAACAAAGATACATATGAATGCTTTATTTCTTCTGATCATTCAACTCTTTACTATATTTAATTTTACATCATTCCCCCTGTTAAAATATTTTTTAACATCTCTCTATATGTACTAAGCTTCAAAGCAAATGCCAAGATTAACAAAGGGTGGTAATTTGTTTTTTGGGAGAACTAAGCTATGGGATCTATCACAATTTCAATTTATTTGAAAAATTATGAATAGTACTCAAGGTCTACTAAGGTAGTACCCGTGCATGGGGTACTCTTTATTAATTCAATTTTCATTTTTTATCATATAATTTTGAAATGAGATGATTTGGGCTTGAGTTTAGGTATCTCGTTCATAATTTTTCAAATAACTTGAAATAATGGTCCCATAACTTAGTTTTCCTTTCTTTTTTGACATCTATTTATTTTATATTATAATGTTATAGTATTTTGTTCTCATGAATATTCGAATTTGGGTATTTCCTTATATCTCGTAAACCCTTAACTATTAGATCAAGCCTGGTAATTTTAAAATATGATAAGCAAACACAACTAAAAAGTAACATGAAATCAGTGAGCTAGAGTTAAAGCTATAAATATCCCACAATCCACCACTTTTGAGCATTTACTTTCTTTCAGGGGAACAATGGCATGACTAAAGCTAAAAACCAAGAAAAAGTAGAAATAAAAAGCAAAGGTGGGTTCCCAACTGAGTGGGGAAAATAATTGTTTCATTATCATCCCACTTTTTATTTAGAAAAATACAACCTTATTTACCTTATTTTAACTTTTTTACGTAAAGATTAAATAGTTTGACATCGTATAATTTTATAATTATATTTGATTTTTATTTATATTTTTATAATAAAATAAAATATAAAAAATTATTGCTTAATACATGTATATATAAAAAAAATTTCTTAACAATTTATAATAATAATAATAATAATAATAATAAAAGTGGTCCACTAAGATGGATTTAGTTCATTGTTTATATATATATATATATATATATATATATATATATATATATATATATATATATATATATATATATATATATTATTGAATAGCATATTGGTACAAATATGTTTCGTAGGCGAATTCTCAAAATTTACTAGTTCAATTGAAATTAAGTGGATAATATCATACCAATGTGGATAGAGAAATGGTCCATGACGTTTTTCAACAAGTGGTATCGGAGCCAAGTTCAGGCTTAATCGTATGGATGAAAGTCAAACAAAATAGTGTGGTGAGCGGTAAACTCCGACCGGGTGGTGTTTCAAAGGCTCAGATTTCTGAATGCAAAATAAAGACAAAAGAAATCCTAGTTTGAGAGAAGGTTCGATGAAACTTTGTTTGATGGGAGGATTATTGGATGTGCGTCCAAAGACCGACACCGGTTAAAAATGGAAAGGCTTATGAGTTTATAAGAATGAACAACATCCAATTGGTATGAGGCCTTTTAATGGAGAAACCTAAAAATAAAGCCATGAGGGATTAGGTCTAAAGTGGACAATATCATATCAATGTAAATAGGGAAATGGTCCACAAGGTTTCCAAACATTAGTGAAATTAGATGTTAAAAAAATATGGGAAGAGTTAGAATTGAAAATTTTGGATTATTTAATATCTTTGAACCAGATATATCAATAAACAAAAAAAATTCAGGATATCTAAAAAAGAATGAAGAAATAAAAATAAAGAAAAAACAATGCCTTCTCTTAAAATGATATTTATATTACATGACTAATGTGATATATTGTTTTTTTTTAAAGGAAAAATAATATTATTGATTCAAACTTGCAATAGATCGATAGATCCAAGATACAAATAATATAGTGACTAGAATATCTGCGACTCTAGTTCTTTAACATACTGATGGTCATAATTTGATATCTTGACTAATCGTGATCCGCCCATTCGCCCGACCGTCCCCACACAAATAAAACCCCCCAATAGGACGACGAACAACATTACGTCGTAACTAGCCGACGACAAACCAAACGATGATAATACGACGACAACACAAAAAAGCAAGATAAAACATTAATCTTTGTGGAAAGGACCACTTTATTAAGCAAGAAAATGAAAGAAAAAGATGTAGAGGGGTGATTTGAGGCCAATAATGATAAACAAATCACCCCTACTTGCTCGAAGAAAATAGGATATAAGAGAACAAGATGAGAGATTTGACATAGGACTTGATTATGTAGAATTTGAATCTCTAAATGAACAACAATAACAGTATCTTAAATTAAATTACCAGAAATTCTTAGGCGAAGGAGGAGCGTAGGAGGTGATAAGACGGATCCTATTCCAATCTTTTCCAGGCGTATTTGAAACCTTGTTCTTCAATTCTTCAGATACCTCAAAGAGGTTTATTCTTTGAAGCTTTTCTAGTCGTAGTAATCCATCTGAAAACCTTGTTATTCTGAAACATGACTCAATTTTAAGAGTCTTAGGATTAGGCATTGATGTTTCCTCTATGGAGATGCTTTCTAGCTCATGCAACCACAACATTTGTAGGAATTCAAGTACAAGGAATCCTCCTTGAGGGCACTTCATTTTCTCTCCAACATAAGAATCACGCAATAATACGAATCCTCGCTTTCTTGGCAAAATTCTCTCCCTAGTATCGGCATTGGATCTTCCTCCAATCTAGTCTGATAAAGTTTGAGTTGGATGAGGTTTGGAGGATAGTGTGTTGTTTATGCAGGTAGCACCCGGATGGGTACTCATAGAAACAATTTGCAGAGGCAGTTGTGGCATGAGAAAGACTTCAACCCTTTAGGGGATAACAACATTGTTCTACAATATTCCACTTCTTTGACACTAAAATCTTTATCAGTCATCAACTTGAGATTTTGAAGGCCAGTTAATTGAGATATAGATCGGAATAACCCTTCCAAACTTTGGGGATTGATCTCTCCGAGCTTCAATTGCTTTAGGTTGGTCATTTTTCCCAAGTTGTCATCCTTCAACAAATCGCCACTTTGTAAATATAACGTCTGAAGGTTGGTCATTTTGTGGAAATCCAAATGCCCATACACCCACCTCTCTTGTAACGACCCGTACAAAATAATACAAGTTCTTTTTTAAACGTTTGACCAAGTTTGACCAAGTTTGACCACACCTAGTATGTGGACCCAAAGTTGACTTTTTAAAGGATGCATAATTTTGGGTTGACTAAAACACCTTTTCATAGGCCTTGTCGATACGAAATCTCAGACGGAAGAATCGCCAAACCGACTTACTTGATAAAAGTTACAGGACTCCTAAGAAGTTCAAATAGCAAAGGTTTTAGCAAAGGTCCAAGCTGTCTTCAGTGTCTCACCTGAAAGCGACCCTAAGCCCTATATATACATAGCTTTGCGTGCCAAATGAAACCCTAGCCCCCAAAACACCATCTTGAGCTCCAATACCCTAGGAAAAACTCTCCAAAATCATGAACACCGAGTCAGGGTCGCCACCCATCTTATGCAGTCAGTGGAGTTTTAGACCAAAGGAGGCATCACCGGCCAGCCACCTACAACACGTGCTGGCCAGGTAGGTGCGCCACCTCCGGACGATCACGCCGACCAAATTTCCCGGCCAGCCGCAGCCGGACGCGCCCGGATCGGGCCGGTGAAGCTGCGGCGGCGGCCACCGTGGGTCATCGGACATTTTGTGATTTTCCGGCCATTTCCGGCCAACCCATACCTCCCTCCCACCATTTTTGGACCCTCTGAACTCATTTCCGTGGTACCTTTTTGCAGATTCATCACCGTTTGAAAGTTACTCGACTTAAAACAAAGTTGGTCATGTTTTATTGATTGAGTTTTCTAAGAACTAAAAGAATCGTTGACCAAGGTAATGGTACTGATGTGTTCCCGGGTCTTTGGCTTTCCATTGATATGTGGTTTGTAAATTTTGGACGTCGTTTGGGTTAGTTTTCCATTTTTAGGTTGTTTTTGTAATCACGAGAAGTTTCAGGACAAATAGTACCACTGTCAAGTTTGTCAAAATTGAAGTTGGATTAGTGAAATTGATGTTTTGTTTAATTAGCCGACTCGCTCAATTTCGAAATTAGCTTCGGGTGAAAAGCCTTCCCACTTTTGGGTATTGGGCTTATAAGGCACACTGTGCACTGACTCGCTGAGTCCACGGATGGTTTCATAGTTCAAAATTTACCTAAGGCCTTGGGCATCCTAATGTTGTCGGGTTCGCTTTATTTGAGCTTAAGTGGTATTTTATTTATATTACATGCACCTCACGGTCGAGACGATCCCGCAGTGAATACGGCATCGAAGCAGCCCATAGCCCGTGGAGTGGTTTATATGTTTAACCGATTTGGGGTATTATGTTAATATATTTGATTTATGATAAATATTTTACTTATATACTATTTTCGGATTAAACGGTTTGCCAGATACAAATGTGATTATTTGCCTCATATAAAACAAGTTATCATTTCATGAATTTTGTCAACATTTTAACCGCTTAAGTTGTACTGAGTTCGTGGATGAGCGCCTCGTAGTATTTGAATATTTTGGGTACGTGGATTGAGGTTGTAAAACCACCTTGAAAAACTATTGTTTTTTAAAAATGACCTCGAGATTTCGTGGAATGACTCGTACGCATTGTCGGGAAAGTACATGTGAGCAAGGAACGATGTATTAGCCACTACGTGATGGGCCGTGGTTTACCCGAGGTTTATTGTGCCACGTGATGGCCTGGGTTTACCCGAGGTCGTATTAGCCGCCACGTGATGGCCGGTCTACTGAGGTTTATTAGTTGCCACGTGATGGCCTGCCCACTGAGGGTTTATTAATGGTCACGTGATGGCCGAGTGCACCACAGTTTATTAGCTGCCACGATGACGTGAGGCTCCGCTTTCTACCGACTGGCTATGATGGGTACATATGTAATGGCACTGTTGATTTCAAACATGGTATAACTATTTTAATACTTATGGATATGGTGCATTTCATGGTTACTTTATTACACGGTGGCTATACATGCTTTATGATCGCTTTATGTTGTGTACAGTCAAAGTTATAGTTTTCTTAACATCAGGCTCGCTAAATCAAGGAGCATGATTTACATATTGTCGACCGGGTAAAGTCAGTTTCAGGAAATGTTTCTAAACGGGGAACCTTACGAAAGAGTGGACGTGAGGTTTTGAGAGAAGAAAAGTTTGAAAACAAAAATATTACTTTCTTTATAAATTATGCCACTCACTGAGATTTATTATCTCGCGTTTATTGTTTTAAATCTGTTCCCTAGGTCCCGGCAAAGCTCGTAGTGGCCTACTCGCCGTATTCAAGACCGCACACAACCCACATGAAGAGACTGCACCCCATCCATTTGTCTTTGTTTGTTTGGACCTATTTATTTTCATTCTGTAACCCTAAATTTGAAAATTCTCTTAGAATTCTCTGATATTAGTATTGAACTCATATGGATCCATATTAGGTATGTTGTGGTTATGACCTACATTTGGATAGGTCGGTCGTGGATTTTTTTTATATAATTGAGGTATTGTGGTACTGCATGTGTTTACTTCTCTTTTAGGTGGGGTCCCTTTGTGCATTCCCTAGGGATTGTACAATGGAACTTCACTAGGCGGGACCACCCGAGGAACCCTGGAAGGGTATCCGGGTCGGGTCCTGTCATCTCTCTCATTGATTGCCTCAATATCCAACCATACCGATAAGTTAGATGTCTCATTTGCTGCAATTTACAAATTGTATGGGGTATATAAATATACTGGTTACCGGAATCAAGTGTTTGTAGATTCACAAGTCCTTCGATTGATGGTGGAAGCCTTATTGTCATCGAATGAAATCCGCTTAAGCATAA
The DNA here is from genome assembly GCA_016808115.1 of Tetrastigma voinierianum. NCBI lineage: Eukaryota > Viridiplantae > Streptophyta > Magnoliopsida > Vitales > Vitaceae > Tetrastigma > Tetrastigma voinierianum. The sequence continues at coordinate 225,796 of JAEQBH010002606.1, forward strand.
ATATTTCAGGTGGATGAGTTCTCTCATTTTTCTTGATAGCTCCAAAGAATAATAACCTCCTCCCTGCATCACGTTCACATGCAAGACCCAAAGCAATTTAGGGTACTTTTGAAAAAGTACCTTCTCGCCTCCTCTACTAGTGGGGAGTATATTGAGCATCAAAGATCGTAGATTAGAATTTTGTAAATGCGGATCAAGAGAGATGATTTGATGACGAATATTACTAATCAGTCTACGAACACTAGTAGGAAGCTCGTTGATAACATCAATGTTTTCATCTACCTCAAAAAGTTTTTCTTCTTTACCTTCTGAAATGGAAAGATCTCGAAGCAGGTCATGTATACGACAAGATTTCACCCTTCCATCCGCTCTTGTATCAGCCACCTGAATCATGCTTCTCTGGATCAACTCGGATAAGTAGTCTTCTACAATTTCTTCCACTGTTTCTTTTCCCCTCTTTTGTATGAATCCTTCATCAATCCACAAGCGAATCAACTTACTTGCCTTGATTTCTGAGTCCTCTGGGAAAACCCCACAGTAGAGAAAACATGGCTTCAAGTAAGAGGGCAAGTTGTTATAGCTCAGAGCAAGAATTCCCAAAACAAGAGTGAGGACCTTGACTTAGATGCCAATCCATGCTTTTAAGGACTTTCCGCCATGAGTCTGATGTCAGATATTTCAGTGATAGAAGTCCTCCAAGAACAACAATTGAAAGTGGTAAACCTTTGCATTTTGCTACAATCTGCAATGCGAGCCTTTATCGTCTAAAATCCCGGGATCCTTAGAGTTGTGCAACTTTCTAAGGAACGTAGCTAAGCAAGGTCGAGTTAACCAAGCAATTCAACACCCCCCTCCCTGAGTTTTCAATGACCTTTCCCCTAGAAGTCTATGTGTAATTATTTAATGATCTCCAACAAATACTTCGGTTCCAATACCCCCAAACTTGAAGTCCACTCACCCATTTGAATGATTCTAGCCGTAGAAGGATAAGAGCGCACCCTTTTTATTTACATACTACCTAAGCATGAAAGAACTCTAAGGCTCAGTAAGTTTTAGCCGAGTCCCCGTAACGGGATTCACAGACTCCCCCCACCGCTTGGTTAAGGGCAATCGAACATCAGTTCTCAACTTCAATTCGACATAGTCAACTAAACCTAAAGGCCCTAAACTGTGGAAAGGGTCCATCCTCTATCCCATGTAATGGACAGTGAAGTCAATGGCTCATGGATAGTTGGCTTAGGGCATTAGGTTTTGAAAGGCCTCTCGGACTGTGCCCGAGATTCCGATTGGACGATCCCACTTATTCTATTCACACACATTTTTTTTTTCCATTTGGGGATCGATAGCAATCCTTTTTTTCAAAGATGTCCCATCACTTGAGTGTTTAGAAACCCTAAAGGCGCGAGGACTTCTTGTGAGTAAGGTCCGGGACCTTGGTATACCTTGGAGATCACATGTGTGTATGTGCGATAGACTACTTAGGAAATGACTTCTTGAAACACCCAAGGGGGGTGACTAAACTAAGTCACCCTAACCTATCTAGCATACTATTCCAGATCATGGAACAACCTAAGGGTCCCTTTTCATTCTCCACTCAATTTTTTTGAAAATTTTTTGACTCAAATTAACCTCCCATTAACGAACGTGACATCCACTCGCACATAATACCTAAAATACGCCTAAACACGCAAAGCTGCGAAAACAACCTAAAACAAAAACAAAGACACATGCAACCTGACACATGCAACATAACCTAAAAACAACCAAAACACAAAAATAACCAACTGAAAAAAAAAAGAAAAACAAATCCAAACCGAGCACCCACACCCCTTCCCCCCCAAACAAAAGTGGACAGTGTCCTCAATGTCAATAAAAACGCAAGTGAGGGTGGAGTGAACTCCCCTGGTGATCGCTCGAATCACTGCGATGGTGGTGGAGGTGGCATGTGAAAGGCGAGAGCCGCAAGTCGTCTCTAGATGGGACCGGTTGGTTGCTAAGAATATCACCACACATGACAAGGCTCATGCTCTACTAGCGCTTCCATGTCTTGTATCACGCAGGTGACCTAAAGGCTCCTAGATCTCATCCCAAGACGATCGTAACCCGCCATCAGTCTCGTACCGTCCTCCAATGTGGTGGAAGGACTGACTGGTTCCTCTTCCTAGGATGGCTGTGGTGGTTGGGGGTGGGTAGAGAATTGCCCAACCTCGCCTTGGGCACTTGCTGGGATCTTAAACCTAGATTAGTATGCCCTAAGGTCATCCTCATCGGAGGGCTCATTTCCCGAATCGTACACCTCCTCTGGTCTTAGTACACACGGTTTATCTTTCTTAACCAAGATCTCCTTGATCGGGTGTATCTAAGCCTCATTGTCCTCTAAGGTCACCCTAACTTGCTTGCATAAACCGTAGATGAGGAAGGGGTGCCTGAGATTCATTTTTGCATCCTTGTTATAGAGGATTGCATCCTCTATAACCTGCTTGACATCAAATGGGATGTCCTAGATGATGGCATAGTTGAGCAGGGCCCTCTTAGCCATCACTTCGTACACATTAGTCGTCAGGATGAGACACAATGTGATGAAGTTATGCCATACCTTAGGAATGTAGGCCAAGTGTTTGGCCTTGAAGTGCACTACGTGCCCTTCATTGTTCAGTTTCCACTTGCCCTGTCCGTTACTCAACATCCTAAGGCCTTCAGGATAGTTGGGGTTCTCATAGAGCCTATCATAAGCCTCGGAGGTAACTGGCTCAAGGTTATAATATCGGTTGATAGACTTTGCACTGAAGTCTACTAAAACCCCACGCACCTCCCGACCTTTTCAAAGACGCGTGGGCGGCAACTGGCCTAGAACTCGTAGACCAATTGCATGGGCAGTGTCTCGAGGTTAAGTACACGCCCTCCATCCCTTATTCACAATGGTTTTGCGAAAGAAATCATCGGGGTGGTGAAAACCCTTCTCCTGAATGAAGGACCTATTCTTCGAGATGAGGCCGAATTTCTCGGCCGCACTCACATTGACAAATTTCTCCTGATCGAAATCATGAGAGGGCTCTTCATTTTCTTGGCTTCTTTTCGAGCTCAGTTTTTTCTTTTTGCTCGACATTAGGCACTTGATAGGGTTGGGTTTGGATGACCGTCTAGGCTTTGATCACACTCTATTCGGCCCCCCAGGCCTTCTAACACCTAGTGTAATGCAACCAACTAACGTGCCTAATACACACACAAACTCATTACTTAAAAATATCACTCACTGGGTGGCGCACACCCGTTAAATGGTGTTCTTGGCTATATCCTGTGACTTCTATGATCACCAACCACTCCTAGGGTCCCTTCTCTAACACAAGCAACCCAAAAACAGGAATAAAAATCAAATATGGACCTAACTCACTCGAAAACCAGACCGTATGGAGGATGTCCAAATGTAGCTGAATACTAGGGTTTTCGAATTTAAGAACGTGATTAGGGCCTTGGAAGGTGCTAAGATCAGTTGGGACAAGGTTGGGTGAGGTTTAGCTTGGGTACCTATAAAATCTAGAGAGCAGAGTTAGGGTTTTTCAAGTTTTCGGATGTGAGAATATGAACATTCATGTTCATAAAAATAGGCAACGCTTCACAACGCACAATGTCGCGACGCTCTCGACAAGAAAATTTTCAACGCCGCGATGTTCCGCACGTCGCCCCAACGCCGCGACATTGAGATTCAACGTCAGCGAGACGCCTGCAGGGTCGCAATTTTCAATGTCGTGACGTTCCCGAGTAGCTAAAATATGAGTTACCAATGTCGCGACGATACAGAGAGCTGAGATTTCATTTTTTCTCAACGTCGCAACGTTGGGACGTTGCAATGTCGCAACATTACAGAGAAGAAAACTCAACTTTTTTGAAAAAACACATTTATAAGTTTAAGAGCACTTTTGAGGTTCTGTTTCTTGTGCAACCTTGGCTTCGATTACCTGAACTACCTCTCTGTCGCCGCTTCGATCTCGGAGCCTGAGAATAGGACAACACACATAAGTTACGGTCTCCGAGAAAATTTTCATCTCTAAAATAAACAACATATGCAAAGCTACACTAATGAATAAAAAACTTGAAAATGCTTGGGTTGCCTCGCTTTGTTTAATGTCGTTAGCTTGACTTCCCTGAATCTCAACGTTCCTGAGACTATGGGACTGCATGAACTCCTTATGGCACTATTTTCGATGTGCTCAAATTTATGGCCTGCTTGCTTGCATTAAATTCGCCCCCAAAGTATGGCTTCAATCGTTGTGCGTTAACTTTAAAGCTCCCTTTCTCTGGGTGCATAATTTCCATTCCTCCATATGGAAAAACCTGAGTCACAGTGAATGGTCCTGACCACCTCAACTTTAATTTCCCTAGGAAGAGCTTGAGTCGGGAGTTAAATAGGAGGACCCGTTGACCTCGACTCAAACTCTTCCTTAGTAATAATATGCTTATTTGCCAGCTTTCTTTCTTTTTCTTTATATATCTTCGCATTTTCGCATCATTTCATTGTGAAACTCTTCTAATTCACTGAGCTGTAGTATGCGTTTCTCGCCGGCCATCTTACTGTCCATATTCAATTGTCGAGTTGCCCAGTATGCTTTATGTTCTAATTCCACATGCAAGTGGCACGCTTTCCCAAACACTAGCTTGAATGGTGACATTCCCAAGGGTGTCTTGAATGTTGTTCTATATGCCCAGAGCACATCATTTATCATTTTCGCTCAATCTTTCTTTGAGCTATTGACCGTTTTCTATAAGATAGATTTGATTTCCGCTTGACACTTCGCTTGGCCACAGCTTCAGGTGGTACGTGCGCGGTCCGATGCCGGACACCATATTTTCTCAACACGTTGTCAACAAGTTTGTTACAGAAATGTGTTCCTCCATCTATGATCAACGCTCATGGAGTTCCGAACCTGGTGAATATATTACTGCGAAGAAAGCTTGCTACCACTCTGGCATCATTAGTTCGAGTAGGTATGACCTCCACCCATTTAGAAACGTAATCTACTGCCAGGAGAATGTATAGGTTGCTGAAAGATGAAGGAAAGGGACCCATAAAATCCATTCCTCGTATATCAAATACTCTAAAATGGTCGCAGGCGCCATCTCGGCTTTGATATGCTTCATTCTTGATTCATTATAGGTGGACATAAACTGGTGAGCATCCTTGAATAAAGTGGGCCAACATAATCCCGATTGAAGTACCTTTGAAGCTGTTCTATTTCCCCTAAAGTGCCCCCCACATGTTAGAGTGTGGCAGTGATTTAGTATACTTTCCATTTCCTCATCTGGGACACATCTTCTTATCACCTGTTCGGCACAATGCTTATACACAATAGGCTCATCCTAGTAGTAATGCTTCAACTATTAAAATCTCTTCCTGAAGGATAACTAAACCCGTGGGGAGCACTTGCCACAAAGTAGTCCACAAAATCCGCAAACTGGGTTGCACGGGGCTCTTGTCTTCAATCGCCAAGAGCCGTTTCATCAGTGGAAATCATCATTGATATGAATTTTACTCAATCTCTTCCAATCGTGAAAGATAGTTTCACATTAGATTTTCAGTCCCTTTCTTATCTTTAATTTCTAAGTCAAACTTCTGTAGTAGTAACACCCATCTTATCAGTCTCGGTTTCACATCCTTCTTAGTCATAAGGTGATTTATGGCTGAATGGTCGGTGTGCACTATTACCTTGTTAGCAATCAAGTACGACCAGAACTTGTCAAACGCAAACACAATAGCCAAGAGTTCTTTTTCAATTGTTGCATAATTTAGTTGCCCATCATTTAACTTATGGCTCGCATAATAGATAACCTGAAATGTTCTTTCCCTTTTTTGCCCCACTATTGCCCTTATTGCGTAGTCGCTCGCATTACACATTAGTTTAAAAGGAAGTTTCTAGTCTGGTGCTACTACAATAGGTGTTGATACCAATTTCTCTTTTAGAAACACGAACGCTTTCAAACACTGATCATCAAACTCAAAAGGCGCTCCTTAAACAAGCAGATTTGACTCGGGGCTTCAATATTTTGGAGAAACTATGAACTTCTTGTAGAATCCCGCGTGACCCGTAAAGCCTTTATTCCTTTTCTCTAATCGAGGATGGCATTTAGTTTCTATATTGTGTCAACCTTGGCTTTATCTACCTCGATTCCTCTTTCTGAGATCAGGTGCCCAAGTACAATGTCTTCCTTCACCATGAAGTGGCACTTTTCCCAGTTCAGCACAAGGTTAGTTTCCTCACATCTTATCAGTGCCCGTCTCAGATTCTTGAAACAATTGTCAAAGGACTTCCTTAGCGCCGAGAAATCATCCATGAATACCTCAATTGTTTTCTCGACCATGTCTGAGAATATAGCCATCATGCAACTCTTAAACGTGCCCGGTGTATTACATAGTCCAAAGGGCATTCGCTTAAAAGCGAACATACCATATGGGCAGGTGAATGTTATTTTCACTTGGTCCTCCGGTGATATAGTAATATGGTTATGCTCAATACCGTCCAAGAAACACACACTATGCGCTGCAAATGGGTCTAAAGATCCGATCTAGAATGGAAGTGGGAAATGATATTTTCTCGTCATTTTATTTAATTTCCTAATCTATGTAGATTCTCCACCTGTAATTGTTCGAAGGAGTGCAGATTATTCTCACTCCCATCATCGTGGTTCCTCCATTTTTCGAACAACCGTGATCGGGCTTACCCACGAACCGGTTCGAGACGGTAGACTACTCCCGCATCTAACCACTTCAATACCTATTTTCCATCACTCCCTTCATCGTTAGGGTCAGTCTTCTCTCGAGCTTCCATCAAGGTTTGTGCCCATCCTCTAATGTGTGATCCGAGCATGTTACTCGAGGGGTTGATTCCTTCAAATCGGGCCTAGAGACCATTCGATAGCATCCTTTGTGATCTCGAAGTACTCAAAAGCTTCTTTCCACTCGCCGCCGAGATGCCGATATGATTATCGGTAGTGGTCAGATTCCTAGATAAGCATACCTCAAGTGACTAGGTAGTGGCTTTTGCTCTAACTATGATGGTCGCTCAATCAAGGCACCAAGTCCGAAAGGTTCTCTCGCAATCCGATCATAATACTTCCTTGCTCGGGTTGAAGGAGTCCATCCACTTCACATACTCTTCTGCATTTCTCACTTAGTTCCTCCTATATTTCAGACAAGGCTAAATTCTCCAAAGTGGGTCGGGCCAAACACTTTAGCTGGGGCACTATACTCTACTCGCCTCTATCATAAAACATGCATCGCTCTCCGCTAGATGCCTCTGTGCCAACATTAAATACACTCGAATCTCGACTCTATCGTCTTGGCACTCTTAATTTTAGTTCTCCTTGCAATATCAATTCCAGTCTTACTCACGCTAGGAAATGGTCTACCTAGTATAATGGGTATCTCTTTATCTTCCTCCATGTCCAACACTATGAAATCAGTTGGGAAAATAAACTTGTCTACCTTTACTAGTACATCTTCTATCACTCCCCGAGGATGTTTCAATGATCTATCCGCCAGTTGCAGGGTAATCGTCGTGGGTCTAGCTTCACAAACCCCAGCCATCTAAAAGTGGATACAGGCATGAGGTTAATATTGGCTCCCAAGTCACATAGGGCTCTCTCGAAGATCGAGTTCCCTATCTTACATGGGATTGTGAAACTGCCTGGATCCTTCAACTTCTATGACAATTTCCTATGAAGTATAGCATTGTACTCCTCAGTAAAATTCATTGTCTCAAAGTCTAATAACCTCATTTTCCTTGACAACATATCTTTCATAAATTTGACATAGTTGGGCATCTGTTCTAATGCATCTAGAAACGGAATGTTGATATGCAGTTTCTTAAACACTTCCATGAATTTGGTAAACTAATTATCTAGTTTGGTTTTTCTCAAAATGGATACGAGACTAGTGCGTAGGGTTCATCTCGTAACGCCTCGATTCTCGCGCCCCTTCATTTCTCCGATCTCTACCGACTTCTCCTCTTGGGGCTGCTCCCCTTGCATTTGATCTTCATGGTTGAACTGGTCTGTTACCTCAGTTTCCACTTCTCTTACTACTGGTGGTTGCCTCGGTGTAGCTAGCTCTCTACCACTTCTTAAGGTGATAGCCTTAACATGTTCCTATCTTCACTTCTATGGTTTATCTCTGAATTGCTTAGCAAAGAACCATACCTCTCAAATAATAGATCGCTTATTCGCCCATTTGCACTTCTGTAAGCCAACTACGTTTGCCCGGTTATTCGGGCCGGGTTTATCGATTCTCGCATATTCGCCTTTGTTTCATTCATAGCATTATGAGAGGCATAAGCATTTGAGCTAGTGCTTCTTCCAAATCTTAATTTTTTCTCTCGATGGCCATGGTCTACTCGTGAAGTACATACTATTATGATTGTTCCTCCATCCATAGTTTTGATTATTCTGATTATTCCGCCAGCATTGTCTCTGATTCTCGTTTTGATAGGTGTTACCCCCATATTGACCCTGGTTCAAAGTTCTCGATTCTGCTTTCACCTTGGATTAAATCTTTGACACGCATCGAGCCTGCCATCACATCCGGCCCAACTCGGCATTCTCAGAGTACTATGTTATCCTCCACATGACTCACATATCTCCCAAGGATTAGCTTGAATAGCATTTACAACACCTTGCTACCTTTGTAACCGTTTTGGTAAGGCTGCGGCACATGATTTACCAATTTGCTCAAGACCTCTCGCGGTCTCGCACCTCCCACGTCTTCCTAAGATCATCCTCTCCCGGGCCATCGTTACTATTAATGTTCATGTCCTCTAGGATTCCATATGTTTGTTCTGTAGTCTCCTTCATCAACGCGCCCCCTGTTGAGGCATCTATAACTATTCCGCAGAGTCACCGCACAGCTTGTAAAAGGTATGGATCAGATCCATCTAGTCACCAGGATATGGGCACCCTAACAAACATAAATCCAGATCCCACGAAACTCAATCGCCAAACAGAAAGCACTCGATCTAGAGGGAGAATAATCTAGTCTTAGCGCTTCATGACTCCATTGTATTTCCGACTATGTCAGATACTTCAACAGAAGTCATTAAATGTGTGTTCTAAGCTCTTATCGCTGCATCATGGAACCGAATGTTCAAGCATTTGGCTGTGGTTATCATTTCAGCTCAAAATTGTTCGCTGAATAGGTGGCCTTCAGATAGCGTGATCGAACAATCGTAGGGTGGCAAAGCTTAACTCCTCTAGCAACATACACAGATCATCTGTCGTATAATTGGCCTAAAGGCAATTCCTACCGTTATTCCCATTTTCATTCCCCTTACGGCTCGCTTTTTCTCGGCTATGATCTTGCCCTTCCTGATTCTGCATGACTGCTAGATTCCTTTGGTGTGCTTCTTGCTTTATCTTAATCGTGTAAGGTTCCTCTCTCGCTCAAGATCGAACGAGTAGTTCATCACCCCCGTCTTCGCATACACACACATTAACCTTTACCGCAATCGCCACACAAACACGTGAGATCAAAATTACAAGCATCAGGTAACCAAAATAAAATATAAAAAAATTTCCAGAATAATATCTAACTGCGCTATTGTCAATATCAACACGAAACTTCTCCCCGGCAACGGTGCCAAAAACTTGATAGGCGTATTTTGTGATGTGTATTAAGAATATGCACTAAAATATGTAATGAGCGCCTATTCTGCGCAAGTATACGCTTGTCAAGTAATAAAGTGTACCTAAGTACGGATATCGATCCACAGGGAAATGAGGATGCTAAGTACCAAAATTAGAATGCTTCTTTAATATCCAAACAGTCAATTATGATGTGTTGAAAACTGCAATTAAACTAAACTAATGAAAAATTAATCGAAGCACAAACTCCGTGGCAACTAAGGGATACCAAGAGATAATAAAGTTCTGGTGGTATTTGCGTGATAGAACAATCCTCCTCTGTTTAGAAATAAAATTCCATTCTATTGTCTCTGAAAAGGCTTCCACGCGAGACTCTTGCCTAATTTAATTATGCTTCCTCTCGAGGCTCCGATAACCTATCAACTAACACTAGGTCTGGGCTTCTTAGCTCAACCCCAAGCATTGTAGATGCTTTAAGATCCAAGAATTCACACGTTTCCTAATCACCGTAATACCACTACCGCTAATTAGGTTGATTCATCTATGTCTGCTACCTTTTATTCTTTCTTAGATCTCGCAAAGAACCACTCTCCATATTGAGATTAGTTAGAAATCAATATGTAAATAGAACCGCTACGAATCATCAGATAGGACAATCACAGAGGAAAATAGAAAATGAAAATTAACAAATAAATATAAGATTATTGTCCAAAATCAACCAAAACCCTAGACTACAAATTTAGAACATGATAGAGGTTTGATACATCAGAAACTTAAAATAAAAAAACATGAAAAAAGAGAAAGAATAAACTCGAATGATCAAAATGATGGTGATTCTCATATTATCTTCCACAAATCTCATGATCTTCTCCCCACCTTCAAAATGTACCTAAACCTCCTGTCCCAAAGTGTGGACAAAGTCCCCTCCTCCGAGCCCTAGCCTCATTCCTTTTGTCTCCTTGGGGTTTGAGCTTTAAAACCCTCAATGATGGGATCAAAATGGGTTGAAAATCGACCCAAAACTAATCCTGAACGTCGCGACGTTGATGCTCTGTTTCTGCACTCTCTGCAACGTCGCGACTTTAGTTCTCAACATCGTGACGTTGCAGCAGCTCTCCTGTTTTTGTACCAACTTCGTAAGGCCATAACTTTGTCATCCGAACTTCGATTTGGGTGTTCTTAGTACCGTTGAAAATCTCTTGAAGTGTAGAATCTAGATATAGCTAGAAAAAACACTTTAGAAATGATTATAAAGACTGAATGTACAAAATTCTCCAACCGGTCACTTTTGAGCGCTTTTCTCTTCTTCCTTCAACTACCAAGAGTCATAACTTGATTATTTGAAGTCCAAATTGAGTGAATAAGGTCTCTTTGGAAAGAATGAGAAGTCTCCTATCCATCCATATCAATATTGTAGCAATTGGGGATCATTGTGCAGCTTAAAACATCAAAACATAGTAGCTACTACTGCATGTGTAGTTTGCTGATTTTTGGGCTTTATCTCTTTGTTTTTGTTCCATATTGGCTCATGTTTGACCTAATCATAAATTAAACATTTAGAGCATTAGATCATTTATTTATATAATAAAAATACTAAATATATAAGCAAAACGTATTGATAGAATGAGTATAAAGTATAATCATCAGGGAGAAACCCAAAAACAAAACCATTTGAATACTTGTTCAAAATAAGTTTGTCTTTTTTTTTTATCATTAAAGAAAATGCTACAAGATACATACAGTAATATAGCCCTAGTTCACATATGTTTTTGAGAATAGTTTTTATGTTATCCGAAACAACAATTTCCAAAGCATATTTAATAGAAAAATACAATATTATTATCACTTGTTTTCTAATAATTATTTAAAAATGTAATACAAATATATAGAATCATTGAAAAGAAAACACTACAATATTACAAATTATTTTCTAATACATTATCTCAAAAAAATACTAAAACAAATTAAAATATTTTTAAGTTTTTAAATAAACATTTATTCTACAAAATGTCAAAGAAGAGCTTTAAAAAACTAATTTTGATAATTGTTTTTGAAAACCCGAACATTCCCAATTAATTATTATTTATATGGTTGAATATAAGTTTTTAAACAAAAGTACAAATAAATGGGAAAAAAGTATAAAGTAAAAAAAAGGGTATATATAATCAAGGTTAAAAATATCGGTTTCAACGGATATATCGGTACTTGAAATTTACAGATATATTGGTGGATATTTTTACATGAATATCGATATATTGGAAATTAACAAAAATACTTTGAAATTCATGAAAATAATTTGTAAAAGTGTAAAAATGACATTAATAATCAAATATACACATTGATATTACGTTGCAATGGTCTTTCAAAACCAAAATAAAGATCGATGTGACTCATGCAACATTTGGACGGCGCATCCCATTCGTGAAGATAATACTCATATCATACATAGCTTCGACATTGACATAGATCGAATACGTGCCACGCATAAACGTTGACTCAGACTCCACAACCTCTCAATGGATAGGAAATTCGGGGTTCACCCACATGCTCGTTTGAAATCCTTGTTGCATTTGATATGAAATTTGAAATGATATTTGTGGATCATGATGATAGTTAATCATTCCATATTCACCAATGGAACCTAAAGGATGTGAAGAAGGCTGACCATAACTCATCAGGTATGCGAAAAACGCGGACATCATTGGATGAATCATCGTGTTGAGTGTCAATGCTCATGGACTCAAACTAATAAAACGAATCCTCATCAAGGTTGCACATCCTTTCTTCGTCGACCTCTATATGGCTTTCCAATGGCTCCAATACCTGGACCAACTCTCCTAAACCCATAGTCTTCATCTTGTGTAGCATGTGTGAAATCATCTTCACCAGTGAATGGACTCAATGGATATTCACTTTGTTGTCGATTTGCATTATCCACACCATCATTTCTAGTATCACTACCATCATAAGTTAAAGAAAATGTGTTTTTACATTAATTAATAGTTTATTATATTTCATATTCATAATCGTAATCTAAGTCTAAAGTTATATTAAATATCTAAATATACATATATGTTCATATTTCATACATTAATTAAAAAAATTTTATATTTCATATTCATAAACTCACCTAAGTATAAAGCTGTATTAATTATCATAAGTTAAAGAAAATGTGTTTTTACATTAATTAACAATTTATTATATCATATTCATAATCATATTCTAAGTCTAAAGTTATATTAAATATCTAAATATACATAAATAGTTCATATTTCATACATTAATTAATAAATTTTTATATTTCATATTCATAATCTAAATATAAAGTTACATTAATTATCATAAGTTAAAGAAAATATGTTTTTACATTAATTAACAATAAATATACATAATATATATATATATATATATATATATATATATATATATATATATATGTTCAGTATTCATAATCTTAATCTAAATATAAACTTAAATTAATTACTAAATTGCACAAATTTTAAAAAAAATTAATTACGGAAACCATATCTTAAATTCTGCAATAAATTATACTGAATGGAAGATTCTGAACATCAAGAACACTCAAAATATTATTTCTCCAAGATTTGCACAAATCAAGAATTGCTTGGAGAGAATGAATGAATTTGGATATGAAAACTGGTGATTTTAGGGTTATTTATAGATTTTTTTTTTTGGAGTCAAACTAATCGTTTATTGGTCAAAACCCCTTTAAAAATGAATTATGGCAATTGGATTTGATTTTGGATCAAATCTCACCGTTAGACCTTGATCTAGCAATCTAGCCATCTAGCCATTAGAAATCAATTCTAGCCGTTAGATCAAGTCAAATATTAATTCAAAATCCACCGTTAGATAAAAAATATGATCGTTGGAACCAAAGAGATTGCATTCTGGCCGTCAGATCCGCAGGTGGAGGTTTTGAAAAAATCAGACGAAATCTCAGCCTTCCACGTGTCCTATAATATTAGCCCTTGGATCTTCGCCGATATATTGACGATATATCATCGATAATGACCGATATATTGACGATATATCGTCGATAATGACCGATATATCGATAAAATGCAAAAAAATCGAGCGACATGTATGTTTGTTCCACGAGCGGCTCCTTCGGGAGCATTGTCGATATATTGCTTATGTGCCGATATATCGGGGATTTTAGCTGAATTTTTTTTTTATTTTTCTTTAATTCAACTATCGTATGCTGATATCGTGTCGGGAAGACTTGACACCTAAAATGTGGACGATATATTGCGACATTTCCAACACTGTACATAATAAAAGATATTCAAAGAAATGATATAAGTGAAGACACAAATGAATGGTTACCCCGATTTGTGATATTAATTCTCTCCAGAATGGGGTTTCACGTAATAAATTATTGTCCTTAAAGAGAATTATCAGTTCTGTAAAGTTTATTAATATCTGAAAGAATGAAAAGGAAAAGGTAGATGGGTATCCTCGTCGTTTGTTTTTTCTCACAAGTTCAAAATGTACGTAGTTTGATGTGATGGAAGCAGAAAGCTAAATAAATAAATAAAGAAGAATGGTAGAAAAAAAGTATATCATTATGAATATTATTGCATGTTGAAGAAATTGAGAATTACAATGAGATAAATTTTATGATTAAAATTAGTACATAATATAATGAGATAAAAATTTGTTTGATAACTAGTGAAATTTGGGTAGAAGATATTTAAAGCTGTCATTTAACACTTTTTTTTACTAAATAAAGAGGGCATTTGATTAAAAAAACAAATTCTGAAATACATAATTTTGGAAATCTGACCCTCCATTAATTTTTATCATATTTTGATAAAATACCTTCATTATTTTCTGTAACAATAACACTTTTTTTTAATTTGACACATAAATACCAAAATGAAAAAAGGTATTTTTGTTTATAATCAATTGTTTTTTAAGAAAAGAAAATGCAAACGATGGATTAGATTTGCAAATTTTGGATTAATTATGAACAATAGCTTCTCTTAAAAGAATATTTAAAGCGCATGACTAATGTGAATTGTTTTAAATATACAATAGCATTGAAATACTTTTAAGAGGGTTGAGTTTGCTTAGGATTAATTTTTAAGGAGTGGAAGAGATTTCCAATGCTTAAATTATTTTTTGCTTAAGGAAATCGATGTTTTTTTTTTTTGAAAGATAAATTTATTGATTTAGGTTAGTAATACAATCGACATAAACTGATATAGTAACAGCAGATGTGCCACTGTCAGCCTAAAGAAGAGGCAAACCCACAGCACCTAAGCCGGCGCCACCTCAAATCGAAAGTCACCCACTCGCCCAAAGGCCGATAACATGGGTAATTGGGAAGGCCCACATTCTGCAAATCAGACTAAATCTCGCCAATAAGGGAAGTAGGATAATCCCCACTAAATTTCTCCAGTAAGGAAAAAGGATAATTCTCAATAAACTGATCCTTTAATATCCCTTATTAAATCCGATATCGATAGATAATATCCCATCAAATGGGAAAGAATCCTTATTACCATCCAATTGGAAAAGCATACGCTATATATATCAGGTCAGCCCCTCGGTGAAATGTACGCAAAAACATTCGCCATCTAAGCAATCTATCTTTTCTCTCAGGGAGGAACTGACGGCATCGAGCTCGCGCCACCCGCGAAGCCCCGCCAAATTCTCTTTCTTTCTTTGTTTTACAAGAGGAGAGCAACACCAGAGCCTGCAGACTAGCCCAGCAACCGTCCTAATCTGGGCCTCAACGAATTTATCACGCTCCAGCAAATTCCCGGGGCCTCCGATTGAAAAGCATCATCAGAAACATATAATAAAAAATGCTAAAAACTTTAGAAGATAACGCAATATCCATGTTCATAGAAAAAAAATTATTTTATTGCTGTAAATTTCATATTTGTAGCAAACTATTGAATAAAAATTGATTTGATGACTTCGTTGGATTGAACTTTGTCATCTAAACTATAACATAAAAACTCATGAAAAAGCTAACCATCGCGACAAACACGTCGCAAGAAGTCAACGACAAAATGGTTGACAACAAAATCACGAAAAAACAAAGGAAAAATAAAAGAAAACCAGATCGGTGTGGAAGAAATAACTTTATTAGAGAAGAAAACTCGAATATGAGGAAGAAACCGATAAAAATGGTGATTTCAGACCAATAATGGGAAAAAAAAATCACCCTTCATCTCTAACAAACAAAGGGTTAAAAGAGAGAACTGGAAGTGAGGCTGATTAGGTTTCCTAGCTAAATTAGATGTTAAAAATAACAAGAGTAATATTGTCAATCACGAGGTTATTAATCAATCAATAAAAAAAATCCTTCATTCTAATTATATTTAGATATATAAATTATAAAATGAAAGATTTTGACATGATAGGACTTGACCGTGTAGAATTTGAATCTCAAAATTAAAACCAACAATCATATCTTAAATTAAATTACCATAAATTCTTATTCTGAGGTCGAGCGTAGGAGGTGATAAGACGGATCCTATTCCAATCTTCTCCAAGCGTATCTGAAACCACGTTCTTCAATTCTTGAGATACATGATAGAGTTGTATTCTTTGGAGCTTTTCCAGTCCCAATATTCCATGTGGAAACCTTGTTATTTTGTGACAGATTCCAATTTTCGTGAGTCTTAAGATTAGGCATTGTCAAGCTCTATGGAGAAGTCTTCAGCTCACAAGAACTCCTCTATTTGTAGGAATTAAGTAAAAGAACTTCTTGAGGGCGCCATTTTCTCTCCAACATAAGAACCGTACAATAATGTGAGAATCCTCAAGTTTGGCAATCTCCCTAGTATCGGCATTGGATCTTCCTTCAATCTAGTAAAATGAAGTTTAAGTTGGATAAGGTTTGGAGGATAGTGTGTTGTTTCTGTAGGTAGTCCCTGGATGGGTACTTCTAGAAACAATTTGCAGAGACACTTATGGTGTGAGAAAGACTCCAAGCCTGGGAATAGTAGCATTGTTCCACATTCTGCTCCACCATTTGAAGCTGACAATCCATTCAATAATTTCAAATAATCTATATCTAACTCGAGGTTTTGAAGCCCAGTTAATTGAGATACAGATTGGAATAACCCTTCCAAACTTCGAGGATCGATCTCTCGGAGCTTCAATTGCTTTAGACTGGTCACTTTTCCTAAGTTGAAGTTGTCGTCCTTCAACCAATCGCCACTCCGTAAAGATAACATTTGAAGGTTAGTCATTTTGAGGAAACCCAAATGCCCATACACCCACCTCTCTCTCATTGATTGCCTCGATGAGATCCAACCATGCTCAATGTGTTAGATGGTCTCATTTTGTCGCATCATATTGTAATGGGTATCGAAATATGTCGGTTAATTAATCAAGTGTTTGCAAATTGACAAGTCTTTCGATTACGGTGGAAGCCTTATTATCTCTAATGAGATCCTACATAAATATTTCGTGGACGAGTTTGTCCTATTTTTCTTGATAGCCTGCATCATAAATCGTGACTCAGACATATCCATGCAAGACTCAAGCACCCTAGGTATTTTTTGGTAAAAATGCCCCAACTTTCAACAATGGGCTCTATCGAGGATCAAAGATCGAAGATTAGAATTTTGTAAATGTGGAGAAGAGATGATCTGATGATGAATATTATCGACTCAATTACTGACACTAGTAGGAAGTGATGTTCCATCATCAATGTTTTCATCTACCTCAAAAGTTTTTCTTCTTACCTTCTGAATGGCAAGATCTCGAAGGTGTCATGTATACGGCATGGTTTCCTCAATTCCTTCCGCCCACTCGTATCGCCCACCAATCATGCTTCTCCGATCGCCTGATAAGTAGTCTTCGCACTTCTCCAATGTTTCCTTTCCTCTCAGACGAATCCTTCCAAGAATCCATGTTTAATCAACTTACTCGCCTTGATTTTGAGTCCTCCTGAAAACCCCACAAGAAAGAAAACATGGCTTCAAGTGAGAGGGCAGTTGTTATAGCTCAGAGCAAGAATTCCCCAAACAAGAGCGAGGACCTGACTTAGATGCCAATCCATGCTTTTACAGACTTTCCTCCATGGTCTAATGTCAGATCTTTCAGTGATAGAAGTCCTCCTTAAACAACAATTGCAAGAGGTAAACTCAGATTTTGTGCCAACTCCCTTTGAATTCCTCCAGCCCTGCCCATGTTGCTGCTGCACTTCCTACTTTGTTCAGAAAGAGCTCCCAGCTTTTATCCTCATCCAGAAGTTGAAGTTTGTAGCAATCTGAATGAGCATCCACAACAATATGTTCATTGCGAGTAGTTATCAACACTCTGCTCCTCTTATTTGATTCTGCAGGAAGATATGGGCTCAACCAGCGCCAAACATCGGTGTTCCATACATCATCAAGCACTATCAAGTACCTTTTTCCATGGAGACTTTTATTAACCTCTTCCCCGAGCTTATCATTACTAAATTCATGTTTTTGCTTCCGAGAGTGGTGACGCAGCTTGCGATCCCAAGCAAAGCCTCGGATACTGAACTCTTGAGATACAGAAACCTGCCACTGACCGCCATCAAAGTGGTGCTGAACATCTCAATGTCGTAAATTTTCAGGCAAGAGAAGTTTTGCCAAGGCCACCCATCCCCACGATGGCCACCCACTCCTCTCCATCTTTCCCTCTAACAGCTTTCGCTTTACGGCTTCCACATCATTTTTCATCCTGACAATGTTGCTTCTTCAACCGTGTCTGGGAATTACCTGTTCTCTTTCCAAGGTTCAGAAGAACTTGCAGTACTAGCACTGGAAGAGCTGCTCCCAGCTTTGTAAGCTCTCAGATTTTCCATGCCGTACCTCCCTTTATTAATCAAGATCTTCTCAAGTGTGATATGGACCGCACTGATACGATCATTCAGCTCATTCACGAGGGGTAACTTGTCAGGCAAACCCATACAAACGGGTAAAAAGTTGAGGAACTTGAGATTGCTGAATCTCTGCTGCCGTTTGTGTTCCAAATTGAACACGAATTCATCGATAACATCTTCAGCATCAAAAGTTGCATCCCTGATCTGATTCGCCCACAGCTTGAACATCTTGTCGTATCTACGCTCTGCATCGGCATACTCCAGGAACTGCCGGATCCACTCCAGCTCGTTTCGGGGCTGCCTCACCTGACCTTCAACTACCCCAAATAGCGAGGCTTGTTGTGAAACCAATGCACCCAACTTCTCTACCAAAAATGAGATACTGCTCTCCGCCATTGTTGTAGCACTTCTTCTTCCTCCTCTTTGGTGTTCTCAAGAGGCCGAGGCAGGCAGATGAATTATTCTTGTCACTGAAAAAAAAAATAATAATATACTTCACCCTATGGGGATTGAATAAGTCTGACGCATTATTACATTCCCATGTCCTGGTATGACCCAATTGTGACTTTGAATAAAAACAATTATTAACTTATCACCACATAAAACAATTAGATAGGACTTCCAAACTTTGCATGGTCCTCGGTGGATAGAAGTTAGTTTGAGCTCTTAAATCATCTTGATGACTTGGTCTTGGATATGCAAATAAAACATTCACTCTCATATCTTTTACTGAATGTTCTTAACAGGTTTCTTTCTTCAGAAGCCTTTGTATCCAATAGAGTTTAAGGCTTCTGATTTGTAATAAAAATTAGAGATTATCTTTTCCTTTGTTATTCGTTTCTTTATTTTGATAATAATTACTTGGTTCTTTTTGTTAGTTGGTTGTTTAAAAATTTTTCCCATATACTCTGACACCACTTTTTTAAAGCATCCACATGGTTTCAATTTAATAGGTCGATGGGAAATGTAAATTATAAAAAGAATACGAAATTTCTAGTACAATGTATTTGACTTTACGAGATATTCTCATCCTCTTTCACATGGATGGTTGTGGATGGATCAATACTTTAAATCAAAAGAGACCGCATCAATTATTTTGCAATATTTTAATTATTTTTATTTTTATTTATTATCATCAAGTAAATAAACAATGATAAATGGTCATAAATATGGTAGAATCCCTGGGTTAAGCACATGGATATCTTGATCAGTTGCCTAGAAAAATATCTGAGGATAGGTAAAGGTGTTGAAAGCTTGGTGAATTCATTTTTAACCTCTACCCTCCATGTGGATGCTGTATTAAACCCTAGAAAAGCCACCTCTTTGTCCTATCTGGCTTTTCCCTTTTATCTTCCATTTTGGAATCCTAGGTTGTAGAGATAAACACTAATAAGGAACTTTTAAGCACTTTATGTAAATTAAAATGTCAATAATAATGAGGGCAAAGGTGGAAAAAATTCCTCAGGTTTTCATGAATGTATAATTAATAACCTAAGCTTTTTTAACCACGTAACCCCCTAACGTTTACACTCGTAACGTTTACACTCGTAGTTCAAGTTAGCCCCTACCATCCCTCATATCGTTAGATAGGCAAGTAGAAGTTACGGCGCTGGACGTGGCGGCAATTGAGGTGGCAAAAAAGCCCCCAAATCGAAATAGGGCTTCCTATTTGGGGAGGGAAGATAAAACCCTAATTCACATTTTACACTCTCTGCACGATTTCTTACTCTCTCATCTTCATCTCCTCTTTATCTTCATTTCCCCATTGTTGATCATCGTCAGATTGTACACTCTTCATCTGCATCTCCAAACTTTCTAAGGAATTCGGTTATTGTTTTTTATTACAACTTTCATCTTCTATTTCCTTGGATTTTATTCCCTAAAAAAATTGCTTTGTTGCTGGTTTTTATTGCTTCGTATTTTATCATTGTTGCTGGATTTTTATTGTGTTGAATTTTATCAATGTTGCTGCATTTTATTCTTGAAAAAATATTGCATTGTTTCGATTCCAATTTTGCATTCATATAACCAAACAAAGTGGTTCCTGTTGTAAAATAGTTGCAGAAATATAACTAGAATTGCAAAAAGAGAGATGAATAGAGAATTATAGAAATGAAAGTTTAAAGAGAGAATCAGAGTTATATTTCTTGGTTGTAATACCCCAACTCCGAACCAAGGGCATTTCTGTTCATTCACATATAAGGCTCTAAAATCCCACCTTTAAACCACACTTTCAAAGCTTTGTATTTACACCTTGTTTGTCCCGATATGTCACAAGAAGAATTAAACTAATTTCCTCTATAAAATCAAATCTCCCAAAGGCATAAAACCTTCCAAAGTATAACAAAGTGTCATTGAACCAACGCCTTCCAATATGATAAAATTTTTCAAAACTAATATCTAAATGTAAATATTCTAGTAACATAAATCCTTTCAAATGAAAGTTTGCAAACATTAATTCCTAAAGCATTAAAGTAGTCCAACAAATACCAACTCAAAAATAGTTCTCAACTTCCATCCTTGCTTACCCCAAAATCACTTTTCGCCAAGGTTTAAGGCACCTAAAAATGATCAACAATAAGGAGTGAGCTAAAAACCCAATAAGGAAAGTTAATACATTTTCATGGATCAAATATTTTAAATTCACAAAATTGGAAATATAACATATTTTTCTTTTCCTCACAAATTTCATAAAATCCTTGAATACAAATAAATAATATATATAAATATATTTCAAACAGATGTTCATCATATTTCCTGTTTCTCAAGCAATTCCATATCATAATCAAATCCACAAATATTTTAAAACATATATATTCTTGGTTCTCAAAAGATTTGTTTCAAATAAAATGCCAACTATTCTAACCCTTTGACAAGGGTCATTCCAAAATACTTACACTCTCGGTTCTCAAAACATATTTCTTTCAAATAAAAGGTCAACTATTCTAACCCGTTGACAAGGGTCATTTTTTCAACTACTATAACCCATTGACTAGGGTCGGATTTGTCAAGTTTATACCCATTGACCGAGGCCATATTTGTCAAGTTTATACCTATTAATAGGGGTCGTATTTGTCAAGTTTATACCCATTGACAGGGGCCATATTTGTTAAGTTTATACTCATTGACATGGGTCATATTTGTCAAGTTTTTACCCATTGATGAGGGCCATAAAAACCAAAGTCAAATATTCTCTTAATGTTTCCAAATTCATAAAAATACAAAAATATATCTCCATAACTTTCAATCCCTACCATGAACATTTTCAAATCCATTTTCCAAACAAAACTTATATTTTATCTATGCATATAATTTAAACAAATACAAATTATCAAAACTCATAATCACATATAATAGAAAAATATCTTGTTTTATATGAAAAGCTGCATCAATCTTCCTTACCTCAAAGCAACGCAAAGTCTGAATGAAACCACCTGGCCAATTAAAACTCGCCAGATAAGAGTCTACACTACCTAAACAAATAAAGCGAAAAACTCATTAATTATCTAAACTATTATTTCTTTTTCTTCAATGTTATTTTTAATTTACTTATTTATTATTTTAACTTATTATTATTATTATTATTATTATTATTTTTACTCTTTGAATAATTTGCCTTCAATTATTACTCTCTTTTCCAAATTAATTTAAATGTAGTTTGATCACTGTCACTGTTTTGCTCCAATATCTCCTTCCTTTAGTCATAACTTCCGATCTTCATCGTTCATAACTTAGATCAAAGTCTTATATAAAACATATCTAAATTTCAATGCAATCCAATGGTTGGATAAGAAGAAAAAAGGCTTACACTAAACTTACACAAATTGACACCGATTTCAAAAACTGCTTGTTCTAAATGAGTATAACTCTCATCTGAAAACTCTAAACATGATCTGAACTGTTCAAATCGTATATCAATGTCCTATCTCAAATATATCCAAAATTAAGCAACCTAATGGTTGAATATGAGAATGAAGGCTTACACCGATCTTACCTAAACTAAAACTAATTTCCAAACCGTTTTCTTCAAACAAAATAACTCTCAACTCAAACCTTAAACACGATTTCCTCCCACCGCTCGATTGTAGATCATCTTCTTATCTCAAATATATCCAAATTTAAACAATCCAACTTGTTGCATAAGGAAATATTATAAATATCTCAAAAGGTACAAACGCCTCACTTTTACCTTCTACACCCAAACAGATCCTTTCTCATCCTAAACACATCACATGCTTCAAACCAGAGATGAGGAAAAAATATCACAGGATGTTTTTCAAGCTTGAAATCCCCCTTTTTGAAACCCTAGCTCACCTTTCCTCTCCTTGAGAGAAAAGTGAAGAAGGTTAGGATTGTGTAGAAAACTTTTGTTGTTTCTTTTTAGCAAAACACTTTTATTTTTTGTTAAAAGCTCCTTCCAACTTTGAAAATTTGCATTCTATCCCTTCTTATTTTGGAAATTTTGTTTTTTTAATTTAGAGATATTACATTGGTCCTCTATACAAGGGATAAAGATCCCATTATATAGGCATTTTAGTTGCCTATTCATTCATGTGAATGAACTTGTTCATTCACATGCTTCATAACAGTTCCTACCCTAAGCTCAAAATATTCCCTGGTTTTTAGGTTATAATGGCCCTGTGAATGTCTTACTTTTAATGAATATTAATTTATCCTATTTAAGCCATTATGATTTGATTATGAGAAAATGTTGCATTGTTAGTGATCTCTAGAGAGTTAGGGTTTCAATGGTATTTTAGGGTACAATGGTCCCATGAATGTCTTACTTAATGAACACAGATCTGATCTGCTGTTTCATTATCTTTTGATTATGAGAAAAATGCTGCATTGATATGATCTCTGTAGAGTTAGAGCAACTCATAGCTAGCCAAACCGGAGCAAAGCTACATTGCTAAATGGGAAAAGGTGCTCCAAAGAATGAGCAATAGCACAGGTCGCGTCCAAGGCTGCTGTCACTACATATATCTCCAAGAAGCCATCCAAATTGCTTCGCATCCAAAGCCAAATTCTCGGGGCTCCCAAAAGTGACTTTTGGCCATAAATTTTTACCAAAGCATCTCCAAGGAGCATCTAAATTTATTTATCTATTCTAAATCTATTCCAATTTACCCCGATTTTTTTTAATAATTACATCATATACCCTTCATTCATTTATATCACTCAAAACATCTATAAAGATTATTAAATTATGTTCCATATCAGTTACATATTGCCACAAAATGATTTTAAATCCGCTGCCGTTGGGTCTTCCAAAACATAAAAAATCCAAATTATTCAAGACGGCATCCGAACCGCTTTTTTCGAAGAAATTTTTTTTTCTCGTAACTGAGGAGGAAGAAGAGAACTCCGCTTGTTCAGTCCAAAGCAGCTTCGATTCAGTAGTGGGCCTACGTCGTTGATCTTCAAGAAAGGTTTGAAATTTCTTCAATCTTTGTATTTTGGTCGTCGAAAACTGGACTTCGGGGTTCAAAAGCCAAGTCTTGCTGGTTTTTCGAGTTGAAATCTGCAAACAGCCATGTTTTTGCTTCTTCCCGCCAGAGAAATCTCTACCCTTGCCCTCGTGAGTGAGTCGTTATCCGAGAGCCCATTTTTATAAAAAAAATATGGACCTCCAACTAGTCATCCTGGAAAGATCTTTCAAACTGATGTTTCTAAGTTCGTCTCATTTCCAGGCATCCTCTTAGATTTTCATCTTCCTTTTGTTTACCGATGAACGCTTTCACCATTTTGCCCGTGAGACTTAGCCAGAACTGCTCACGAGCCATTTTTTCGCCGGGAAATAGTCCCCACTGCCGAGCATGCTTGTCGTGCTTGAGCCAAATATTTTTTTTCGCTCCACCGGGCCGAGATGCTCGATAAGCCACCTGGGCTAAATATAGCTAATCACTGCTTCATGCCTAAACACACAAAACCCATTCCTACCAACACTATAGTCAAGTAAAGTCGTAAAATCACACCGTGAACCAAACGTAATATTTATACTATTTTTATCGATTTAATTAACATTTATGGCCATTTTTATTTTAATTGAATTTTATACGGCTTTAACCCTTCTCACTAGAACATTTATTTATCTTTTAAATCAATTTTATAGTGTATGGAGTGATATAAATGAACGGCTGATGCACGTAATTATTAAGTGTAAGAGAAAAGGGTAAAATCGAATAGATTTAGATATAACTTAGATATGCTCACTGGCTGAGTATGCTTTAGCTAAACTTTAGCCAATCTCAATGTTGGAGCCAAAAAAATAGCTTTAGATGCTTTTTTTTTTGCTAACTGCTGGAGATGCTCTTAGGGGTTTCAATGGTTATTGAATATTAATTTTTCTTATTAAACTCTTTTTTTTTTTTAATTTCAAATCGCAACATGGATGGAAAGGTTGATTTACCCTTACATCATTGGGGCTCATGGTCAGCTCCCCAGCTAAGCTGAGCACCACAAGAAAGAAGCCGACTAGGAAATCCATTAGTCCGCTAATTCCATAGCCATTCGCAAATAAATACCAGACTGTGTTTTAATTAATTGTCCTAAAAATGTCTCTTTTCTAAGGAGTTTCATAGTTTAAGTGATATTACCCGCTTTAAAAGCTATAAACAAAGCATTATAATGGAAGAAGAATATCCACCAAACGCTTTCGATATATGTTCCTCCACCGATACCTAGAGAACAAAGAATTATATGAAATTTATGGGAAGATAAACCATTGTTGATAATCTATTGAAATCAAAGAAAGTCATCTCAACATAACAACATCTATGAATCCAACTCGATAAACCAAGCAAAACACAAGATCAACCGTGAAACGAAAAGAGTCAAGGCTTCAAGATTAGACTATAAAAATAAAACACAAAGAAATATAAAAATTGGTGGCTTCGAAACTTAAACATGTATGAGGAAGAGAAAATAAAGAATTTACCTCATACGGTTTTAGACCGAGAGAGTGGAACTGTGAAAAGTTAGGCAGTAAATTCATCTGGGACTAATGCATAAACCCTAGAATTTGCAAACTGTGAGATGCAAACCATTTAGGAGATGTGGCTTGATTAAATTCGACAAAACCTGGTTTGGGGAGACTTGAGAGAGAAAAGGAGAAAGAAGAGAGGGATACGTAGTCGCATGAAAATCCAGAAGAGAAGTAGAGCGCTTACCAAAGATACCCGTAGTTCGCAATCTTTGAAAACGAGAGGATTATAAAAAGGACCCAACCCTAGGTTAGGCTTGGAAAGGAGAAAAGGAGGATGAAACGTGCCACGCCCCTGTCACTACAACCCCTGAATAAAGAAAGAAAATAAGATGGTGGTTAGTAGTTTCTTCGTCATATAAGAGCACTTCGAATGTAATACTATATTTTCCTTAAAATTACAACCACCCCTAATTTTTCAAAACTCTAATCTCTGGGTTTATAATATTTTTGTTAAAGAAATATGATCTTCCAACCCATCTGAACTCAGTTAGCAATTTATTTTTCGGCCCGCCTCATTCTCACAAATTTTTCTTCCATCCCCTTCCACCCCTTCGCCCACCACACCAGGGCTGTGGGCGCCGCTCTCACCACATAGCAAAGGCGCCGCCCCCCGACCCTTCGCTTTGTTTGTTTCTACAATTCAGTTGTAAATTTGTTTTCTCATCTAAAATTCCCTCGAATGTAACTCGGTCAATGTACCTATTAGAATAGTATTAGACCAGATTGTTGGACCTTTAAACGTCCAAAATTAAAGCTCCACCGTCTTATCCCTTGCCACGCATTTTTGCTACTTTTAATTCAAAGACTAGATTTATCCAAAATCATTTTATCGAATAAGACCCTGGGATGTTAAGTTAGGTTAAACACATCTTATCTAATAAGATAATGTTAAATCTTAACTTTAGATAGAAACATTACCTTATCGATAACCGACCATATTACATTTTTCGCTAATGATCGCATCTTTGGGGACAAGGTGTTCAAAACCAAAGGGAGTTTCGAGGATCTGACAAACAGAAAATCGCCCTTACGTAAACTACCACTTCAACACCTTTCGCTTTGGAACACCAATAAGCAAAAGAGGCCCCGCTGTTTTTAGGAACTGAGAGATAAAAACTTAAAATAAAAACGACCTAGATCTGATTTTGTGCAGTAAGACGAGTAACAACGAAGATAATGCTCAGTGTGGATACCGCTAGAGGTACGCACCACTGATCGTACAAGATTCAATCGAATCGTTTCGAATCAAAATTTATGTCCATATGAGGTAACATCCTTGGCCCAACGTTAACTGGTAACAAACCCATCCACTTACGCTTTAGAAACGGAACTATCCCTTTCTATTTTTACACGTAACAAATTAATATTTATACTTTATAACAAAATATTGAAATAATTTTAATTTTTTAATATAAACAAACATTAAGATAATTCACTTAAATTGAACATATATATATATATATATATATGATGAAGGTTTTTAATATTTAAAAATCCATTTTTAAAATAATTCATATGTAATATTTAAATTGAACATTAATAATTTTTAATAAATTCATTTTCAAATTATTTTTCTGTTAAAATAATCAATGTTATTAAATCACCTACTTATTTTTAATAATTAAAATTAATAATTATAAAATAAGTTATTAGTTAATTTTTTACATTTGCAAATAACATTTATAAAAAATATTGTTTCTAAAAATATCGAATTCTTGTTTCTATAAAATCTAACTAAAAATAGAAACGAATTTGAATCTCATTTTTCTAAATTAGAAAATTAGAAACTTAATTGAATTCCGTTTCTAAAATTAGAAAATTAGAAACGAATTCACCCGCCTTCTAAAATTAGAAAATTAGAAAATAGAAAATTGTGAAATCCACTCGAATTCGCTTATTTAATTAGAAAATTAGAAACGAATTCAATTCCAAGTTTCTAAATTAGAAAACTCAGAAACTCAATTAAATTCGCTTCAAAATTAGAAAATTAGAACTCCAATCTGCTCTAAATTATGAAAATTAGAAACCCGAATTGAATTCCACTTCTAAAATTAGAAAAATCAGGAAACCAATTCAATCCCGTCTCTATTTTTACATCTAACAAATTAATATTTATACTTTATCTTTTTTTAGAAACGAATCTCCTGTCTCATGCCTGGGCAACTCTATTTTGACCCGCCTCAATGTTCCCGGGATAAATTTGCGAATTTGAGGTACCAGGACCGTTCGGTCTCTTTCGTCCCTAACTCCGTTTCTAAATTCCGTTTCTATCCTCCTCGCCATTTACTCCCAATTCAACAATTAGCGACATTTATTCCGCTGCTTTCAAATCTTTGTAGCAATATTTGCTTTCCGTTTCTATTCCGTTTCTATTCCGTTTCTATTCCGTTTCTAACTTTAGAAACGGAAATGGCCGTTTCTATTTTCCATTTCTATATTCTTATTTTCTTGTAGTGGAGATGTTTTTATTCTTGACAATTTTGATGTGGATTATTTAACAATTATTGTGAAAGATTTGTACAAACAAGAGTTAGGTTATAATATTTTGAAGCAAGTCTATGTTTTACAACATGGAATTGATATGGACAAAGATTTATTTTTAGTTTAGGATGATCAAGATATTAGGAGGTTATTTAGTATGATAAATGACACAAGTGTGTTGAATTTTTTTGCCATAAATGAGATAGATGAGCCTGTTTTGGCTCAAGGTATATCGGCAATTGGTTATGATTATCCACAACCAATTGATTTTGATTAGCCATGGATGATTATTGGCAACCAATTGGTTATGATTATCGGCAATTGTTTTGGTTATGATTAGCCATGGATGAATCAATACTTGATATTAAACCAAGTAATGAACTATTAGGGAAATGTTGGTAAAGATACAAATCACACAAACATGATGTTGGTGAAGATGACACATAATGATAATGATGAAGTGTCGTTAGAAAGACCTTTTTTTTTTTTTTTTTTATCTCGGGTATGAGATTTTCTAATGGCCCAAATAAGCTTGCAGCCCATTCGGGTTCGGGTCAGGCTACCTCGATTGAGCTGCTTTTTTACTTTTATTTTTAATTTTAAATGATTAATGTGGATGGGGCACACTCCTTTCTCCTCTTTGATTTATGAATCTCGTTCTCTTCTTCTCTTGTATGGGGTTTTTTTTTATAGGTTCCTACTTTTTGGGTTGTTTTAGACATGTTGCTTATGATGCCGCTTCTGAGAAGCCATTGCTTCTCATAAAATCATTGCTTCTGATGCCGCTTCTGACACAAAGCCATACAAACTAGTCTCTAAAAATGTCGTTGAATCCAAACTTCCAAACCATGCAACACAAATCCCAATCCCCTTAATATGGCAAATCCCAGGTTTGTTCACCACTCCTGCCATCTAAACCATACTTCTACCTCATATAATCCTTCGACAAAACCTCCCTATCTACTGAAAGGATTGAGGTACTCACCAAAGGAGCTTGGATTCATCCTAGTTGAAACCAACCCTGCCACTTTCATAGAAAGCAACCGGACTTCCACCGACAAGTGATACTAAAACTCATCCTCCATCTTTTGAAGATATTTACTTCATCAATCTGTTCGAATAAAAAATTGGAAGTGTATACCAGAATTCTTCCCGTCGAGAATACAAATATCTATCTAGTTAACTAATGTACCAAAATAAAAGACCATCACCCATGTATCTCGGAAATGAACAGGCACCAAGGACACAGGAAATTTTTTCTATAATTATCCATCTTTACTGGGATACAAGCTATATCATAGAACTGATGTCTTCAAAGTTAGATATAATTTTTTCCACAACACCAGATAGAGCTGTCCACTAGATATAATTTTCATGGACGCCCAGATCCTCAATCTGGCACCCACATGTACTAAGGAAACTTTCCATTCTGCCTATACAGCGATCTCCGAGCATACAATTCTGATGGCGTTAAAAATAGTCACCAGAATAAACAATTAAATGACTCATAGTAATACTAATA
This sequence comes from Tetrastigma voinierianum, assembly GCA_016808115.1. Lineage (NCBI taxonomy): Eukaryota > Viridiplantae > Streptophyta > Magnoliopsida > Vitales > Vitaceae > Tetrastigma > Tetrastigma voinierianum. The sequence goes on from JAEQBH010002606.1 coordinate 255,256, forward strand.
ATTTAAACAAAAGAATCCAAAAAAAAAAAAAGGCAACCAGATCTTCTGGTTAGATCAGTATTGTGCTTTGTCCAACTATAAATGCAATTGAACCCTAGTTTGTATGAAGTATGTTCTAGTGCAATGGCATTGAGACCCACCTTATAATCAATAAAACATCCTATTTTGATTAAAAGAAAATTTTTTCCCCTTCTAATTCCAACAAGAAACATGACACTCATCTCAAATATGTGAATACCAAAAATGGGAAGAAGGTCTAGCTTGTCCGGGACATCCAGAGAGCACCAGCACTTTTTCTACCCTACAACTGCAATCCCAAAGATTACCTTTCTGGGCCATGAGTTACTCAGTAGATGTACAGAACCATGTCATCCATCCACAAGCTAGTTATTGTCTCTCCAAATGCTGACAAACCAAATGAAGAAACAAAAAGAATCATTGTGCAAATTACAGACAACACCTCCCAAATAAATTTCAAAGAAGCATGGGGAACTTAAACCAAGGGATTTAGTACCGATTGAACCGTAGAACTCGATCTCCAGCATGTTCCTTAGCTTTCTACTTGAAAACAACTTCCTGCGCAAACGAATCAATCACACATTCAATTGTAAACATACCAAAAAAAAATTGAAGTCAGAAACAAGGGCTACTTTAGGACATTAGCAAAACAGCATCAAGTTAAAACCGCTTCGACATAACCACGCACTTCTTCGGGAAAGACATCCCACCTAAGTTCTTCTCGATCGCCAGCCAGATTCATTGTATCCTCGAAAAGCAATTTCATGTCAACAATCACAACAAAAGAACCATAAATTAAGTAAACTAAAGGCAATGTTTAGTTTCTGCTTTTGAAAATTGTACATGAGAACGCTTGAAATCACGTATAACACCACTTTGGGATGCACGCATTCGCATCGAGTCATTATGGGAAAAAAATACTACAAGAAAACTCCTCCTTACCTCAGGCCACACAATCTTAAACTCAGGGTAAGCATAAAGGTATTTTGGCTTATATTGCTATTTATAAATGAACAAAAGAAAAACTCCAGTCGCCAAGTGTCACTGCCCAACAAAAACCCTCAACTTTTCCCCTTACCCAGCCCCTCTGTAGCCGTTAAAGAAACTCCGTCTAGTCGCTCATTCTTATCAAGATTGAGAAAGAGGCAAAGAGAAATACACCATTTGATCCACCCAATCCATAAAGACCATCTTTTGGAACCATTATAATAAATTCCAATTGATTTGATCTAAGCCTTCTATTAGAGTTGATGAACGGATATAATTTTAGAAATGTTAAGTCTTTGCCATGGTTTGAACTTTGAAATCATATGTTCCAGTAAATATTTTCAAGAGAAAACTTAAGAATAAACACACATGGAACAAATGTAAATAAAAGAACAGAACAATCCTGGGTAGTGGCTGCAACCTTTACGAAGATTCAATATGACCAAGCAACCCAACCAAGAGGGGTGAATTATTTTTCAAAACTTTTTCGCACACAACAATAAATCTTTACCAATGCACAACACCAACTCAAAAGAGATAAGGGGATAGAGAAAGCAAAACCAAAATTTATAGTGGTTCGACACAACCTGCTTACCAGCCCACTCCCAGAACCCCTCCCCAACCCAAGGAGGGTTCCACTAGTGTCAAGCTCCAACCTCAGCTTCTTTCACACTCGATTATGGTTCATAATGGGGCACTCTTCAAGCTATGCACACTAAGTTCCAAGCTCCAATCCCGAGCTTGATTACACTTGGATTTGCCCAATGGGTCTCCACATCCTTCAAGCTACACGTCTGCTTTCTCACTTAGCACAACGAGACACTCTCAAGCTTTAAGATCTTTCAAATAACTCAAGCTTTGATGAACACAAAGGCGCACTCTAAAATAATCAAATGTAATGAACCCGCACTCACAAACTTAGTCTCCGAGAACTACGTATACAAGAGAAAAGATGGTCGAGAGCAAGTTTGTCGCTTTTGGCCAATGATCCCCCACACTCTATTTATGAGTGGGATTTTTTGACCATCGCTCACTGTATCGCTTTACTGCCTTTGGCGGCAATCGCTCACTCAGTCGCTTATCGCTCACTCAGTCGTCGACACTGCTCATGACACTATTCACTAGCCAGTTGTGAAGTTCACTGCTCACACATACCTAGCACTATTCATACGACCAGTTTTTTTCTTAAATGTTCATTTTTAGATTTATTTAATCTAAAGTTTTATGCCTAAACCCATGTTTTCAAAAGATATAATTTTTACGTTGAAAAACCGAGTTTGTGTTAATGCATGATTAATGATGATATCCTAAAGTGCACCAATGCATTCACCTACATAGATTCCAAGTTATCAGAAATCTTCACTTCATATCCAAAGATTCGAATCTTCGTTACTTTTGTCATCTTGGTTCTTCTTGATTTGAGTGAACTTCATATTTCCAATGTGTTTCAACCCCTATCATTGTCATCTTTAGTTTCAGATGAATTTGATGCTTGGATCACTTCAACCTCACTCAACTCAATTTAACCATTAGTAACTAATAACCTTGTTTGTTATCACTGCCACCTCAACGAGAGGTATCCTCGGGCTAACAATCTCCCTTCATGATGACAAACTTTAGTTATTCCAGAGGAGTAAATCTCCCTTCAAACCAATAGTCCTAAAATAATCGTGATAATCATAAATTTTAACCACCCAAACACATGCAATTTACATTCAACACACAAGACAAGCACTGCTGAGTCATGTATATAAATGGTGGCATTCCTCTTTTAAAGACTGATGCATATCTTTCTCCTTTGATACATATCATTTCTCACTTAATTTTTAGCACTTGATGCATATCTTTTCTCCCTCTTTCGACACATATCAATCATTTCATTTAACTCCTAGATTCATATTTCCCCCTATGGCAACATAAAAAGGAGCAAGAGATTTTAGACATAAAGGTATCTCCCTTTGAAATTAAGGCACTCAAGTAAGGGCTAAGAGCTTAAGGCACAACATTTTTCAAGCAATATTGACACTGAGTCATTCAAACAATTTCAAAGAGATTACCCTAATTGTCTTCTAATATTGACAAATTGATTTCAATTTAGGGCTTTGTTAAAATATCCGCAAGTTGATCCCGCCTAACAAAATCATAATATCCCCTTTGTGCATGATCTCTAAGGAATGATGTCTAATTTATATGCTCGGGTCTAGAGTGTTGCACGGGATTCTTGATATGCTAACGGCACTTCAGGTCAGCTACATTTAATGGGAACATGAGAATATGTCAATCCAAAATCACTAAGTGTTTGTTTCATCCAAAATACTTGTACACATCCTAACCCTGAGGCAATGTATTCGGCTTCCGCCGTTGACAAGGCAACCGAATTTTGTTTCTTGCTATGCCAAGACACAAGCGGTGACCTAGAAAATGACACGCCCACTAGTGCTTTTCTATCAATTTTGCAACCACCAAATCCGCGACTAATAGCATATCAATTCAAAATTATCACATTTCGATACCAATGACCAATATCAATAGTGCCTTTCAAATAATCTAAATATTCTTTAACCGCATTCAAATGAGAGATTCTTAGACATGCTGAATTCAGGCATGGCTATTGCCACTATACATGATATCAGGTCTACTAGCCGTTAAGTACAATAAAGAACCAATCATGTCTTTATATTTAGTTTGGTCAACCGACTTACCTTTTCATCCATGTCTAACTTTGATGGATGAGCCTAGGTGTGTTCTTCGGGCCTTTACTTCTTCCAAATTGAACGCCTTGAGGAGATTCCCTTATGTACTTTGCTTGATTTTATGAATGTTCCTCCTGTTGTTTGATTTGAAGACCAAGAAAGAAGTTGAGCTCTCCCATCATGCCTATCTCAAATTCACTATGCATAGATTCTGGCAAATTCTTCACAAGTGAAACATTAGTAGCACCAAATATTATATCATCAACATAGATTTGAACAATAAGAGAAATGTCATTTTTCTTAGCTTAATGAACAGAGTTGCATCAATTTGGTCCATTTTGAAACCACTAGATATAAGAAATTTGCTTAGCCTTTCATACTAAGCCTAGGTGCTTGCTCTGCAATATGCTTTGAGTTTAAAAACATGATTAGGGAAATTAAAACTTCCAAACCTGGTGAGGTTGTTCAACATATACTTCCTCATTTATGAAACCATTTAAAAGACTTTTCACATCCATTGATATAAATGAAATTTTTGTGACAAGCAAAAAGCAAGTAACATTCTTATAGCTTCTTAATCTAGCTACGGGAGAAAAGGTATCTTCATAGTCAATTCCCTCTGTTGATTATACCAAGCCACTAATCTTGCTTTATTTAATGATTATGCCATTTTCATCCATTTTGTTTCTATACACCCATTTTGTGCCAATAACACTTTGATCATTTGGCCTAGGTACTAACTCCCAAACTTCATTTCTTTCAAATTGATTGAGTTCTTTTTGAATGGAAATTACCCAATTCTCATTTATTATAGCATCATTTAACTTCTTGGGTTCAATTTGAGAGAGAAAAGCAAGATTATTGCAAAATATTTCTCTAAGAGAGATCCAGTCCTTACCTCCTAATTAAAGGATTACCTATAATTTGATCTGTGGATGATTTGTGACAAATTTCATTCTTTTGGAAGTTTTTAATTAGATTCTTCTTGCTCAAGCTGAGGAGGTGGAGGATGGGCAAAAGGTGATTCTTCCTTCTTGAATCAATCTCCTCTTCTGTTGATGAACTTATCATCAATTTGCACTTTCCCATGGAGGAACCAAACCTACATCATCATTAATACTTTCTCTCTTTCGAGAGACTCATAGATTCATCAAATACTACATGGATGACTCTCTACGACCATTGTCTTTCTTTGTTAAAACTCTATAGGCTTTACTAGCGAAGAATAGCCAAGAAATATCCTAACATTAGATTTGCATCAAATTTTCCCATGTTGTCTTTTAGTATTTAAATAAAGCATTTACTTCCAAAAATTTGAAGAAGTAATGTTAGGTTTCTTGTTTTTCCAAAGTTCATATGGGGTTTTGTCTAAAGAGGACCTAATCAAAACTCTATTCAATATATAGCATGAAGTATTGACCGCTTCGGCCCAAAAATAATTTGGCAAATTATTTGCATTAAGAATGGTTCATGCCATTTATTGCAAGGTTCTATTTTTCCTTTCAACAACCCCATTTTGTTGGGGAGTTCTAGGAGCTGATAATGTATGTTCACCCCTTGCTCATCACAAAAAACTCTCAAATTCAACATTTTCAAATTCCTCTTCCATGGTCACTCCTTATACAAGAAATGGTAAACCTTTCATTTTGAATTTTTCTACAAAGTTTTGAAACTCATGAAAGACATCATTTTTTGTGAGCCAAAACACACTCCATGTGTATATCTAGAGAAAGTCATCCATTAATCACAAATGCATATGATTTACCTTCTAGGCAAGTAGTCCTTGAGGGTCCAAATAAATCCATATGAAGAAGCTCAAGAGGTCTTGATGTAGAAATAAAATTTTTGTTTTTAAAAGATGTTTTTATTTGCTTTCCCATTTGGCATGCTTCACAAACTTTATCTTTTTTCAAAAGAGATTTTGGTAACAAGTTAATTTTTGTTGAGTTGTGTAATGAGATTCATGTTCACATGTCCCAATCTCCTATGCCACAACCAACTCTCATCATGCATGCTAGAAAAACATATATTATGGCCTTCATATTTTGAAATATCAATAGTATAAACATTTTCTACTTCTATGGCCCATGAAGATGATTTCATTTTGAGAATCCTTGATGATACAATGAGAAGATTTAAAAATCACTTTAAAACCTTTGTCACAAAGTTGACTAATGCTTAAAAGATTATGTTATAAACCATCAACAAGCAAAACATTTTCAATAAGAGATGAATTGTTGTTACCTATAGAATCATGTCCAATTATTCTACCTTTCCCATTATCTCCAAAAGTCACGTATCCTCCTTTTCTCCTTGTAAGGAAGGCAAACTTTGACTCATCTCCGGTCATATGTCTTGAGCAACCACTGTCCAAGAACCATTTCTCCTTCTTTGATCCCTAAAAAAAAATCAAGAAGATTTAGGTACCCAAATCTTTTCGGTCCTTGCGGTTAGTGGACCTTTTTGGATTTTTCAACCCAAGTCTTCTTTGACTTAGAAGTTGATGCCTTTTGGGATCCATACTTAAGAGGACAAGTGACTACTAATGTGTCCTCCTTACCAAAAATTGCATATGGTTGATGAATCCTCACTTGTGGATTCTTTGACAAAGCAGTTTTGAACATTTTTCATTCTCAAGTTTTGTATCCTAGCCCCTTTTCTCTCAAAAAAAAACACATTTTTGGCTAGCTAGAATCATTTCAAAAGCCTTTGTCCACAAGAGAATTTTGAGAGGAGGATAACAACCATTCATTCTTTTGAGAAGTTCCTCATTTTTCCATCTTTTCAAGAGAAATTTTTGAAGCTTCAACTTTTGAAATATTTTCTTTGATTTCATCAAGTTATTTTTGAAGCTCAAAATTTTCTTCTTACGAGGTACAGCCACCAAACTTTACAGAGAGCTATAAGTAATTCATCATATTCAAACTAACTTCATCATCACGTAATCGTATCAAGAACTTACCTTATCTTGATTTTCGAAGCCATGAAGCACATGTCAGTAAATTCATTCGCTTTCACTGGACGAGTCTTCACTTTGACTCCATGTTGCCACATAGCTCTTCTCTTTTCTTTCTTGGCTTTGTAGAGAGGAAAATCAGCTTCAAATGCTTTAGGTGGTGGGTAAGTTTCCCTAAGTTGGTATCCTTCAACCATTCGCCACCCTACAAATATAACATCTTAAGCTTGGTCATTAGATGGACACCCAAGTGGCCATCCATCTTTGTGAAGGGACCCAACCCGAGTTTCCTTTTCCTAACTCGGGGGACCCTTCCGGCACTCCTACGGATTAGAAAAAAAACAAACTTTTACTTCATTTAAACCTTTTTAAAAGTGAATCCGTGGAGCGAGCCCATAAAGTGAATCCGTGGAGCGAGCCCATTTATACAATTACGTTTTCCATTAAAATCTTATGAAACATGGTGGGAAATTTTTTTTTTTAAACATTAAACCCTTTATAGAAAATCTGGCAGAGTTTCCTCTGTTTTTTTTTTCGGACATGTTCCCCATTTACAACACTTGTAATAAAACAATTTAATTTACTCCACATCCAACAATGGGACATCAAGTCCACCAAAACCAATTTCAAATCAAACTTTAAAATCATTTTCTGAACACTATAGATATATAAACAATCTTTTAAAACTTATATACGTTACAAAATAAAGGTTGCACAAGTAGTTATTTACAATTTCAAAACTATATTTCTGTTAAAAGGTGGTCGCTTAATGTGAGGCGAGGTCACTTGCTCCTGAGGATGCCCGAACCCGCACGCCGTCGTGACCAAAAACATTTTATAAAACATTTGGAAAAAGGGTGAGCTAAAGGAGCTCAGTGAGAGTTCAGTTCATAGGAAAATAATGTTTCCAGTAATAGTTCAAATACTATGTGTAAAACATTTGTATAGAGATCTCATTTCCATAAACATTTACTTTGCTTTCTTTTCCTTTCTATTCAAATACAATATATAAAACAATTGTATAAACATATCCTTTCCATAAACATTTGCTTTACTTTTTTTTCCATATAGATCAAATACAATGTATAAAACAGTTGTATAAACATATCATTTCCATAAACATTTGCTTTACTTTCTTTTTCCATGATCAATACACAAAAATTGGGGCTTGTATAAATAAGAGTCTTTTTCAATATAATTTTTTTTCCTTTTTGAATCCGTCATATCCAATGAAACCCGCATACCGTTAACCACCATTGGTCCATGAAAGAACCTCCGAGAAACAAATTTTACGATCACTCCACGACCCCAAAATAACCTCCGAGAAATCGTGCCATACCGTTAACCACCGTGGGCCCATGAAAGAACCTACGAGGAAACAGTCTTACGATCAACGATGACCCAAAAAGGAATATCCGATAAATCGTGCCATTCTTTTAAATACCACTGCACTATGTAATAAATCACATTATGCTTTGGTAAACTTTTCGTGATTTTTACATCAGATATGGCAAGATGCATCACTTTCCCTTCCCTTTAAAAAAAAATCCTAACCCTTTCCCATGTACCATGCATGCGCAAAGTACTTTAGTCGACTTTCTTTAACCTTATCTTTGCAACATGGGGTAAATCCATGGATTCAAAATATTTTCAAATAAACATGTATATATAAATATAAGATTCATAAACATTTCATTTCATATGAAAATCATAAATCATACTTTATAAAACTATGGAACTATAATCATTTTATATTTTCTCAACATAATTTAGAAAAGTCAAGAAAACCACATTTCATTTTTTTTCATTTGAACATTTATAGCATAGATGGCAAAACATATACATTGGTAAACATTAATATATATATATATATATATATATATAGTATATATATATATATATATATATATATATATATATATATATATATGTATGTATATATTTTCATAAACATATATATTTTCCTCACCTTAGTTATTATTTAAGCCCTTTTTCCTCCTTTTAAAAACTTTACACCTTTGTCCTTAATCGCCTTCCTACAAGGCACATTATCCATGAAATCCATTAACATTCATACCTTAATCTTGTTCATTTATACCATTACTACCCAGACAATAACCTACAACATGCCATGAAATTGTCATACCAAAACCCGGATATTCACTATTCATTTACGTATTTACAATTCATTTTTGTATTTACTATTTATTGCACTATGCACTATGCATTATGCACTATGCACTATACGCTATGCACTATGCATTATTTACTATGCACTATGCATTATGCACTATTTATACGTATTCATACATATTCACTATTTTATACGTATTCATATGTATTCACTATTTCATGTGACGAAATCCCGTGATTTCAAGATTTCCACAGAGCCTCCGCGCAGGTAGCACTTCACTACAGCCCGAAATGACGGGACTAGTAGAACGCCGTAGATTTGAGAAAAACTAAAAACTATGATTTTTCCGAATTTTTATCTCAATTCAAGGTGAAATCCCGTATTTTTTGTTCCCACGCGTAGCCCTCGTCGCGTAGAGCACTTTTCGTGTTTAACCCGACGAAATTCGACGGTCAGAAACTCGGGAATCGAAGAAAGAAGATTTAAGAGAAAAAAAAAATAAACTCACTCACTTCTGTCCATGCTTCTGTCCGTGTGAAGAGTAATCATTTTCTTTTTGTTTGTTTGTTTTTTTTTTTTTTTTTATTGAAAGTGGGACCCACATGTCCCTTTGCCTTCTCACCCGTTTTTAGTCTCAAACAATTTATTTCGCCCCCGCTTGGCCTCCATCTATCTTAAATGAAATTCCTCAACTATTCGACATTTTGGGATTTTCTTTAAAATTTTCGCTTGCGGTGATCCACTGATGCCTATCGCTCGAATTTCGCGAAACTGTGATGTCTCGAAAAATTCAACGCAATTGGATCGAAGAACTGTGATTTCATGGTACGACCAACGGCCAAGTCCGTTTCACATCCGAGATCTAAAAAATTTCGATATTTCGCGGCAAATTACCGTTTTGCCCTTTTAAGAAAAAATCGAATTTTCACTCTTTAACATAATTTCAATTCCCATTATATTTCAGTTTCTTTGGACTTAATACATTATTTGGAACATTGTTTTTATTTTTTCGGGGCTTGTTTTTTGATAATTACTATTCATTTGATTGTTTTCAGTCAAATACATAACTGATCGAAAACGAAATTTACTATTCATGAGAACTGTAAATTCAGGGCCTTACACTTTGTCTCCCTCTTCGATTGCCTTGATATGATTTGACTTCTAAAACAAATTAGATGTCTCATTTGCTTTAATTTCCAAATTGTATGGGATAATCCAATGTAATTGTCTCTCGAATCAAGGGCTTGCAAATTAAGAAGGGCATCGATCGATTGTGGAAGTCTCGTTGCCCAGCCAGTTCCACTTAAGCATAGATCTTCAGGTGGATGAGTTGTCCTACTTTTCTTGGAGGTACGGGATGTCCCTCCACCAAGTCCACATGCAGGACCCGAAGCAATTTAGGGTATTTATGTAGAATTTTGCAAATGCGGATAGATGGTTTGATCAAAATTATCGACTAGTCGACAAATGACCACATCCTCATCCATGTCTTCGTCCACCTCAAAAGGTTTTTCTTCTTTAGCTTCTGAAGTGGCTAGATCTCAAAACAGATCATGTATGCGACAAGACTTGACTTTTCCATCTGCTCTCGCACGCCCACCCGAATCATGCCCCTCCGGGATTAGGCTGTTTAAGCAGTCTTCCGTAATGTGTTCTACTTCTTTATTTTCCTCCTTGAATAAATCTCAGCCAATCCGTAAGGTTTAATCAACATACATGCATTGATCTTCGATCTTAAAACTCCACAATAAAGAAAGGCTCGCCAAGAGGGTAAGTTGTTACACCAACGCAAGAATTCCTGCCAGAGTCGGACTCACTTAGATGCCAATCCATGCTTCTAAGTGCCTTCTGCCATGAGTCTTACGTCAGATCTTTCGTGATAGAAGTCCTCTAAGAACCACAATTGTGAGAGGTAAACCTTTGCATTTCGTCACAATCTCCTTCTTGAAATCCTCCAACCCCGACCATGTCCACACTGATACTCTCCCTACTCTGTTGAGAAACAGCTCCCAACTTTTGTCCTAGTCCAAAAGTCGAAGTTTATGGCAATCCGAATGAGCATCCGCAACAATTTGTTGATTACGAGTGGTGATCAACACCCTGCTGCTCTTATTCCATTCCACAGGAAAATATGGGCTTAATCCTTTCCAAACATCGGTGCTCCATACATCATCAAGTACTATCAAGTACCTATTCCTCAGCATATTCTTCAATTTTCCTAACACATCATTACTTTCAGTTTTAGATTTTACTTCTAAGTGATGCATCGAGGATCTCGCCAAAGTTCCCGAATACCGAACTCTCGAGATATAGAAACCCATGCATGACGATCAAAGGTGCTGAATATAATCGGTAAATTTCTGGCGAGAGAAGCTTCACATACACCCATTCCGACAATGGCGACTACCTTCCTCCTCTCTTCATCCTCTTCCTTCCGATAGCTTTACTGGCTCCAAATCATTCGGGCCATCACCACTACGCCTCTCTTTTTTCAACAATGAGGACCTTCCTTCTTCTCTCTCTCCTTCCTGCCATTTGGTTAGAATATCCAAGGTTCGTATAGTCATATATCGAAAGAGCTTCCAACTTCATAAGCTCTCAGATCTTCCATGTCGTACCTTATCTGTTGATCAAAATCTTGTCAAGTGTAATATTGATTGCACTGATACGCTCGTTCACGAGCGGTAACTGGTCAGGAAAACAGAAGCAAATGGGTAAGAACATGAGGAACTTGAGATTATTGAATCTTTGTTACCATTTTCTTTCCACTTGGAAGGTGAATTCATCGATAACATCTTCAGCATAAAGGCTGCATCTTTGATCTGATTCACCCAGAGCTTGAACATTTGGTCTTATCTACGTTCTGTGTCGGCGTACTCCAGAACATTCGTCGTTACAGCTAACCGACCGACCTTCAACCGGCTCCAAATAATCGAGGTTGGTTGTGAAACCAAGGCACTCGCCTTCAACTAAAACTATACGCTGCTCTCCATCATTTTGTTGTTACTTCCTCCTCCTCTTGGTGTTATCAAGGGCAATGAATAGAAGGTAAGTTATGTGAGGTCTCACATGTTTTGTGGGAAAAATGAGAAATCCACAAACAACCCGAAAAAAATCTCAATAATCATATGAAGTATAAAAATCATGATAATCAAAATGCACCTAAGTAAATCATAAACTATAAAAACTCCAACAAAACAAGCCTATCAACTTGACAATAAAAGGTAAACAATATAGACAGAATTTACAATATGAAGTTCTCTAATAGAGAAAGAAAATGAAGAAATCTACCTTGAGAAGCCTAGGAAATGGATTGCGTTGTGACGAGTGCGGATCATGAATCGTGGGATTTAATAAGAAATGTAGGTTCCTCGCTGCTAAAACCGACAGAGCTAATGTCGGGTGTGTGCTTAAAATCCTACATCCGCGAAATGAGATATTAGCATTTTGATAATGCTCCACTGGTATGAGGCCTTTTAGGGTGAAAATGTCCCAAAACTAAACTATGAGGGTTTAGGCTTAAAGTGGATAATATCATACCAACGTGGATAGAAATAGGTCCATAAAGATTTCGTAGTTAGTAGTATCATAGTCAGGTTCAAGCTAACTCGTGTGGGTGGTGTGCCGAACAAACGGTGTGGTGAGTACTTGATTAAAAAAGGTACTCATGCAAGGCGTATACTCAAACAGTAAATGATAAGGTAACCTCGCTTCGAGGGGAGGTTTATTGAACTTGTTTGAGGAAGATTGTTGTGTGTGCTAAAGTCTCACAATGCCTCACATCTGCTAGGAAAACGGTGGCACTCATGAGTATAAGCACGAATAATATTCAGTTGGTATGAGGCTTGGGAAAAGCCCAAAACAAAACAATGAGTGACTTACATCCAAAGTGATAATGATTACATTAATAGGGATGGGTCCATTAGGTTTTTCACTCACTCAACAGTAAAAGTAGGTTAACAATTTTTTTACTTATTGGAAGTAAATGGATATGGATAACTAGGTCTTATGAAAGATTGGCTCACTTATGTCTTACAATATATATCTTAATTAATCTAATTACTTAATTTATAATTATGATAGGTTTATGAAATAAAACATAGATTTTAATTTTAATTTTGATACTTAGGGGTCGTTTGTTTTTTGACTTTTTGTTGAAAGCTAAATAACTTTTAGCATTCAACCTGTTTGTTTTTTTAAATTTTTATGACTTATTGGTGAAATTTCTAAAAAAGTGAAAATATTTGGTATTTTCTATTCAAAAAAAATATTTTTCCAGCAAAACAAGAAAAACTCTACTATTGCCCAACAAGAAGGGCTAGCAACATATTTTATTTTTTTTATTTTTTTATTTTTGTTTTTATTTTTTTATTATATTAAAATTAATATATTTCTTGAAAAAATAAAAAAAATTATGAATTTTTATAAATTATTTATTAAAAACATTTTAATTATTATTATTATTTATATTAAAGTATATAAAAGAAAATAATAAAAAATATTTTTAAAATATAATCGGGACGGGAATAACAATATCCGAACCCGTCTTGGGTTTGAGAAAAATAAGCTCAAACTCGTTAAAAACCCGATTATAGTTAAACCAAACCCATTCCATTGAGGGCGGGACGGAAATCTGAAATAACCCGCTCCATTGCCATCCCTATTCATTACCCAATGTTAAAAAAATAAACTTAATACTTAATGTTATTAAGTATTATTCAACGTTAAGCTAAAGTAAAAAAAAATAAACGTCACCTTTTTCTAAAGAAATTGATGAAGGGTATTCTTATACAAAATAGATTATATATGTTATGCCATGTTTCTAAATATTGAAGCTTATTTTAACAAAGATACATATGAATGCTTTATTTCTTCTGATCAATCAACTCTTTACTATATTTAATTTTACATCATCCCCTCTTTTAAAATATTTTTTAACATCTCTCTATATGTACTAAGCTTCAAAGCAAATGCCACGATTCACAAAGGGTGGTAACTTTTTTTTTGGGAGAACTAAGATATGGGATCTATCACTATTTCAATTTATTTGAAAAATTATGGATAGTACTTAAGGTCTACTAAGGTAGTACTCCGCGGTAGCTGGGGTACTCTTTATTAATTCAATTTTCATTTTTTATTATATAATTTCAAATGAGAAACTGGACTTGTTTTCTAGGTATACCTTGTTTATAATTTTTCAAATAACTTGAAATAATGGTCTCATAACTTAGTTTTCCTTTCTTTTTTGCATCTATTTAATTATTTTGTATTATAATATTGTAGTATTTTGTTCTCATGAATATTCAAATTTGGGTATTTCCTATGTCTCGTAAACCCTTAACTATTAGATCAGGCCTGGTAATTTTAAAATATGAGAAGCAAACACAACTAAAAAGTAACATGAAATCAGTGAGCTATACTTAAAGCTATAAATATCCCACAATCCACCACTTTTGAGCATTTACTTTCTTTCATGGGGACAATTGCATGACTAAAGCTAAAATAAGATTTCTTTGCAACCAAGAAAGTAGAGAAATAAAAGCAAAGGTGGGTTCCCAACCGAGCGGGAAAATAATTGCTTGATGATCATCCCACTTTTATTTAGAAAATACAACCTTATTTACCTTTATTTTTAACTTTATTACGCAAAGATTAAAATAGTTTGACATCGTATACTTTTATAATTACATTTAATTTTTATTTATATTTTTATAATAAAAATAAATATAAAATTATTGCTTTTAATACATGTATATGTATGTACCCTTTCTTAACAATTTATAATAATAATAATAATAATAGTAAAAGTGGTCCACTAAGATGGATTTGTAGTCTCATTGTTTATATATATATATATATATATATATATATTGTGACGCCCCGATTCCAGGGGTCCGTTGACTCACCACAATCCTCACAATACAAGTGGTTGCTCACATCTCGACATCACTTTAAAACTCCAGTCTCCTTTGTACTGGAGCTCTACCCCAAATACATTACCCGCATGAAACTCCGGGCCCTAAGCAAAATTCAATATAATCACAATGATACAACATATGACAAAAAACGGCCTGGGCCCACTACAATATCCATAAACACACCTCAACTATGTCCACAAGCCATAAGAGTTAAAGTTTTACTTATATACACATATTAAAATCTAAAATTTTAATACATGTAGTACATCACAAACCAAAGCCACAACTCCGCTTTTCTTCTAAGCGGTCTCTAAGATGAGCCGTCTCCCGTGCGTCCCCAGACCGAAATAAATTCCCACGACAAGAGCGCACTGCTCGCAGTGAAATCACCCTAAACGGGCTACTCTCCACCTATGCATATGCAATGCCCAGAATAAATACACATTCAAGTAAATGCATGATCCTACTTGAATGCCTACGACCATCTCGCATCCCGAGTCCTCATCGATTTCTCTCACACTCGCCTGCCCGTATGCACTAATACACTATGCTCAGGACAACCCTCCCATGTATATATATATTTCCAATCGTCAGGCTCTCCGGGACGATTGATAATATTTATGGACTACCCTCTGATATATCAATTGGGCTGTCTCCGACGATTGATATCTTAAGTTTTAGACAACCCTCCGATAATTCATATTTTAGACAACCCTTCCTAATCCATTCTCAGAGATCATCTCATGCACTCACTCCTAAAATCCTAGATGTTCCCAAAGGCATATGGAATGGCTGTATGCTACCTAATACGTTTAATTCACATGCTAATATATGATATGAATATATTCACATAAAAATTAAATCACACAATCATGTTAGCGTGAATTTCATTTCATCACATCAAAAATTAGCTCACTGGGCTAATGATCAAACACAAGCACCCGATTTGAATTGATTTAACTAAACACATATTTTCACAAAATTTATTTTGTGAAACACTGCTTTGGGGAACAAAGAATAATTTCTGCATCGCCTTCAAAGCACAAATTCTCGGCCACTCTATGAACTGCATTTCTGGCCGAATCCCCCCGCTCAAACACATCACAACACAACCCATGGCATAAATCACACCATTAGCCACCCAACAAATTCGCGAAAGGCCACGAACTCAGAATTCGGGCTGCATAAACTAACACCCGTCCCCAAGTTTTAATCGATCAAAATCCGCCTCACTTCAACCAACTCATAAACATCAACATGGGCCTTAAACAAAGACGAAACCAAGAGTGAGAACTCACCAAGGAGTGCCTGAGGAACCTTAAATCTGGTACCTACATCGTGCTTCTCCTTTTCGCGTAGAGCACTTTCCTTCTCAATTCCGAAGCCGTCGACTGCCTGATCTCCTATACAATCTGCAGGCTTGATCACTATCTCTCTCTTAAAAATCAGATCTACCTTCCCCAAGCAAGCCCTCTTCCCCCTTTCACGTTTTTCTCCTTTTCCTTTAGACATAAGTCCTACGCTTCTTTTGTCTTCTCTGAATGACTTAAACAATTCTAAAACGCCATTATTACCCTCTCTCTTTCTCCCAGATTCGATATTCTATGACTATCCTGCCATCCCTTTCCTCATTTCTCTACTATACCACTCATGGAACATGAGCACGCTTTTTTTATATGTGACTTCGGTCGCACGAAATTGCTCTACCGCACCGGAATGCGACGTCAGAAAAGCCGACACCGACTGCCTCTAATTTTACGAATTTTACGTATAGCTAGGATTTGCGGCATTTATCTTAACGATCGAACTCCGCTTTTGTCATCCGAGATCTAGAGAATAAATTTCAAATTTTTTTTTAACCGTAATGACAATTTTGTAATTGAAATTTACGATTTTTTTTCCTTTTCCGTAAATTGGAATTCTGTCTTATATATATATATATATATATATATATATATATATATATATATATATATATATATATATATATATATATATATATATATATATATATTATTGAAGATAAAATAACATATCGATAAATATGTTTCAGAGCTTTAACCAAAATTCTTACTAGTTCAATTGAAATTGCTGATAATATCATACCAATGCGGATAGGAAATGATCCATGAGGTTTCAACAAGCCAGATAGAGCCAAGTTCAGGCTTAATCGTAAGGATGAAAGTTGAACAAAATAGTGTAGTGAACAGTAAACCCCTGACTGGTGGTGTTTTAGGTAAGGTGTGTACTTGAATGCAATGAAAGATAAAAAAATCCTAGTTTGAGAGAAAGTTCGATGAAACTTTGTTTGATGGGAAGATTATTGGATGTGCGTCCAAAGTCCGACACCGGTTAAAATTTGGAAGGCTTATGAGTTTATAAGAATGAACAACATCCGATTGGTATGAGGCCTTTTAGGGGAGAAACCCAAAAACAAAATTATGAGAGATTAGGTTCAAAGTGGACAATATCATACCAATGTGGATAAGGAAATGGTCCATGAGGTTTCCGAAGATTAGTGAAATTAGATGTTAAAAAAATATGGGAAGAGTTAGAATTGAAAATTTTGGATTATTTAATATCTTTTAACCAGATATATCAATAAACAAAAAAATTCAAGATATCTAAAAAAGAATGAAGAAGTAAAAATAAAGAAAAAACAATGGCTTCTCTTAAAAGAATATTTATACTACATGACTAATGTGATATATTGTTTTTTTTAAAGGAAAAATAATATGATTGATTCAAACTTGTAATAGATCGATAGATCCAAAATACAAATAATATAGTGACTAGAATATTTGTGACTATAGTTCTTTAACATACTGACGGTCATAATTTAATATCTTGGACTTATCATATTCGCGGCCTGGTCTCGAATCACCTCACACGTAGATGCAAACCCCGCAACAGATCGACGAATAAATACTACGTCAGAATAAGGTGATTTATAAAACTAAACGATTTATAATACAACGACAACATAAAAAAGCAAGATAAAACTTTAATCTTCGTGGAAAGAACCACTTTATTAAGCAAGAAAATGAAAGAAAAAAATGTAGATGGGCGATTTGAGGCCAATAATAGTAAAAAATCATCCTTGTTTGCTCAAAGAAAATAGGATATAAGAGAACAAGATGAGAGATTTTACATAGGACATGATTATGTAGAATTTGAATCTCTAAATGAACAACAATAATAGTATCTTAAATTAAATTATAGCATAAATTCTACTGTATACGAGTGTAGAGGTGATAAGACGAATCATTCCAATCTTCCTGCGGGTGTATTTGAAACCACGTTTCATCAATTTCGAGATACCTTATAGAGGCTTATTCTTGAACCCTTTTAACTCGAGTTATCTGAAACCATGTCATTCTACGACAAGACTCAATTTTCAGAGATTTGACATAGGACCCGAATATGTAGAATTTGAATATCTAAATGAACAACAATAATAGTATCTTAAATTAAATTAACATAAATTCTTACTCTAAGGAAGAGTGTAGGAGGTGATAAGACGAATCCTATTCCAATCTTCTCTTGGTATATTTGAAACCACATTCATCAATTCTCGAGGATGCCCTTATAGAGGTTAGATTCTTTGTTTTTTTAACCTCGCAATACATCTAGAACCAGTCATTCTCGCGACAGATTCAATTCCCGTAGATTTGACATAGGACCTAATTATGTAGAATTTGAATCTCTAAATGAACAACAATAATAGTATCTTGAATTAAATTACCATAAATTCTTTATGCGGAGAAGGAGGTGATAAGACGGATTCTATTCCAATCTTTTCTAGGCGTATTTGAAACCACGTTCTTCAATTCTTGAGATACCTTAAAGAGGTTTATTCTTTGGAGCTTTTCTAGCCGTAGTAATCCATCTGGAAACCTTGTTATTCCGCAACAGGGCTTAATTTTCAGAGTCTTAAGATTAGGCATTGATGTTTCCTCTATGGAGAAGTCTTCTAGCTTGAACAACCACCACATTTGTAGGAATTCAAGTGGAAGGAACCCTCCTTGAGGGCACTTCATTTTCTCTCCAACAAAAGAACTCCCCAATAAAATGAGAATCCTCAAGTTTGGTAGCCTCCCTAGTATCGGCATTGGATCTTCCTTCAATCTAGTATTATAAAGTTTGAGTTGCATGAGGTTTGGAGGATAAAGTTTTGTTTCCATGGATAGTCTCTTGATGGGTATTCCTAGAAACAATTTGCAAAGGCACTTGTGGAGTGAGAAAGACTCCAACCCTGTAGGGAATAGCAGCATTGTTCTACAATATTCCTCTCCTTCAGCATTTAAATCATTAGAAGTCATCAACTTAAGATTTTGAAGCCCAGTTAATTGAGATACAGATTGGAATAACCCTTCCAAACTTCGGGGATTGATCTCTCCGAGCTTCAATTGCTTTAGGTTGGTCAGTTTTCCCAAGTTGTCATCCTTCAACCAATCGCCACTCCGTAAATATAACGTTTGAAGGTTGGTCATTTTGTGGAAATCCAAATGCCCATACCCCAACCTCTCTCTCATTGATTGCCTCAATGAGATCCAACCATTCCAACAAGTTAGATGTCTCATTTTCCGCAATTTCCATATCGATGGTATCAACATGTGTCACTCAACCAAGTGTTTGCAAATTAACAAGCCCTTCGATTGATGGTGGAAGCCTTATTATCGCATAAGATTCGTTTAAGCATAAATATTTCAGTTGGACGAGTTGTCCTATTTTTCTTGATAGCTTCAGATCATAAAATCCACTCTGCATTATGTCCGCATGCAAGACCCGAAGCAATTTAGGGTATTTCTGTAAAAATGGCCAACTTTCATCAATGGGGGCTTTATTGAGGATCAAAGATCGGAGATTAGAATTTTATAAATTCGGATCAAGAGAGATGATCTCGATGGATGAGTATTGGCGTGATCGCCCACGAACACTAGTAGGGTCCAAGTTAACATCAATGTTTTCTGCCACTTCAAAAGTTTTTCTTCTTACCTTCCGAAATGGCAAGATCACGGCTGTGTCATGATACGGCACAAGATTTCACCCTTCCGTCTACCTCGTATCAGCCACCCGAATCATGCTTCTTCCTCGATCACGATAAGAGTTCTCCTCGCAGCTTCCTCCCAATGTTTCCTTTCCCCTCTTTAGCCAATCCTTCAAAGAATCCACAAGCAAATCAACTTTACTCATTTTGATTTCTGAGTCCTCCGGGAAAACCCCACAGTAGAGAAAACATGGCTTCAAGTGAGAGGGCAAGTTGTTATAACTCAGAGCAAGAATTCCCAAACAAGAGCGAGGACCTTGACTAAGATTCCAATCCATGCTTTTAAGGACTTTCCTTCATGAGTCTAATGTCAGATCTTTCAGTGATAGAAGTCCTCCCAGAACAACAATTGCAAGAGGTAAACCTTTGCATTTTGCTACAATTCCCTCTTTGAATTCCTCCAGCCCTGCCCATGTTGCTGCTGCACTTCCTACTTTGTCAGAAAGAGCTCCCAGCTTTTATTCTCATCTAGAGTTGAAGTTTGTGTACCGGAACGAGCATCCACAGCAATATGTTCATTGCGAGTAGTGATCAACACTCTGCTCCTCTCATTTGATTCTGTAGGAAGATATGGGCTCAAGTACCTTTTTACACGAAGACTTTTATTAACCTCTTCCCCGAGTTTATCATTACTAAATTCATGTTTTTGTTTCTCCTCGAGAGTGGTGACGCAGTTTGCGATCCCAAGCAAAAGCTCGGATACTGAACTCTTGAGATACAGAAACCCAAGCACGACCGCCATCAAAGTGGTGCTGAACATCTCTGTCGTCGTAAATTTTCTTGGCAAGAGTAGTTTTAAGCAAGGCCACCCATCCCTCATGATGGCCACCACTTCTCCATCTTCCTTCTAACAGTTTCGCTTTACGGCTTCACATCATTTTATCCTGACAATGTTGCTTTCTTCAACCGTACTGGGAATTACCCGCTTCTCTTTCCAAGGTTCAGAAGAACTTGCAGTACTAGCACTGGAAGAGCTGCTCCCAGCTTCGTAAGCTCTCAGATTTTCCATGTCGTACCTCCCTTTATTAATCAAGATCTTCTCAACTTGTCAGGCAAACCCATACAAACGGGTAAAAAGTTGAGGAACTTGAGATTGCTGAATCTCTGTTGCCGTTTGTGTTCCAAATTGAACACGAATTCATCGATAACATCTTCAGCATCAAAAGCTGCATCTCTGATCTGATTCACCCACAGCTTGAAATATCTTGTCGTGAGCCCATTAGCTCTGCAAATGGCATACTCCAGGAACTGCCGGATCCACTCCAGCTCGTTTCCGGAGCTGCCTCACCTGGGATCTTCCAACTATCTCTAACATGAGGCTTGTTGTGAAAACCACGCACCCAGCTTCTACCAAAATGAGATACTGCTCTCCGCCATTGTTGTAGCACTTCTTCTTCCTCCTCCTCTTTGGTGTTCTCAAGAGGCCGAGGCAGGCAGATGAATTATTCTTGTCACTGAAAAAAAAAATAATAAGATATTTCACCTATGTATTCGAATAAGTCTGACGCATTATTACATTCCCATGTCCTGGTATGACCCAATTGTGACTTTGAATAAATACAATTATTAACTTATCACCACATAAAACAATTAGATAGACTTCAAATCTTGCATGGTCCTCGGTGGATAGAAGTTAGTTTTGAGCTCTTAAATCATCTTGATGACTTGGTCTTGGATATGCAAATAAAACATTCACTCTCATATCTTTTACTGAATGTTCTTAACAGGTTTCTTTCTTCAGAAGCCTTTGTATCCAATAGAGTTTAAGGCTTCTGATTTGTAATAAAAATTAGAGATTATCTTTTCCTTTGTTATTCGTTTCTTTATTTTGATAACAATTACTCGGTTCTTTTGTTATTGGTTATGTTTAAAATTTTCCTATACCTCTGACACCACTTTTTTAAATCATCCACATGGTTTCAATTTAATAGGTTGATGGGAAATGTTAATTATAAAAAGAATACGAAATTTCTAGTACAATGTATTTGACTTTACGAGATATTCTCATCCTCTTTCACATGGATGGTTGTGGATGGATCAATACTTTAAATCAAAAGAGACCGCATCAATTGTTTTGCAATATTTTAAATATTTTTATTTTTATTTATTATCATCAAGTAAATAAACAATGATAAAGGGTCATAAATATGGTAGAATCCCTAGGTTAAGCACATGGATATCGTGATCAGTTGCCTAGAAAAATATCTGAGGATAGGTAAAGGTGTTGAAAGCTTGGTGAATTCATTTTAACTTCTACCCTCCATGTGGATGCATGTATAAACCCTAGAAAAGCCACCTCTTTGTCCTTTCTGGCTTTTCCCTTTTATCTTCCATTTTGGAATCCTAGGTTGTAGAGATAAACACTAATAAGAAACTTTTAAGCACTTTATGTAAATTAAAATGTCAATAATAATGAGGGTAAAGGTGGAAAAAATTCCTTAGGTTTTCACAAATGTACAATTGATAACCTATGCTTTTTTAACCAAATCACCCCTTACGTTTATACCCGTAGTTCAAGTTAGCCCCTACCATCCTCACAGTTATTACAATTAGAAGTTACCGCTGGACGTGGTAAGGGAGGTGGTGAAAGCCCCCCAACCGAAATAGGCTTCCTATTCGGGGCAAAGATAAACCCTAATTCACATTTTACACTTTTCTGCACGATTTCTTACTCTCTCCTCTTCATCTCCTCTTTATCTTCATTTCCCCATTGTTGATCATCGTCACATTGTACACTCTTCATCTGCATCTCCAAACTTTCTAAGGAATTCAGTTATTGTTTTCGATTAACTTTCATCTTCTATTTCCTTGGATTTTATTCCCTAAAAAAATTGCTTTGTTGCTGGTTTTTATTGCTTCGTATTTTATCATTGTTGCTGGTTTTTTATTGCGTTGAATTTTATCAATGTTGCTGCATTTTATTCTCGAAAAAATATTGCATTGTTTCGATTCCAATTTTGCATTCATATAACCAAACAAAGTGGTTCCTGTTGTAAAATAGTTGCAGAAATATAACTAGAATTGCAAAAAGAGAGATTAAGAGAGAATTATAGAAATGAAAGTTTAGAGAGAGAATGAGAGTTATATTTTTTGGTTGTAATACCCCAACTCCGAACCAAGGGCATTTCTGTTTATTCACATATAGGGCTCTAAAATCCCACCTTTAAACCACACTTTCAAAGTTTCTGTTTATGAATCTTGTTTGTCCTGAATATGCTCACAAGAAGAATTAAACTAATTTCATAAAATCAAAATCTCCCAAAGGCATAAAACCTTCCAAAGTATAACAAAGTGTCATTGAACCAACGTCTTCCAATATGATAAAATTTTTCAAAACTAATAATCTTAAAATGTAACATTCTAGTAACATAAAATCCTTCAAATGAAAGTTTGCAAACATTAATTCCCAAAGTATTAAAAAGTAGTCCAACACCGGGAAGCAAGCCCAAATAAATACCAACTCAAAAATAGTTCTCAACTTCCATCCTTGCTTACCCCAAAATCACTTTTCGCCAAGGCTTAAGGCACCTGAAAGTGATCAACAATAAGGAGTGAGCTAAAAATCCAATAAGGAATGTTAATACATTTTTATGGATCAAATATTTTAAATTCACAAAATTGGAGATATAAACATATTTTTCTTTTTCCTCACAAATTACAAACCTTGAATACAAATAAATAATATATATAAATATATTTCAAATGTATGTTCATCATATTTCCCTGCTTTCAAACAATTTCATATCATAATCAAATCCACAAATATTTTAAAACATATATATTCTTGGTTCTCAAAAGATTTGTTTCAAATAAAATGTCAAATATTCTAACCCTTTGACAAGGGTCATTCCAAAATACTTACACTCTCGGTTCTCAAAACATATTTCTTTCAATTAAAAGGTCAACTATTCTAACCCGTTGACAAGGGTCATTTTTTCAACTACTATAACCCATTGACTAGGTCGGATTTGTCAAGTTTATACCCATTGACCGAGGCCATATTTGTCAAGTTTATACCCTAGTCACAGGTCGATTCATGTTTTTATACCTACTGACAGTGCCATATTTGTTAAGTTTATACTATTGATTACGGGTCATATTTGTCAAGTTTATACCCATTGATGAGGGCCATAAAAACCAAAGTCAAATATTCTCTTAATGTTTCCAAATTCATAAAAATACAAAAATATATCTCCATAACTTTCAATCCCTACCATGAACATTTTCAAATCCATTTTCCAAACAAAACTTGTATTTTATCTATGCATATCATTTAAACAAATACAAATACAAATTATCAAAACTCATAATCACATATAATAGAAAAATATCTTGTTTTATATGAAAAGCTGCATTAATCTTCCTTACCTCAAAGCAACGCAAAAGTCTTGAATGAAACCACTCC
The DNA here is from genome assembly GCA_016808115.1 of Tetrastigma voinierianum. Taxonomy (NCBI): domain Eukaryota; kingdom Viridiplantae; phylum Streptophyta; class Magnoliopsida; order Vitales; family Vitaceae; genus Tetrastigma; species Tetrastigma voinierianum. Next base: position 279,417 of record JAEQBH010002606.1, read on the forward strand.
ACAATTAAACTCAAGAGGCAGTCGTGATCACCTAAACAAATAAAGCTTAAAAACTCATTAATTATCTAAACTATTATTTCTTTTTCTTCAATGTTATTTTTAATTTACTTATTTATTATTTTAAACTTATTATTATATTATTATTATTATTACTTCTTGAATAATTTGCCTTCAATTATTACTCTCTTTTCCAAATTAATTTAAATGTAGTTTGATCACTGTCACGGTTTTGCTCCAATATCTCCTTCCTCAAGTCATAAATTCCGATCTTCACCGTTCATAATTTAGATCAAAGTCTTGTATAAAACATATCTAAATTTCAATGCAATCCAATGGTTGGATAAGAAGAAAAAAGGCTTACACTAAACTTACACAAATTGATACCGATTTCAAAAACTGCTTGTTCTAAATGAGTATAACTCTCATCTGAAAACTCTAAACATGATCTGAACTATTCAAATTGTATATCAGTGTCCTATCTCAAATATATCCAAAATTAGAAGCAACCCAACGGTTGAATAAGGAGAATGAAGGCTTACACTGATCTTACCGAAACTAAAATCACTTCGAAACCTGCTTTCTTCAAACAAAAATAACTCTCAACTCAAACCTTAAAACACGATCTCCACCGTTTTGATTGTAGATCATTCTCTTATCTCAAATATATCCAAATTCTAAAACAATCCAACGGTTGCATAAGGAAATATCATAAATATCTCAAAACAGTACAAAACCTTTTCACTTACCTTTCTTATATCAAAGATTTTGTTTACTTCTAAACACATCACATTCTTCAAACTAGAGAGGGAAAAAGAAATACTTACTTGGGGTGGATGTTTTTTCAAGCTTGAAATCCCCCTTTTTGAAACCCTACCACCTATCCCTCTCGAGAGAAAAGAAGAAGGTTAGGGATTGTGTAGAAAACTTTATGTTCTTTTAACAAACATTTTTATTTTTTGTTGCAAAGCTCCTTCCCCAACTTTGAAAATTTGCATTCTATCACTCTTATTCCTGGAACTGTTTTTTAATTTAGGATATTACTCTTGGTTCTCTATACAAGCATAAAGATCTTGCATTTATATAGGCATTTTAGTTACCTATTCATTCATGTGAATGAACTTGTTCATTCACATTCTTCATAACAGTTCCTACCCTAAGCTCAAAATATTCCCTGGTTTTTAGGTTATAGTGGCCCTGTGAATGTCTTACTTTTAATGAATATTAATTTATCCTATTTAAGCCATTATGATTTGATTATGAGAAAATGTTGCATTGTTAGTGATCTCTAGAGAGTTAGGGGTTTCAATGGTATTTTAGGGTACAATGGTCCCATGAATGTCTTACTTTTAATGAATATTAATTTATCTTGTTTAAGCCATTATCTTTTGATTATGAGAAAATGTTGCATTGACAGTGATCTCTAGAGAGTTAGGGGTTTCAATGGTTATTGAATATTAATTTTTCTTATTAAAATCATTGTTTTTTATTTTTCCTTTTTTTTTTAATTTCAATTCGCAACATGGATGGAAAGGTTGATTTATCCTTACATCATTAATTATGGGTTGTAGCTCCTGCTTTAAGAGATGTTTTTTATTCTTGACATTTTGATGTGGATTATTATTTTAACAATTATTAGAAAGATTTGTACAAACAAGAGTTAGGTTATAATACTTTGAAGCAAGTCTATGTTTTACAACATGGAATTGATATGGACAAAGATTTATTTTTAGTTTAGGATGATCAAGATATTAGGAGGTTATTTAGTATGATAAATGACACAAATGTGTTGAATTTTTTTGCCATAAATGAGATAGATGAGCCTGTTTTGGCTCAAGGTATATCGGAAATTGGTTATGATTATCCACAACCAATTGATTATGATTAGCCATGGATGATTATTGGCAACCAATTGGTTATGATTATCGGCAACTGTTTTGGTTATGATTAGCCATGGATGAATCAATACTTGATATTAAACCAAGTAATGAACTAGGGAATGTTGGTGAAGAGGACAATGATGATAATAGTGAATATGATGTTGGTGAAGATGACAATGATGATAATGATGAAGTGTCGATAGAAAGACCTTTTTTTTTTTTTTTTAATCTCGGGTATGAGATTTTCTAATGGACCAAATAAGCTTGCAGCCCATTCGGTTTCGGATCAGGCTAACTCGATTGGCCTGATTTTTTATTTTATTTTAATTTTAAATGATTAATATGGATGGGGCGCACTCCTTTATCCTCTTTGATTTATGAATCTCGTTCTCTTCTTCTCTTGTATGGGGTTTTTTTTATAGGATCGTTGCTTCTGATGCCGCTTCTGAGAAGCCATTGCTTCTTATCACCAAGCCATACAAACTAGTCTCTAAAAATGTCTTTGAATCCAAACTTCCAAACCATGCAACACAAATCCCAATCCCCTTAATATGGAAAATCCCAGGTTTGTTCACCACTCCTGCCATCTAAACCATACTTCTACCTCATATAATCCTTCAACAAAACCTCCCTATCTATTGAAAGGATTGAGGTACTCCACCAAAGGAGCTTGATCTATCCTAGTTGAAATCCTCAACCCTGCCACTTTCTATAGAAAGCAACTGACTTCCAATCGACAAAGTGATATCAAAACTCATCCTCCATCTCTTTTTGAAGATATTTACTTCATCAATCTGTTCGAATAAAAATTGGAAGTGTATACCAGAATTTTCCGTTTGAGAATACAAATATCTTATCTAGTTAACTAATGGCCAAAATAAAGACCATCACCTATTGCATTTCGGAAATGAACAGGCACCAAGGACACAGGAAATTTTTTCTATAATTATCCATCTTTACTGGGATACAAGCTATATCATAGAACTGCTGTCTTCAAAGTTAGATATAATTTTTGCCACAACACCAGATAGAGCTGTCCACCAGATATAATTTTCATGGACGCCCAGACCTCTAATCTGGGCGTCCATGAAAATTAGAAACTTTCCATTCTGCCTCATATAGCGACTGAGCATACAATTTGATGGCGCAAAATAGTCACCAGAATAAACACCAAATGATCATAGTAATACTAATAATTCTTAAACAAAAGAATCCAAAAAAAAAAAAAGGCAACCAGATCTTCTGGTTCAATCAGTATTGTGCTTTGTCCAACTATAAATGCAATTGAACCCTAGTTTGTATGAAGTATGTTCTAGTGCAATGGCATTGAGACCCACCTTATAATCAATAAAACACCCTATTTTGATTAAGAATAAAATAAAAGAAATTTTTTCCCCTGCTAATTCCAACAAGAAACATGACACTCATCTCAAATATGTGAATAATTAAAAAATGGGAAGGTCTAGCTTTCATGGGACATCCAGAGAGCACTAAAGCATTCTTTCTACCCTACAACTGCAATCCCAAAGATTACCTTCTGGCCATGAGTTACTCGCAGATGTGGGTAGTCTTTCATAATATTATCTACAAGCTATGCTATTGTCTTCCAATGCTGACAAACCAAATGAAGAAAACAAAAAAGAATCATTATACCAAAGCAAATTAAGTATTAAGTATTAACACCTCCCAATAAATTTCAAAGAAGCATGGGGAACTTAAATCCAAGGGATTTTAGTACCTGATTGAACTGTAGAACTGATCTAGCATGTATTCCTTAGCTTTCTCTACTTGGCAAAGAACAACTTCCTGCGCAACGAATCAATCACGCATTCAATTGTAAACATACCAAAAAAAAATTGAAGTCGGAAACAAGGGCTTACTTTAGGGACATTAGCAGCCAGACTGTTTAAAACTGCTTCGACATAACCACACACTTCTTGAGACATCCACCTAAGTTCTTCTGGATCAGCAGGTCTTCAGACCATTGTATCCTGAAAAGCAATTTCAGGTCAACAATCATACAAAGAACCATAAAATAAGTAAACTAAAGGCATGTTTAGTTTCTGTTTTTGAAAATTGTACATGAGAACAGTTTTTGAAATCACAGATAACACCACTTTGGATGCACAGTACTCGTACTGAGCTTTCTGTCATGGGAAAAAAATACTACAAGAAAAACTCCTCCCTTAATTTTTTGTGCCGCACAATCTTAAATTAGGTAAGCATAAAAGGTATTTTGGCTTATATTGCTATTTATAAATGAACAAAAAGAAAAAAAAAACTGCAAAGCTGCCATGGCTACCAGCAACAAAACCCTGAATTTTTCCCCCTACCTTAGCCCTCTAGAGCTGTTAAAGAAACCTGTCGGGCTGCCATTTATCAAGATTGAGAAAGAGGCAGTAGAAATGCACCATTTGATCCAATCTAATCCATAAAGCCCATCTTTTTTAGAACCATTATAATAAAATTCCAATTGATTTGATCTTAAGCCTTCTCTATTAGAGTTGACGAACGTGATATAATTTGTTGTTGTTTGACATGGTTTGAACTTTGAATCATATGCCTAGTATTAGAGTGAAGAGAAAAACTTAAGAATAAACACACATGGAACAACAGAAAATAAAAGAACAGGAACAACTTGGTAGGGCTGTAACTTTTACACTTACAATCAAAGCTGACAAAAATTATTCTATTTCTCTCCTCAAATGCACCAAAAGAGAATGCACATAAAATTTCTATTACCGTATCTGGAATCTTTTAACCTTCATGAACCATCAAACCAACTGCAATCGATGTTCCTAATTCCTCAGTTCATGACCAAAGTTGATTTCCATAACCAAAAGGTAATCAACCAGAACCAAAGAAAAGTCTGAGCACATTCCAAAGCATGAGTTCAAGAGCACAGCAAAAGTATATAAAAATTTAGCCAAGTGTCCTAAAACCTCACCCCAAGTTCCAAGGAAGGAAATCAGGACAATGCCCTATTTTGTCTTTAATTCCAGAACATACCCAATTGCGCGATTTGTGTTCTACACAATTAGCAAGCCTGGCATCTGAAGCTCAACTGCTGAAAAGGACGTAATCCAAAGCTGATGAACTTCTACATCCTGATATTCCACCTCATATAACATAAACTAAGATCAGTTATGTTAATTTGAAATAAGTTAAGACAAAGTCATGTATAATCGCCATCCTGAGATAATTTGAAAAGGCCCACTGTGCACAGGCCTAGACCTAATCATTAGGATTCTCTTGATTAGCTAAAACCTTGGTCAAATACCAGGTTATCATAACCCTGTGATCAACAAACAATCTCACAAAACCCTAAGGGGTAGCTCAGTTGGTCCACCCTTGGGTTTGCTCCCCAGTGGTCACTAGTTCAAGTCCCCTTAAGACCACTAGACCACTAGAGGTTTACTAGGTCATTAACTTTAGAACCCCATGTGATTAGTTGAGGTGTGCACAAGCTGGCTTGGACACCCATGGCTATAAAAAAAATCACAAAAAACTAAGAGAATGATATTTTAAACAATCATGTTTCACAGCAGACAATGAAATACAAGTTATTACAAAGGGAAAATGGACTATCATTAAATTTGCATGGTTAAAAAAATTTAATGGAAAGATACCCAGTCCAAAGCATGAATTTAAAATTCAGTCCAGTCTTTTTTCATCATTTCTTCATGTTGAATGCAGGTGACCTTTACACACAGTGTGTCTATGATAAAAAATAAGACAGTGTTAAATGCTTAATTCCCTGTAGGCCACTCCACATGCAACTGAAGTTACTACACTGCCAGAGTGGGTACATCTGGAGATAATCATCAAGGTATATTAGGCTCTTCAATTGGGTAAATATCAATTGGGAATGTCAAAAAATTCCAAAAACATGTCAACCACCTACATGGAACATCAACTTTTATAACATAGTAGACCTAAGAATGTAAAATTTTCTACTCTTCTTAGTTTTATGCTTCAGTACATGTAAAGATAAATTGAACCTAACAATGCATGCAATATGGTCAAGCGAACTGAGTATTTCATCTTTTGTAATAGCAAGTTGATTACTATAATATGAAGATGATATTGACTCTGTTTTGATTAAGGTTAATAATGCAGATATGTGGTCTCTGTATGTCTTCCAAATTGATCCATCAGGCATTAGTTAAGCCTCATATATTAGTAGGAAAGGATTCTTGTATATAGGACAAGGTTTCATTATTATGTCTTGAGTCAGATGATGTTCAGATGGTAGGACTTTGGGGCATGGCTAGCATAGGTAAGACTACCACTACTGAGGTGGTTTATCAGAGATTTTGCGCTCATTTAAGATATGCCATGTGCTTTCTTTCAAATGTTAGGGAAAATCACAAAGCAGATCTAACTGATTTGCAAATTCAACTCCTTTCACAAATTTTGGGGGAAGCAAATCAAAATACAAAAATTTTCCTTAGAGGAAACAATTATATAAAAAAAGTGCTCTGCTCCATGAAGGTCCTTATCGTTCTTGATGATGTGAATCACCCGACAACAATTAGAGGCTTTGGTAGGAAATCATGACTGGTTTGGCTCAGGAAGCCAAATTATCATAACAACAAGAGACAAAAGTTTACTAACTAAGAGAAAAGCGGATGCAATATATAAAGTTAAGGAGTTAGCCAGAGATAAAGCTCTTATGTTTTTTGGTAATGAGTCTCCTACATAAGGTTTTGTTCAACTGTGTCGATGCCCTACATTATACAAAGGGCATTCACTTAGCCCTTAAAGTCTTGGGCTCTTTTCTTTACTGTAGAAGCAAGGCATAATGGGAGAGTGCATTGGAAAAACTCAAAAGTATTTCCAAACAAAGAGATTCAAGATGTGTTGAAAATAAGTTTTGATGGATTAGGATACTCACAATGTTGATTAAGTACTTCTGAAACCAAAATCAACAAATTGGCAGAGTGAGTGCAATCAGTATGAGAAGCTGAAATTCATTTATTCCAACCAAAGAAACAGCATTTAAAAAATTAGTCCAAACAAAATCTAGCAAAAACGGAGAAGAATGAAAAATCAAAATCAGTCCAAACAAAATTCAAATCAAATTCTAGAAAAAACGGAGAAGAATGAAAAATCAAAATTAGTCCAAAAACAAGTGAAAAAGAAGATGAACCGGAGATTAGAGAAAAGGCTAGGTGAAGGTTCTTCTCGTCACATGTCCTGCTTCAGTAGGTGGAAAAAAATGGAACCCTAGAGTGAGAGAGAAAAATGAGACCAAGAGTAGAGTGAGAAAAAATGCGGAGAGAGAGGTACAAAAAATGGATGAAATAGAAAGAAAGACAAGCTTGGGATTATGGGAAAATTTTGGGAATATTCTCTAGAAAATGTGTGGAGGCGCAGAAAAGGGAGAGGAGAGCTTCAATTTTCGGGTTTCTGAGAGTTGCTTCAAAGTTTTGCTAACCGAAATGTGTCTTCTGAGAGGGGAAACACGAAAATTTTCAGTTAAGTACAAAATGTATAGTAGCGGTTTTATTTTTAATGAAACTATAGAGATCTATATAGTAGCGGTTTTACTAGTGTCTCTACAAACACGGTAATACATGATTTTTAGTTAGAAATTTTAAAAAACCCTACTAAAACTATGCCACTATAGGTCATTTTTCTTGTAGTGGGAATAAGGAGGAGGGAAAAGATGGAGATAATGGGGGCTGTGTAGGTGAATGACAAAAACAAAGAAAATGAAAGAAAGCGAGAGAAGAAGAAAGGGGAAGGGGAAAGGGGAAAGAAAAGAAAATGAAGATGGTGTTTTTGTTTTTTGTTTTTCTTTCAGATTATCTGTCAAACTCGGGAAAATTAGAGATTTTCAAAAATGGAAAAAGGATAATAATAATAATAATAAATTGCCATAATGGTTGTGTTGAGTTTCAGAAATTTCTATATCTCGATGACGAACGGATCGCGCCAGCAAATCTGCCTCGTGAAATCTAGTGACCTTAAAATACGACTCGAGACAAATGGAATTTTTTTACGAGTTTCTGACTTGTGAGTTGCCAATGACTCCAAGGACGAGATTTTTACGAGAATTTTGGGAGTCAGGAAATAACTGAAGTTAAGTTCATTTAAAATGAATTGAACTGAAAAGGAATAAATTGTTTCGGGATAGAAATGAACCCGGACGGGTCATGGACGTGTGGAACGAAGTGGGCCCTACGTCCAACTTAAACTTAAAAAGGGGAAAAGATAAGAAAAATCACATTTTTCTCCCATTTCGGCAATGGGCGTGAGTTAGAGAGAGAAAGGAGAGAAACTCCTCCTTCTCTCTACGATCTACGGAGATCGGGTGGTCGGAATCTATCGAGCCAAGATTTAAAGTTCGTCTACTCGACGAGGGCTACGCGTGGGTACCGACAACACACAATTTTGTCAAAGATTTCATGTTTGGAGAAGAAAAGTTAGAGAGATAAACTCTAACTTGTCTCTAAGATCTACGGTGCTCGGGTGGTCGTCTCGCATTGGGCCAAGACTTAAAGTCGGAGTACAGGGTGAGGGCCACGCGTGGATATCGGAAAATCCATGTTTCGCTAAGGTTTCACGCAGGAGGTTTGGGGAGTCGAAAACTTCGGGTTCAGGAAGTGTTTGCCGGACTTCCTTGGGTCGTTGCTCACGCTTCAAGAGGTAGGGAACCTTCATACTCGGGTTTATTTTCCATCTAGGAGTCGTTATGGTCTTGGTTGAGCCTTAGGGCTGTTTGATGATGCGAGAACGGTAAAAAACACATTTTTCTGGGTTCGCGTATGTCACTGTTCACGTGAAGCCTCCAAATTTGGACGACCATAACTTTTTCGTCTGAACTCTAATTCGTGTGTTGTTAGACTCTATGAAAATCCCTTTAAGTCTATAATCCATCCATATATAACTTAAGGCAATTTGGACTCATATTATGTCCGAAAATGACGAAAAATAGTAGGCCCCTGTTGGTGCGCGTAAGTCACTGTTCATATGAGGCCTCCAACTTTGGACGGCCAAAACTCTCTCTTCCGAACTCTGATTCATGTGTTCTTAGACTCTACGGAAAGCCCCTTGAGTGCGCACTGCCATATACCGTGAATGGCATTTCTAAGGTCTTACATATTTTCTAAAAATTTAATCGTAGAACCAAGCGCAAATTGCTTGGTCATGATGCGTGTGGCTCAATACATTGAAATTGGTGTATGTCGTTAGTGATTATATGCATGTTGATATAATTATCCATGAGGCTTGGGAAATGTAATATTTTTTGTATGATTGAGGCCATCGCATGGCTCGTTGTAGGCTACTATGGACTTGATATGTCACAATTAGGCCTAGAGGTTAAATTATGTCGTTACTCAAGTGGTAATGACTTATGGTGTCAATGTATGCGTGTATTGATATGTTGGCATGAATCGTATGAATTACTTGGAATTTATGTGTTCATTGATATAACTTTCCAATTGATGCATGAGTAGGCATGTACATATAGCACTCATATATATGTAGCATGGTGATAGGCAATGACATATTGCATTGCATTTATGAGCAAGTACATCGCATGAAATGGGTGTGAGTGCATGGGAAAATCAGCATTGTGTTTGGTGTTGAGGTTGGTTTCGGTTTAAGGACAAAGTCTTAAAAGGTCGCATGAATGATCGGAGGTTGCCTAACATGACTTTTGAATAAAGCGGTTTTATCGGAGTATGTCCAACAAATTATATATCGGAAGGTTGTCCACACAATAAATTATCGGAGTATGTCCACTATTATATATCGAAGGGTTGTCCACACAATAAATTATTGTAGTATGTTCACTATTATATATCACAATAAATTATCGGAGTATGTCCACTATTATATATTGGAGGGTTATCCACAAAGTAAATTATCAGAGTATGTCAACTAATTAATATCGGAGGGTTGTCCACAAATAAAAAAAATATCTTTGTTTTGAAGATTGTTTTTCATACATGGCATATTGCATGTTGAGAGAAGTCGGTGAGGACTTTGTACAGATCATGAGGAGTAGTATCTCATTCACGCTATGTATATTCCATTCTAGGATTGACATAATCGTGATTGGAATGTGCCAGGCATGACCATTGCATGTGCACTTAGGGCTGAGTAAATTTCCTTGTAGGATTTCTCACTCTACTGGCATTGTTTACTCGTGGGACCCTCAAGTATAGGAGATGGCGCCTACTAAAGGCCGAGCACGAGAAGAAAGTTTGATTGTGGCTTTGATTTATATTTGTAAAACATGTATTAGAATTTTAATTTGATATATATTTTGTATAAGAGTGGTGTAAATATGAACTCTATGGACTATGGTCCTATAGTCATGTGCTTACGTGTTTGAGTATAAGTAATGGCCCTATGTGGCCATTTTTACCGTATGTGGACCCACAAGGGTCGTTGTATGCTAATATTGGGACAAGTTGTCATGCACTGCATTGTGTTGTATTCGGGTAGAGCTCCCGCACAAAAGGAGACTCTGACCAGATTTTCGCAAACTCGGTCTCGGCAAGAGGATTCAATGGTGTGGTGCCTGCCACCCGACATCCACGAATCTTCCGCTTGTCAACGGACCCCCGGGATTTGGGGTTTCACATTATCCTAATCTCTGCCTTGCAGGCAAAGGGAACAACACTGTGCACTCAGAAGGAAATCAGGGATGAACCTGATATCTAGACTTCATCCCCTATCTCTTATCTTCCCTTTGACCTGAAATCACGAATTATTCTTGTTTTGTTCAATAAAATATGTTAAAAGTTTTTAAATATATTTTTATCTGTAATTAAAATATTTTTATGTATCATGTATTATTATTAATTATTCCATATGTCTTGAACAATTATTTTTTAAACAGTATTTTTTTTATGGTTTTTAGTAATTTGGATCTATCTATCTATCGGTAATTTGAACCAATAAAATTAGTTTTTACTTAAAAAAAAATTAATTTTTGAAACAAGTTAGGAAAAAACAAAAAACAAAAAGGCTTCCAAAACAAAAAGGTAATTAAGGAATTTACACACCGGGGAGTGTGAGGTTATCTCTAATTTCTTGAGTATATTCTTGAGAGGAATTGTATTGTATACTACTTTGAGATAATGAAAAATTGTTTGAAGTTTGTTTCGCGGTTTTTCCTTTCACCTTGAAGGGTTTTTCACATAAATTTGGCATCCTTATTTCCCTATATTTATTTTCTTGTATGGTACCATTCACGTATATGTAAAACCCATGAAAATTTTAAATTTAAATTTTAAAAAAAGGAAAAAAGAAAGGGGACAAAACGATAATTTACCGTAATAGTCCGGAGAATAGTTGAGATTTTTATGCATCTCACGCATGAAAATGGATTACACTGGTTGAATCGCCTCACGAAATCTACTTACCTGGTCACTATTGATTCCGAGACAGGTGGAATTTCACGTATTTCGAGGTAACGGATGTCTAGCGACACATGGCGAGCCATGTAGGTGACACATGGCAAACCATGTGAGTGACACATGGCAGGCCATGTGTCACATTGCATGGCAAAGGTCTATGCATGTAGGACACATGGCAAGCCATGTGTGTGGCACATGGCATGCCATGTGTGTGGCACATGGCATGCCATGTGTCATCATACATGGCCCTTTTTAAACCTATAAATATGGGAGTTCCCATTCAGTTTGGGGGGCAGCAAGATTCAGTTCATGGGAGCAGCAAGAAGAAGGAGGATGAAAGGAAAAGAGAAAGGGAGGAGAGGAAAAGAGAAAGGGAGGAAAGGAAAGGAGAAAGGGAGGAAAAGAAAAGAAAAGGAAAGAAGAAAAGAGAAGAAGAAAGGGGAGGAAGAGAGGAAAAAGAAAGAGGAAAAGGAAGGAGTGTTGCGTAGTGAGCAGACCCGGATGGCAAAGAACCCGGAACTGCGCTACAAGAGGTAGGTGATCTCATACTCTGGTTATTTTACGCCTAGGGGCCGTGTAATGGCCTACGGGTTTCGTTCGATTTTCCGAGTGAATTTGTATGTTGTGTGGTTTGTTTGTGATTGTGTGATGGTCAAAGACCGGTTTCATGGGGTTTTGGGACTGTCCAAAACTGAACATTCTGCCCAAAGACAAGAAAATCCCGGCGTAATGGCAAACGAGGTGTGCCTACCCCGCACACCCTTGCAATCGGCTGCATCAACTTCAAAAGGCTATAATCTCCCGTCCGAACTCCGATTTGCACGTTTCTTGGATCCTTCATGGTAGCTCGTTGAGTCTAGAATTTAATAGAATAAAGTTCTCACCAAAACGCTATCGATTATTAGGTCAGTCACGGAAAGTTGTGAATGGTCCTTTCTGCTTCCAAACTTCGTTTTTTGGAACTCCGCTTGTAACCGAAATGTCAATGTGGTATGGCCTGGAGCAGGAATTATGTTGGATGTTTTTTGTGGTAGTTACAACAACTGGACTTTCCGAGGCCAAGCATGGCCAGATTTATGGCAGGGAATGGTTAATGTGTGTTATTGCCATAAATTGAATAACATGCTGAATATGTGATATATGTGTGATAAAGATGGAAATAATTATATGCATTGGGTTGTATGACTGACATACTATGTCTCATCTTGAAATATGAATTATGACATTACTTGCCTAAGTAATGATTGGAAATTATGTTAATACATGCTTGAATGACGCATGACATGAATGAACTAATGATAAAAGACGTAGCATGCTTATGTGATGTAATCGATTTGAATGTGTGAATAACATGACTGCATGTATGTTGATGTTGAACTAACATATGAAATGTCGCGGTCATTAGACATGAGTGTTCATAGCACACACATAGTGTACGGTGTAGAATGTCCATGTAGAGGTCTTCATACATTGGTCATGGGTTTGAGTGTAGTGGCACAAATTGCATTGCATTGGTGTGCAGTAACACCGCGTTACATGGGTGTGTGTGTACATGGTATTGATTTGGTACTGCATTTGGTGTTGAATCGTGTGGGCTTGGGAATGGGACGAAGTCCAATTGAGTTCCACAGTGTTAAATGAAAATGTAAAACGAATAGTGTCTACGTAGAGTTAGGGGATAGACACCCCTCGTGTGAAAAGCCCGAAAAACTCAAGGACAACGTATCCATAGGTGAAAGCCCGAAAATGCTCTGAGGGTGTAAGAGACTAGCGATGAGACCTCAAAAGTTCAAGGTTCCAAAAAGACACGAAACGACGCACAACATCACATAGACTACCGGTCATATGAAGCCCGGGACGACTCTGCAGATTGATCGCCCATCGGGCACTTGCATCAGCGGTGGCCCGAGGTCGAATTCTAGCATAGGGCATGTAGAGTGTCAGTTTTATACATGCATATAGTTTTTTTTCCATGATAGACAACATGTATGCACGGATTGGTTGTTGGTTTGAAATGTGAAATGATCATTTGCATTTGCACCTGCTGGAGGTACTCTTGCAGATTTATCTCTACCGGGCATTAGCCTGCCCCGCTGTGGGACCCTTTCGTGTACAGGATGTGTACAGTGCATCTGGCACTCTAGAGGCCGGATTATGAAGCGGGTCGGATCGTGGCCTTATCTGTTTTGTGTATATATTAGAACAAACTAGTTTTAATATATGTTTTGTATTAAGAGTGATGTAATAAATCTTGGATTTATAGAAATGTATGGTTTTGTAACTATATGGACGAGTATGGATGATGGGCCCTATTAGGTCATTTTACTCATGTATGAGTCTCATGATATGAGACACAGGTTTCCACAGGTTGACGGTGGTCAATGGGACCCTCGGGTTTTGAGGCGTCACAGTATATGGGGTACTATTCATGTATACAAGGCACCTATTTACATATATAGATACTATTCATATATACGATACTATTCATTCGACGTCAAACAACACTACCAAAGAGTAGTTTCAGAGTAATAGAATCCGATCATTCGGGCACCCAACATAGGCAAGGTGATTCAAATGGGTAAGAAGTTGAGGAATTTTGGATCATTGAATCACTGTTGTCGTTTGCTTTCTACTTGGAAGAAGAATTCATCGATAACATCTTAAGATCAAAGGTCGTATCTCGATCTGATTCACCTGCAGCTGAACATTTGGTTGCATTGACGTCGTAGGCGTACTCCAGAACCGGCGGATCCACTCGTAGCTTGCTTCTGAGCTAACGACCCGACCACCAGCCCCAAATAACGAGGCTTGTTGGAGAAACCAAGGCACTCCAACTTTCACCAAAAAACTCGTAGGGTCGAATTCCCCAGAACATAAGCGATAGTATGGCTGCATTACACAAAAACAATTCGAATAAAGATACGAGGATACAGTTCGAATCCATCCCTAGAGATCTGTCTGGATTGATCTCAATAAAACATGATTCGCAGCAGATTGCTTGACCCTTCAAGCCTTCTACCGTATTCCCCAATGCCAGAACGAGAAGAGGGAGTGGCTCTCTTCGTGCTCTCCTTTGGGCGGCTGCCTCTAGGGTTTTTAGAAAGTGATTGATATGATTTTTCTCTCACCTAGAGGTTGCCCAACATGGCATATAAATAGACTATGGTAAGGACCTAAAGACAAATAAGATTTCGGGCTCCCAATGTAAATATATGAACTTATTTACATTAATTATAATTCACTCCACTAAAGAATCATAATTACACTCCCTTACTTATTCGAAAGTATAATTCGAGCCCTTTGTTATTATATACTTATTAATCTCCCCACGTCAAGATTACAAATACCCGTTGATTAAATTAAATTATCGATACTTTATTAATCAATATCTGATAATCACCTTGAGACTTTCCACTTAACTTATTTGATATTTGACAAAAATTCACTACGTATTTTAACATAATCAAAACTTATAAGTATCCTCAAGGGGGTATCATCAATCCAATTAACAAGACGTGAATTCCGTTAATAATTAATATTCACTATACAATTAATGTAGTTATCCAACTCACCGAGATTATTGATCTATAAAGATCTTTCTCTTTATGAATCAAAATAACCAACAATAAATGCACGTGTTTATTAATTATCTCAAGATTAAGAGTAATAGTATTCATAATAACCATGAGGTATTAATTATTTTATGTGTTAGTATAAAATAATTACTCCCAAGTTGGTCTCTCGGCTCTCAATACACACGAAAGTGCACTAGCACAACAAGAAGCTGAAATCCAAGCCATCTCCGTAGTCAAGACAGACCAACTGAAGTCTTGTGCTACAATTCATCATTAATGGTGTCAAATCTCCATTTGGGCACTATGAACCAATAGCTTATATTCCACAAGAACCGATGATTTGATCTTCTCGTATGCAGTCGAACTTACACACCAAATCATCTACTATAGAATAAAGACACACGTGCATGATATTTAAGAGCAAATATAGCTCATGTAGATTCTCATTGAAATGAAATAACATAATTTTATTAAAATAAAATAAACATCCATAACAATAAAATGGCTTTTCGTATATATAGCTGATTAGTGCCCAAAAAGTACTATTTTGAATCCTATTTATTATAGGTTTTGAGTACTTTTTGTATACTAATCATTTTAATTAATCCGATTTACACATTAAGGCCCCAACTATTATTCTGACAGAGATTTTAGACTTTTTATAGTTTTAATGCCAAATTTGTCAATCAACCAAGCACAAGGAATCCGGAATAAACAAAATTTTTAATATTAAAATCAGGAGCAATGTAAGAAGAACAGAGAAGAGGAATGGAAGAAGAATGAGTTAAGAGAAATGAAAGAAAAAAGATAGAAAATTGTGCCAAAATCCGCACTGTTCCAAAATTGGCATTGGTGCCAAATTTAGCATTAGATTTTTGTCATCGATTTTGCATCAAGTTCCAATTTCGCATTGGTGCCAATTTTGGCATTGATTTTTAGCATTGTATTTTACATTGTTAATTTTGTCACATTGCCAAACTTCAAGGTACGAAACTCCCTCTCTCTCCTCCTTGCTGACTTTTTTTATTTTCTTTCTCCTTTTCCTTTTACTCCTCTTGTTTAATGCTTTTGAGGGCATAATGGTATTTTTACCTAAGAAAATCCTCTATATAAGCTCTCATGTTTGAGAGATTTGTAACTTTGGGTGGAAAAGCTTTGCTTGCAGAAATCAAAACCTGTAGTTACATTTTCTGGTTTTTAATCATCCTTCGAGGATGGTCAAGCAAGCTCCGACTCCCCGCCCCCCATCCTCAAGAGGAGGGCTAATGTGGTTGGGCTACAGTGGCAAAATGATGGCTCTCATGTTTTTAAGCCAAGTATTCATGGATATTTATGGTTCTCATTTTGTTCAAATCCCTTTGGTATACCTTGGTTAACTGGTATTTGGCAAGCTTTTAGGACTCAGTTAATGCTTATTAATAGATTCACAAATATTCATTAGTTGTCATTTATGAGTAAATACAGGGTAGATTTTTAGGAGATAGTTTTTCAAGGCCCGGGAACATTTATGTCTATTCAATGCTATATTTCAAAAGGAAATTTATTAGGTTCGCTTTGATGATTAAAGAAAGATCCGCTCGGGAAATGATTATATGTCATGCTCCCCAACGCGAGGAAAAACCCTGGGCCTCCCATTTATCCCTCTCACTTCAACCCCCAATAGCCCAATGCTTCAAGGAGTTCTTTCATATTTATTTTTAGTTCACTTATATTCAAATCTACAACTATTTCAATCAACTCCGTTTACTAAACCTTGAAAATCCAAATCAATTCACCTTTAATCCAAATGTAAATCATTTACACGAAGAAAACCCATTCCTGAGTTCGACCCTAGACCACTATCTACAGTAGCTTTGCTACGACAGTAGGAGCTTTAGGATATAAATATTGTTGATTCCGGATCACTCTACTGTGGCATGAATCAAATGGCGCCGTTGCCGGGGATGGTGCCTTAGTGCAAGTGATGAATTGTTAAACTTGTGATCCTCATCACAAGTATTGGTGAATCCCATACACTTCTTGCTTTTGTTTTTATTTCCTCTAGCAGTTCACTGCTAGGTTGACTTGAATCTTATATTGTCCAAACTAAAACTTTTTGTTTATTATTATTTTTTATTTTAGATACAAGAATATTTAGGTACTCGTGTTTTGTCTCTCAGGCTGCTTTTTATGACTTATGCACTGGGGATGTGAACACTACAAAGTGACAGAGAGAACTAGTGTCCCACAGGAGCAAGGTTGTGAAGTGAGTCTAAACACTGAACAGATGGAGCCCCCACTCGAAGAACAACAAAGCCAACAAAGGGGTCAAAGGGATCCCAATTCTACGTAGATTTCACTAGGATCACATTCACCCACCAAGGTGAGTTCACCATGCATAACTCGAGGGCGAATGAGACTCCCCGGTGCCCCGCTTCCCAACTTTTCATGGTATGGAGAACGAAAATCCATACACACACATCCGGGATTTTGAGGAAGTTTGCATGACTTTCAAGGAGGGTGTAATCGATATGGAGCTGCTGAAGTTGAAAGCCTTTCCTTTGACCCTTAAAGACAAGGCCAAGATTTGGCTTAATTCTTAAGGCCACAGAATTAGGTTAACCGTAAATTCTTGAAGAAATTTTCAAGACACACAGACCAATAACTTGGAAGAGTAGATTGCAGACGCGTAATACAACGTAGTTCTACCAAAGGTCGGGAAAGGCATATGGAGGACCACGCTGCTCCCCATTCTCATCACGCTGATACTGGATGCTAGTCAATCATTTTTATGATGGGATGTCCTCCATGAAGCAAATTGCTGAAATAATGTGCGGAGGAGACTTCCTGAGTGTATCCAGAGTAAGCCATGATTTCTCAATTATGTACTCAAACCTCCAAGGCATGGGATGAGCCAAACCTGAGGGAAGCTGAGAAAATGAGGCCTGCAACCCATCAAAGGGGAGGCATTTATGCACTCTCTGACGATATGGAGATGAAAGCAAAACTGTCCACGTTGACTCGCCGATTGGAAGAGCTTGAAATGAGAAATCAACATCAGGTTCAGGCATTAGCTGAAACACCAGGCCCCTTCGTACCGCGAACTACCAATCAACAAAGTCATCAAGGGAGCATCGCTTCAAGAGCTTCTTCAAGCAGAGACTTGATGATGGAGCATGCAAATGTCAGGCCAAAATAAACCATCAACAAATGCTTCATACGGGTAACACCTATAATCCCAACTGGAGTGACTCATCCCAACCTTCCCGTAGCCTAAACTCCACCATATGTTCCCCAAGTGCTCAAAGAACAGCATTACCGGTTCCACCTCTCTCAGCCAGCATGCCAGCCTTCAATCCTCATCCCCATGGAACAAGCCATCATGAACTTAAGCAATGTGAAAGCAAGTAATTGTGGAGGAACAGTATAAAGCGGGAATGCTCGTGCTAATCGAAAATCAAGCAAAGTGGAATGCACACTAATAAAAGATAGATAACTTATAGTCCGAGATTTCCCAAAAATACGACAACCTGCAGTACTCAATTTCAAGGCTAACACTAGCAAAGCAGTGTTAGAAAAAGGAAATTTCCTCTCGCATAATAACCCAATCCAAGGGAAATACATGAGCTGAGCTCTTCTAGTGATCCAAACCCCAGAAATGATGAAGTGAAAGCAGTGGTCACTTTAAGGAGTGGTAGAGAAGTCAAACCATCCGCCCCCAAACCAGCAGTGGAAGATCCTAAGGTAGTCGGGACCCCGAACTAGAGGATGAGGCACCAAAAGGAGACAATGAATAAGAGTACACCCTCCTTTCCCCACAAGCACCGAAACAAGAAAATGCCATCAATCGATAGAAATATTAGAAGTGCTGAGAGACAAGTGAAGGTCAACATCCCTTCGTTTGACATGATAAAAAGCAAGTCCCTATGCTAAATTTTTAAAGGACCTATGCACAGTGAAGAGAGGTTTTAATGTCAACAAGAAGGCCTTCTTAACAGAGCAAGTCAGTGTCATCATTGAGCGCAAGACCCCGGTAAAGTACAAAGATCCAGGGTGTCCTACCATCTCAGTTAATATCGGGGGCACTTGTGTAGAAAAGGCACTACTAGACTTGGGAGCTAGGTGTGGAACTCATCGCCATCATTCCATGTACAAGCAGCCTTGGTTTGGGGAGAACTCAAGCCCACTTCTCCATCACACCGTCTCTCTAGCCTATAGATTCATTAAAATACCAAAGGGGACCATTGGAGGATGAAATTTATCACAAGTGGACAAATTCTACTATCCAAAGGGATTTGTCGCATTTGACACAGAGCCGGTAGTAAAGTAAATCAACCATGTACTCCATCATATCGAAGGCCATTCTCGGCTACTAATGCCATTATAAATTGCCGAACGGGGTTATAACTCACCTTTCGGAACATGACTTGGAACTTAATATCTTCCACTTGAGTAAAAGAATATGCAAACTGCTGGAGGATGACTGCGGAAGAAGTCTCGCATAATAGATACAATTTCAAGAACAAAGCAACGAGCGTTAAGTGCGAGATGTGCTAACTCCAAGAGTTAACTGAAAGTGCTCAGAGAGCAACAGATAACCAGAACCCAATGCATGAGCCAAAAGTGTGGGTGCTGGAGAAAAAGTGAAATTCTACCTTTACTGACTGGAGAAGACGAAAAGGAATCTCAATAGCTGGATCTCAAACCCCTGCCCGTGGAATTAAAATATGCATTTTTGGAAGAAAACAAGCAAGGTCCCTGTATCATCATCACACCACTCCACGTGTGAAGACACCCACGCACCTCCTCAAGATGAACAAGCAAGCTTTGGGGTGGAAATACTTCCAATTTAAAAGGCATCAACCCAAAGACCGCACCCATCACATTTATCTGTATAAGACAAAGTCAAGTAGGCGTACCACAGAGATTGAATCATATGCAGGAAGTAGTTCGTATCAAGTCCCGAAGTTGCTGCTTCGGTATCATTTACCCAATATCTGATAGCACTTGGTAAGCCCAACCAGTGGTGCCTAAGAAATCGGGGAACACCGTGAAAATGAAAAGGGCGAGGACGTGCTCACCGCCACCACCGGGGTCGAGGGTATGCATAGATTACGTGGAGGCCCAACGCAAGAATGAAGAAAAGATCACTCCCAATCGCCCTTCATTGACGCCTTCGAGAGAGTTTCTGGGCACCCATTCTATTGCTTTTTGGATGGGTATTCAGGGTACTTTCAGATAGAGATCGCACCAGAGGATCAAGAAAAGACCACCTTTACTTGTCCATTTGGAACTTATGCTTATAGGAGGATGCCTTTTGGTCTTTGCAACGCCCCTGCCACCTTCCAGAGATGTATGCTTAGTATATTCAACGATATGGTGGAGCGCATAATGGAAGTATACATGGATGACATCACTGTATATGGAGGCCATTTTGAAGAATGTCTGACTAACCTTGAAGCTGTCCTGCAGAGGTGCATTGAAAGAACCCGCGAATCGGGAGAAATGCCATTTTACAGAACTTTCGATTGTGCTAGGACATGTCATTTCCAAGTAGGAATTGAAGTTGACAAGGCAAAATTGAACTCATTTCCAAACTCGGCTTTCTCCAACAAACGTGAAACAGCTAGGCACTGGTCATGCTTTACAGGAGATTTATCAAGGACTTTTCGAAGATTGCTAAGCCCCTCTATAAGCTACTTGAGAAAGATGCTAAATTTGCTTGGGATAGAGACTGTCAGAAGAGCTTCGAAGAGCTGAGGTCCCATCTGACCACTGCACCAATAGTAAGGGCACTCAATTGCATTGCTCGAGGTGATGTGTGATGCAAGTGATCTTGATATCGAGCAGCTTCTGACAAAGATAAGGTGGAAAACCTTATGTAGTCTATTATGCAAGCAAAACCTTGAATGAAGCACAAAGGAACTACACTACTACAGAGAAGGAATTGTTGGCAGTGGTCTATGCCTTAGACAAATTTCGAGCATACTTGGTTGGGTATGATATAGTCATTTTTACAGATCATTCCACTTTGAAATATCTCCTAACCAAGCAAGATGCTAAGGCAAGACTTATCCGATGGGTTCTTCTACTTCAGGAATTTAATTTGCAAATTAAGGACAAGAAGGGGGTAGAAAATGTTGTGGCAGACCATCTTTCTAGATTAACCATAGCCCACAACACACATAGCCCCCCAATCAACGATGAATTTCCCTCGAAGAATCTCTAATGCAAGCTTCGAGAATGCCCCCGGTATGCTCACATTGCCAATTTCCAGCAACAGAGAAATTCCAGCCGATTGAAAGAACAAGATAGAAATATTTTAGCGAAGATCCATTCCTAATACTGGGAGGAACCTTCTTGCTTAAATACTGTGCGCATCGTATAATTAGGAAGTGTGTGCCCGAAGAAAGAAAGCAACAAATTCCTAAGCCACTGCCATGAGAGTGCCTGTGGTGGTCACTTTGCTTCCCAAAAGACAGCAATGAAGGTGCTGCAGTCTGGTTTCTACTGGCCTTCTCTTTTTAAAGAAGCTCACCAAATGTGCCAAGTATGTGATAGATGCCAAAGACTCGGGAAATTGTCTCGCCGTCACATGATGCCCCTAAACCCAATTTTAGTAGTTGAGCTATTTGATATTTGGGGCATTGATTTCATGGGACCTTTCCCTACGTCTTATGGGCATGCATATATTGGTGGGGTAGACTATGTATCTAAATGGTTGAGGCAACCCTCAAGAAAACCAATGACCACAGGTGGTGCTCAAATTTTTGAAGGCAACATCTTTTCCGTGCTCGGGGGTACCAAAGCTATTATTACGATGGGGGTTCACACTTCAGAACAAACCTTTTTGAAAAACTCATGGCTAAATATGGTGTTAAACATAAAGTATACCCCTTACCATCCTCAAACCAAAGGGTTATGGGAGCTTACAATGGAGATAAAGACCATTATAATGAAAGTGGTAAAACAAAGCAATTAAAAGATTGGTCCTCAAATTACTGATTCATCGTGGGCCTACGTAATGTCTTTCAAACGATTCTTGGAATGTCCCCTTATCATTTGGTTCAAAGGCAAGGCATGCCATCTTCCAGTGGAAATAGAGTACAAAGCATGGTGGGTAACCAAGAAGTCAACATGGATTTAAGTAGGGCTCCGCTCAAAAGATTCTCGATCTCAATGAGTCGGAGGAACCACGAAATGATGCCTACTAACTCGAAGATCGCAAAGGAGAGAGATCGAAAAATGGCATGACTGATGATAACTTGCAAGAATTTCCAACAAGGGGACCAAGTCCTACTCTACGACTCCAAACCCACCTTTTTCCGGCAAACTTGTAAATCCGTATGGATCAGACCATTTATCATTAATCAGGCATACCCCAATGGCTCGATAGATTTGCATAACCTAAAGGATAATAGAGTGTTCAAGGTCAATGGGCAGAGAGTGAAGCCGTATGCTGCACAACACCTTGCAAACAAGGAAGAGATTTCTCTCCTTGATCCTCCATGAATTCAAACGACTCACTCGAGAGGAGTGATCACCCAATTTAGTTTAATTTTTGTTACTTTAATTTTTTTATTACATTTTTCGCTTTTTATTATTATTATTTTCATTTTCTTGTACATTCTATAAGTTTTTGGTATTCCTACAGGCTGTGTGTTGCAAGACCTTCCACCTCACCATTTCCTCCTTTATCCAGGAATGGCAAGGACCCGTGGAGGACACAGCTCGAAAGGGCAATCTTCCTCTCCACCCTATACCCGGGACGCAGCTCTCCTCCAACCGCAACTAATGCTCGCACACCCAAGCCTCCCATTCTAACTCGGCTCCTATACCTCACAGTGTTCTATTGACGCAGGAGGGCTCCGGCAAGAGACCCGAAGGAATATCCAAATTTCGAGCTCACACGAGCCCAAGCCATCGGCAGACATCCAAAGGCCAAATTACGACCTTCCCTGACCCCACTTGCTTCTATCATCCAACGCCCCTCTTTCATCATGCCCTATTGTAGGCATCCGCATTGCAAAAGACTAAAAAGGTGCACCGAAATATATTATGATGTGCCGCCTTGTCGCAGATCCCGAGCTCGTAGATTCCACGACGAGGGCGCAATGTGATTCCCTGGAGGCTTTATGACTCGCGCCGCTTTTTCTACCCCTGAGTGGTCATTGAGTTCTACCATACCATGACATCCAGGAGAGTACCTCATCCTACTGTTATCCACTTCTCGATTGATGGCCGCGAGGGGACACTACAAGCCACCGATATTGCAGCTGCATTCCATTTCCCTGCTCTCCCAGCCAACATGGCTAATTACAGGCTGTGGCCACACCCTCGTCTAGAGATGACCGTGTTATCCGCAGAGATGTAACAAATTGTCTATTCTTCTGGAGGCGTGCCTTCCTTCGAAAGATGTTTATCGACCACATACGCGATCTAACATCTTTCCACTCAAAGATACCGTGGCAAATAAGAGATATCCCTGAGGTTTTACCGCATTGAGGGTTATTGGTTCACCCTACAGAGCTTTTGATGACATCTTGAACTCCACTTTGAGATAAAGTTCATCACAAACTCCGACTCGAGTCAAGCCATACCCTCCAGCCTTGGGTCATGGCCAAATATTAGAAAGAGCCTGGGTTTTCCTGAGGAACCATGATTGGAGCGCCGCCGAGTTTGCCAAGACATCCTTTCTATTGACAAGGGCCACGCCTCGCCTCCCTACCACCACCTCTTACCTCTCACGCATGGAGTGGGAGGGCATGGGGCGGTGGAGCCATCCAACAAGATACGCAGCACCCTCATATTGCATCATCGCAGCCTAGTGAACCACTACCGAATCACCTGTGCCTCCAACCCATCGTATGACCTAGTACATCGGGCCGCACTCTACAAAGATATCTCTATATCTCGTCCGGATTTTCTTTGCCATTATGGATGCATCCCGCTTCCACGTACCCACGTCAAGATCGCTTTCACGCTCTATACAGCCTTTAGCAGAGGATGGCAAGCACAGAGGCCGACGTCGCACAAAACCACGCCATCCTCATGCAACGCAGGTCACCGGGCCGCCTCCTATTCCACCATCGAACATCCACTGTGTGGCTTTTCAACGCCAGCTAACGCTTTTCCTCCCATAGCACCCCTCACCGCTCCGGATGGGGATAACCTTCCACCAGCTACACACCACTATGGAGGTATCACTTCCTTCTCTAGTTTTCCAACTGCCCCATTGAGGACAATGTGACATCTTGCTGGGGGGAGATACAGGAAGGAAGTGGCTTACATTTTTGTTGTTATTTTCTGAAAGTAAGCCCATTTTGTGTTTGGCTGGCTTGCTTTTGACTTGCTTAGAAGTCATGCTTTTGAAAAAGCCGAAACCAAAGCCGTTTATTTTGGATATACATACTATTTAGCTCACACTTACAGTTTAAAATTTCACCCATTTTTTTTGTGTTTTGCCTACTTGCATTTCTGGGAAAACTGAAACTCACTAACTCTGATGTTAGATTGATGCCATGCCTAGTCAGAAAGTGGGATGATTAGTTGAATTCCTTGTTGTACTTTCGACCTTTCCTCAATTCCTACAACTACAATACCTGCACATCAAGTTTCCAACACAGGCTGAAGAACTACCTAACCTCCTCAACTTTGCAAAACCTACCCTAGTTTCGTTGACTACCTTAAATAGGTTAAGGACCCCCATGAAAAGGAGGTGCCAATGTCTTCCAAAAATAAAAAGAAAAAGAAAAGAAAAGAAAAAGAAAAAGAAAAAGAAGAAAAATTGCAACGCTTTGCCTTAAAACCAGAGCACGGTCCGAGGGGGTATATGGCAAAGCCTTTAAAGCCCTAAGTGTCTTAAACCTTTCACCGGTCAGGAGTCACGACTTAGTGTTTCAAGTACACGTGGATGGGTGGAGCTTTAGCAAGTCAGAGGTGCTGGAGTTTCAAATCATTTGAGTCCCAGAAACCTCAAGAGTTTGTGGTCGAAAGATCCTTGGCTTGATGCCCTAAGCCTTAATTGGTTGGGAGTCATCGGTGGATCCCCGTTACATGGACTTTGGTAAGGTCGACTCCTCAGCATTGCACCCCTACAACACAAAAAGAATTGTGGAATAAGAGTGGGTCATGTTCTATTTAGGTTGGTTAGTGTTCTAGGTGGAGGCATTAGTTTGGTTGGGGGGAGAGTACAATTTAGCAGTTTATTGTTGAGAAATGATCAAACAAACACTTAGGTTTTGGTGGAAGCATCTGGTAGAGTCACCAAGAAGGAGGCTCTTTTGATAATCAAATATTTATGGCATTCATTCTCTCAAGATGGTTCAAGGTGGTTTCACATTCCGCCTGAGAGGTGAGCATTACTCGTCTACATACTTTTTGAAATACCATTTTTTTTAGGACACATTTTTTTGTTATTATCTTGTTTGTTCTTTGTTCCCTTCTTTTATTTATTGCTAAGGGACTAGCAATGTGTAGGTTGGGGGGTGTGATTAGTGCCCAAAAAGTGCTATTTTGAATCCTATTTATTATGTTTTGAGTACTTTTGTATACTAATATTTTAATAACCATACTTTACACATTATGTCCCAACTACACCTGATCGCATTTTGTGACTTTTTTATAGTTTTTAATGCCAAATTTGTTGAATCAACCAAGCACAAGGAATCCTATCCAAAACTAGCTTTTGCATATTAAAAATCGTGAGCAGAATGATACAGTTAAATAAGAGCAAGAGCAATGGTGCAAGAACAGAGCAGTAAGAGAAATGAAAAGAAAAAAAGAAGAGCGGGAAAATTGTGCCAAAATCCACACTGTTCGAAAATTGGCATTGGTGCCAAATTTGGCATTGGATTTTTGGCATTGATTTGTCATCGATTCGGCATCGGGTGCCACTTCGCATTGGTGCCAATTTGCACACACAATCATGTACGAAACTTCTCCTCCTTGTTGACTTTTTTTTATTTTTTTCTCCTTTTATCCTTTACCCTCTTTGTTTAATGCTTTTGGAGGCATAATGGTATTTTTTTACCTAAGAAAACTCTATATAAGCTCCCATGTTTTGAGAGATTTGTAGCTTTTGGGTGGTGAAAAAGCTTTGCTTTGGTAGAAATCAAAAACCTGTAAGTTACATTTTCTTTTCTTTTCTAGTTTTTCTTATTCTTTTTCCTTTGTTTTTCATTTAGTTACTTTTCTTGGTTTTTAATCATCCTTTGAGGATGGTTACGGGGTTGGGTTACAGGGTAAAATGATGGCTCTCATGTTTTTAAGCCAAGCATTCATGGATATTTATGGTTCTCATTTTGTTCAAATCCCTTTGGTATACCTTGGTTAACTGGTATTTGGCAAGCTTTTAGGACTCAGTTAATGCTTATTAATAGATTCACTGATATTCATTAGTTGTCATTATGAGTAAATGCAGATTTTTAGAGAGAGTTTTCTACTACCTGAACATTTATGTCTATTCAATGCTATATTTCAAAAGGAAATTTATTAGGGTTCAGTTTTGATAGCCAAAGAAAGATCCGGTTCGGGAAAAGATTATATGTCATGCTCCCCAACGCGAGGAAAAAAACCCGGGGCCCTCTCATTTACTTTCAGACCTCAACCCCAATAGCCCAATGCTTCAAGGAGTTCTTTTTCATATTTATTTTTAGTTCACTTATATTCAGCCCACAACTATTTCAATCAACTGTTTTTACTAAAACCTTAAAATCCAAATTGAATTCACCTTTTTAATCCAAATGTAAATCATTTACACGAAGAAAACCCATCCCTGAGTTCGACCCTAGATTCACTATAATCAAAGAGATTTGCTACCAGTGAGAGGAATTTAGGTTTACAAATATTGTTGATTCCGGCACCCCTACCGCGCGAATCAATAGCCCTAACAAAAACAATATGCTGCTCTCCGCCATTTTTGTTGTACTTCTTCTTCTTCCTCCTATTCTTTGGTGTTCTCCATGGCAATGAATAGAAGGAAAGTTAAGGTGAGGGTCTCAACATGTTTTGTAAAAAATGAGAAATCCACAAACAATCTGAGAAAAATTCCCAATAATCATACGAAATATAAAAATCATGATAATCAAACAACCAAGTAAATCATAAAAAAAAAACTCTAAGAAAACAAGCTCTTCCACTTGTCAATCAAAAGGCAATAAAGATAAGATTACGAAATCTACAATAAGAAGACTTCAATAGAGAAAGAAAATGAAGAAGAAATCTACCTTGATAAGTACATAAATATTGGGCTATGCAATGGTAGTAGCGCTGTGAACAAATGAGAAAGGAGTTGAGTATGAGGTACGAGTGCTAGGATCGTGAATTATGGATTTAATAAGAAATGTAGGTTCCTTTTTTACATTAAAACGGTAGGAGCTAATGTTGGGTGTCTGCCTAAAGTCCATCGGTTAGAAATGGGATATAAGCATGGATAACATCTAATTTGTATGAGGTTTTCTATGGGAAAAAACTCAAAAACAAAACTATGGGGGTTTAGGTCCAAAGTGGACAATATTGTATGAATGTGGATAGAAATAGGTTCATGAAGGTTTCTTAGCTAGTGGTATTAGAGTCGCCCGCTAACCGTATGCGGTTGACAAATGGTATGGTGAGCTATGAGCCCCTAACATGAGCCGTTTATAAGGTGATAATTTAACATGGTGAAAGATAAGGAAAATCCTGGTTTGATGGAACTTTTGTTCAGCTGAGGATTGTTAGTGTGTGCTCAAAGTCCCACAATGTCCCATATCGGTTATGAATGGGAAGACTTATGAGTATATAAGCATGAATAATATTCAATTGGTATGAGGATTTTTGGGGGAAAAGTCTGAAAAGAAAACTATTAGGGCATAAATAAAAATTGGACAATATCATACCAATGTGGATAGAAACAGGTCCACGAGGTTTCCTTTTCTAATGAATTAACAACATTTAAAAAGTAAGTTAACGATTTTTTTTACTTATTGGAAGTGAATGGATATGGATAACTAGGTCTTATGAAAGATTGGCTCACTTATATCTTGCAATATATATCTTAATTAATCTAATGACTTAATTTCTAATTATTATAGGTTTATAAATAAAAATAGATTTTAATTTAATTTTGATACTTATTCTAAAGAAATTTATACAAAATAGATTATATATGTTATGCCATGTTTCTAAATTTTGAAGCTTATTTTATCAAAGATACATATGAATGCTTTATTTCTTCAAATCAATAAACTCTTTACTATATTTAATTTTACATCCTTCCCCCTTTTACAATATTTTTTAATGTCTCTCCATATGTCCTAAGCTTCAAAGCAAAAGCCAAGATTAACAAAGGGTGGTAATTTTTTTTTTTTTTTTGGAGAACTAAGCTATGGGATCTATCACTATTTCAATTTATTTGAAAATTTTTGAATAGTACTCAAGGTCCACTAAGGTAGTACCCATGCATGATGTACTCTTTATTAATTCAATTTTCATTTTTTATCATATATTTTTGAAATGAGAAGATCTAGGTTTGGGTTTAGGTATCTTATTCATAATTTTTCAAATAACTTGAAATAGTGGTCCCATAACTTAGTTCTTTTTTTTTTTCACATCTATTAATTTCGTATTACAACGTTGTAGTATTTTGTTATCATAAATATTAGAATCTGGTCA
The DNA here is from genome assembly GCA_016808115.1 of Tetrastigma voinierianum. Taxonomy (NCBI): domain Eukaryota; kingdom Viridiplantae; phylum Streptophyta; class Magnoliopsida; order Vitales; family Vitaceae; genus Tetrastigma; species Tetrastigma voinierianum. Next base: position 307,881 of record JAEQBH010002606.1, read on the forward strand.
CTTCCTTATGTCCCATCACCCCTTAACCATGCTTATTGGCGACAAAGGGTGGTAATTTTAAAATATGAGAAGCAAACACAACTAAAAAGTAACATGAAATCAGTGAGCTAGAGTTAAGCTATATATCCCACAATCCACTACTTTTGAGCCTTTACTTTCTTTCATGATAATGGCATGATGAAAGCTAAAAAATAAGCATCTCTTGCAACCAAGAAAGTATAAATAAAAGCAAAGGTGGGTTCCCATTGTTTCACGATCATCCCAGATCGGTTATTTAGGAAAAATACAACCTGATTTACCTTATTTTATTTTTTTTACGTAAAGATTAAATAATTTGACATCGTATAATTTTTACTACATTTGATTTTTATTTATATTTTTATAATAAAATAAAATATAAAAATTATTGCTTTTAATATATATTGTCGCACCCCAACCCCGACCTAAGCAAAAGAGGGGGACACGGCACGAGACTGAGACTTTTTAACCTGTTTTTCTAATATTGGTGAGCCCATCACATGTAATTAATTCATAATCACAAATACATATAAAACAACCAATGCAGTGGTGTTCATAATGTCCTATACAAATATCTGAGTCCCATTGACTTACACATATAAAAAAAAAAAACTTTACATGTACATATTCAAAATCAGAGGTAGCGACATAGATGTTGACTCCTATTGCTGTGTTGGCCCTCCCGTGTGCCGAACGGCTAGAATGTCCTCTATAGTACCTACATGGATGAAACACCCGTGCTAAGCTTATAGCTTAGTGGGAAACACATATAACATATATGACCACCCGTAGTGGTCCTTAAAGACGATATACAATTTACAAAATTGTCTATTTGCACAATATCTATTCATATATCATTATACTTGTACATTATACCATTTAGTAGAGTTCTCACTCTCAATCAACATAATACATAGTACTTTTCATATCATTATAGCTCTATCACATTTTTTTCATTTCGAATCATTTTTTCCATGTAACATGCTTCTTATAACCATTTCAATCTTTATTTTTATCACATCTTAGGTCTTATGTCTTGCATGCATATTCCAAGAAGTGGATAACGGGTATAATCAGATGCAAATTCAAGGTATTATTCAGACTTCTAAATATACCAGCAGTTTCTAATTTGTTTAGGGTATATTAAAAGCTAAATAGGAATTTTCGAAAATAAACGAGAGACCCGAATTAATAATAAAGCTGCAAATATGTAATTTTACCACTTGAGGATTACAAAAGGCATAAATCAAGGTTTATATGCCATTACAGAGATTTGAGAGAGTTGGAATAAAAATAAGAGAGAAATAGGGGACCAAGATGCAATTAGAGAAACTTAAAAGTTAAAAATGGTTTGACTTGGCCAACATGGCCTTAACTTAAAAATGGATTTAAGACTACATGTCTCATTTTGGAGAACCAAACCAGAAGAGAGAGAGGAGAAGAGGAAAAGAGAGAAGAAGAGGAAGAGGAAGAGAAGAAGAGGAGAAGAGAGGAAGAAGGAGAGAAGTTCAAGCAAGGTCAAAAAGGTATGGAACTATGACTATGAGTATGGATCTTTGGTTTTGTATGGTTTAATTGAGAGTAATTGAGTTAGGGTTTGAAACAAACCCTAACTCATCATCATGTTTGGTTTGAGTATGGGTTATGACCCATATTAGAATGGTTTTGGGATAAATTAATGGAAAAGTATTGAAGAAAGATATGTAATGAAAGATGAATTCGAGAAAATGATTATAAGATGACTGAGTGGTCTTGACGTATATAGAGTATTGAGTTGATTCTGCATAACATATGGAAAATGGAAGAAAAACACACATTCGGGCATTTTTGAGACCTGCATCTAAGACACCTTGGACCTGCACTACAAAACTCTTCAGAAACGAACTCAGACCGGTACAAAAGGGAATAGGTGCGGTACACTCGTCAATTTTTGACCAAAGGTTCGTATTTTAGCCATACCTTTCTCATTTCTTATCCGATTTGAGTGATTAAAGTGGTTTATTAAACTAGACTTCAAGAAAACCAGACATCCAGAAATAGGCATCATCAAATTCTGACTCTAAGTGGCCCAAAAGTTCACTCAAAGTGGGGTCATGTTCAAGCCAAATTGTCTCCATGGAACATAGAGCAATTCCGGTGTCTAGCTCATATCTCGAGTTCCTAAGGTTCGTAATCAAGTGATTCCCAGCTGGAATAGAACCTTATCACCCTCGATTTAAATGAGTACAAAGACCTAGTGTCAAATATGAAGTTAAGATCCCGAAATGACAAAATCCCATGGTCGCCGCAGGGTGCCGCAAGTTGTCGATTTTCATGGTTTGCAACTCGTATAATTCCTCTGCAGAATCCATTATGAGTATTCTCGACTTATCAAAGCTCATGGAGTCTAGAATCTAACCATATTCTATTTAATGGCATTTGGTGCCCATATCTTGTCTAAAAACTGAATTATTGTACCAAGTGTAGTAATCGCTTGGTTAAAGTTAATTAGAATACATGGTAAGAAAGGATATAGATGTGAACAAGAAATAGAATATATGTAGAGTTGATATGTAAAAGAGTGTAGGTAAGAAAATAACTACGGTATCAACTAAGAGTCTCTGCTTTACTCCTAATGGAGATAGGGATGCCGATAAAGTACAAGTAAAATGTGTACGAGTATACTTATAGGATATGTCATAAGATATGATAGGTATAAGTCATAAGATATGATAAGATATGATAGGATATGTCATAAAATATGATAGTCTAAAGTATATGAATGATAGGTACATATGAATATAAGATTATATGATATGAATATATGATAGACATACCGAAATGAATAATATGGAATATGCTAGGAACACATGATAATGTAAATGCTAAACGACAGAGATAAGTAAAAGATGACAAAGCACAGGAATGAGTACAAGTAATAATAAATGATAGGTACATATATAACATATGAATGAGTAAAAGCATATATGATAAAAATATAGAAAGTATACGAATAGCTAAATCATGATAGGAAACACATAAAGGATACTGATAATGATATAAAGGAATGTGAATGTGATATGTATATATATGAATATATGAATACAAGAATGTATAGATGTATCCATGATATATGATGATTACATATATGATACGAAGACAAACTAAATGATAGAAAAAAGATATGAATATATGTATTATAGAGAAATATGAGAACCATAATACAAAGCTACATATATGAGAACGAATACGTAAAAGATTAAAGTAATGATAAGATATATCAGATAAGCAATTATGATAACAATAGTTATTCACGCGTATAGATACGTATTTAAAACATAATAAAGTCGGATTATTCGCTGTAACCCTGCAAAGTGATAGATAGGCACGCCTATGTGGAAGATACAATAATATAGCCATACATGTACTGCATACCCAGGCCCGTCAGGGTCGATGACATAGATCCCGGTTTGGATCACTGCATCTAGGCACATCACCACAATAGACAGAGATCACTGCCTCGTATTGTTTATACATCTCCCCGGCACACATGCATGCATATCACCCGCTCGCACAAAGGATAGCACTTCCGGCACACACCCAGCCATTCTCGAATCCGCTCTACAATTGCATGAAATATAAAAGAAAAGGAAAAGTATACACAAAGGAAATGTATATGAAAAGTATATGATATGAGAAGCATAGCCTTGCTATGCGATGAAAGTATAGACAATTACAAGAACAAGAAGTAAAGTACAAAATGATAGTATATGAAATATGACAGTATATGAAAAATACATAGTACATGAAAGTATATGAAAAGGACAAAGAACTGTATATGACAGTATATGGAAAGTACAAAATACAATACCTGAAAAGTATATGAACAAGTACAGTATATGAAAGAGAAAAGTATATGACAAGTATACAAGTACAAGAAATAAAGTATCAATGACACGAAATGTATATGATAGATAAAGTATATGAAAATCATAGGAAAGTATAGTATATGAAAAGTACAAGATGAAAATATAGGGAAGTAAAATATGACAGTATAAGATGAAATGAAAGTATATGACAAAATATGAAAGTACATGAAATCACATTGCTTCTGAATGACAAACATGACTCCAGATTCCGAACTGTCGTGAATGTTAATTCTATAGCAAAAGTAATCATACCAGAATGTGAAATCACATCAAGTATCGAATGACAACATGACGAGATTCCTCTCGAATCACTGCGGAATGTTAATTCTATAGTCAATGTGAATCATACCGCTGAACGCGGTCACATCGCTATCAATTGACAAATAGACGAGGTTCCTCGAACTGGGCCGCACGTCAATTTATACGAGGAAAACGTTAAATGCAAAGTATATGACAATACAAGATCGTATAAGAAAATATATGATAAAACAATATGTAAGAAATGAATAGTATAGTATGGGCTTGTAGCCACTACATGAAAGGAGACATAATATAGGTACATGTATAAGAAATGATATGTAATAGTAACATAGAAATGCAATAAATCAGTGGAACTGAAGATGAAAAAAAAGACATAGAACACGTAACAGAAAAAGTTTGACATGCAATAGAATATAAGATGATAAGGAATTAAAGTTATAGAAATATGTATTATATATGAAATGCATATGTATAAGCTCAGGATACGTCATCATCATTCATAGCTTATGTTCCCACTAAGCGTAAAGCTAAGATCGGTGTTCAATCCGTGTAAAAATCAAGAGGAGGCCAGAGGACAGACATCCCACACATCACTACACAGCCATCCCGTAGATAGTGCTCATCACGCTTCAAGCACTTCGATGTTTTGTAATAGAAAATGTACATGTATAGTAAATGAGACTCTCAGAGTATGTGCATAGATGCATGACACCACTCTATGGTAGTTCTTTGTATATGTAAAGGATTTTGTTATTATATAAATTGTTTGTATACCCATTGTGTACAAGTTCAAATGAGAAAGAATGGTGTCAATGAGAGTCCCAAGATATAGTATGATAGTCTCGCCTCCTGACTTCGCCCCTGACCGCCAATTCCGTAGAATTCCGGGATCCACACAGTGACACTATCACCGCACAGACAAAGGATCTCCATCTCCGTATGACCCAAACTGGCCCCGATATCTATAAACTATATGTCACAATCAGAGTCCTTAAAGGCATGCCTATCTATCCCTCTACCCGGGACATATGCGCACAATCGTTTATTACATTTTGATTCATGTTCAAGCTTATGCACATCTCATATACATGGATAATGTCAATCACATGTATCCATGAGATACTTTCTTTGCATAAGATTCCTTATACATATATCATAACCATTACTTTATCAGAAACCCGAGAACATTCCCTAATTTTCCTAAAAATATAAAATAGTACTTGGTCAAAATCCAAAATTTTTCTAGATCTCTGATGATGAAACTAACTTCATCGCTGGAATCGCCTCTCACAAATCTAGCCGCCACGCCGACTTCGTTGAATTCGACAATGAGTTTGAATGCTTTTCGAGGCAACGAAAGGAATAGCAGACACTGGTACATTTTTGAGTGGCTCACATTGTGCCAAGTGTCAGGTGCAAAATTAGGTCAAACGCAGAGCTGCTGGGCCCACGTGTATTATGCAGACTCCTAATCGAGGAAAATCCCAAAGTAGATGGATAAGGGATGCCGTATAATCCAGTGGAACCAATAGCACCGGATACGTGGCATGAGAGGACAATCTCTCGACCAAGTCGACCCAACTACTGGGAGAGCAAACAAAGGAACAGGAAAAGAGAGGATTTTGGAGAGAGAAGTCTAACTTCTCTCTATAGGAATCCCTGGATCTGACTGGCCGAACCCGCGAGCCAAGAGAAAAGTCATCCCCACTACAAGAGCCACGCACGGGCACTAGCTGCGGAGCTCGACAAATCCCAAGGCAGTTTTCCTACTTGTGTTAATCTTTGGTTGAGAGCCATTCATGGTTGCCATGTTGGGTCGAATCACCTATGTGTTTTAGTCTCTCGAGTGAGACCGAATGTCGAGGTCCCTGACCTGCTTCGGTAGTTCTGGACGGCAGACGACTCGCCTCTGATCGCCCTATGTCAGGTATTTATGATTGCGTGGGATGGCTCAAGGTGGACCGTTTGGATTTATCAGCCCATAAAGGGCCGATTTTTGTGTTATTTCCATGAAAGAATAACATGTCAGGTGTGTTAAATTTCATAATATATGTACGTCATTATAATAATACGTAAGGTGATTGCGGGATAAATTTAAGGTATATTTATGTTATATATATATATATATATATATATATATATTAACATGAATTGTTTGGAAATGGTATAATGCATTTCTTATATGACTGGCACCCTAGGAATGGTAGTGTGAGTGCATGACAAATAAAAACTCCAAGCTGTCCAAACGATGAATTCTTTTGTAAAAATTATTAAAAATACACTGACGGAAAGTTGTCCCAAGAATCAGGTTGGGAAAATTGTCCAACAATTCACACTCCAGGGACGAAGGAATTGTTTCTGAGAGTTACCCAACAAATTCAATTCCCTGAGGATTGTCCAATGTATTTATATCGAGGGTTGCCCATTAAATTATAACAAATATTTTTGTTTGGAATGATTTTCGTATTAATGGCTGTACGTGGCGGTGAGCCTGAGGACCTCGAGATGGATCAAGTGCATGTAGACATTCTAGAGTAGGAACTCGCGAATTCACTTGAATATGTGTGTTTTGCTCTTTCATTGCATGAGCATTTAGTTTTTGGGAGTAACCCATGTAGGATAATTCCACTATCAAGTATCATTCACCTCGTCGAGGAAAATTATTTTAGGTAAATGTGAGTAATGGGAAGACTACACTAGAAATGTGCTTTTTAAGAAGAAAGCCTGATTGTGACTTGGTATATATTTTGGTAAAACATGTATTAGAATCCTTAATTTTATTATATATATGTTTGTATTAAGAGTGATGCAACAACTTTGAAACTATTGTAATATAGTTGATTATATTTTGGTGAGTATGATGTGTAGCCAATGTGGCCATTTCTTATTTATGTTTATTCCATGATACGAGACACACGTTTTCTCGGCAGGTCGACGGCACAACTGACCTCATGGAAATTCAAGGCCACATCTATCATAACCCATATGATCATGTTCTTAGTATTGCTCGTATTTCTGTTCATGTAATCATATTTCATATAACAATCACTTTTATAATTCTTTTACAATTTCATTTATTCACTTGAATTTCTTTATACCAAAATATTTCCTACAAACAGAGCTCCCTTTAGATGAATTTTAGGGTACAACGGGGTCTAAATTTGAAGACTTATTTCAAGGAGATTTGTTCTCCTAAAAGTCTAGTTTACTCAGAAATTTGAATAACTCAATTTGGATGAGTGATGGCCAAGTTATGGCCTAAACACTAAAGTTGTACCAAAACATACCAGAAACTACCCAAAAACAGAGCTTCACTTTGACGAATTTTCTGGGTCCAATGGAGTCCAAATTTGAATAGACTTTTTTTAAGGCAATTTGTTTCCCTAGAAGTATAGTTTACCAAGAAATTTTAATCACTCAATTTGGATGAGTGAGGACCAAGTTATGGCCTAAACACTAAAGTTGTACCAAAATAGACCAGAAACTACCCGAAAACAGAGCTTCACTTTGACGAATTTTTTAGGTCCAATGGGGTCCAAATTTGAATACACTTATTCAAAGAAATTTTGTCTCTCTTTCTGTAAGTATACTTTTACTCCGATAAATTTGAATTACTCCACTTGGGATGAGTGACGGCCAAGACAAAACGTGGGTTTTACAAAAATTAATAAAGATTTCCTCTAAAACCCCAACATTTTCTTTATACAAAACATTCCCAATCGAGAACCACAAATCCAACTCAAACAACCATAAAACTGAGCTAAGACCAACAACCATCATTATTATACAAAATTAGGGTTTTTCCCAAACCCAAACATCATCAAAAAGGGTTTTAGGTTTAGTTTCCATACCTTAAATCTCTTGCAATCTCTTATCTCTTCTTTCTTCTTCTTCTTAATCACATAAACCCTTGATTGGCTGAGCAATCCAAACCATAGTTGCCTTCCTCTCACTCCGTATGCCCTAGCTCTAAAAACCCAAAGGAGAAATGCTCATATACAAATACCACATTTAGTCTTATCCCCATCCTTCATAAGGCCATGTTTGGCAAAACCCATTTTTGCATTCTTTTCCCATTTTTGGATTTAAAACCCTTCATTTCTCTTTCATTTACACTTCAACTTATCAATCTTTTAATATTGGCATATAAACTTATTATCATATGACCTTTAGGTCCTAGATTGGTAACCACACTTTACTTTGACTCTCGGGATTAATCTCGGGTTTTTTATATAATTTTCACCTTAGCAATATTAATTTCCAAAAATTCAAAATTAACTTATATTATTAATCTCTAAACATGTTATGTAAAAACCATCGTACACTCGCGCACCCCCCCCCTTCCCCTCCTCGCTTAAAAGCACTGGTCCTAAATTATTAATTAATATAACAGTTGAGGGTACTGTGCCCTCATAGTTACTTCTGGCTCCCAATTGGCTCCTTCCATGCCATGATGTTGCCAGAGCACTTTCACCAATGGTATTTGCTTATTCCGCAACTCTTTCACTTCTTGAGCTAATATAGCTTTTGGTTCCTCATCATAGGAATAATCTGATTGCACTTATACATCTTGTACTGGCAAGATGTGCGATTCATCCGACGATATTTCCTCAAGACGGACACACATGGAAGGCATCATGTAAAGATGGTCAACTCCGAGGAAGAGCCAACTCGAGTAGGCATGTGTCTTACTCTTTCTAAAATTTCATACGGACTGATGAATCTTGGACTCAACTTTCATTTCTTCCCAAACTTAAGCACTTTCCTCCATGGGGATACCTTTAGGAACACTTTATAACTCACTTCGTATTCAATATCCTTCCTCTTCAAATCGGCATAAGACTTTTGTCAATCACTAGCAACTTTAACCTCACAATAACCCGAACTTTCTCTTCAGATCTTTACTATGTCCGTACTCCAACCACCTTATGCTCATTTAATTATGCCCATTATACTAGAGTCTCTACATCTCCACTTCATACAAAACTTCATATGGTGCCATGCCAATGTGTCGCTTGGATAACTCGTTGTTATAGCAAATTCCATTAATAGAACATACCTAGCCTAACTCCTCGTGAAATTCCCATTACACATCCCCTCAAGCATTCGAAAGCACTTGAATCAACCTCTGACGGTCTCATCCTGTCTACCTGATGAAATGTCAGATCAAATTTAGCCTAGTAACCAAGGTCGACTATACCCTTCCAAAATCGACGTAAATCTCGGGGTCTCTGGCCTCGACACAATAAGACAATAGAACACCATGCACTCGACAATCTTCATCCACATAGCCCATCTTAGTCGATCCATAGAATAGTCAATCTTGACTGGTATAAAATGGTCCGACTCAGGTCTATCAATTATCACCCATACTCGAATCATGCTTTCTTTGCGTGAGAGGAAGACTGCATAACTATATTATATTATCCCATTTCCATCAGGAATTGAAACTGGATTCAACAAACCTCGATGGTAATTCTGGGTGCTGGTTTCTTTACTTTGCTAACATCACAAACACTTGATATTATTACTCCGGTCACATCTCTTTCATTCCTTCCACCAATACATCATTTCAAATCTTCGTATGACTACATCCTAGGGATGCATGGTAACAATCGTGTTACGAGCTTCATGTAACAACTCTTTCTTCAAATTTCACATCCGCCAGCACACATAATCTATTCTCAAAATACAAACTTCCATCTTCTCTTACCGAAAATCGCTTCATTAGTCACTTTGACTAATGTACCTTTTCGCAACTTTCATCCTTTTTTGAGCATCTATAATCATTTGTTTTAAAATAGGTTGTGCTTTTAACTAAGCTAATAAAGCTCCATCATCTACTAGTCTCCAATCACTGTGTTGAAGTGACAAAGTCGCTTTAATTGCCTTCCTACTTAAAGCATACAATACATTAGCTACGTTTCGGGGTGGTAATTATTATGCAAATACACTTAAACAACCTAAACACCTCCGTCGCTCAAATTCTACTCTTTCTCGATTCAAAGACGCACTCGAGACTCCCCTTGAAGTATATGTAAAGATTCTACATTTTTTCACTATATAAATGTCGCCATATTTTCAAAGTGAAATACCACTGCTACCAACTCTAAATCATGTGTGGGATAGTTCCTCGCTTCATGTCATTTTAACTATCTGTAGCATATACACCACTTTTCCATCTTGTATCACACACATCACAAAACCACCCTTTAACGTATCACTATACATGGCATATTCACCAAGTAAAATGAAATAACACCGGTGCTTCAACCCCAGATTTTCTTTTAACCTGCTTAAAACTCTGATCGACACTTGTCATCCTCTCGAAATTCTACCCCTTCCGGGCAACTTTGTATGCGAAGATGATATGATGGAAAATTCCTTGCATAAATCGTCGATAAGATCCTACTAAACCTTAAGAAACCTCAATTTCTACTACATTTCGAGGTGGTTTTCTAACTCATAACCCGCTTCAATCTTTATAAGGTCAACCTTATACCCTCCGGCAGACATAATATGACCTAGGGAAGGACACTTCTAAGCCAAAATCGCATTTACGTAACTCAGTGTTAACTGAAGCCGTAACTGCAATACTACCAAATAAGTTGTTCATGTTCTCAGGTATCTTTTTAGAATACATCGTAGATATCATGAATGAATACCATTACAACCGATCCAAATGAGGGTGGAAAACCCTCATTCATCAATCCATAAATGCAATGCAGGCATTAATCAACTCATATGGCACAATAAAAACCCATAATGACCATAACCTGCCCTAGCACAAGCTGTGACATCAACATCTTTCTCCTGAGTTGATAATAACCCGATTGCAAGTTCATTCTTTGAAAAGACGCCACCTTCAACCGATCAGATCTTCTATTCTCGCCAACGAATATTTATTTTTCACCTGCTACTTTATTTATTCGCCGATAATCAATGCACAACCAAGAGTGCTATCTTTCTTTTAACATATAAACCTAAGGCACCCGTAGGGCGATATTAATTACACTGGGATGAAACCCTTGGTCCAATAGCCCGTATTGAGTCTTCAACTCTTTTAGTTTAGTTGGAGCCGTACGGTAGGGTGCCCTAGAAATTGGAATCGTTCCATGTACCACTTCGATAGACAAATATACTTCTCTTTCAGGTGGTATTCTCGATAATTCCTCAAGAAAAACATCAGGGAATTCCTTGATCACAGGAATCTTTTCTAAATTCACTTGTTCCCTTCTTGAGTCAAGTACCAAAGCCAACAAGGCTTCACAACCTTTTCTAAGAAAACGTCGGGCTTGCATAGCTGAAATTACCTTTGACACGACCTCAACTAGGATACCATGTATTATTGTTACCTTTGACATGTTGGAACATTTAAGCAATATTGTTTTCTTATCACAATCAACTATATCCCGATGTTTGGATAACCAATCCATTCCCAAAATCAAATCATATTCATGGAAGGGTAAAGAATTACCCATCGAACTCTATCATGAACTGTTGGGGGACAATTTTCAGACACTTGGGCCGACTCTAACATTATTCCCCAGGGGACTAGTAACAAGCATGTCATATGCCAAAGGCTCTACTAATGACAATTTATCACTCAATTTTTCAATGCATATTTAGGAATGTGTAGAGCTAGGATCTATCAAAGCATGTATTTATGTATTATAAAGGTGAAATAATCACAATCACCCCTGCATCCCGATTCACGAGCTCTCATGAAGATAACCAATGGAGCCATAGGTGTAGGGACAAATTCACGCCTCCCGACACACTACACTCCACGTCCCTCTGCGCTCGAAACTGGCTACCTCAACCCACCCTCGAATCTCGAGTCTAAGGTGGTGCAAAAAATCCCCCTCTGCCACTTCCTCGCATACTCACTATCCCCCGACTCTGGGACACTCATTATAAATGATATGTGCTTCCACACCTGAAGCATCCTCTTTTCAATATTTTGCAAACACCCAAATGCCGTCTATGGCAATGAGGGCACTTTGAGACTTGTTCTTGTCTTTTTGACATGCCTCTACCAATACTTGATACCATCAGACCACCTGTTTTCTTCCCTCAGGGCGTAACCTCAGACCGACTCTGCTTGAGACTCTACCCTTTTTACCTGAGGAGGAAAAAGCTCCTCTTGATAACTTCCTCTCTCCTCGAAACCTTTCTCCGCTTCTCGTCTGATTTACTTCATCGCAGCCTTCAATTAACCCGATAGAAATTCACCTATCGGGAAAGCAAAGAATAGCATACACTTTTATGGACTCATTTAGTCCATCCTCAAATTGCCTACATCGAAATGCTTCAAAGGAGGACCGATTATGAGCATTTCACTGTGTGGCTAAATTCTCTTTCTTATATTCAACTACCGAATAAGTTCCTTGCTTCTGATTCGTGAACTCGTCTCCATTTGGGCTCGCATTATCAAAGACATATCTGGCCCTAAACTCTTGGACGAAAAATTCCAATGATATGGGATCTGGAAGTCTCGGACTCCTCAACACTAACTTCCACTAATCATAAGCCTTGTAATAAAGAAATTGCACAGGTCACTATTTGATCGAGAGGACATCTCACCTTCTCCACTAACCTTTACATTTTTTCTAACAAAAATTCAACTTTATCATACTCTTTCATGTTTGACCTATGGAATTCCTCAGCCCCATGTCTCCTTATCATGACTATCGGGGCTTTAGGAGCTGTCAATCTTTCCAATACGCGAGCCATGTCCTAAGATATTTTCACAAACTTCACTGGGCTCTACTGAGCATGACTTTCACTCTAACAGATTTAGAAGGTAACCTCATCTCCCGCCGCACACTCTCCGCTTCTTCAAAATTCGAATCGAAAGGTGATCCATCCATACAAACATTGAAGACAAAAAAAGGACATCCACATTAGGCCAACATATTACTAGACACATGCTTTTCTATCCTATACTCTATGCCAGAGTCGCCTAAACCTTGGCTCTGATACCACATAATTATCGCGTCCTAACCCCCGCCTAGCCGGAAGAGGGGGACGCAACATGGGACTAGGACTCTTTAACCTATTTTTCTAACATTGGTGAGACCATAACATGTAATTAATTCATAATCACAAATACATATAAAACAACCAACAAAGTGGTGTTCATAATGTCCTATACAAATATCTAAGTCCCATTGACTTATACATATATATAAAAAACATTACATATACATATTTAAAAACAGAGGTAGCGACTTATAGATGTTAACTCCTATTGCTGTGTTGGCCCTTCTGTGTGCCGAATGGCTGGGATGTCCTCTTTAGTACCTACACGAATGAAACACCCGTGCTAATCTTATAGCTTAGTGGGAAACACATATAACATATATGACCACCTGTAGTGGTCCTCAAAGACGATATTCAATTTACATAATTGTCTATTTGCAATAACATCTATTCATATCATTATACTCAGACATTATACCTTCTAGTAGAGTTCTTACTCTCAATCGTCATAATACATAGTACTTTTCATATCATTATAACTCTATCACATTTTTTTCATTTTTAATCATTGTTTCCATGTTACATGATTCTTAAATTGTTTCCATGTTACATGCTTCTTATAACCATTTCAATCATTTTTTTTTTATCACATCTTATGTCTTATGTCTTGCCTGCATATTCCAAGAAGTGGATAACGAGTATAATCAGAGGCTCTGAAGGTACCATCATCGTATGGGAGACAAGGATTCTATCCTGTATGACCCAACGAGGCCGCTATAACGATCCAATGGGATCTATGTCACCACCCAAATCCAATCTCAATATCTATAAATTCATGCTACAACAACCTGTGATCCCATAAACATGCCTATTTTATCCCCTACTCAAGTGGACATATGTAGACAATTAAGCTTATTACATTTTGATTCATGTTCGCTTATGCACATCTCTCATATACATGATAATGTCAATCACATATATCCACATGAGATTCTTCTGCATGCATTCCTTTATACATATACTATAACCTGCTTACTTTTATCATAACTTGCATGATCAGCGTTCTCATTATCGCTTCTCGTATTTCTGTTCATGTAATCATATTTCATATAGCAATCACTTTTATAATTCTTTTACAATTTCATTTATTCACTTGAATCTCTTTATACCGAAATATTTCCTGCAAACAAAGCTCCCTTTAGACGAATTTCTGGGTACAATAGGGTCAAAATTTTAATACACTTATTTCAAGGATATTTGTTCTCCTAGAAGTTTAGTTTACCTAGAAATTTGAATCACTCAATTTGGATGAGTGATGGCCAGTTACGGCGTTAAAAACATGGGTTTTGCATTTGACAAAGATCTCCTCTAAAACCTCAACATTTTCTTTATACAAACATTCCTCAATTGAGGACCACAACCATAAAACTGAGCTAAGACCAACAACCATCATTATTATACAAATTTAGGGTTTTTGCCAAACCCAAACATCATCAAAAAGGGTTTTCGGTTTAGTTTCCATACCTTAAATCTCTTACAATCTCTTCTTTCTTCTTCTCTTTCGATCACATACCTTGATTGCATGGAGTAATTCAAACCAAAGTTGCCTTCCCTCTCACTCCCTTATGCCCTAGCTCTAAAAAATCCAAAGGAGAAATGTCTCATTTACAAGACCAATATTTGGTCTTATCCCCATCCTTCACAAGGCCGTGTTTGGCAAAACCCATTTTTGCATTTAAAGCCCTTCATTTCTCTTTCATTTACACTTCAACTTATCAATATTTCTATATTGGCATATAAACTTATTACTACATGACCTTTGTAACCTGATCGTAAATTATTAATTTACCTTTGACTCTTGGATTAATCTCGGATTTTTTATTTATTTATCATTTTTCACCTTTAGCAATATTACTTTCCGACAAATTCAAAATTAACTTATATTGCACCCTAAACATGTTATGAAATTATCGAGTATAATTTGGGGTGTTATATATATATATATATATATATATATATATATATATATATATATATATATATATATATATATATATATATATTATCAAGATAAAATAAAGATATAAAGTAACATGTTTTTATAGCTTAATCAAATTAACTAATCTAATTAAAATTAAGTAAGTACATCATACCAGAAATGGTCAATGAGGTTTCCTAACAAGTGGTATCAAAGCTAAGTTCAAGCTTAATCATGTGTGGGTGGAAGTCTAACAAAATGGTGTGTGTGTGGGTGAACTATGAACCCTTGGCCGGTGGTGTTTCACGTAAAGGCTCAGGTCAATGTAGTGAAAGACAAAGAAACTTGGGCCAGGGAAGGCTTGATGGAACTTGCTCGAGGGAGGATTATCGATGTACAACCAAAGTCCCACACACCCGGCTTAAACATTGCAAGGCTTTTGAGTTTATAACAATGGACAACATCAAATTGGTACGAGACCTTTTAGAGAGAAACCTAAAAACTAAACCATGAGGGCTTATGTCCAAAGTGGATAATATCATACCAATATGGATAGGAAAATGGTCCACGAGGTTTCCAACATTAGTGAAATTAGATGTTAAAAAAAATATGGGAAGAGTTACATTTGCAAATTTTGGATTATTTGATGTCTTTTAGATATATCAATAAACAAAAAAAAAAATCAAGATATCTAACATTCTTAAAAAGAATGAAGAAATAAAAATAAAGAAAAACAATGGCTTCTCTTAAAAGAATATTTATACTGCATGACTAATGTGATATATTGTTCTTTTTTTAAAAGGAAAAATACTATTATTAATTCAAACTTGCAATAGATCTAAAGATGCAAGATACAAATAGCTAAAAACCATACATGATGAAATAATATCTTGGTTAATAACATAATAAATCGACATCAAGCCTATAAATTTGATAATATAGTTAATAGAATATCTGTGACTCCAATTATTCAATATATCGATCACCATACTTGATATCTTTGATCGATCGATATGCTCGTCTTAAATCGCCCATTACGTATAAGACGCAACAAGACGATGAATAACATTACGTCGTAACAAGTTGACGACAAACCGAACGGAGATAAAACGACGAAAACACAAAGAAAGCAAGATAAAACCTTAATCTTGGTGGAAAGAACCACTTTATTAAACAAGAAAATGAAAGAAAAAGATATAGAGGGACGATTTGAGGAAAATAATGGCAAAAAAATTACCTGTGCTTGCTTGAGGAAAATAGGATATAAGAGAACAAGATGAGAGATTTGACATAGGACACTATAGAATTTGAATCTCTAAATTAACAACAATAATCGAATCGTAAATTACATTACCATAAATTCTTACTCCGAGGAAAAGCGTAGGAGGTGATAAGACGGATCCTATTCCAATCTTCTCCTAGTGTATCTGAAATCACATTCATCAATTCTTGAGGTACCTCATAGAGGTTTAGTCTTTGAGTTTTTTCTACCGCAAGAATAATCCATCCGAAACCTCGTTATTTTGTCACATAACTCACTTTTTGTGAGTCTTAAGATTAAAGGCCGTTGTTTCCTCTATAAGAAGTCTTCTAAACGACTCAACTCCCCGGTATTTGTAGGAATTCAAGATATGAAACCTCCTTGAGGGCACTTCATTTTCTCTCCAACATAATAATTCCACAATAATATGAGAATCCTCAAGTTTGGCAACCTCCTAAGACTGCAGATTGGATCTTCCTCCAATCTACCGATAAAGTTTGAGCGCTGAATGAGGTTTTGGAAGATAGTGTTGTTTCCAAGTAGTACTCTGACGTACTTTAGAACAATTTGCAGGCGCTTGTGGCGTGAGAAAGACTTCAACCCTATAGGGGATAGCAGCATTGTTCTACAATATTCCACTTCTTTGACACTAAGATTTTCATTAGTCATCAACTTAAGGTTTCAAGCCCAAGCACTGAGATACATATTGAATAACCCCTTCCAAACTTCAGGATCGATCTCGGCTTTCCAGCCGCTTTTAGACCGGCCGGCTTCCCAAGTTCAAGTCGACATCCTTCAACCAATCGCCACCAGAACATAACTTTGAAGGTCGGGGTCATTTTGTCGAAATCCAAATGCCCATATACCCACCTCTCTCTCATTGATTGCCTCAATATCCTACCATACTAACAAGTTAAATGTCTCATTTGCTGCAATTTACAAGTGTATGGGGTATAGAAATAAACCTGCTACCTAATCAAGTGTTTCAGATTAATGTCCTTTCGATTGATGGTGGAAGCCTTATTATCATCCCACAAAATCCGCTTAAGCATAAATATTTCAATTGTATGAGTTCCCTCATTTTTCTTGATAGGTCCATATAAGAATAATTTCGTGTCTGCATCGCATTCACATGCAAGACCTGAAGTAATTTAGGGCATTTTTGAACAAGTATCACATCGCCTCCTTCACTAGTGGGGAGTATATTGAGGATCAAAGATCAAAGATTAGAATTTTGTAAATGCGGAGAAGAGGTGATCTGATGATGAGTATTAATAATCAGTCTACGAACACTAATAGGAAGCCTGTTGATAACATCAATGTTTTCATCTCCTCAAAAGTTTTTCTTCTTACCTTCCGAAATGGCAAGATCTCGGCTGTGTCACAAGGCATACGACAAGATTTCACCCTTCCGCCCAATCAGACGCCCACTGACCATGCTTCTCCGATCAACTCTGGATAAGTAGTCTCGTAGCTTCCCCTCCAATGTTTTTCCTTTGTACGGTAATCCTTCAAAGAATCCACAAGATAATCAACTTACTGCCTTGATTTCCTCGAGTCCTCCGGAAAACCCCACAATAGAGAAAAACATGGCTTCAAGTAAGAGGGCAAGTTGTTAGTACCAGAGCAAGAATTCTAAACAAGAGCGAGGACTTTGACTTAGATGCCAATCCATGTTTTAAGGAATTTCCTTCATGAGTCTAACGTCGATCTTCAGGATAGAAGTCCCCCAAAACAACAACTGCAAGAGGTAAACCTTGCATTTTTCCACAATCCCCTCTCCGAATTCCTCTAGCCCCGCCCCATGTCACGCTGTACTAGCTTGTTTGTAAAGAGCTCCCAAATTTTCATCCTCATCTAGAACTTGAAGTTTGTAGCAATCTGAACGAGCATCCACAACAATTTTCTCATTACGAGTAGTGATCAACACTCTGCTTCTCTTATTTGATTTTGCGGGAAGATATGACCTCAACCCGCGCCAAACATCGGTGTTCCATACATCATCAAGCACTATAAAGTACCTTTTTCCCTAGAGACTTTTATAAACCTCTTGCCCCAGCTCATGATTACCCAATTCATGTTTTTGTTTCTCCTCGAGAGTGGTGACGACATAGTGGGCGATCCCAAGCAAAAGCTCCCGGATACTGAACCCTTGAGATAAAGAAACCCAAGCACACCGCCATTAAAGTGGCGTTGAACATCACTGCCATCGTAAATTTTCTTAGAAAGAGTAGTTTTGCCAAGGCCACCGATCCCTACGATGGCCACCACTCCTCTCTCCATCTCTCCCTCTAACATCTTTTGCTTTAAGGCTTCCACATCATTTTTCATCCCTACTATGTTGCTTTCTTCAACACTAGGAATTACTCGCTTCTCTTTCCAGCCGCAGCACTAGCACCGAAAAGCTGCCTCCCACCTTCAAGCTCTCTGGATCTTCATGTCGCACCCTTTATTAATCAAAATTCGCTGGCGTATATTCAACAGACCGATATGTTCGCTTCAAATTTATTCTACAAGCTAGATTCGTAAGAGACCCCTAAAATTCTAATTTTATTAAAATGATAAAACGGTAATTTCAACAAACTGGAATTTTCCTAGATCTCGATGACAAACCCTGACTTCATCAATGGAATCGTCACAAACATATCTACTGACGCCGACTCGCTAAATTTCGAGACAAATCACTTCACGCTTCGAGGCACCTAGAGCAAGACGACACTCGTGCATTCGAGTGGCTCAAGATGAGACACGTATCAAGTGGAGAGATAGTCAAACATGAGCTCAAGTGGGCCATGAGAGCACATACGACATCATGTCATCGAAGGAAATCTATGTTGATGGATAATAAGGGATGTGGCAATCCTAAGTGGCCAACGAGAATCGATATGGCATGAGAGGACAATTCTCTTGACCCCAACTTGACCCAATAGATTGGATGGGGGAAAAGAGAGGGAAAATAGAGAGAGAAAAGAAAGAGGAAAGAGATAGGAGAAATTGTAGAGAGAGAGTGTCTACCTTCTCTATAGGATTTCCGGCGATCGATCCGTCGAATTCCGGCGAGATAAGAAGAAAAGTTGATCCCCACTACAAGAGCTACGCGTGGGTACCAGTTTTATGGAGTTTCGACAAACTTCAGGAGGTAGGGGTTTTCTCCTACTTGATTTATTCCTTGGCTAAGAGCTATTTCAATGGATGGGGATATCTTGAAGCCTGGATGGTCGTGTTTTCAGTTCCAAAATTCGGACTGAGTGAGGAAATCCCTATTGTGGTCGTGGACAGTTTTGAGACTGTGGGTTTGACTGTTCATGTGACCTTGTGTGTTGTTGTGTGCTATTAGTGTGATTCTTTGGGCAGTTCCAAGATGGACTACGGATTGTTATTGTACCCATGAGCTAATTTTTCGTGTTATTACTTATGAATGAATGACATTATGCTTCAGAGGATTTTCAAGTAATATGGCATGCCTGATATATTAACATGATTTATGGTGAAATGGCATATTACATTTCATACGCACTGGGGCAACCTAGAACAGTAGGTATGAGTGCATGACATTAAAAACATGGTTGTCAAATGAATTTGATGGGAAGATTTTCTGAAGAATTGCCTTGGAGATTTGTCCAACTATTCATCTCGGAGGATGACCCATGACTGTTTCGGAGAGTTATCCAACAATTCACCTTGGAGGGTGGTCCAATAGAATTTTATCGAAAAATTGGTATTATGTTTTTAGGAACAAAAACCCTTTGTTTTGAAAACAGTGTTTTCTCACACTTGGCTTAGGCATGCTTCACGAGGGAGCGCCTGCAAGTGAGGACTCAGCCAGTGAGATCGGGTATGTAGACATTCAAGAGGAACCAAGTGAATTCACTTGGAATGCTGTGTGTTTTCTAATAGTATGGAGCACTTAGGTGGGGAGTAACCTCAGAGGAGATTATCACTTAATGGCTGCTCATCTGTCGATCCCCTTTGTGCGCAGAGTGTTTAGGAAGACGACGCCACTAGAGGCTGCCAGAAGAAAGCCGACATGTGGCTTTGATTATATGTTTTGTAAACATGTAATAAATATTCTGATTGAAAGATATTTTTATAAGAGTGTACTTAACTTAAAACTATTGTAATATGGTTGATTATATTTTGGTGAGTATGGATGTAATGAGCCAAGGTGGCCATTTTTACTGCGATGTCTCATGATATGAGACACACAGTTTCCACAGGGTCATTTTTGGTGGGTCAACGGACCCCCGGTTTTGGGCGCTATAGTTGGTATCGCAGCATAGGTTTATAAATACCTAGAGCCTGGATGTCGATACTAGAGTTATAGCTTAGCATCGCAAGGGTACATGATTACCTAAGACTGAATTTCAAGACTGTTAGATCATGCATTCATCAGGCATTGGATGATTGTCGCGCATTCCGTGTTGTATGTGTTGTGTGATTGTATGCTTGGTAACAGCACATATGTGGTAAATGCTTGAAATATTAGGTGGCTCCTGAAAATATAACTTGGAGTTCGAGAGGGAATTTTAGGCAAAATAGTCTAAAATTAAGTGAAAAATTTTTTTATGTGGGCTTCACAAAGGGATGTAATGGTAAGAGAGCTGTGGGACTGTAAACCCAGGGGTTACAACCCATTTTTGGTTCCCCGGTCACGACTACACAAGTGGTTTAATATGAGGGGCTGGGCATGGTGCGCGCAGCAAAGGCACAACAAATGGGCTAACGAAAGGCGATATATTTCAGTTTTCAGGTCAGAATCTCTAAGTTTGGGCAATCGTGACCTAGCTTTTAGGCCTCGACAAGGAGACGCCAGAAAGTCAGCGCTACGAAGTCAAGATCGCGACTAGAGGGGTTTGTTAGGTGTTGCGACATCATTTTTGGTGTCGTGACAAAGGGGGACTGAAGTGGTGTCGTGACACCGTTTTGATGTCGCGACACTGCTGAGAGAAATTGGTGTCGCGACATGGATTTGAGGTCATGACATGGGTTGGCCTTTTGGGGGTTACGACCAAAAAAAATTGGCGTCGCAGGTGGCACTCGGCATTCGGTGTCGCGACACACTTTTAGTGTCGCGACCTGGGTTGGCCTGTGTGGTGTCGCGACACACTTTTGGTGTCGCGACATGATGCTCACTGCCTTGTGGTCATTTGGTGTCGCGACCAAGGCTTTGGGTCGCGATAGAGGCAGCCGCCAAAGGCGTGTATCGACTCAAAGACACAACGCGATAAAGGAGTCAAGCAGGCGAAGAAATATACTACGCGCGGCAAGTAAAGGCGGCACGGCGCTGCACGATCAGCTCCTGGTAAAGAGACCGCCACACCCACTCCATTTTCGAGGCGCAATCGCTTAGTATCACTATTTGATCACCGCTCATGGACACCGCACCAACACGTTCATGGAATGTTTGGCCTGCATTCCGCAGTGAATGCCTCTGACGTGGTGTGTTAATTCATTTTTCTAAGGTGAATAGTGTCTCGTGGCCGTATGGCACCCTGTAGATACTTCATTAAAACTCAACTTGCCATTTGACATGCGTAGATGGCTAGTCGAGGACAGGGGCATAGAGGTTGTCCACGAGGTGCTAGCCAAGCACCACCAGATTTAACCAGCAGCCTCACGAGACCGCAGGATCGCAGCCTACCGCTATCAACATGCTAAAGGCAAAATTGCAACCTGTGGAGGACCGGTTTCACCTCCAGAGGTTTATGACACTCCACTGCTCGTAAGAGGGATCCACGGTAGCCGACCATTGGGTTCCTAGCAGACGAGAGGGCTTAAAATATGGGGAATAACTTTCGATACACAAGGACTTTAATTAGCCAGAGCCTAACTAGAGGGCGAGTCCCAAGTGTGGTGGGACTGGGTTAAGACCTCTAAATACTTAGAGGCAATTACTTGGGTAGAGTTCCATGAGCTCTTCATGGGTAAGTATTTTCCAGCCACTACTAGATATGCAAAGGCTCAAGAGTTCTGGGAAATACAGTGGAGCTATGACCTGTGGATGGAGTAATGTGGCTAGATTCACAAAGTTATCCCGCTTTTGTCGACAATTATGGGCACAGATATCTCAAGAGATTTTAGAATAAATAGATTGTCTATTCAAGTGTGATTTGATAAGATCCGCCATAGGACATGGACTCTATGGTCGGGACGGCCATGACCATAGAGAGAGAGATAGAGACACGAGCACTCCTGGATGCGTATTATGGCAAGATAAGGAGAGCTGGGTCTTTCCAGTTCGAAAGAAGCGGCAGGGCTCTAATTCACTGGGTCTCCAAAGCCTTGGCCATCCGGCCAGGATGATTAAGGTTTCCAATCAGGCAGGGCAGATAGTGTGCTTCCATTGCCAATAGCTTGGACATATGAGAAGGGATTTCCCTCAGAGACAAGGATCCTAGGGTTTCAGGACAAGACAAATCTCCAAAGAAGGGGACAGGAGGATACGGGGCTATTCCTCCACACCCTGGTATGGGTCGAGGAGCCATCGTCCTGTGAGCCGCACCGGTGCCTCCCAAGCATGTGCAGCTGCAGGGTAAGATCATGGCCGAGGCAGAGGACGAGGGCCCACAAAGCAGGACATCGTGGATTCAGGCGTGTCTACGCCTATCACACCACCGACCGAGCCGCAGATCATCCAACATGCAGGTACGTTTTTTGCTATCTTGCCTACGGGCAAGAGTGTCATTTGATTCTAGCAGCATCAGATTCATTCATCAGCCGCACGGCAGATAGAGTTGCACTTGGGAGATTGAGACTCGAGGAACCCCCTATACGCGAAGTTCTCTCCCAGTGGATATTAGTATGCAGAATAGGAATGATATGTCGAGGTCATGAGCTGTGAGATCTCTCGAGATTCTCGCTTCACGTTGGACCCGATGGTCATGGACATGTCGATTTTGATGTCATCCTCGATGGATCGGGCCGACTGCATACGAGTCGGCCATTGATCGCGGAGCGAGAAGGGTTACTTCCTACACACAGGATGGTACTTGTGTTACGTTTCAGGGGGACAAACACGATGTTTCGCCTTTAATCGTGTACGCATTCTGTACGGCACATAGCCATTGGTCGACTAATTAGCCTTACTTCGGAGGATGAGGCGACTGTGACTTGATCCGCTTTAGGTAGTGTGCGAGTACGAGGATCGCTCGACGAGCAAACCGAGATAAATCCAGAGGGATGTAGACTTCGGTATTAAGTTATACCCTGTCACGTCGCCCATCTCTATGACTCCACATAGGATGGCACCGATTGAGTTGCAGGAACTCATGGTCCAGATACAGGGGATTCATTAGACCGAGCACTTTAATTATGGCGCCCGCTTATTTGCTAAGAAGAATATGTGATCTTCGAATTATGCATTGATTAATGATAGCTGAATGTGGTTACGATCAAGAATTCCATCTATCACGAGACTTGATGACTTGTTTGATCAGCTGAGAGGAGCGCGAGTCTACTTTAAGATAGACCTTTGCACTGGTTACCATCAGCTGAGGGTTAAGGAGACAGATATCCCTAAGACAGCGTTCAGGAAGCGTTATGGGCACTTTGAGTTTACAATGATGGCCTTTGGATTGACGAATGCACCAACAACATTCATGGATCTCATGCATAGGGTATTCAAACCCTTATCGAGATCAGCCATATTGAGGTCTTGTGGATGACATTCGACTACTCCCACCCGGGAGAGGGAGCATGAGGATCATTCGAGGGTCAAGTTGGCACTGGCTGAGACCATTAGTTTTACGCTAAGTTCAAGAAAGTAGTTTCTATTCTTACAGAGGTGAGATTGGGGGCAATATAGTGTCACTTAAGAGTGTAGTGGACCCCTGAGAAGGTCGAGGCTATGATGAGTCGAGAGACCGGTTATATTTGAGATACGCGCTTTTCGGATCGGGCAGGGTATTACAGGAGGTTCATCGAGGATTTCCTAATTAGCAACACCTATGACAAACTCGACCTAAGGAGTGTCATTTGAGGGAATGACTCCGTGCGAAGGCATTCCAGAGTTAAAGAGGAGGCTTACCAGCAAATACCCTATTATGATAGTCACATAGAGAGAGCTGTGGTACACAAAGGTATCGGATGTCTCAAGGCACTGATACGTTGATGCAAATGAGAGTGGTAGCTTATGGTTCCCTCCAGTTGAAGAATCATGAGCATAACTACCCCACGCACGACATGGAGTTGGCATCCATAGTCTTTGCCTTGAAGATTTGGCACCACTATTTGCAAAGCAGTTTGATATCACTGCACCACAAAATTCAAGTATATTTTCACGCAATGACCTCAATACGAGGCAACGCTGCATGGATGGAGTTCCTAGAGGATTATGACTTTGTTGCATTACCATCCTCGATAAGGCAACAAGGCCGATGCACTCTCACGGTCACTGGAGCAATTTGCCTAGTATAGCTTCCCGAGAGTGGCAGATGCTCGAGACCGTGGGACAATTTGGGCTATAGTATAGCGAGTAGGCTTAGGGTACATTGGGGAGTTTGGTAGCTACACCGTCTCTACTGAGCAGAGTGATTGAGTCCCAGGGATAGGACGCAGAGATAGTGTCCATCGTGGACTCCGTACACAAAAAGTGTGTGACGAAATGGACCATCCACGTAGATAGTTCGACATGTGAGGACAATAGTAGTTCCCGCTTGACGGATTTGAGAGAGGAGATTCGTGAGCTCAATCGTCCCGATTTGCTGTGCATCCAGGTGGCACTAAGATGTACCGGGACCCCACGCCAAGACATCGGAGCGGATGAAGAGACATGTGGGGACTTTGTTCGACGGCTGTCTCACGTAGCAGGCAAGCTGCGCCGAGCACCGAAGCCGCCAGGGCTACTCACCACGGAGGTGGTCGAGTGGAAGTGGAGCACGCCACGATGGAATTTTAGACCCACTTTCCACGTAACGCCGCGGGAGACATGACACGAGCATGGGTGATATAGTAGACCTACCACAAAGCCTGCAGACATTTTCTAAATTACAAGTGGGATGACCTTCACATTTGAGGATTTCGCCACAGAGTATCCGAGAGATATCCTACTGCATGGAGGCCTTATCCATAGTGCCCGATAGAGACTGAGGGTTTACAAATACACTTTGGAATAGTTTCCAAAAGGCTATGGGGATTACATGACCATGAGTACAACCCTTCCACTCCACAGACAGATGTCACTGTAGATGACCATACAAGTGTTAGAGGACATGCTGCGAGCATGCGTCCTGGATCATAAGGGTAGTTGGGAAGAACACTTACCCTTAGTGGAATTCGCCTACAACAATAGTTATCAAGCGAGTATACAGATGGCACCCTATGAGGCATTATATGGGAGGCTATGCAGATCACCGATATGTTGGACTGAAGTGGGAGAGAGCTTCATCACTGGTTCTGATCTTATTAGAGACACCTCGGAGAAGGTGAGTTTGATACTGCAGCATCTTCTCACGACTCAGAGCCGGAAAAAGAACTATGTTGATGTGCGACGTCGACCCTAAGAGAGGAGTGGTCAGGTTCGGCAAGCGGGGAAAGTTGTTGTCGAGGTTCATTGGGCCCTTCGAGATACTCTCCGAGGCACTGTAGCGCACTGGCCATTTCACGCCTAGCATGTCAAGTGGGCCCACAGGTCTACATCCCATGCTCTGAGGTACACCCTGATCTAGCCTGGCGTAGTGGATCGGGGAGAGATCGAGGTTAACACATGCCTCGAGGAGGGACCAATGCGCATTATGGATAATGGACGCCTTGCACGCAAGACCGTGAGGCTAATGAAAGTGTTGCGGGCAACATCGCGAGTGATAAGCAACGTGGGAGCGAGATTGAGATGTGCTACCTATCCCTTCTTATTTAGGGATGAAGGTACGCAGTTTAGTTGTCTAATAATTAAATGACTAGTTTACATGCATAACATAGTGCACGTTACATATACATGTGATTTTCAGGATTCGTGAATTTTTGGATGTGTTCTTTTAGAGAAGAATGTAAGACCCGTAAAATTCTAATTTTTGAAAATGATAAACGATATTTAATCAAAATCCAAATTTTTCTAGATCCTGATGATCTAAACTGAATTTCACCGTTGAATCGCTCACGAAATCTAGCCAATTATGCTCTAATTTCGTTAAATTATGAGACAATCGGAATTTCACGTTTTTCGAGGCACCTAGAGTAGTACGGGACACTTGGCACATTTCGAGTGGCTCAAGATAAGACACGTGTCAAGTGGAGAGATAGTCAAACATAAGCTCAAGTGTGGGGCCATGAGAGACACATGCCATCATGTCATTGGAAGGAAATCTAAGTTAGACCGATAGTGGATGGCGGGTAACCTGGGCTTTGACCCAGTTCCAGAATCGGACAAGCAGTAGCTGAGAGGACAATTCTCACCCTAACTCCACCAAATGTGATTGATGGGGGAAAAGAGAGGGAGAATAGAGAGAGAAAAGAACAAGGAAAGAGATAGGAGAAATTGTTGTGAGAGAGAAAGGCTCACCTCTCTCGTAGGATTTCTATGGATCGATCCGTCGACCGACGAGATAAGAAGGTGCTGATCCCCAATCGCAAGAGCTACGAGTGGGTATCAGTTTTATGGAGTTTCGACAAACCCTGAAGTAGGGTTTTCCTACTTGATTTATTCCTCAAGAGTCATTTCAATGGATGAGATATCTTGCATTCTGATGGCCAGGTTTTCTACTCCAAAATTTGACTGGAGCGAGAAATTCCTAGTGGTCAGGACAGCTTTTGAGACCGTGGGTTGACCGTTTCATATGACATTGTGTAAGTATGTGACTTTAGCTGCCCAAAGATGGACTATTTAGACAAAGTATTAGCCCATGTGAGCTAATTCTCGGGTGTTACTAAGGCGAATGAATGACATGGATGCTCACAGATATTTTCAAGTAATATATGTACGATATATTAACATGATTTATTATGAAATGGAATATTGCATTTCATATGCACCGGGGCAAATCTGTAACGTAGGTAAGGAGTGCATGACATGAAAAATATGGTCACAAATGAATTTGACGGGAAGATTTTCCAAAGAATTTTCGAGAGTCATTCAAATGCGCTTCATCTTTAAGATGACCTGTTAACGTTTCAGAGAGTTATCCAAAGAATCACTGAGGATTGTCATATGTAATTTTATTGGAAAATTGGTATTATGTTTTCAGAAACAAAAACCTTTTGTTTTGAAAATGAAAGGTTTCTCACACTCGGGCTTGTGCATGCGGAGGAGTCATGGAGGCACTCAGTCATGGATCGGGCATGTAAACATTCTAAGTAGAATCATCAATTCACTAATATGTGTGTTTTCCATCGCATGAGCACTTAGCGGAGTAACCTCGTAGAGATTATCACTACTCGGGCTTTGCCTACCCCGTCGTGGATCCCATTTTAGGCACGCCGTAGAAAGGTTCAGAAGACGACAGGCCACTAGAGGCCGCTATAGCAAAGCCGACATGTGGCTCTCGATTTTATGTTTTGTAAACATGCACAAATATTCTGATTGAAACATATTTGTATAAGAGTGTAATTAACTTTTGAAACTATTGTAATATAGTTGATTATATTTTGGTGAGTATGAATGTATGAGCCAATGTGACCATTTTTACTCATGTATGGGTCTCATGATATGAGACACATAGCTTCAGAGGTCACAGTGTGACACCCCAAACACCCGGGTCCGTTCCACTACCCATCAACCCGCTGAATACAAGTGATGCCCAAGTTACCCGACACCACTTCAGGGTGGACCTGCAGTCTCCCTTTCAGACGTGTGGAGCTCTACCCAAATATAACACCGCATGAAGCCCCGCCCTAAGCACCAATATAATCACAATATTTGTGCAAACTACCACCTGGCCCAGCAAACAATACCCATAAAAACATACCAACTATGAATCCAACTATATCCAATAGTTCTAAGAGTTCAAATGTTTTACTATTATACAACATATATTAAAATACTCGAATTCTAATACATGTAAACATCAGAAGAACCCTAAAAGCCACACCCGCTTCGAAATCTTAGCCTCAGGATCACTGTCTCGTAAGGCCCTCACTCCGAAAAGCCATTATCCTCGGCTGCAGAGCGCACTGCTCATGAGGAATCACCCCAAGTGGGCCATCCACCTAAGTGCATATGCAATGCTCCAAAATAACAATACATTCAAGCAACGGCTGATCCTACTTTTAATGTCTAACTCATCATCTCGCACTAGTCCTCATCGACTTCACACCAGCTGGCCATATGAGAAAACTAGTTTCCAAACAAAGTCGCTTTGTTTATATTTGTGGTCTACCCTCATATCTAAGTAGTGGTTCGTCTCCGATGTCATATTTAGTGGACTAATTCATAGAGACACCTGCCGCCTCCGACGATCGATATTTTTATATGTGGACTACCCTCCGATGTATATCAACTGGGCCTTCTCCACGACGATATTTTAGTATCGACTACCCTTCGATCATTTTTAGTCTTAGATTAACCAACCTAATTTTTCTACCATCTCATGCACTCACTCCTACCAGCCCTGGGTGTCCCAATGCATATGGAATGCATGATGCCACCTAATACAATCTAATTCACATGTAAATATATAAACATGCATATATTTACGACATTCAATTCACACAATCATGTGATGTAAATTCTCATTTCATACATCAAAATTAGCTCACTGGGGCCAATGATCAAAACACGGCAATCCAACTTGAATCACTGATCAAATTACATTTTCAAAATATATTTTTCGTGGTCACCACTCCTATGAACAAGAAACTATAGGGTTTACGTCACCACTATCAATTCATCAGTTCACTTTGTGAACCCGCATTTCACGGCCATTCCTAGCCTCATCTAAACCAATACATGATTTAATACAAGATTTCAAGATTTAACAACCCAAATCAGCCAAGCATAAAGATTTCCACGCCTCCATTTGGTGTTTCAAAATTATGGACAATTTGGCCCTGCTCAGACCGATCAAACGGCCCCTCACAAATGCCATTCGACCAAACATTTACAATGTTCATAAACAAAGAGTAAAACACAATTAGGAGAAACCCTATACTGGAGCCATCGAAATTCCTCAAACCGGACGACAAGGTAGGAACCCGCTGCAACTTCCTTCATTCCGAAGACTCCGACTACGATCGCTCGTATTTCTGTGAGAATGAAGACTCTCTCACTAAAATTTCTCCATGTTTGGCCACTGCATCTCCTCCCCCAAATTCATGGTTTTTTTTTTTTTTTGCTCATTTTAGTAAATTTGAGAAGATGAGTACCGTAGCTATTTGTCTTTTACTAACTTAACTTTTCCAAAAATGACATTTATATCATTCTTTTCTCCCGCTTGACATTCTAAGACTATCTCTAAATAGTCCATTTTCATCATTTCACTCATACCACTTACGGCACATGAGTACCTATATGTGACTTCATCACATCGAAAATCGACACAAGACCGAATCGCGATGCTCGAAAATGTGCCAACTCCGACCGTCTTCTAATTCAACGAAATTTTACATGCTAGTTGATTACGAGACAATTCCAACCAAATCCATTTCGTCATCCAAGATATAGAGAATAAATTTTGGATTTTTAACCCAAATTACAATTGCTGGTTACCGAAATTACGATTTTTGCCTCTTTTCCGTAAATCGAATTTCTCCCGCTCTTACATTCTCTCCTTAAAGCATTTCATCCCGAAATTCGACAATCATAATCACTGACATGCATATGCAACGTGCATTCTACCATACCTGTAAACTAGCCATTTAAATGTTAAACGACTAAACCACGTACCTTCATCCCAGAACAAGAAGGGATAGGTAGCCCACATCGTGTCCTCGTGCTCCCACGTTGACTCCTCCACTCCATAGTGCCGCCATAGCACCCTCACTAGCCTCACGCTCTTGCGCCGCAACACCTGATCACGGCTATCAATAATGCGCACTGGTCCCTCCTCGAAGGTCCCAAATGTGTCAACCTTAATCTGTCCCCAATCCACCACATGAGTCGGACTGAGACATTCTGAGCACAGAGACATGCACACCTCACGGACACTCATATATACGCAAGCAGAATCGCAAACTCCCAGATTGCTTACACGCCATCCCTGGGAGATCTCAAAGGCCCACAACCCTTGCCGAGAAGTGGCTTACGCCACAACCACTCACTTCAGGTACACCAAACAGACGATCCCCAACTCTCAACTCTATATCACGCAGACATCAAGATAGCTCTTCCGCCGGCCTAAGCCGTGAGAAGACGCCAGCATCATGCCACTTTCTCGGGAGGTGTCTCTAATCGACTGACCGGGTGATGGAGCCTCTCTCCCACCCCTGGCCTAACATAAAGGTGGATCTACATGGCCTCCCACAATGCCTCAGACAACATCCCAGATACTCGCCCGGTAACCGCTGTTGTAGGCGACCCTAATGAAGGCAACCGCCTTCCCAAATAATTCTTAAGGATTTCAGGACGAGTCAGAGCATGTCTTCTCAACACCCGTATACCCTCCCAACCGACCATCTTCTAAGGGTGGAATGTCGTACTCCATAGTCGGGCCATACTCTTAGCCCGATACCGATTGACCCCAACTGAGGGTCCGCTGATTCACTGTCAACTTTAATACAAGTGGATGCCGGGTTACCCGACGCCACTTAAAGCACTCCGTAGTCCCTTGCATTTTAGGAGCTCTACCCAAATACATTACCTCCGCATGAAACCCGTCCCAAGCAACCCAATATAATTATTAAATATGAGTAAAATGTACCCTCTCGGGCCCAAGCAAACCTACTCATAAACATACTAACTATATACACAGTTACAAGAGTTAAAATTTTACTTTATACAAACACATATTAAAAATTCCAAAAATTCTACATGGGAAGCACTACAAACCAAAGCCACAACCCTACTTTCTTTCTAAAGTGGCTCTAGGATGCCAGAGCCGCCTCCCCGGCGCCCTTGTACCTAGAAAGAATAAATTCCCACGACGGGTGAGTTATCGTCGCAGGGAATCACCCCAAACGGGTTACTCTCCACCTACGCATATGCAATGCCCAAAAATAAAACACACAATCAAGTAAAATGCATGATCCTACTCAATGTCTACATGACTAACTCGCATTCGTAGTCCACCGACTCTCTCACACACTCGCCAAGCCTTGTATGAGAATTCATATTGTTTTGTTAGTGGACAACCCTTCGATGTGTATATATATCAATTGGGCCAGCCTGACGATTGATATTTTACCTGGGCTCCTCCGATAATTAACATTTTGCACAACCCTCCGAAATCCATTTTCCCAGACTCATCTCATGCACTCAATTCTAGTAGTCCTAGGATGTTCCAAAGGCATATGGAATGCATGTATGCCAATTCCAATAGCTCTAATTCACATGCAAATATATAAACATGAATATTCATAAAATTAAATCACACACCACACATATGTAATTACTATCTCAAACATCAAAATTAGCCTAATGGGCTAACGGATCAAACACAAGAACACTGGATGAAATCATTTGACTAAACCCATATTTTCACAAATTATACTGGGGAAATTATCGCTTTGCAACAAGAAAACCCCCTCGCTTAATGCTCCTATCAAGCACAAATCATCTGGCTCACTTTGTGAACTGCATTTCGCCGATCCCCGGCCTCACACACATCAAAATACCATCCAAGGGCATGAATCACACCATTAGCCACCCTAAACAATCGAGCGGGGGCCACTGACCGTAAATTGGGTTCCATAAATCCAAACAATTCTGGCCCCAAGTTTTCTTGGGACTGATCAACCGGCCTCCCTCACTCGCCCTGAACCAACTCAAACATCAACATATAGCTCTTAAACAAAGAATAAACCCAAGTAGGAGAAACCCTACCTCAAGGAGTTTTAGGAAACTTCTAATCCGGCACTACGCACCCTCCGCGTGAGCAAATTTCCTCCTTCTTGTCCCGAAGACCATTGACTCATTTGATCTCCATAACTTAGAGAGAAGGACTAATCTCTCTAAAAATCATATTTGAAGCACAGACCTTTTCTTTCCTCTCCTCAATGCTCTTTTTTCTTTGAAGAGGATGACACACTTTGCCTCCGACTCTAAACAAATCCCAAAATGCCTATTATGTCCCTATTTCCTGGGGCTGATATTCCCAAGACTACCTCTACCATCCATTTTCATCATTTCCTCTACCATGCCACTTATGGCACATGAGTATTTGTTATGTGACTTTCAATACATCGAAAATCATTTTACTAAGACCTAAAATGCAATGCCTAAAAACGTATTAATTCGACTATCTCGAAATTTTACGAATTTACGTGCTAGCTAGATTTTCGCGAGATGACCTAACTGTGTCCAATCCGCTTCATTCGATATCTAGATAATAAATTTTGGATTTTTAACCGAAATAACAATTTTGTAATCAAAATTATGATTTTGCCCTTTTTCCAGAAATTGAAATTTCTCGGGTCTTACATTATTCCCTCCTTAAAAGGAATTTCGTCCCGAAATTCAGAACAAACACAATTACCCACATGCATATGCAACAAGCACTCTACCATGCATGTAAACAGTCATTTAATTGTTAAACGACCAAACCACGACCTTCATCCAAACAATAGCGGATAAAATCTCGCATCGTGTCCTCGCTCCCACGCGACTCCTCCACTCCATGGTGCCTCCATAGTGTTCAACACTAATTTCACGGTTTTGGCGTCGCAAACCCGATCACTCGCTTATAAACAATGCGACCGGTCCTCCCTGAAGGTCCCATCCGTGTCAACTCAACCGGGCCCCCAATCCACCACATGAGTCGGATCCGAGTATATTTCGAGCATGAGACGGAAACACCCGTGGGACACTTGACATCGGGCTGCACGCCAACCAGCACGTTAACGGTGCCTACCCCCCGAGTATCTCGGAAGGTCCCGATGAACTCCTGGGCGATAGCTTCCCACGCTCGCGAACCCGACCACTCTCTTAGGCATCACCTTCAAGAAGATGTGATCCTCAACTCGAACTCTAAGTGGTCGATGTCGAGACATCGCATAGCTCTTCGGGCCATCGGGAGCCGAGAAGACGCCAGATCAATCTCACCTTCTCGAGGTTTCTAATCGATCAGACCAAGGATGGAGCTCTTCCACCCTCCAACATAGCGATCTCGCATGGCCTCCCATATAATGCCTCATATGGTGCCATTCGATACTCGCCCGATAACCAAGCAGGTGCGAATTCCACCAAGGAAAATGCCCTCCCGGGCCTACTCCTATGATCCAGACGCATGCCTGTAGCATGTCCTCTAATAATTGTGATAGTCCTCTGCTCAATCCATCTCTGTCTCGGGAGGGTGGAACGTTGTACTCCATAACACCGCAGCCCATAGCCTGAAACCCGATAATAAGTCGTGACGCCCCAAACCCGGTCCCCATCCGACACTCATGGACACCGTACTCCATGTAGCCTGACCATCTCGAATGTATAACCCATGGTAATCTCTCCAAAGAGAAGGTCATCCGCACGACCAGGAAAAATGTGCCGACTCGTGAGCCTGGCCCACTATCCCATACCTCACGCTTCTCGTCACATCCGCACAAGTCCATCGTGATTTGCTCCCACTTCCACCAACCCACCTCCAATGGCCGGCGGTTCTTAGCTTCCGGTGCTCACTTTAATCATCGACATGTGAGACATCGCCAAACAAAGTCCCCTACGTGTCTCTTCACCCCGCCTCCGCAGTAACGGGAGCACTAAGATCTGGGTACATCTGTGCCACCCGGACGCACTCCAAGCAAACCGAGAGCGTGAAACTCCCCGAGAATCTCTCCTCTCAAATCACGAATGGGGAACCACTACCCGTCCCCATACGTGTCTACCATCCGTGTGGATGGTCCGCTCGTCACCTATGCACCACCGTACCCGATCCCTAATGGATAATCGCTCTACGCTCCGCCTCGACTCAATCACTCCGTCACAGATGGTGTAAATACCAAACTCCTCTAAGGTACCCGAGTCTTCTCGTCAGCCTAAACCGTCCCATTAGCTCGAAAGCATCCGCCTACTCCCGTAGCTTTTCATACTAGCTAACGCCTCCCTCGTGACTTCGACCAGTGCATCGCCACCGCACTTGCCTCACTGTGACGGGAACAAAGTGAAGCCATAACTCTCCGTAGAACCTGATCCACCACGCCTCATATTGAGGTCCCGTCAGGTGAAACATACTCGACTCTTATGGTCCTAGTACACCTCGAACTCTCATCAGATAAGTAGTGGCGCCTCAAATCTTCAAGTCAAAGACTACTACGCTAACTCCATGTCACGCGGTGGGGTAATTCGTCGTGGATTCTTCAACCGACGCAGAGAGAACCATAAGCCACTACCCTCCCTGGACCAGACAAAACACAACCTAATCCGCCCTCGAGGCATCACACACATCAGGTACCCCCGTCCCGTCCGACTATCAAGATGGGAGCTTAAGTAAGTCTCCTCTTCAACTCCCGAAATGCCTCCTCGCATCGGTCATCCCACTCAAACTTGACCTCCTTTCGGGTCAACCTAGTCATAGGTGATGCGAACCTGGAGAAGTCCTCAATGAATCTCCTATAATACCCAGCCAATCCCAAGAAACTACTTATCTCAAAGACTGACTTTGGCCTCTCCCAAGTCATCACTGCCTCGACCTTCTCTGGGTCGACTGACACTCTTGATGCTGACACTATGTGTCCCAAAAATCTCACCTCAATAAGCCACAACTCGCACTTACTGAACTTGGCGTACATCTGATGGTCTCTCAACAACTGTAAAATGATCCTCAAGTGATACTCATGCTCCCGCTCTGATTGGGAGTAGATCAAGATGTCATCCACGAATACTACAACAAACTGATCTAAATAGAGTTGGAATATCCTATGCAGAGGATCCATGAATGCTCATGATTCACAATCCGAAGGGCATCACCATAAACTTAAAGTACCCATAACGCGTCATAAACGCCGGCCTTAGGGATATCTCGTGATCCCTAACCCTCACCGATGGTAACTAACACATGGCGTCTATCTGAGTGCACTCAAGGCCCTCTCAACCGATCAAAACAAATTGTCAACTTCTGCACGGATACCAATTCTTGACTCGTAACCCTATTCAACTGTTTAGTCAATGCACAAATAAGGGTCTTGTCCTTCTTCTTCGCAAATAGAATTGGAGCGCCCCATGGTGAAGTGCTCTATTTAACGAATCCTCGTCTAATAGCCTGTAATCGGACTCGAAGTTCCTCAGAATCTAACCGGTGCCATCCTACGCTGAGTCATAGAGACGCGAAGATCAGGTGTAACTCGACATCAAGTCTACTACCCTCTCAGGTGGAGGTAGTCCAGTAGCCTATCCGAAAAACATCCACATACCGCACACTACCGAGGTAGATCAAATCGGCCCTCCTCGCCCCCAGTGGTAAGGCCTGGCAAACAACCCGCTTAACTCGCTCCTCGACACCTGACTCGTGGCATCGTCTGGGTAAACATCATGCTTGGCCCCCCAAACACTTTACACGAAAGATCACCTCGCTGCAGCTGTGAATCCTCCCACGCTCACAATCGATGACGACCCCGTAAGCCGTCACCAATCCATCCCCGTGATGACATCGAACTCGACATATCCATGATCCTCAGTCCATTGTGAGTAGAGCCCCGAGATTCCAACTCGCAACCTCGACATATCATCCCTATTCTCGCCCTAATCCCTGGGGGAGAACCTACATACAAAGGATCCTTAAGGTCTCAACCTCTAAGCCCAACTTCTATCACAACCGATGCAAGAATGAATGAATGCGAAGCACCGTAATCAAATAACACTCCAGCCCATAAAGAAGGATAAAGAAAAACGCACTCGTATAACCCGACCGATCCGCGACTCACCATGGTGACAACAGACACGCCCTGACCCCCCGGGACAGGGATGAACCCTGGCTGCGGGCCTCGTCCCTCCGCCCACTCCATACCGGCCCCTGCCCCGCCCGTGAAATGTGGTACCCGTAGCCCTCGAAACTCGAGACCGGCCCCTCCGGCCCGCACCGTGTCAGCGGAGGAATGTAACGTATCCTCTCCCGCCTCATCGACGGGATCGGATGCCCCAAAACCTCGATCCCGTCTCGGGGCAATCCTGGGCTCATGTGTCCAGGCCGCCGACACAATGGTAGCACACCATCCGTCCCGGGCCCGACCGGCAACTCCTCATCCGGTCCCGCCGAACCGGGCAATCCCCATCCGTCCCGCACGACGGCCGCGACCTGGGACCCGCGAACCAGCTCTCAAATTCTTTCCTAAACCGAAGTTAAGACCGACCGCCCTTCTTGCACTAGAACTCGCATCCCAAGTGCTCCGAGCATCCTCGATCTCTCTCTCGATGGTCAGGGTTGTCCCGACCATGGAATCCATATCCTGTAGGCGAAGTCCTACAATCCTTGCCCGAATGGACAACTTCAGTCCATTCTCAAATCTCCCACTCGGACGGCGGCCATATTAATCATCAACAAAATGGGCTAATCCCGTGAATCTAGCCATAGTCCATCACAACAAGCGCCGTCTAAATTAGAACTCCCAGCTTTCAGACAGCCTCGCAGCCTGAAAGTACTTACCCATGAACACTCGAAACTCGCCCATGTCATAACCTCTAAGTCTCTAGAAGTCCTAACCCATCTCCACCATACCGGCCTCGCCTCTAGCCGGAAATGCAACGAACCCGATCCTAACAGATTGAGGTGATCTCCATAGCCTCCAGTACATTCTTGACCTGCATAAACCAATGGTTTGCCACCATCGGGTCTCCCCCCCCTGTGAATGTCGGAGGGTGGTGCTTTCTAAATCTGCGGAGGTTACTAGGACCTCACGACTATCTTCCGCTGGCAGTGTTGATGGCGACATTTGCTACATCTACGACCTCGTGAGCTGTTGATCAAATCTGGCTGGTCTCAAATGTCGGTGGTGCTGACCGGTGCCAGTGGACGTCCTCACGTCCTAGTCCTCTACCCCAGCCATCTACACAATTAACA
This sequence comes from Tetrastigma voinierianum, assembly GCA_016808115.1. Taxonomy (NCBI): domain Eukaryota; kingdom Viridiplantae; phylum Streptophyta; class Magnoliopsida; order Vitales; family Vitaceae; genus Tetrastigma; species Tetrastigma voinierianum. The sequence goes on from JAEQBH010002606.1 coordinate 345,360, forward strand.
TGGCGGGTTAAATCTCATCTGAGTATCTCTAAGGCATAAGCTCTGACCCTAGAGACACTAATCATACACGTAAATTAGTGTATACATTCAATCCTTAGTTTTTAGATAATGTAAGGCAATCAATTTTGCATTTAAAATATTGTTTTCAACAAAAATTTATTTCTTGAAAATTTCATTTTTTAATTTTATTTTTGAAATTTTATCTAATTACTAAAGTTTAAAAATTCAATGAAGTATCTACGAGACATAAACCCAACCTCGAGATACTATTCACTATAGGGAAAAAAATTTCACATACTAAGTCAATGCATTATATTAAATGCAATATAGATATCTCATATATTAAATCATAAAGAAGAATTTTAAAATTTTGTACTTTTTACCTATGAGCGGTACTCATGAACAATATCCAATGACCACTGAGGTGCCTTGTCACAAAGCTGGGTTGGGTGCCTGGTGCACGAAGCGGAGTCGATGCTGCTGGCGCGGTGCCGTGTTTGTTCGCAGCGCCACCGGCCAGCTTGTGCGCGCATGTCGCGCGGCGACCGTGGCGGTCGTAACGCTTATCTTGATGCGCGATCGCGACATGACGACACCGCCCCGGTCGCGACCTCCGCCCGATGTCGACATCAGCCCCAGCGAGTCTCATGTCGCGACATCAAAATGCGATGTCGCGACACCGCAACAGCTCAGTCGACCTGAAAGCGGTCGCGACACAATTTCACAGCCGTAATCCACCCGGTGCGGCGTCCGCTCTTCGTCGCGACCTCCGCGGCGACCGGACCAGGTCGCGACCTCAAATAATCCGACCTCAAATTGTTTTCCAGTCGCAACATGAATTTCATGTCGCGACCCTGAGACCTCGAGTCCCAACCTCGGCTTGAGTCCACGACACGAAAGGATGTGGCGACACCAGCTCTCAGCTCAGTTACACTTGCACAAATTTTATTTTATTTTTCAAAACAACCAGTAGATTTCCTGCTACTCCTAGGATGCAGTAGCCTAACTCACTGCTATTTTCCCTTCTCACAATATATTTTGGGCGTGCCCATCCGGTTCTGCAAAAAAATTTTCTCTTTTTTTTTATATCTACTCTTGAAATACCCCAACATATACTCATTTTTCATTTTTAGGAACACTTAATTAAATTATAAAATCTATTTTATTCACTTTTCTTCAATTTTACTACTTGTAAAACCTTGAAAATTATTTCCTTCACCACAAACGAATAAATTTATGAAATTTGTTTCATTTCTTCTCTTTGTTCAGTTTATACAGTAGAATTCCAAAACCACACTTCGTCTGTGCTATTAACCAAGCATATATGCATACAAATAAAACATACAACATGGCATACTGTCATCTGATAATTCTGATACACCTGAAACACACCAAACACATGCATGCGGTGTCTAGTTTTGCCAGAGTGATTTCTAGGTAATCTCATGCTAACCTCAACATGAACCCTTGACCTAAGGTGGTGATGTTCTTACCTCCCCGAGACTATGGCTGAAGCCCCAGTCCTGAAGCCCTAGGTGGCGGGTATGCTAGACTCGATCTAGGCTTGTGATGCCCCCAGGCAGGAGGTGGATTGACTACCAAATCCCAGCATGGGAATACAAGTGGATGTGGGGTTGCAGAGCTCGCCTAACCAGTGACCAGTCTCCTTTTGTATGAGGCTCTGCCCAAATACATTACCTGCATGAAGCACATTCCCTGAAACGGTCTGATACAACATTAGTAAAAGCAGCCTCTTGGGCCCATAAGCAGTACTCATAAAACATCACTAACTATGCTCTGATAATTCTGAGAGTTAAAATTTGCTCTTATACAACACATATTAAAATCTAAAATTATACATGTAGTACATCACAAAAGCAACTTAGAGCTTTCTTCATGACCTCACAGGATGGCCGTCTCCCATGCGCTCACATTTTGAAATAATAAATTCACGACGGGGTGAGCTATCGTTAATTAGTGGAATCACCACTAAATTGGCTACTCTCCACCCCAAGTGCATATGCGTGCTCAAAAATAAACACATATTCAAAGTAAATGCATGATCTTTGCCCGGATATGCATGACTGACTTTCAGTTAGAGTCCTCATAGACTCTCTCTCACACTGCAGCTAAGCCTTGTGTGAGATTATTGTTTTGTTAGTGGACAACCCTCGGTATATATCAATTGGGCATTTCAGGCGATTGATATATTGTTTGTTGTGGACTACCTCAGTGATAATCAATTGGGCGCTCAGGCGATTGATATTTTTAATTTATGGTACCCTCAGATAATTAACATTTTTAGACAACCCCTCAGAACCATTTTCTCTAAACTCATCTCATCACTCCACTCCTATAGTCCTAGGATGTTCAGTGCATATGGAATACACATGTATGCAATTCAATCTTGTCTAATTCACATGCAATATATAAACATGAATATATTCACATAAAAATTTAAATCACACAATCATGTTATGTAATTATCATCTCAAACATCAAAATTAGCTCACTTGGGCTAATGATCAAACCATAACAATTAGATTTGAATTGCCCTGACCAAGCCCATATTTCACAAATTATATTTTGGGAAATTTGCATTTCGAGAAACATTAAAACCTGCATTCTTGTTCACATCAATACAAATCATCGGTTAGCTAAGTGAACCCATATTTCTTCGGCGATCGACCTCACACATCAAAATACCATCCATGGCATGAATCACACAAATTAGCCACCCAACTTGATCAAGTAGCGATCTGTTTGTAAATTTGGGATTCCATAAATCGAAACAATTCAGTCCAGTTTTGGGGCCGTCCAACGACTCACGACTCGACCTTTGAACATCAACATGGTTCTTAAGCGAGAATAAACCCAAGTGGGAGAAACCCACACCTGAGGGTTTGAGGAAACCACAAATCACGGTACTTACAGCGAAACCCTCTCCGTGAAACGCTTTCCTTAACGTCGAGAAGGCCAATGACGAGCCCGGATCTCCTACAATCACAGAAGGGCGACTCTCTCTCCCAAAAATCATGTTGAAGCTGCGCACCTTTTCTTCCTTCCTCCCCACGTTTCTCCCTTTTGCTTTGAAGAGGATGACACTATTCCTCTTTTGTCCTCTAGTGTTAGCAATCGAAAATGCCTATTATGTCCCTCTTTTCAGTTTTGATATTGACACTACCGACGTGCATTTTCATCATTTCTCTACTCATGCCACTTATGGCACATGAGTACTTGTTATATGTGACTTTTCGTCGCATTGAAAGGATCGTTTTACGACGCTTAGAAATGCAATGCCTCGAAAATATTGTGACTCAGACTATCTCGAAATTTCCGTTAACTGGCTAATTTCGCGGCGATTCAACGAGATGCAATCCAGTTTGATCATCGATATCTGAGAATAATCTCGGGATTTTAACCGAAATATATCATTATGTCGGTACATTTTACACTTTCGGAAGTGGAATTTCAGACGCCCACATCTGAACATCCATATTAGTGCGCTGCTCGGGTAGATCAGTGCGGTCTCTCCTGGTCCTCGAGGTGGGCTGCGACGACCTTTCTTGTCCCGACACACGGACTGGTATCTGTTTGGAATGAAATGTCATGCTTGTCCCCCAGTACCACGAGATGCAGTGCAGTGTGGCGGCGGTAACCTCTGCTCATGATGATTGCTTGATCATGTAAGCTGTCGTGATCCATACTGAGAATGACATCGAACTCCCCAACATGTCCATGATCCTCGGGTCAACGTGAGTAGAGTCCCGAGAGATCTCTAACTACGCAACCTCGACATATCATCCTTATTCTATACCCAATCCCACAAGGAGAACACCAATCTGTGGCTCCTTTAAAGGGTCTCAACCTCCTAAGCTGACTCTATGGTCGGAGTTTGTCCCGACCATGGAATCCATATCTTGCTAGTAGAAGTCCTGATTTGGCCGAATGGACAACTTAGTCCAGCTACCGATCCTCTATTGCTGGCGAGTTTGTGGCAGTAATCAGCATCGTGCATCAGTGGCTCTTGTGAACTGATCACATAATCATCACGATTATACTTTTAGCTGACTCACAAGATTGAGGCCTTCGGTCTCTTTGGGAAAATGCGTGCCCGTGAACGACACAGAGTTCTTCCACGTGTCATTAAGCCTCTGGGTCCTCACAGATGTCCTTGCCCATTTCACTGCTCTTGGGCCTCACCCTCATTGGAGCAGCAGCTAGTCTAATCAGGTGAGTGAGAGGTTCATCTCAGTGTCTCTTGTTCACCGATCTTGCATGACCAGTAGTGCTACGCCACCATGGGATCTCTCCCCCACGTGAATGTCGGAGGATGGTGCGCCTATCACGGAGGTTCTTAGGATCTTCTACTGTCTACTTGTTATCACCGGCACGTGCGATAAGCGATTCTTTGTGGCATACCTACGACCTGACGAAGGCTTGCTAATCAAATCTTGGTGGTGCGACCGATGCCACATTATGAGAGAAAACGCCCTCTACGTCTCGTCTTTGGCCAACCGTCTACGTGTTCCAATGGCCTTTGAGAATCATTTAATTTTTAATTTAGATTACGGCAGCGGTCGCATGCGATTACTAATAGACTTGGCAACTATTTGACCCCAGTTCTGTTTCTAAGTGGCGCTAAAATTCCAACCACCCAGTTCATATTTCAATAAATTAAAGTTTTCTTGTTCATTTCGTATCGAATCTAAGGTCATGGTTCTAACCTTGGCATTCATATTCCTATCACATTTACCATGCATATATTTTAGCATAACAATGGCTTTAATCCACAATTCCCATACATCATACCACGTATGTGTCCTTCCCACGCCAATTTGAAACATAAAATCTTGCGATCGAAAACATGCTATTCCTATGTCTATGCATTTATAAGTAAATCTGTAGGCAAACTAATTTCCACATGTCAAATCATTTTTTTAGCATCCAAAAATTTTATTTTTGAAATTTCATTTATTTGTCTCTTTGTTGATTTATTTCTTTTCAAAAAAAAAAGATTGATTTGCGTTCACGGTTAATGGGTCAACGATTAACGTTGTGTTCTTGTTTATGATCTATTTGTTCATTATTCTTTATTCTAAATTCATTCTGATTATCTTTGTTGGTCGCAATCAAATAATTGTAATGCAATTCTCAACTGAGTCTTTCTAGCCCTGATACACCAAGTGTATTGCAATACAAATAAAAAAGCGACCACTTTAAACCCATCATATTGCAATACGATTCACCATTCCTTTACCCTTTTACAGTACAATGGTGTATTGCATTACAATAACTTCAACAACCAACCTCCTTATTGCAATACAATTTCAGCCTTGCACCACTATGTTACAATACAATTTTTCATGCATTCTCTTGCAATACAATTCTCCTCTTACTGTCTGACCTCCAAGCGACACCACCCTTCTCTTGATAATTCAATCATTCATTTTTTCCGACCTTCTCTATTGCGATACAATTGCAAGGTTATAATATTATTTTTCACAACACAATTGGACGATAACTAGCAGTTTTGCACTTTTTTTTTCACTTCATTCGATGGCGGAAAAATCCCCAAATGGTATTTTTTTCATTTTTATTGAACACTCAAATAAATTTATAAAAATTTGTTTTACCACAATTTTCATCTTTAATTTTACAACTTGTGTAAAACTTTAGAAAATTTATTTTCTTCCTCTCATATTAAATAAATTTATAAGAACATTTTATTTAATTTATTTTCTGGGTTTTTGTAAAACTCGAAATTTTTTGTTTAATGGAAAATGATTAAATTTTCTCAAAACCTCTTTGCTAACTTTCACTTAACCCAGTGTTCCTTATCAATTATTAGAATTTGATTTCTGACCTCAGATAAGCAAATGAATTTCTAAGAAATTTATTTCTTTTTTGTTATCGCTGATTTACCTTTGTAAACTCAAAGTAGTTTTCAAACACCTATGTTGTTGTTGCTCTTACAAACATTTCTACCCATATGCAACATGGCATACACAGTATCATGCAATAATTCATCAATCACAAAAGCCACCAGCTCACGTGCATGCGGTGTCTAGTTTGTTGTGTCCCAGTGGTGATGTTCTTATCAGTATGGCACTTGAATCTCCATCTCTATAGGTTTCCATATACCTATACTCTTGTCAAACCACCAGTGGTGATGGATACCAAACCCAGAGCTCCCTAGGTATTAGGTATACCTAGCTGTCTGGCTTTGTGACACCCCGAGCCGGGAGGTCGGTTGACTGCAGTCGACCGCGGAATCTGGTGGATGTGGGTTCTGGCGTATTCGAATAGAGGCGAGTCTCCTTTGTGCAAGGAGCTCTGCAATCTCACCCTGCATGGCTTGTCCCAATGATTAATATAATCTAACATGATAAAAGCGACCATGAGCCCATAAGCAATACCCATAAAAACATACCAGCTGTATGAATCGACTATATCAGTGGTTGTAGAGTTAAATGTTTACTCTTGCTCTGACATATATTAAAATACTAAATTCTAATACATGTAAACATCGAGAAGAACCCACAAAGCCACACTCAGACTTTCTTCACAAATCTCGGCCTCTGGGACTGAATGTCTCTCGTGCGCTCCTATTTTCAATAATATCCTCGGTAGTGGAATCACCACTAGTGGAGCTACTCTCCACCTAAGTGCATATGCAATGCTCGAAATAAACACACATTCAAGCAAATGCATGATCCTACTTGAATGTCTAACTCATCATCTATAGGAGTCTCTTAGAATCCTCACACCTAAGCTGTGTATGAGAAAACTAGTTTCAAACAAAGTTGTTTGTTTCTCTTCAGTGGTCTACCCTCAGATCCCCAGTAGTGGGCGAATCTTAGATCTTTCACTGCAGTGCTACCTCAGATGTATATCGAATTGTTTGTCTCAGACGATTGAGTATTTTTATATGTGATTTACCCTCCAATGTATATCAATTGAAGATCTCCAGGCTTGATTGATATTTTTAGTATGTGGACTACCCTCAGATCATTTTTAGTCTTGAAACTGACCCTCAGCTTCGATTTTCTCTAGACTCATCTCATGCACTCCTCCCTAGTCCTAGAGGTGTCCAGTGCATATAGATGCATGATGCCAATTCCAATCTGATCCTAATTCACATGTAAATATATAAACATGGATATATTTACAAGACATTCGGAAATTCACACAATCATGTCATGTAAATTCTCTGTCACATCAAAATTAGCTCACCCAGGCGATGATCGAAACCACGAGCAATTCAACGAGATCACTCGATCAAGCATTTTCACACAAAAATATATTCTCGTGTCACTATTCTATGGTGGTAAAAACTCTGGGGTTTACTTTGTTTAGGTCACTCATCAATTCATCGGTTCACTTTTTGTGAACGCATTTCACGACGCTAGGCCTCATCAGAGCTCCAATACATGATTTAATACAATATTTCAGATTTAACCCGAATCGTCGTGGCGTCCGCATTTGCTCCATTAAATTGTTCCAAGTATATAGGTCGATTAAAATAACGGACCAGATCAACTCAGCCTCATTAGGCTCAAACATTTACAATGTTAACATGAGTAAAAGCATGAGTGAGGAGAAACCCCACCTCTGAGTTTGTGACTCTCAATCTAGGTACCCATCGTGGCGCTCATGTGAACAACTCCTTTTGGCCAGAAAGGCGTTGAAGCCCAGGTCGGATCGCCCGATATTTCTAGAGAGAAGGAGACTCTCTCTCCTTCGCATTCTCCATGTTATTGCTTGCATCTCCTCCCCCGAATTCACGTTTTTGTTTTGCTCTCATTTTAGTCAATTTGAAGATGTGATCTTAGTAACTATTTGTCTTTACTAACAACTTTTCAAAATGACATTTATATCATTCTTTTCCAGTTTTAGTAATCCAGGCATATCTCGGCCCGCCACGTTTCAACATTTCTCTCATACTTATAGCACATAGTGACTTGTTATATGTGACTTTGCGATCATGAAAATCGTTTTTATGGCACCGTCGCGATGCACTAAAGCATTCTTAACCATTGTCTATGAGTGAACAGAAATTTTATGTGCTAGTTAGATTTCGAGACGATTCAACCAGTGCAATTCATTTTTGTCCTCCAGAGATATGAGAATAAATTTCGGATTTTAGAGTACAATTTTGTTGCAGAGTACGATTTTGCCATTTTTAATAAAATTGGAATTTCTAGTCTTCTGAGCAGTGATCTAAATGGACCCCAAGGTTTTGGCGTCACAACTTGTAAAATGAAAACCATGCAAATGGTAAGATGTTGAGAACGAGAATTATTGAATCTCTCTGGCTGCTTAGTTTGCATTCCAATTTTGGAAAAAGTAGGTTATGAGTTGCTCATTTCAAAATAATAAGACTTTAAGAATCAAATTTTGACTAACCCACTAACAATTTGTCAATTTGAAAAAAATATTTTATGCTACTACATTATGGGCTGATTGTATTTTGTTTGACAAAAATGTCATTTTCTACCTCCACCTCACATACCACATAAGCTAATCCTAAACCAAAAAATAAAATAAAATAAAAACAAAAAGGACATCTAAACTATTTTAGTTATATGTTTTTGAAATCTGAGAGACCCTATTCAGCCATCTTCATCGCTCTTTCCTCTCTAAACCCTAACCCTATCCCCTTTTGAAACACATAACAGAGGAGGAGAAAGACCATAACTTTTAAGGGTAACTTTGAGCCTCTCCTCGTCTCTAACGCAATCTTGGTCTTCTCCAACTTGGTTCTCGTCGCATCACCTCCCACCTCACCCTTTGAGAATCGAAACAAAGGTAAAAGCTTACTTGTCATGTCTCTCATTATGTTTTTCTTCGTATTTATCTTTGCCCTTGTCACTTTAACCAAATTGATATATAAAAACTGAAGAATTTTTTTCTACATCTATTTTTTTAGTCTAGGATTACTGTGATTTATAATTTTTTATTTTTCCCTTATGGTTAGGGTTCTTGTGTTCTATAATTCTTGTCTAAGCTTAAAATTTTATTTGGAAAATTATTATTATTAGGGAAAATTAATATTAAAATCTTGAACTTTCATTACTTTTTCATTTTATCCTAAAAAAAAGTTTGTTTTTTAAATATAGCAACTTTCATGATTTTTTTTATATCCTCAACAAGACTTTGAACCTCTACCTTCAACGTGTACGACCGAGCTTGACGTCGTTTGATCTTCTAGGAATTACAATTAAAATGAAAGTTGGGAATATAAAAACAAAATTCATGAAAGTTGTTATATTTAAAAAAACAAACTTTTTGTTCAGGATTTAAATGCAAAAGTCATGAAAGTTCAGTATTTTAATACTAATTTTCCCTTATTATTATTATTATTATTATTATTTGCATTTTTGTATCTTGATTCACAATGAAGAAACCCTAAGTGGGTCTCTGTTTGTGGAATTAGAATTCAGTAAAATTAGAATGGAAGTCATGACCCCTCACCCTCTCATAGTTGTATGTGGGGACTCTCTTTCTTGAATATATCCAGTCTAGTTTTTTTTTTCCTCCTTATTGTTCTTTTTTTTTTTTTTTGTGACTCCATATACTGCCAAGATGCCTTATACTAATTGAGGATATTTTCTGATTAGGTTTAAAATAATAGGTCTTGTAGACCGAGAACCTGACTGAAAATGTCAGGCTTGGGGAGATTAGGGCTGATGTCTGATGGCTTGGCCTTAATAATCTCCCGAACATGAGCCCAACCAGAGCCTAATTATCATGGAAGTGGCAATATAATCGTGAGGGCAGGTGTTAAGGAGATTGACTTCTAATTAAATCCTCACCAGTGGGGAAGTGAATCTTTTAATTATTATATCAGTGTCCTTATTAATTGATTAAGATAAAGAAAGAAAATCCCTCACCCGATGGGAGAGAAATATCAAATGTCGTCATCCAATGGAAAGTTATGCGTGACCTTCATTATATGAGCCACCCCATTGGTGAAAGGTACGCACAAAAATTCATTCCCTAAGTAGTCGATCTTCTCTTCCACCGGAAAAAACTGACTTAGGCATCGGAGAGGCAACGGGCGATCCTCGCCAATCCTTTCTGTTTCTTATTTTTTGCCGGAGGAAAAACGACATCCCGGTCAGTAGTTGACTGGCGATTCTGACAAGCTCAAGGCCAGTTTCGGTTAAGTAAGCATCATCGGTTTAGTGATGCATTGAGAACGAATTCGCTTCCCTGAAATAAAGTGACCTCTCAGTGTTGATGGTATAAACTGGGGTGCACTAGCGGGAGCCATGCCAATCCCGAGGATCTGAGACCTGTGTAGTGACGTAGATGGCAGAGCCTCCACAGAGCCTCTGCTCCTGCGCGAATCACCAATAGTCGGAGACACTTTCAGATCTCCTGACAACGTTGTTGAGAGGTTAGAAGCTGACTCACAGACAATACGCCAGGGGGAGATACGACGAGGCCCGAGCCATAACACCATCCCCGAAGCGGCAGCACTCGACCTCTCGAAACTAATGGGCGGGGAGAAACCAGTGTAGAGCTGGGACGTGGTCATACATTCCCCACCGGAGGAAGGATCGTGAAGGAATGCGATGGAGATGATAAGAGACAATGAACTGACCTTAGGCGGGCGTGGTAAGCAATCATGAGAGACGAGAGGTTTGGGGACATCGGCAAAACTGCCATTATGAAGGAAGCGGTAAAAGCCAGAGCTCGATCTCATGGGCGCTGATCACAAACAATGAATCCCGATGATCCGGGGTGCTACTTCCCTCTTCGGCAAAGTTCATAATGCCCCAATTCTGGCGTTGGCAAATGAAAGACCCCATAGATCACACCGTACATATAAGAGCGGATGGAGTTACGGATATCGGGACCCCATACGATCTGAGCCTTAGCTATCACGCTAAAGGAACGACATTGTCCTGGTTACAGCAGACTTATGCATCTTCGATCTCATCGTTCCACCGAGCTTTCCATCGCATTAGGTCTCCCACTTCTGAGCTAGGGCTCTGAAGGAAGCTGAGTTATCACCTTGACCGTAAGCGAGACTACGCGGGAGGCACGAGATCGTGTGTCCAAGGTCAGCAGGTCATTAAAGGTAGATATTTTGAAGCGAAGTTATGCATGCATCAAAAACTTTCTTCGCGAGGTTAAGGGTGCGGTCGAAAGACGATGTTCTCATCTTATAGAACCCTCTCGAATAACCATGGTGAGTCTGTAACAGAGAAAGTATCATCAGTATGAAGAAGCCTTTATCCGCCAAAAAGAACTCTTCTAATCGGGAGGAAAACAGTCTGATAAGAAACGGGGCAACCCGGAAGAGCGGGGAGGCGAGGGCCAGATCCTCTGAGAGGGCGATAAATGATAATGAGTCCCCCCGAAAGAGCAAGGGAGCGTTAGAGCCTTTAGGACCACCTACGGCCAGAATGCGGCGTGATATTCACCTCGCGATTATTACGACATCCTCAATGTCTGAGATCTACCCAGCGAAATCCTGACATGAAAAATTCTGAGATGGCGTCTTAGATGAGGTCGGACCAGTGAATAGAGCGATGCAATGCGTGAGTTCCACGAGGATCATGGACCCCATAAACAGATATTACATCAGGCTAGGAAAGAAGTGAATGCCTGATCAGAAGCTATTAGGCATCTTCACTATTCGTGACAGTGGGATGATTGAGCCACCACCATCGTCGACTGACCCTAGCTCATTGTCAATTTGCCCTTAGGAATCCATGTGATCTCGGAAGGTATTCATCATGCATCAGGATGGGAGAAACATTAAAAATACCGGCGCCGTCAGCCACCGACGGGATACCATAACACCGGACTTGACATAGAAGAATTTGCCTCCATATGACGATCCTTAGTGATAAGGGTCATCATTGGCAAATAAGCGGTACCAAGTTCTTGTGATGGAGCTGGTTGACATCATCTTCGCATCAACTTTACGACAAATGGGCATTGAAGGAGAAGAATTGGCTTGAGTCCAACGCTACCTCGTGGATTCTACGGAGAAGAGTGCTACCTCGGGGTTGATCGACTAGTGCTCACTTTGGAGATTCCCCATGCGAGACTCTGACAACGAGTAAGATTCTCATGGTAGTTCCCCATCGACACAACGTAGTAGTGAGACCCTCTCTGCGTACCATAAGGGCGGTAGCTGTTTTTATCACGTGGTTGTGTTCCATTCTGATGGGTAGGAATTGTAACATACGAAAAGATACCACAGTTGTTTCAACATGTTTGAGGTATTTGTGAACTATAAGTCATTTTAAGTAGATCAAATGAAAATATGAAACTTAAAGCTGAGTTGTACAATTATAGTAAATCGTAATTTGTCGAAGGGACATCGAAGACATGGGTTATATATTATTGAAGTATAAATAATAAGATTGTAATGTAATTCAGGAAAGTTAAAGGCTAAACTGAATAACATAAGACTTAATTATAAAGAGAGTTGGGGAGACCAAAAATGCTTGGTCTCCCAATAACTTTCACGGGGAAGGAGGAGGAAAGGAAGGAGAAGAGAAAAAGAAAGAGAAGGAAGGAGGGAGCAATCAGGTATGGATGCTTGCCTTTGGTAGGCTTGTGATTTTTATATGGAACTATATGGTTTGTATGGAATTCTTGTCTAGTGTGGACAGGACCTTGCTCGAGCCTAGGGTTGTAGGATTACATCTAACCAAATTTTCTTGAGGTAGAGGTGCTAAAATTCACAAATAGCATAAGATCGATTGTGACCCTCATTTGAGAGGATCCATGGAAATTATTGTTGGGGTTTACAACAAGCCCTCTGTAACCTTATCCTCATTGGTTTATATGGGTTCTCACCCATAATATAGTTGTCTTGGGAGGTATTCATGATAGGTTTTTGATCTATGGATGATAAGGCATGAAAAATGGGTGAAAATACCCATTAAGGCATTTCGAGAGATTGGTGTACGGTACAATTGAACTTGTGCCAGTGATTTCAGTTCTGGTCATTTTGACAACTTGTGCCGAAATTCTAAGTTAGGCTTGTACCAGTACAACTGTTCTGATTTTCTTTGATGCGACCAGTTTTTACGTAATTTAGCCATAGTTGCTGCATTTCTTGTCAGTTTGAGTGAGTTCAGTGGCTCGTAAAAATAGACTTCAGGAGAACCAAACCTATTTTATAGATATCTCAAATTCTGACTCTGGCAACAAAAATTCACTCAAAGTGGGGCTATGTGCAGAAGCCCATTTCCTGCATCAGTTGATCATAGAGTAATTAGAGTTGTTTGGACAGTAACTTTGATTGGTGCTCAGAATGGGGTGATTCAGTTGGAATAGAACCTTAGCATATAACTTTAAAATGAGTACAAATATCAGTGCCAAATATTGAGACAAGGCACTTTGAAGTATATGCAATCTTACCTCGGTAAAATGTTAAAACCATTGTTGGCATGAAAATGCCATAACTTCAGTTTGAATGATCCGTTGGATTAATTCAATTCTGGTAAGTAGATTCATTGAAAAATATGAATACATGGATAAGGTGTGATTACATCGCGCATCATTTGCTTACAGTCATGAAACAGATCTGTCATGAACAGCAAAGGGGCTAAAGGTACTACTGTTATAAATAGTAGATTCTTCGAACTCCTTCTAAGTCACAAAATACCGAGACCAGTTGTAGCGACGCAACCTCTGTTTTGATTAGTACCGGTACTCATTGGTGCTCAGGCACTCATTACGATTAATGCCGGTACTCTGTTGGTGCTCAGGCACTCTGTTCGATTAATTGCCCGGTACTCATTAAGTGCTACGGCACTCCTGTCTTGTTAAGTGCTACGGCACTCACGTCTGATAAGTGCTCACGATCACATGCAGTTAAGTCCTGCGCTCATCTGATAAGATCTCTGGCACTCTGTCTACAGTGTCTGGCCCTCACATCCTGATGCGAGTCTCACGGCACTCTGTCCAGGTTAAGTGCTACGGCACTCATCTCCTGTCTGGGTCTTCAACCTCACCTTACGATTAGTGCTATAGCACTCACGTTTACTATTACTAAAATCACACTGCTTAGTGCTACGACACTTAAGTGCTTGTATGAGTATCTTTAGTACTTATTATGATGTGTCTTACTTTTATTACTCTTGATTAAAATTTATTCATGATTATGATGTAACTTTGAATAATTTATAAGAGGACATGAAGGTTAATAAGTTCGATGTAATACGTGCGGGTATTTACGAATATCGAGTAAGCTCTTGTAACTCCTACGGAGACTTGAATAAACATATAAGTCATTAGTACCTCACGGGTACTTAAGGTATAATGAACTGCGTAGTACTACTGCGGGTACTTTTATATAGAATAAGCATAAGTCTGTTGTAAGCATAAGTCCGTAATAAGCATAATTACTTGTATAAGTCCATTATCTGAATGCATGAAATTCTGATACCTGTTATTGTTATATGCTTATTATAACTGTGTACACGCATATTATATATGTTTCCCACTAAGCGTAAAGCTTAGTACGGGTTCATCAGTGCCGATTACAGGAGAAGAGCGTCAGGTGAACCGCGGTCTTTAGAGACGACACGATGGGGTTCATCTTGTAGATTCACTTTTCGATCGATGGTATAATTGTATAGTTTTTGAATATGTAAATGGGACTTGATGCGTATGTATCGACACTATAAACACCACTACGATGAAACGTAGTTTTATTTTGGACTTTTTGTATATGATTTGATATATTATAAGACTTGGATATACCAATGTCTAATTATTGAGTAAGAAGTCAGTACATGATCTGGCGTCCGAACTCGGTTCGGATCGAGTCGACCGGTCGGGCTGAGAATCGAGTGACGAATCGTTCGAAATAGCGTAGCGGGAATGTGCTCAATCAATGAGGTCGACACGGAGCTGCGCCCCTCGAGAAGAACTGGGGCATACGGCAATGACCAGCGGAACACCTCGTGCGTACGGATGCAGCTTGTTAGGCGTGAAGCCTCTTCATCCACTTTAAAAGCAAAAACATGGAGATGTTTGCACAGGGCGAGGAAGACATGGCGTGAGGAATTGACCCTCGGTAATCACCCACAGTGAGCGTCAGTCAATCCTTCAAGCGGTCAGCAAAAAAAGGAGTTTCGCCACAGAAAGAATGAGTGATTAATGTGAAGAGGTCGACAGCTCCTCCCAGCGGTCTGTCGAGTAGAAATTCTTGAGTGAATTTAGCCAGCGGTGTTCTCATCAAAGCGGCAAAATGGAGACTTTGCATTGATTTCACATAAATCAACAGGGCCTACCCAAAAGATAGCCTTCTTCTACCTCGGATTGACCCCATAGTGGAAGCCACAGCCGGTCATGAACTCCTCAGCTTCATGGATGCTTTCTTTGGCTATAACAATGAATCGATATGGATCAACTGACGAAGACCTCATTTGTTCTGAGCGAGAATCTCTTGCTATTGAAATGCTGCGAGGGCCGAAGAATGCGGAGCCACGTACAGGTTAATTAGCAGGATGTTCGAGAGAGAAAAATTGAAGCATCATGGAGGTATATGGCATGTTGGTAAAAATCAGTTAAGTAGAGCTCACATAACCCACCTAGCCCAGGCGTTCAGTCTAACTAATATGAAGTTAAACCAACCAAATGTGCCTTGAGTCTCATATAAAGTTCTTGGGTTTATAGTGTGGGAATTAAGCAAAACCCATACAAGATAGGAGTTGTGCTCGACATCTTTGCCTTGAACATTAAGGAAGTCGGTGCCTAGCAGAAGAATAAACTGTATTGGCAGCTTCCGTGTCGAGCGAGCGAATGTTAACTTTCTTTAGGGTTACGAAAAAAGCCTTTCAATTCTTTGATGTCATGACTTTATTCTTCCTTTGGATTAATGAAGTTATCAAATTTTCCACCTAGAATCGTTTGATCATCTAAGAGGCTGATTGCGTGATTAATGGGAGGATATGTTTTCAAGCTGCTAGGGATCAGCCGAAAAATTATTGACTGGCCATCTTCTTAGAGACGATAGCCGGCTAGGAGTTAAGTACGTGATTCGTGGGAGGATATGTTTCGAGCCTCACCCCAGGGATCGTGGAAGAATTATTGAGCGGCGTCTTCTTAGAAACGATAATGGGTTAGGAGAGGATGTGTCGACGGAGAAATAAATCTCGCGAGACCTTCGGCGTGATGGATAGTCCACAGTGGGATTCAGATCATAGTGTTAGTGTGAGATGGTTAGGCCTGGCCTATAAGCAAGGGTACTTGGGTCTGGCCTGTGGGCTTTAATATGTCTGGGCCTTCTAAATAGGGGTACTGGGCCAAAAGCCATGGTACCCACATCTATGTTTTCAAATTTTATTCTCAAGAATAGTTTTCAAATATAGGAATCAAACATGTCCTAAGTATTTCTTAAAGTAATTTTTTTACATTTCGGTCAATTATTGTAAAAACTAAAATTATAAATATATTATATTTATACACCCACATTATATATTTGTATATATGTATATATAAATAAGAATTCGTGTTAGAGTTTTGAGAAAATAGTTGTTCTAAATGGTAGAGCTTTATCACCCTTTTACTCCATTTCAACTCGAATGAAGATTAGTTTAGATATGCTATAACTTAAAGATGTGCACGAGTTGCTTAGGACACTCGACACCTTATGTCAGACCCAAAAAAAAAAATGTATATTAAAATATAAAAGAAAGAAAGTGTAAAAAGAAGCAGAAAATACCTATAAATTCGAGGAAATTTAGAAATTGGCGTTGTCTTGTCCTTACCCCGCCTCTTCGCTTTCAATTCAAAACCCTAGAAACAACTCACCACACACCGATTCGAAGTCGAGTAGGATCACTTTATGGCTGCGAAGAGCCTCGATTTAGACTCCGGTGACTGATGGGCGAATCCGTGCGGGGAGGAAGCGGAGGGAGTTGGAGGCTGATGTGAAGGTTATGGCTCGAGAAGCTGCTCCATTCTCTGGTATAACTCTCACCATCAGTCACATTCGCCGATCCTTCTCGCCTTCGTGACCTCCTTCGTGATCGTCGGGATCGGAGCCACCAGCCGTCGGAGAATGTCGGCTCAGTCGGTTGGGACTACGGTTCCCAGCTCCTTTGTTCTTTTTTTTTCTGTTTTTAGTTGGAGAAAATTTGGTTAAATGAAAAATAAAGTGACTAATTAATAAAAGATTTTCACCATTGCGAGAGATAAGAAAAGCGAATTTCACGTTTAATTGAGGCCAGTACAAAATGTTTGGAGTTAGTTTCGATTGGGTTTGGAGAAGTAGATCTTTCTTTCTTTGCCTTTATATTATTTTGTTTAAGTTTTTCTTATTGTGCATGAACCAAGCGGAATGACTGAATGGAATTTGTTCTTATTTAGGGTTTTGAAAGAACAAATTGGTTTTAAGTAAATGGGTCTCCTCTCTCGGGATATAAAAAAACATAATTTTCAGAATCTGTATTTCTAATTTTCTTTTACGTCCCAGCAGTGACTCCCAAATTGATTTGGTAATGATATTGAATTTAAAAATTGACTTGTCGCGGATGCGGAAGTCACGAGGGAAAAAATGTTAAGAAAAATAGTTTTATCATGATTACTACCATGAAATGCAAAATAAATAAACAAATAAAACTTTACACATTTTCAAAATTTCTTAATCCCGATTATATCGAAACTTCAGCAAGTGAAATGAGATTGAACTAGGATATAATTATTTTTCTATACGAGGTGGTTTGAGAAGAATGTTGGTGGTTTGATCATATGATATTACTGGGGTGACATTGAGGACTTTGGCGGTAGAATGAAGATCAAGCAAATCCCTCATATGTGAATTTTTTGCTTCCAACTAGATTCTTGGAGACATCATTACGACATGATCTTTTAGCCTTTCTCTTTTCCTTGGGAAGAAAAACTCTTTGTTGATTCGAGTTCTTTATTCATGGCTTATTTCATTTCTTCCTTTATCTTTAGATTTACAAAATGTTGGGTATGTGAGTTTATTTAACCAAATATTTCTTATCGGGTGATTTTATTAAAAGACCCTTTGAAAACCAAATTTTGGAAATACTGTTTAGATTTACAAATTGTTGGGTATTTGAGGTTATTTAACCAAATATTTCTTATCTTTAAGCTGTTTAAACAAACAACCTTGTGAAGTCACACTCAAGGCTTCTCACAGCTCTTAGTTATTAAGTTTTTTTTTTCACTTGTAGTTGAAGTATTGATCCCTTTTGTGCTTTGGAAATTCAGGGGAGAGAAGGGTTTCGCTAGCTCAAGGAGATTATGAGACTTCAGAGAAAATGATTGCTCAAACAGATTTCAAAGTAATGTCTCTACCATTCCGGATCCTCTCAAAAATATTGAATGAATGTATGTGTCGATGGTAGACAAACTTGATTGCAGTACAATAAAAATTATGCATCCTGCCTTCAAAGGAAGGACTAGTTGACCTTGTTCAGTTTCCACATTTGCATTAATTTTGTTGTTGTTTCATGAAGAGAACACCTATCTTGTATTGCATGATTATTGCTTGGTCGTACCATGAATCTAACCCTCAATTCTTTGAGGAAGGAATTGCTAGAAGCGAAGGCCTTTGTTGTGGCATATTATGTAACATAGCATAATGTCTTTGTTCATATTTTGAAAAGCTTTTGATGCATCATTATAATGGTAAATTGCTTTGTGTGTTCGATTTTCTTTACGCATCTCTTAGTGCTTGTTGATCACACTATTGTTTCGGTGAGCAAACCAAAACCTTGTATGGTTTTACTCATTTCAAAGAATAAGTGCCCTTGATGATGAATACCGTTGACTCTCATTCCCACATACTCAATCAAGTCTCATGGTGATCATTTTCACATGTGAATGAATGGAAAGTACCACTACATTCTAATTATATTGAAATATAAATTATAGGATAAAAAAATCAACATAAAAATTCTTTAAGTATGTAGCTCTAAATTATCCATAATTGTACCTGAAATTAGAGTGAGGCCTTACATAATCAAAATTGGAGATGTCGAGGAGATGAAACACGGATCCTCTTCAATTTCTCCTTGTGTCTCCGAAACCTCCCTCATCAATTCTTCGGATAGACCATATAGGTTTATTCTTTGGAGAATTTTTAGATGCAATAATCCATTGGGGAGCTTCCTCATTTGGTGACAACACTCAATTTTCCAAGCCTTCATATTTGGCATTATACTCCTCCTTGCCAGTCATGAGTTCCTTAAGTATTTGTGAATTGAGTCTAAAGATCCATTGGAAAAATTCATATTCCTTTCCCAAATAAGAATTGCTCACTAATTTGAGAATCCTCAAGTTTGGAAACCTCCCTAGTATTGGCATTGGATCTTCCTCCAATCTAGTAAGATACAGTTTGAGGTTCATGAGGTTTGGAGGTTAGAGTTTCTTTTCCACAGGTATGGTTCCTCCTAGACGCAATTTGTAGAGGTGCTTGTGTGGTCATGAGAGAAAGATTCTGGGCTAGGAGTGATGGTGCAGATCTAACCAACATCTGATGTTGATAATCTGCTCTCTACTTACCTATAAAATAATCCTTCTCCCGCTCTTGTAGGGTGATCGAAACAACGTGAGCTTTGTAGCCACAGTGGTGGTACAGCCATTGGAACAACCCTCTTTCAAATGTGGATGCTCACGTCTCGTTTAACTAAATGCTTTAGGTGGTGGGTAAGTTTCCCTAAGTTGGTATCCTTCAACCATTTGCCACCCTGCAAATATAACGTCTTAACGGTGGTAGATGGACACCAGTGGCCATCCACAACTCTTTCCTCTTCGGCGTTGCTTGATATGATCGACCTCGAAAACAAATTAGATGTCTCATTTGCTTCAATTTCAAATTATTTGTGGGGTAATCCAATGTAATTGTCTCTGAATCAGGGTTTGCAAATTAACAAGTCCATCGATTGATTGTGGAGATACGTTGCCTTGCTAGTTAAAACTTAAGCTTAGATACTTCAGGTGGATGAGTTGTCCTACTTTTCGTGGAGGTAAGGTATGTCTCTCCACCAAGTCCACATGCAGGACCCGAAGCAATTTAAGTATTTATGTAAAATCACCTAAATAGTTCTATTGAGAATCAAAGATCGGATAGTAGAATTTTGCAAATGCAGATAGATGGTCTGATTAAAATTATTAACCAGTCGACAAATGCTGGTAGGAACCACGTCCTCATTCATATCTTCGTCCACCTTAAAAAGTTTTTCTTCTTTAGCTTCTGAATCGAAGTGGATCATGTATGCGACAAGACTTCACTCTTCCATTTGATCACATATCAGCCACCTGAATCATGCCCCTCTAGATTCGGTCATTTAAGTAGTCTTCTGCAACGTGTTCTACTTTTTATTTCCCTTTATGGCTTCCAAATCATTTGTCATCACCACTACGTTGCTTTCTTCAACAATGATGACCCTCTCCTTCCCACCATTTTATTAGAGTACCTCCAAGGTTCAGAAGTAGTTGCGATATTGGAAGAGCTTCCAACTTCATAAGCTCTCAGATCTTCCATCTTTGTGCCTTCATCTATTGATGAATGTTGTCAATGTGGTCGATCGCCCGATATGCTTGTTGACTACGTTCTGACGGTAACTAATCGGTGAGGTTATCTGTGGTGGAGCCGGGAACTTGAGATCATTGAATCCTTCTTTGCCGTTCGTTCCATAGAAGATAATTCATTGATAACATCTTCGGCATCAAAAACCATCTCTAATTTGACGATTCACCTGACTTGAACATTTGGTTGTATCGGCGATGCGTGTCGGCGTACTCGGGATCTGGTGATCATTGTAGCTCGTTATGGTAGTGACCGACCTTCCAAGCTGTTCCCGAATAACAAGGCTTGTTGAGAAACGAGGCACTCGGTTTCGCAACGATATCTTTGCTCTCCGCCATTTTGTTATGCGTCTTCTCCCTTCTCCTCTTCTTTGGTGTTCTGCGATGAATAAAGGAAAGTTAATTGAGGGTCTCAACATGATTTATGCAAAAATGAGAAATCCTGAAACAATCAGAAAAATTCCGGTAATCTCACGAAATATAAAAATGGAATAATTAAACAACGAAATAAATCATAAAAAACAAATGAAACAAGGCTGCTTCCACTTGACAGAAAGGAAAAAAGATAAGATTAAATCTCTGATAAAGAAGACTTCAATAGAGAAAATGAAGAAGAAATCTACCTTGATAAGTACAGAAATATCGAGCACTATGCAATGGTAATTTTTATTTGTGAACAAATGAAAGGTTGGGTATGAGGTACAGATTACTAGGATAGTGAATTATTGGTTTAATAAAAATGGTTCATACTTTTTCTGGTTAAAACCTTAGTAAGGAACTAATGTTGGTGTTGCCCAAGATCCATCGGTTAGAAATGGGATATAAGCATGGATAACATCCAATTTGTATGAGGTTTTGGGGGAAAAAGCTCAAAAATAAAACTATAGGGTTTGGCCCAAGTGGATATCTGTGCAGAATGGATATAATAGTTCATGGTTTCTTAGTTAGTAAATTATTAAGTCAGGTTCAGGTCGGTGTGGTAGAAATTTGAACCAATGGTATGAGTGGTGAGCCCTTGATATGTGTTGCTTCATGTAAGGCGTATATTCGAACATGGTGAAAGACAAGGAAAATCCTGGTTTGATGGGAGGCTTGGTGGAACTTTGTTCGAGTGGAGGATTGTTAGGTGTGTGCTCAAAGTCCTGATGTCTATATCGATTGGAATGGGAAGGTTGTAGTATATAAGCATGAATAATATTCAGTTGGTATGAGGATTTTTGGGGGAAAAGCCTAAAAAGAAAACCATTAGGGCTTAGATCTAAAGTGGACAATATTATACCAATGTGGATAGAGATAAGTCCACCAGGTTTTCTTTTCTACTGAATTAACAACATTTAAAAAGTATGTTAACAATTTTTTTACTTATTGGGAGTGAATGGATATGGATAACTAAGTCTTAAGAAAGATTGGCTCACTTATATCTTGCAATACATATCTTAATTAATCTAGGCTAACCAATTTCATTCATAATGCGGTTTATGAAATAAATATGAATTTTGATTTTTAATTTTGATACTTATTCTAAAAGTGATGAAGGTATTCTTATACAAATAGATTACAACATATATGTTGTGCGATGTTTCTAAATGAGCTTATTTTATCAAGATACATATGAATGCTTTGTTTCTTCTAATCAATGACTCTTTTATATAATTTTACACAATCTTTTCACTTTCGTCTTTTTAACATCACTCTGTCTTCAACAATCCCAAGGTGTAACAAGGTGGTAATTTTTTTTTTGGGAGAACTAAGCTATGGGATCTGTCACTATTTCAATATATTTGAAAAATTGTGAATATTTCTCCAAATGCCTTCAGAGTAGTACATTGCATGATGTACTCTTTATTAGTCGGTTTTAATTTTTTTATCTTATATTTTTGAAATGAGAAGATTTGGGTTGGGTTTAGAATGTCTTGTTCATAATTTTCTAAATAACTAATCGTGGTCCCCATAACTTAGTTCTCCTTTTTTTTTTTTGACATCTATTAATTTCGTATTACAACGTTCTAGTATTATATTTTCGTGAATATTTAGTCAATTGCTTTTGTCCCATCAACCCTTAACCACTAGATCTGGCCTTATTGGCGGGTGGTAATTTTAAAATATGAGGAACTCAACATCAAAAGTAACATACAGTAGTGAGTGATTAGTATATAACTATATATATACCATATATATATATATATATATATATATATATATATATATATACTGCTTATATATATATATATCCCACAATACACCACTTTTGAGCCTTTACTTTATTTTCGGGAGACGATGGCATGACTAAAGCTAAAAATAAGATTCCCTTTTTGCAACCAGAAAAGTAGAAATAAAAAGCAAAGGTGGGTTCCCAACTGAGTGGGGAAAATAATTGTTCATGATCATCCCTTTTTTATTTGAAAAAAAAGAAAATCTATTTGATTACCTTATTTTAATTTTTATGTAAATATTAAATAATTTGACAATTTATAATTTTATAATTACATTTGATTTTTATTTATATTTTTATAATAAAATAAAATATAAAAATTATTGCTTTTAATATATATATATATATATATATATATATATATATATTGTAGATAAAATAGCATTTAGGCAACATGTTTTTGTAGCTTAATCAAAATTGACTAATTCAATTAAGTTGGTAATATCATACTAATGTGGATAGGGAAATGGTCTATGAGGTTTCCCAATAAGTGGTATTAAAGCCGAGTTCAAACTTAATTGTGTGGGTGGAAGTTGAACAAAATGGTGTGGTGAGCGGTGAATCCTTGGTTGGTGGTGCTTCACTTAAGATGTGTGCTCGAATCTGGTGAAGAGAGAATGAAAGAAATCCTAGTTTGAGGGGAGGTTTGATGGGAACTTTGCTTGAGGGAGGTGTGGATGCGTCCAAGTCCCAACCCGATTAAAAATTGGAAGACTTACGGGTTGTAATGGACAACATTCAGGTTAATTACGAAGACCTTTTAGAAGTGATGGTGAAACGCTCATCATACCCTTGCAGCGTTTGATCATGTTTTTGGTTCATTTGATCTAGTAATAAGTTCGTTTATCGTCGTATATCTGATACTTGGCTTTTCGTGCATTTCAGGTGAAAAAGGCGGCATTTGGAGGCTGTGTGGAGATGTGAAGAAGGAGATTGGAGAACCCAGCCTCAAAGTTGCCACATTCCAACGTCGCGACGTTCCAACGTCGTGAGATTCCAATATCGCGACTTTGAGATTGTATGACATTTAGCCTACATCAGCCAACGTCGCGACGTCGCAATGACGTTGATCCAAGAATCTCACACGCCTCTTAATTATCGGTAATTTCTACACTACCAAGCCAATTAGGTTGATTCATCTATGTCTAGTTCTTTACTCCATTCTCAGATCTCGCAAAGAACCACTCACCATATTGAGATTAGCTAGAAATCAATATGTAAATAGAACCAAACATGAATCAATAGATAGACAATCACAGAGAAATAATAGAAAAAGGAAAATTGACAAATAAATATAAGATTCATGTCCAAAATCAACCAAAACCCTAGACTACAAATTTAGAACATGATAGAGGTTTGGTACATCATAAACTTAGGATAAAACATGAGAAAAGTGTAACTCCCCAAAAATACCCTAGAATTTTATAATAAAAATTATTATATATTCCGGGTATAGATTGAGCCAACTTGGGTATTTTTCGGGAATTGTTAAATGAATATTGTATAAATGATTATATAGCTAGAGCCAAATGCAAATATAATATACTAAATGAAATTAGTACAGAAATTTACCCAGTGAAAAATGGCAAATTTGAAAATGTGAAAAAATGAGGACCTAAGGGTCAATTGTAAATAAGTTTACATGTCTAAGTGTAAATATGAGAGTTGAAGTGCAAATAAAATGAAATATGGGTTATAAAGCAATTAAGGAAAGTGGAGGGGGTGAAAGTACAAATTATGGAATTTCAAAAGATAATAATATTAATAAATTGCCAAAATGGTTCAGAGAAGCCTTGAAAATTCTCTAGATCTCGGATGATGAAACAGACTGTGCCGTTAAGTTCGTCTCGCGAAATCTAGTGATCGAGGATTTAGATTGAATTAAGAGGCAAATTAAATATTTTATGAATTTCTAGGCGACAAGTGTAAAGTGAAACCTAAAAATGGGATTTTAGAAAAATCTCGAAAAATGATAAATATTTAAAGAATATTAAATTAGAATAAATGAAATTGAAACCGGGACAAAATAATTTGTTCCGGAGCTGAAACGGACTAAAAATTGAAAGGAAAAGGGGACATGTGGGTCCCACTTTCAAAAAAATAAAAAATAAAAATCCAAAAGAAAACGGACAGGCGTGAAGGGTTATTATTTTTTATTTTCTCTCTTCATTTTCTTTCTCGAATTTATGGAAATCGGATGTCAAATTCATCGGTAAAACGAAAAGTCTTCTCGCGATCAAAAATTGCGTGGAGTACAAAAAAACACGGAGTTTTGCGAAATTAGGGTAAAGTTCGGAAAAATCACAATTTTTATTTTTTAACGGATCTACCAGTAGTTAACTTGGTCGAATTTTGGGACAAAGAGTTAAAGTTACTCTCACATAGTATGACTATGCGTGGTATCGAAATCACGAGATTTCGTCGGATTTTCACGTGAATGAATAGTAAATACATAAATGAATACTTATATGAATAGTAAATACATAAATGAATACGTATATTAATAACTAATTGAATGAAGTAAATAGTGAATAATTGAATCTTAAATCGTAAATGAATAGTGAATAAATGGAAATGAATAGTACTATAAATGGTAAATACGTAAAATGAATAATGAACCATGAATGAATGATAAGTATCTGAGTAAATAAAAATTAGTATGGAACTAAGTAAGGAACTCCGTTTCGGGTGTTCTTGGACTCACTATAGAAAAGCCCATTAGTGAGAATCCTTATATATATATAGGCTTTGTTGAAATTAGTTCAATTAAACTCTCAAATCCAATCCTAACCAAAACCACTAGCACGCACTAAACATATTGTTCTTTAATGGTTTTGGAATAGGGGCTGACAAGGAGGAAAATCCAAACTGAGATTGAGATTCCGCGGATTGGAATCAAAGTGCAAAGTTTTTGGGTTTGTTCTATCTTTTCTTATTCTCGTTTCAAAATTTGAAATGTTTGTTATATCAACTTTTATTCCTCGTTTCAAATTTTTGCATATTTATTCTATATTTCCTATTCTCGTTTCAATATTTGAAATGCTTGTTCTAAATGCATAAGGTATATTGGTGTTTTAATGATTTGAAGAATTTGATTATAAAATGTTTACATATAGAAAATTGCATGACTATTGAAAGTGAATATTTATACAAATGTACATATTATGTGCTGCTATAAAGATTGAGCATACTTAATAGAATGTGTAGTTTAGTTAAATGAGATAGATTGATATACCAAGGGGTCGAATAGCGATGCTGACGATTGTATTGATGTGTCCTCGTCCGGCTGACCAGCGCGAGCTGTAGTAGCATTGAAGTGTTCACTAATTGATTTTTTTATGGCGGTGACCGGCGGGCAGTGCTTGAGGATTATAAACCATTTTATATCGACTTTGCGACCCGGCGGAACCAATGCCGGTGACTTTGATATCACGTATATCGAACATAATATTAAATTAGTTAAGGTCTATTGCAGGAATTGATTGAAGGTAGGAGTGAATTGAACTGTGAACATATTTGAATTGATTTAAGATTGTGAAATATTGGAATTGAAAAGAGCATTATGAAATGCGATTTGATTAATGCATGATTTATTGAATATGAGATGTATTTTGGGATGATGATCAATGACCATGGCCCGATTGTATATATAACAAGTATATGTATAGTATTTACATTGATCATCCATAAGGTTTGAAAGTTTTGAATTGTTAAATTGCATGATTTGTTTTATGGCTGAA
Source organism: Tetrastigma voinierianum (assembly GCA_016808115.1). Lineage (NCBI taxonomy): Eukaryota > Viridiplantae > Streptophyta > Magnoliopsida > Vitales > Vitaceae > Tetrastigma > Tetrastigma voinierianum. Next base: position 371,859 of record JAEQBH010002606.1, read on the forward strand.
GAATAGATTTGTATAGAACCACTAAGCATGAAAATCTTGCAGCGTATTTTATCAATGTGCTTGATGCAGGAAGTGATAGATGATCGACGGACGAGATCAGTGTCGAGTCATAAAGAAAGGGAAATTTGGTATGCTAAGACATGTACGTAATTCATGCTTTCTTTGGATATTGATATTTTGTAAAGCTAATTTGAACTCTAAAATCTATTTTGTGAAATCATTTTAAAAAAGGCTTGAATGTCTTCATTGTAAATGTATTTTGTAAATGTTTATGGGCTTGCCCAAGAATTTTGAAATAAACTTTTACATGAGATTGGATTTTGAGTGATTGGTGATAACGGCATCTTGGTTCTAGGTTGGATTCGCGAGAAATGGGTCGGTAGGAGAAAAGGGGTCCCCTGAGAAAGAATAAACTCCCAATGATCAAAATGATCAATTTTGATTCTCAGATTATCTTCCCTGAAATATCTTGATCTTCTATAAATCTTCAAAAGCTTGACTCCAAACCTTTTCTTTGGTCCCCGAGTGGACAAAGTCCCCTGCTCAAGTCTAGCGCCTCCACTTTTTGTCTCCTTGGGGTTTTGGTGAGAAAGCAAAGGAACCTAGTGTTAGTTGGTAGGTTATTCGACCTCGAGAGAGACTTATAATTAAATTAGGTGAGAGTCGCATTGGAAGCCTTTCAAGAGACAATAGAATGGAATTTTGACCTAAATAGAGGAGGATTGTTCACATACACTAAATACCCTAGAACTTATTATCTCTTGGTATCCCTTAGTTGCACAGTTTGTTAGCTCGATTAAGTTTTCATTAGTTTAGTTTAATTGCAGTTTTCAACACATCACAATTGACTGTTGGGTATTAAAGAAGCATTCTAATTTTGGTCCTTAGCAACCTCATTTTCCGTATGGATCGATATCCATACTTAGGTACAATTTATTACTTGACAAGCGTATAATTGGGCAGAATAGACGCTCATTACATATCGCATATTCTTAATACACATCACAAAATACGCCTATCAAATATTTTCAAAAACTTGACGGGCTCAGTATAGGTGTGTAAATTAGTATAAAAATGTAGGCTCATACGCACAAGTATACGCGTCGAGTTCACGTAATATAGTGGCTTGTCAAGTGTCGTTCCCACAAGGAGAAGTGTGTTGAATATTGGATTCGGCTCTAGAGTATTATTTGGATCTCAAAGTCGAGTGAATTACGGCTAATGTGATGGGAAATTTATCCTAAACGAATTATTTACTCAAATAATGGGTACTCGGGTTTTCCCTCTCCTTGTCACATTCAATGGATTATAACCTATATAAAATTTATTATTCAATATATTAACGGATTCGCATTGGCGGGTTGATCGTGTGTACGAGATATCCTCTCTCCAAGTATATTTGCCTATCTCGCTAGTAGGGTTTATCGTATCTCTGCATCAACCCTTAACTTTGAGAGGCTTAAATGGTTAGACCCTAATCGCCACACCTGAAATCGGGAGATCTCTACTCTTCGATTGACCAAGTGTCACTCTACCTGGACCCCCAAGAACCTTTATCTCTCGATCTTAGATTCCCGACAAAAACATGTTGATGTTGGCCAAACACCACCATATAGGTAATTAACAGAGAATAGAGCAAGTCGATAACCGATCCATAGATATACTGAATATAACTGAATAAAAAACTAATCGTATAGGTGTAGCAAGAGTATATGAAACCAGAAATAAACTAGAACATCATTATGATGATTACAATCATTTTGTTTTTTTTTTTAATTAATAGGAGTTCGAGAAAGAGAATACAAAATACACGATTACATGATCACTCGAGTCACCCTGTGTAGTCGTCTTCATCTTAGTCTCATTATACACGTCACTTGTCATATATATATATATATATATATATATATACCTATATATATATATATATATATATATATATATATATATATATATATATATATATATATATATATATATCAAGAAAACTCTTTGATTGAATCATGGTGGCGTTGGGCCGTCGCGGCGTGGTGATGTAAGTACGCACGTCATATGTTCTGGCGTCATTGATGTTGAAATTGGGTTCTCAATCTCCTTTCATATCTCCACCACGACCTTCAAATGCGTTTTCTGCGAAATGCATGAAAAGCTGAGTATCAGATATACGACGATAAACACACTTATTACTAGATGAAATGAACCGAAAACGAGATCAAACGTGGGTATATGATGAGTGTTTTGGGCACTCATCACACCCCAGACTTAGCTTTTTGCTCGTCCCCAAGCAAGAAACAAACTCATAACATTATTACGCATGAATATTGTACACCAAAAGCGCTACGACATAGGTATGATATACGGCCTTAACATGAAGTCAAAATGAATCACATGTGAAATCCGAACACCATGTCTAAATCGGGATTCTTAGAGTTGTGTAACTTTCTGGGAACATAGCTAAGTAATTCAGTTGAACTCAATTCAACCACCTCACCCCCCCAACCCCAAATTTTGAATGACCTTTCCCTAGAAGTCTATGTGTAATTGTTCAAGCCAGTGTCTCCAACATATACTTGGTTCAGTCACCCCAAACTTGAAGTCCACTTACCCATTTGAATGATTCTAACCGCATAAGGATAAATGCGCCCTTTTCATTTACATACTACCTAAGCATGAAGAACTCTGGTACTCTCGGTTTCATTGAGTGTCCCTGTAGCGGGGATTCATTGGTGACTCCCCACCAGTTGGTTAAGGGCACCAAGCATTGAGTTCCCCTTGAACTTCACCCTGAATACTCAACCAAGCCTAAAGGCCCTAAACTGTGGAAATGGTCCATCCTTTGTCCCATGTAACGAACAGTGAAGTTAATGGATCCTGGATAGTTGGCTCAGGGCATTAGGTTTTGAAAGGCCCCTCGGACTGTGCCCGAGATTCCGATTGGACGATCCCACTTATTCTATTCACACACATTTTTTTTTCTATTTGGGGCTCGATAGCAATCCGCTTTTTCAAAAGTGTTCCATTACTTGAGTGTTTAGAAACCCTAAAGGCGCGAGGACTTCTTGTGAGCAAGGTCAGGAGGACAGCAATTGTAATGCCTTGGGAGATCATGTGTGCGTAATGATAGACTTCTTAGGAAATGACTTCTTGAAACACCCAAGGGTATCTAGCATACTATTATAGATCATGGAACAACCTAAGGGTCCCTTTTCATTCTCTGCTCAATCTTTTTGAAATTTTTTTGACTCAAATTAACCTCCCATTAACGAACGTGACATCCACTCACACACAATACCTAAAACATGCCTAAACACGCAGTACGACGCAAAACCACAGAAAATTGATTTTGAAAAGATAACCGGTAATTTAGGTTGAAAATCGGAAATTCTCTAGATCTCGGATGACGAAACGAATTGCGCCGTTAAATTCGTCTCGCGAAATCTAGTGACCCAGAAAAGTTTAGTCGAGATTACGAGACAATCGAATATTTATGATTTTACGGGTGATAGAGTAATTCATTGACTTAAGGGACGGGGTACTACGAAAATGCTGGAAGTTAGGAAGCAGAGCAGGTTAAGTTCATTTTAAATAAAGTGAACTAAAAAGAAATAAATTGTTTGAGATAAAACGAGATCGAATAAAGCAATATGAATCCTGTGTAAAATAATAATAATAATAATAATAATTATAATAATAATAATAATAATAATAAAATATATACAAGTCAAATTGGCAGAGGAACGGACGAGAGCAGAGAGCGTTGGAGAGAGAGAGGATAGATTTTTATTTTTTATTTTTCTTCTCTTCGCTTTCTTCTCAGATCTACGAAAATCGGACCGCAGGTTTTCGTCGGGCCTGAAGGCAAAGTTGATCTATGCAACGAGAGCTACGCGTGGGTACCAAAATCTTGGAGTTTCGTCAAACTCCACGAGGTAGGAAATTTTCCTACTTGTGTTATTTCTAGCCTAAAGGCCATGTAATGGCTTGGGATTGGCTTAGAGGCCGTGAAAGGTCGTAAATTTCAGTTCTCAAATTTTTGGACTGAGTATATGAATTTTTAGAAATTTTCGGGATTGTTTTCGGATAGTTCGGGCTTAATTTCGGAATTTGTTTTTCGGACAATTAATTTGAATTTTTGAAATTTGTTTTAGATAGTCATGACAGAATTTTAGGGACTATTTTCCAGACGATCTGGGTATGTTAAGGTTTAGTTTTGTTCTCAGGACTGATGTCTTCGGGTTTTATGGTGTGTTTTGGTATCACGATATTCAGTGATGAATCTTAAAGGGACCAAGAGGTGCCCTGTTTTATATGGGTCCGAGATTTGTGCCATTTTGTGTGTTATTACTAGAAAATGTGTATGGTTGAGTGATTCAAAATGAATTGCTTGTGTTTTTTAATTAGCCCATGTGAGCTAATTTTGGTGTAATTGATTGTGAATTTGCATAACATGTTTTATGTGATTTAATTATGTTAATATGTAACCATGTGAATATGTTAGCATGAATGTGTTCAGGTCAGCCTCATGCATTCCATGCGCACCAGGTAACCTAGAAATTAGGTGTGAGTGCATAGTTGAGATCGACCTTTGTAATTGGGTGTTTGATGGTGTCGTGAGTACGGTTTGTGGATCGACACCGTAGGGTGTTGATTAGTGGAGAGCATGATTAATAGGACAGCGTCGAATGAGTCGCACAAAGTTAGGGAAATGGAAATGGCTCATTAAATTTCATATGCAGCAGGACACCACAGAGCAAATAGGAGTGAGTGCATGAGGTGGTTTCTTGAGAGAATTGTTCGGAGGGTTTGCAATGATATTGTTATCGAATTAATAATACTCTGACATTGGAGGTTGTCCATATAATATCAATCGTCGATGCGCAATTGATATACATCGGAGGGTTATCATATAATATCAATCATGAGATGCATGATTGATATACATGGTTATCTCACAAATGATTATGGGATTTGCATCTGCTATTATACTTAGGAAGGATCAGTTAAAACTAAAACAGCTTTTGTTTGAAATGGTTTTCATTCATGGCAGAATGAATGTTTGAGGGAGTCAGTGAGAACTCGAGGCGTATGGGTGTAAGAGACCTGCGATATCACCCGAAAATTTATGTTGCCCATTGACACTTGCATTGGGTAATGGAGCCGATGAGGCTAGATGCCAGGTCATTAGTAATACGTGTGATTTATCACCGATTAAGCGTATGCATGTGAGGCGAGTCGGTGAGCTGGGATATATTACTCAATGACATATTGGTGATGGGCGCGAGGCTTGGTCGTAGGGCATGGTGGTGAGTGCAAATTCATGGCATGTAGACATTCGGTAGACATGTGTATGTACACTTGAATGTGTGTTTGATTTCTGACCATTGCATGTGTACTTAGGTGGGAAGTAGCCACGGTGAGGAGATTATCCTGCGGGCTTTGCTCACCCGTTGTGAGACCGCTTCGGTCTGGTCGGTGCGGGCAATTTGACCGCATTCGAGGACCGTACATGAAAGCCACGACTTGTGGCTTTGATTTTGTATAACATGTATTAGAATGTAGTAATTTTAATATATGTTTGTATAAAAGTAATTTATTAACTCTTGAACTAGTGTAGATAGTTGATGTATTTGGGATATATTTGTGAGTATTATTCTGATCACGAGGGCCAAGTGGCCATTATATTACGCATGTAGACCCTGTGTGATCGTTGTGAAGCCCATTTAGGACGGAGTTTGTATTTGTAGTAGAAGCTCCGTACAAGGAGACTACTTTGTTTTAAATGAATGCCCGGGTAAGGATTTGCAGAGCATCCCTGTGAAGTGTTTCGCGGGTTGACGGGTTGTCAACGGACACCCCGATTTTGGGGCGTCACAAAAACAACCTAAAACAAAAACAAAGACACATGCAACCTAACCTAAAAACAACCAAAACACAAAAAAAAACCAAGTAAAACAAAAACAAAACAAATCCAAAGTGAGCACCCACCTCGCTAAGCAAAGTGGACGGTGTCCTCCAATGTCAATAAAGCATGAAGTGGGGTGGAGTGGAACTCACGGTGATCGCTCGGATCACTACGGGTGATGGTGGAGGTGGCATGAAAGGTGAGGAGCTGGGCGGCTACTCTTGGATGGATGGCAGTTTCTTGAGAATGGTAAGCTTGGTTCGCGCGTAGTATTGTGCTCATGTTGGCCACAGTGCATCCATGTCTTTGTGATGGCTTTAGTGCTCCTAGGTCTCATCTCGATGCATAAATCGAGAATTTATCGAGGTCTGTACCCCTTGTCCTCGATGTGGTGGAAGGACTGACCGGTTCCTCCTCTTGGGATGGCTGTGGTGGTGGGGGTTAGGTAGAGGACTACCCGACCTCACCTTGGGCACTTGCTAGGATCCCAAACCTAGACTGTTATGCCCTAAGGTCATCCTCATTAGAGGGCTCATTTCCCGAATCGTACACCTCCTTTGGTCTTGGTACACCTAGTTTGTCTTTCTTAACCATGATCGCCTTGATCGGGTGTATCCAAACCTCATTGTCCTCCAAGGGCACCCTAGCTTGCTTGCATAAATCGTAGATAAGGAAGGGGTGCCCGAGATTCGTCTTTGCATCCTTGTTAGAGAGGATTGTATCCTCTATAACCTGCCCGACATCAAATGGGATGTCCTGGATGATGGCATAGTTGAGCAGGGCCCTCTTAGCGTCACGCCCGCACATTAGTCGTCAGGATGAGACACGATGTGATGAAGTGATGTCATACCTTAGAAATGTAGGCCAAGTGTTTGGCCTTGAAGTGCACTGCGTGACCTTCATTGTTCAGTTTCCACTTGCCCTGTCCGTTGGTCAACATCCTAAGGCCTTCGGGATAGTTGGGGTTCTCATAGAGCCTATCATAAACGGTGATGGCAGCGGCTCTTCAGGTTATAGTATCGGTTGAAGACTCCTTGCTGAAGTCTACGAAAACCAGTAGCTCGGACCCTTTTTAACACGTAGGCGGCTAAATTGGTGTAGAACTCTCGTACCACACTTGTGGCAACCGGTCTCGGAGGTTGGCACAACGCCCACCATCCCTTATTCGCTATGGTTTTGCGAAAGAAATCATCGGGGTGGTGAAAGCCCTTCTCCTTGATGAAAGACCTATTCTTCGAGATGAGGCCAAATTTCTCAGCTGCACTCTCATTGACAAATTTCTCCTGATCGTAATCATGAGAGGGCTCTTCATTTGCTTGGCTTCTTCTCGAGCTTAGTTTCTACTTTTTGCTTGACATTGGGCACTTGATAGGGTTGGGTTTGGATGACCTTCTAGGCTTTGATCACACTCTATTCTGCCTCCCAGACCTTGGCACAGTGTAATGCGGCCTCTGACAATTGCTTGATAACACCACAGAGAAAACTCACTTAGGCAAAGATGCTCGAACACTGAGTGCGCTGCAGATTAGATGGTGTTCTTGGCTCTATCTTGTGACTTTTATGATCACCTGACCACTCCTGGGTGCCTCTAACACATACGAGCCTAAGGCAGAATAAAAATCAAATTGGACTAACTCACCAGAAAACCGGGCGGTATGGAGTTGTCAAATGAAGGTGAATACTAGGGTTTTCAGATTTAAGAACTTGATTAGGGCCTTGGAAGGTGCTAAGATTAGTTGGGACAAGGTTAGGTGAGGTTTAACTTGGTACTTGTAAAAATCGGAGAGCATAGTTAGGGTTTTTCAAGTTTTCAGGTGTGAGAATATGAACGTTCCTGTTCATAAAAAGCGAGACAGCGTTGCGACGTTGAACCAAGCGTCGCGGCGTTCACGAAGGATAAATTTTCAAGGCGTTCGAGGTGCAATTTTCAGTAAAGTGACATTCCGAGAAAGTAGCTAAAATCGAGTTACCAACATGTGACGATTCTGATGATTTCATTTTTTCTCAGCGTCGCGGCGGTGGGGCCGTTAGCGTCGTGATCACAGAGAAGAAAACTCAACTTTTTTGGAAAAATACATTTCTAAGTTTAAGAGCACTTCCCTTTTGAGGCTCCGTTCCTTGTCCAACCTCGGCGATTGCAGGCTACACCTCTCTGTGCAGTGATCTCGGAGCCTAAGAACAGAACAACACACATAAGTTACGGTCTCCGAGAAAATTTTCATCTCTAAAATAAACAACATATTCAAAGCTACACCAATGAATGAAAAACTTGAAAATGCTTGGGTTGGCTCCCAAGTAGCGCTTTGTTTAATGTTGTCAGCTCGACTTCCCTGAATCTCAATGTTCTCGAGACTACGAGACTGCATGAACTCTTTATGGCACTATTTTCGGTTGCTCAGTTACTTAGCTGCTTGCTTGCATTAAATTATTTATAGTATAAACTGGTGTTGATAAGATTAACTTTAAAGCTCCCTTTCTTTGGGTGCATAATTTCCACTCCTCCATATGAAAAAACCTGAGTCACAGTAAATGGTCCCGACCACCTCGACTTTAATTTCCTAGGAAGAGCTTGAGTCGGGAGTTAAATAGGAGGACTCGTTGACCCGACTCAAACTCTTTCCTTACAATATGCTTATCGTGCTAAGCTTTCGTCTTTTCTTTATATATCTTCGCATTTTCGTACGCCTCATTGTGAGACTCTTCTAATTCACTGAGCTACAGTATGCGTTTCTCGCCGGCCATCTTACTATCCATATTCAATTGTTGAGTTGCCTAGTATGCTCATGTTCGATTCACAGGCCCAGTGGCACGCTCCCCAAACACTAGCTTAAGTAATTTGACATTCCCGAAATTATCTTGAATGCTATTCTGCTGCCGAGCACATCATCTATCTTTTCGATCTTTCTTTGAACTATTGGCCAGTTTTCTCTAAGATATATTTGATTTCTACGTTTTGACATACCTTGGCCATTAGTCTATGGGTGGTATGCAAGTGCGGTCTGATCTTCCAGACCTGTATTTCTTACCGCTTTCCAACAAGTTTGTTACGAATGTGTTCCTCATGCGCGTGATCAACGCCCAGTGGAGTTTATTTGGGTGAATATATGACTACGAAGAAGCTTGCCTACCACTGCGGCATTATTAGTTAGTGGGTATGACCTCCACCATTTGGAAGCGTAATCTACGGCCGAGGAGAGTATAGGTTCTTGAAGATGAAGGAATGGGACCCGCCAAAATCCATCCCTCAAATATCAAACAGCCCTACCTCTAAAATAGGTTGCAAAGGCGGCTCATCTCGTTTGATATGCTCCCGTTCTTTGACATTTGTTGTCATAGAATTGGACCTAGCGGTGAGCATCTTTGAATAAGTGACGATAGAATCCCGATTGAAGTACCTTTGCAGCCATTCTATTTCCCTAAAGTGCCCACATTGCTAGAGTGTGGCAATGATTTAGTATAACTCCGTTTCCTCATAAGACATCTTCTTATCATAATTAGGCCTGATGCTTATACGAATGGTCTTATCCTAGTAGTAATAAGCCAGCGTAGTGAAAAATCTCTTCTTAGTGATAACTAAACTCTAGTGGGAGCACTCTTGCCCCCAAGTAGTTCACAAAATCCATAAACAAGATCTTCATTCTTTTGTGTTCAGTAGCGAGTACATTAAATCATCACATTGATATGAATTTCTTTGCCTGGAAGCCCTTCAATCGTGAAAGATGGTTGGCTACTAGATTTTCAGTCCCTTTCTTATCTTTAATTTCCAGGTCAAACTCCTGTAGTAGTAATACTCACCTTATCAGTCTCGATTTCACATCCTTCTTAGTCATTAGGTGCTTTATGGCTGAATGGTCGGTGTGCACTATTACCCTGTTAGCAATCAAGTACGGCCGAAACTTGTCAAACGAAAACACAATAGCTAAGAGTTCTTTTTCAGTTGTTGCATAATTTAGTTGTGCATCATTTAACGTCTGGCTCGCATAATAGTAAGGCTGGTAACGAGCCGAGCCGAGTCGAGCTTTGAACATTTATAGCTAGGCTTGTTGTTTTATGGGGAGCTGAGCGACGAGCTTTGAGCAGGCTTAAAATCGGGGCTCAAAGCTTGGCTTGAGCTCATTGGCTAGTTTTCCATATGAACGAGCTCGAGAGCTTAACCTCGAGCTCAAGCTGATCAGAGCCTAAATAGAAAGGACCAAAAAGAAGATAATGATATGGATGTTTTAAAAAATAGCATCCATATCATCAAGTAAATAGGTATTAAGGTTAGAAGATAAAATTTTGATGATAATTAAAAAAAAAAGATTTATCTCATAAATAAAATAATAAAGAATGAAAGATAACACGATAAAAACTAAAAAAAAAAATAATTTGCTAAAAATATTGAGATAATGAAAAATAGCAAATAAGATGAATATTCATCCTGCGTTAAGCAAAGGCTACGGACATAATTGTAATTCCCGAGTTTTTTTATACAACGTTAAGCATTAAGCTAAGTTACAAACTGATTATCTTCTTAATGATGCAAGAGCCAAAAAAATAAAATAAATATAAGATGATTAAAAATATAGCTAAAAGTTGAACAGTTGAAAACTAAATAGCAAATCATGATCTGACCTACAGTTTTTGATGAGGCCAAACCAAAAAAATAAAAATAAAAATACCTTTCTAATATATAAAGAAACTAAAACCAAAATCAGAAGGCTAAATTACATAATAATGCTTCTCAGGACCATGAATTGTGACCACTTATTTGAAGGATCACTTTAGAGAGCTTTGGCATTACTGGAAATATGCAATATCATCTTAGTTAACCAAGATAGAAGTATACATTCAATGAGTTGTTGGGTCTGGTTGGCTCGATAATTAAGTGATCAGACAATCTCTGTTGAGGATATAGTACATGAAGTGAAACAGCTGAGCTTGATAGGAAAAAAGACGATGCTATCGTTCATTTATTAGTCCTAGTGATGGAAAGCTATTTTGATTCCAAACTATAACAACATATGAAGGTAATAGAAAATGAGCAAAAATGGAGAAACAAAACATAATAACTTTCATAAAGCATTAAAGATAGGAAACTATGGTGAGAGGCCATTCAACAATTGCATTTTCATTTCGATAGTGAAGTCATTGTAAAGCAGCGTCTAATGTAATCAAAAGTAAAGTTTGTTTGAAAGTAAAAACACTTGCATTAATTTAGAAAGCAACAAAGAAATCGAGAAAAGAAAAGAAAAGAAAAGAAAAGGAATGGAAACATTTATAGAGAAATTTAACAAGCCCATCTCCATCACCATCTCTCCAGTGCTGTGTATCCAATTAGAATAATAATAGAAAAAGAAGGTGGTCTTGGATGCAGATCTTACGCTTTTCTACTATAAACAAAACATGGGGTTCCTCCCTCTGATCGAAAAGAAGAATTAAAATCCAAAAGAAATAATACTAAAGATTATAACATTCAAATTCTCAAGTCAAATGAAATTTTAAACACATTTAAACATTAATGACTTCAAGTCAAGGTGACACAAATCCTCAACCTGCAATTAAACAATAATTTAATTAAGGATCTATTATAACTTTATGATATATATATATATATATATATATATATATTACTAATTATAAAAAAAATACTTCTGATTGGTAAGCTTCACTCTAAATCATGGCGTAACCAATCCCTTTAAATCAAACTTGAGCAGTCTGGAACAATGAACTTGATATTGATCAAAGTACTCTTCCTCACACTAAATCTGGCTATACGAAGCAACGGTAGTTATTGGAATGGATAGTACATCTCGAGCCATTTAGATAAACATCGAAATTTCATAGCATTGACTTTGCAATTCAAAGCATCAGATTGTCATGGTATTTTCATCACTAGGCTTGCAGATTCCTTCTTTAAGATTAATGTCCAACTGGAGTTTTATTTTGGGGAATGACATCATAATGATTTTCATTACCTTTATCAAAGGCATCCCTTTTTCATTTTCCTTTAGAAACATCAATATCCTTATTGACATTTCTAGTGTTAGCATTAATACGCCCTTCTAGATGCATAAACTTAGTAAAGTGCATGCAGGATTCACGAACCTCATTAATATTATTGATTGTGCATTCTGCATATGCGAGAATAAATATGTGGAAAACAAAATTTTATGATGCGTTTGTCTAGAGGATCCAACCTTTGCTCAGTGCCATCAATAAATTACACTCTCCCCGATACTTTGCAAACTTTTCATTCATCTTTGTAGTCATTTTCATGAAATCTCTAGTATGCGAGGACTTTTCATTCATCTTCAACTTTACTTTCCAAATTTGTGAAGAACAAATTTGAGGTCGGATCTTACTTAGGAGAAAGCACGTAGCTTCTTCAAAACTTCTAAAATTAGAAACCTACGGCGCTCGTGTCGATCCTCCTCAGTTGGCAACCATTTATAATTAGAGTCCCTTTCCTTGAACCTTGGAAACCTGACTTTAAGGCCCGAGTGCCGACTCAGCTTATTGCATGTGTTGAATTCCTAGTAGGAACATCAAGTATTAGATGTTTAGGGTTGACTTCTTTAATTACTTGACAATTTCATTAAATTTATCAAGCCTTGAAGAACATCTTCATGTACTTCACTCACAGGATATTCTCAATCACATCACAAATGTCAAAGTAGTCCATCTTGCCATGAGATTTAAAAACATGTGCACAACATCAGTTTATGATATATCTTCTTATTAAAGTAAAGGTTTCCTTTCTGACAAAATGATCCTTGAGATTCTTACTTGCTGAATCATTTGAGAGATGCATTATCAATGTAATCTTGAAACTTTATCCTTCAATATACATGTCAGGATAAACATTGAAGAATACAATCGGTAATTGCAATCCCGATGAGGAGGAGGCGGCAATAAAATTCAATATTCTACTTGTAAATTCCACTTTCGATCTAAGTAATGACATGTCCAGACACATGTACCCCGGTGTTTGATTTGACGTCCATGCGTCACTAGTTAAGCTGATTCTGTCAACATAACACCCTTTCAATTTTCCTTCCTCAGCGCAAAAGTTTTGCTTCTGTCGATTCTCAAGTGGCGTTTGATTGGCACGATATCTTGGAGTTGAGATTACGGCAAATAACACAAATAACTGATGCTCCACCATCCCGAAGGGTGCACGTGCTGATAAACATCTTAGCAAGAAACTCTAACTTTGTCTTTTGTCATATTGATAGGTTGATAACAAAGTTTGCCCTTGATCTTCACCGTAACCTCAAATGACAACAAAGCTTGATGGGGACCTTTTTTATTTCCATATTGATAACTGACAGAGGCACACAAACTTTCAAATGCCTCAATTAGATGACTAGTAAGCACCTCCTCTTATAAGCTAAAATATTCTTGCATTGTTGCATTTTGCCCTATCATACTGTCTTGTCACTCCTAGTTAAAACATCAAATTCATCCCAAACAACTGATTTTTTTTTTCTTTGGTTTGGCTTGGACATAGATGAAGATGATTCAATCCCCATTTCTTCTAATTCATCATATCATCCAGTTTGACATTTACATTCACATTATTTGACATTTTTAGTATCTAACTGAGACTAGCAAATAAAAGAATTAATCAAATTAATTAAAAAAAACAAAGTGGTAAGCAAGTACACACATGCCTGAACACATCCTCCTTTGAAAATTAAGAGAGAGGATCATTGAAAAGGTGAGGAGATTATTTGCCCAGACAAAATTATTTCATCAATTCTTATAACTAATATAGTAAATCCCAATTGAGTTCTTCCTTGTGAAAATTATAAGAAAAATAAAATAAAACCAACATCAAAATTTGAAATCTGTGAAATCCTCAACAATTTAAAATTGCCAGAACAAAGCCGACAACCACGGAAATTCACGAAATTACGAATTACACACACGTTGACATCTGGAAAATTTATAATCAACGTGGCAACATTTTCTATTTGAGTAGAACCAATTTGAAGGTTTTGCCTTCAGGATTACGAGCATGAGATAGCATCTGCACTTTGACCCACTTGACACTTAACTAACTGAAAAAGGAACCACCATTTGCTTGATAATATCCAGCTGCATTTATCGAAATTGATCAAACGAATGACCACTCGAAGACACACAGTTTTCACATCGGGGAATGTTAAAAAAGTTCTTGCAAAAAAGTATGAGATTAGATAGTCAACCAATAATATCTAAAATTATGATATCATTTAATATCCCCGATAAGTAGTTTGCTTCACATATTAATGTTTGCTATGGAAAAGGAAGCAAATATTTAAGAGCAATGAAAAATTGAGAAACCTACCAATATATTGTACTTCTTCTTATTTGGGTGCAATTGGCAGAGTTTACATTAATTTTACGCAAAACACAAGTGAAATTGACGCCTGGCATGAAATAACGAGGAAGGGTGTCATTTGATCAAATAACTTCCATAGAGCCTCAAATTTTAAGCGAAACATTTCCTCATTGGTTTAATATAATGACGAGAATTCGACAAATCACTATGAGAAAATCTTGATAAAAAAGAAAAGAAAATCACGTACAAGGAATAATAGAAATGTTCTTGAGTGAACCAAAGAAAGAAAAAGAGAGCTTAAAATACGATTTGCGATCTGATAAACAATACTTTCAGCCAAACAAAACCCGACGAAGAAAAGACATCGAGTAATCTTTGAAAAATAGTGAAAATTTAAAAAAAACCTTCTCTGTTATTTAACAATTACTTGATCACAGTAACGACATCCAACAATCGAAAAACCGGCATCGGCAATCAGGAACAAAACGGTCTCGTTGAGGATTAAAGTCCACGGACGAGAGATATTTGCTATTTAACAATTAACTGAAAATCCGAGAAATGGTCGAAAAGATTCAGCACCACAGAATCTCTGTCAGAACAAACACAAAAAATTTAGAGGAGACGAACTCCCCGAAAACCACTAGATGGTAAATAGTAGAATTTGTAGCAATAGTAATAAAGGCACACTTGTCCCAGAGCTTCATTAGGTGGTAGGGTTCGAGGACGGGGGAGCTATAACTTGACACAGAGACCATTCCACGAGCTTGGAACAAGATTACATGTCATTAAAGAGAATTTCACCGATCCTTGAAATCAAGCGAATTCTGCAGCGAGAAAAATTTTAAATCTAAAAACAAGAGTGCTAGAAATCATATCAAAAAATTTGAGGTGAAGGATGTCCTCACGTTGGAATATCACCGTCAATAGAGAGATTAGTTAGGAAACCCTATTCTTGAGCATTAGCGTTTCATGATCCACGGTCACGAAACATGAAGCTCTGATTCTAAATGAAATGCAAAAAGAATAGATCCTCTTCCACTCACTTTCTAGAAACAAGCAGAAAATCACAATGGCGACAAAAACTCTTTTTAGAAATATGAGAGATAGGTTAGCCGCTAGAAGTAGGGCTGAATGCGGACCGTGCGATTGGAGTCTTGGGTGGTGCCTTCAAAGTATAGGAAGAATTTGGGAATAGGGTTTTTGATTTTCAAATTGGCGACAATGGCGAGGAGAGAGAGAGAAGTCGAGGAGCGTGTGTCGTGCGAAATAGGGATTTAGGGGCTACGGTCTTGTTGAGACTGTAACACAATTTGAGGTTTTGCTTTTTATTTTGGGTCAAGGCAAATAATTAAAACGACGTCGTTTTTTAATGTCCAAGCTCGGCTGGGCTCTGGCTCGGCTTGGCTCGGTCTCGAACTTTATCAATCCTAAATTAAGGCTCTCGAGCTCGGCTCAGTTTGGCTATGGTGGGCTCAACCAGCTTCGGTGAGCCGGGCGAGCTCGAGGTAAGCAGCTCATTACCGGCCTACGCAATAGACAACTTGAAATATTTCTTTCCTTTTTTGCCCCGGTACTGCCACATTGCTGTAAATTGCTCGCATCACACATTAATTCAAAAGGAAGATTGATCGGTGCTACTCTGATAGGTGCTGATGCAGTTTCTCTTTCGGAAGCCACGAAGCTTTCAAACCTTGATCATCGAGCTCAGCAGGCACTCCTTGAACAGAAGTAGATTTGGTAGGGCTTGGCTATTTTGGAGAAATCATATGAATCTGGCAGAATCCGCGTGACCTGAAATCATATTCCTTTGCGAGGATGGCGGCGTGGTTTCTCTGTTATTAATCGACCTTGCGCTATCTACTCGATTCCTCTTTACGGATCCGGTGCCCGAATACAATGCCTTCTTCACCATGAAGTGACACTCCCGATTCGACTGGAATAGATTCCTCACCTCGATCGTGCATCTAGTGTCTCGAGTCAATTTTCAAAGGACTTCCTTAGCACCTCGAAATCATCCATGAATACCTCAATTGTTTTCTCAACCATGTCCCAGAATATAGCCATCATGCAACGCTGAAATGTGCCTAGTGCGTTACATAGTCCAAAGGGCATTCGCCTAAAAGCGAATGTACCATATGGGCACGTGAATGTTGTTTTCTCTTGGTCTTCCAGTGATATAGTAATCTGGTTATAGCCTAAATATCCTTCCAAGAAACAATAATACTCATGCCTTGCAAGCCGGTCTAGCATCTAATCCAGGAACGGAAGTGGGAAATGATATTTTCTGGTTGCCTTATTTAATTTTTGGTATTCTATGCATATTCTCCACCCTGTAACTGTTCGACAAGGAAGCAATGCATTATTCTCAGTCCTTATCACTGTGGTTCCTCCCTTTTGGAACAACTTTTGTCTTGAGCTTACCTGGCTTTGTTTGAGATAGGAGTAGATCACTCTGCATCTAACACTTCAATATCTTTTAAACCTCCGCCGTTGTCATGTTGAGTCTCACCTCCTAGCTTCAATGAGGTTTGTGCTAAATCCTCTAATAGGATCAGTATACACATGGAGGGTGGATCCTTAGTCTGACTAGAGACCATCCGATAGCATCCTTGTGATCTCAGTACTCTTAAGCTCCTCTTCTTCCACTTTGCCATTAGAATCTTTGATATGATTACTGGTAGGGTTAAGGATTCCCCTAGATAAGCATATCTCAAGTGACTAGGTAGTGGCTTTTGCTCCAGCTGTGGTGGTCGTTCAATCGAAGGTACTGAAGTCTAAGTGTTCTCTCCCAACGGCTCATAATACTTCCTTTTTGTTCGAATTTGGAAGGACTCAAGTAGCTCACGTACTCTTCGGCCTGTTCACTTAGTTCCTCCTTAACATTTTGCATAAGGCTAGCCTCCAAAGGGTCAATCAAACCACTTTAGCTAGGCACTATAGCCTCTACTGTAAGACCCGAGAAATTCCAATTTTTAGAAAAATGGCAAAATCGTAATTTCAGTCAAAAATCTAAAATTTATTCTCTAGATCTTGGATGACGAAACTGATTTCACCGTTGGAATCGTCTCGCGGAATCTAGATAGCACGTCGAATTTCGTCGAATTCTGAGACAGTCGGAGTTGACACGTTTTTTGAGGCATCGCATTTCAAGTGCTGTAAAATGATATTTGATGTGACAAAAATCACATATAACATGTACTCATGTGCCATAAGTGACATGAGTAGAGAAATGATGGAAATGGACGGCCGAGATAGTGCCGAGTGTTGAAACTAGGAAAAGATGGGACGTAAATGTCATTTTTTTGGAATGTTAATGATAATAAAACAAAATAGCCAATAGTGCATCATCTTCTCCATTTATTTGAAGACCAAAACGTGGGGGAGGAGGCAGTGGCTATGGATTTTGTGTTTTAGAAGAGGACCTCAATTCTCTACAGATTATCGTGACGATCAAGCTAGTCGGTCGTCGGGAATGAGGGGCGCTGCGTGGAGAGACCTGCGCGTGGGCACGGTTGAGGAGTTTTGACAAACTCCGAGGTAAAGAGATTTATCATCACTTGGGTTTTACACTTTATTTAAGTGTTTTATAATGTTCCGGTTGGTTTGAGGCCGTGAGGAGCCGTTGATCGATCCCAAAAACATGGGGTAGATTAATGAAATTTTGGAGCATTTTTGGTCGGTCAGAAGTGGCTGTTGAGGACTGATTTGGGTGTTATATGATAATTTATGGAATAAATTGTGCTTTGAGTGTGTATAAAGTAGGAAATGACCTTGAAATTCGGGTTCACTAAGTGAGCGGAGTGATTGTGATTTGTCGGGAATAGTAGTAGGGTTTCACTATTCTGAGAATGAGTGTTCACAAATAATTTTGTGAAATATTGTGTTTGGTTGAGTAATTCAAAATCGGAACATTCGTGTATGATGAATTAGCCCCGTGAGCTAATTTTGATGTAATTGATGGTGATTACATGACATGTTTGTGTGATTTAAATTATGTGAATATATGCATGATTATATATTTGCATGTGTTATAAATTGAAATGGAATTGGCATCATGCATTAAGTATGCTGGGGGCACCCTAGGACGATAGGGTGAGTGCGTGAGGTAATTCTTGAAGAATGGTTCGGAGGGTTGTCTAAAATGATGAATATCAATTAGTCCAAATAAAATATCAATCGTGGTCGACCCAATTGATATACATGGAGAAGATGAATCCACGCATAATATCAATGATCAGTCGGCCTAAATATATATATATACATCGGAGGGTTGTCCACAAACAAATAAAACTAAAAGGTTTTCTCATCACGTGGCTTAGGTAGGTGTGTGAAGTCGGGGAGGACTCGGGATATGAGATGATCGATTAGACATTCAAGTAGGATCGGCCATTTGCTTGAATGTGTTTATTCCCCAGGTGTGCATATGCATAGGTGGAGTAGCCATGGGTGATTCCGCTCACGAGCATTAGCTGCGCCTGTCGAGGGATACTATTTTACAGTACGGGCGTGCGAGGAGACGGCTCGTCTGAGGCGAGTTTTAGAAGAAGCAGGAATGTGGCTTTGATGGTTATGTATTGGAATTGTTTGAATTTTAATATATATTGTATAAATAAAAACAAATTGAACTACAGAAACTATTGGATATAGTTGAATATATATATATATATATATATATATATATTGATGAAATAATATTGTATTTAAGGCTAATAGTAGGAGACTCAAATATATTGATGAGTAATGTTATATATACACAAATATATATATATATATATATATATATATATATATATATATATATATATATATATATATATATATATATATATATATTTGTGTAAGCTCTCCGTGCAAAGGAGCTACTGCAGATTTTAGAAGTAGAAAAATGTAGGAATTTACCCGACATTCAGTATTTCGGGTTAGCAGGTGATCAACGGACTCTGGGTTTTGGGAATGTCCTGACTTGGTACGAGTTTAGGTATCACGAATACCCTAGGGGCTTCGGAGTTGGGTAGCCATCCACCCGCTTAGGTGGTTTGATGTTAAGTTTAGGTAATAAGAGATTACTACAGGAAATCACGGGAATAGAACACTGCATGCATGGTGTTTGATGCGTGATTACGTGTATAACATGAGTTGTATGTTATGTGAATGATATTTATAACATGGTTTGTGATATGTTATGATGTTTGGGTGCTTAGGTAATTAGCACTTATTATGTTGAAAACAAATCTTAGGAGTTCACAGTAGGTAAACGGGGAAATGAAATAAATTGTAATCAATTTATTTGGTTTTGATGAATGACAAAATATAATTTTTAATAAAATTTTAAGGTGTTAGAAACGTTTTTAAGAGTTTACAGGTAACAAAATGGAAAAAACTAAATGAAATAAGATTATGTTCAATTTATTTGGTTGTAGGATAATGAAATTTTAATAAAATTTTAAAAGGTTGAACACTAGGCTTAGTGTTGGATCAAGAGGTTTAAGGAGATTTTAGACAAAATGTCGAAGTTAAAGGAAAAAAAAGCCAGTGAAGAAAATAATTTTCTAAGGTTTACGGTGTGTAAAGGCGAAGAAATTGATTAAAATAAATTTTTATAAATTTGTTTGAGTATTCTAGAAAATGAAAAAAAAAAATAATATATATATATATATATATATATATATATATATATATATATATATATATATTTTATGTATCTTCGATATTTGGAAGAAAGCGAAAAAGTAGAAGAAAATAAATTTTTATAAGTTTATTTTGGTATGCTGAAGGAGAATGAAAAAATCAAATAAATAAACTTTACTAGAAGTTTATTTGATGTGATGAAGAATAATGAATATATATATATATATATATATTAAGTAAGATGCATCCTCGATGTGAGAAAAGGTGAAAAAAACATATTTTTTTGTCTCCGAGTGCGAGAAAAGGTGAAAAACATGGATATGTTTTTTGGGTGTTTTCTAATAGTGAAATAATTGGAAAAATGAAAAAAATTTAAATATTTGAATTAAATTAAATAAAATCCAAATAAGAATTAGACAAAATTTTGAAAATAAAATTTTCACAAATGAAATTTTGTTGATAAAATTGTTTTAAATGTATAATTGATTGTCTTGTATTACCTGTAAATGCAAGGACAATGTGTATCTGCTTGATTTATGTGTATGAATAGTGTCTCGGGGTTGTGTTTATGCCTTAGAGATACTGTATTGAGAATTAACTTGCCATTGAGGCTGTATGTAGATGGCTAAGTCTCGAGGACGGGACGTGGGGGCGTCAGGGAGTCTTGTCGAGACACCACCGGTGTTTGATGACGGAGCTTTGTTGGTTGTAGGTATTGTTGCTATAGCACAAGTGGTGCGGCCGGGTAGTCGGGGAGGTCTACAACCAACCTCCGGAAGTTTGGGCGCATCATCCTCCGACATTGGCGGGAGGGAGGAGATCCGATGATGTGACCATTGATTCATACGATTGAGGAAGATTGTTAGAGAGTTATGAAATTATCTCCCACAACACTGCGAGAATTAGACAAATGTGTTCGGCTAGAGAGTGAAGGCAAATATGGTGGAAAAGGGCAAGGACCTCTAGAGACCTTGGAGGAGCCTTTGTATGTGAGTTCTCCTAGGGATTAGGGCGATAATAAGGATGATATGTCGAGGTTGCGAGTTGGAGATCTCGGGGACTCTGCTCGCGAGTGGGCACGAAGATCATGGATATGTCGAGTTCGATGTCATCCGCGGGGATGGATTAGCGGCGGCTTACGGATGGTTATCAATTATCGGCGTAGGAGATTACCGCTACCGCAGCGAGGAACAGTACTAGTGTGGCTCGGGGGACCAAGCATGGTCTTTTTCCCGAGACCGGTATACGAGTCAGGTTTCAAGGACGGAGTTAGCGGGTTGGCTAGCGAGCCTTACCACTGGGGACGAGGAGACCGGACTTAGATCTACCTCAAGTAAGGTGTGCGAATATGTGGATGTTTTCCGGATAGGCTACGGACTACCTCCACAGAGAGATTCGTAGACTTAGTGTCGAGTTACACACCTTGGTACTTTACCCATCTATGACTCCGTAGTATGGCGCAGTTTAGATTGCGGGAACTGAGTCGATTCTGAGAGCTATTGGACAAAGGGGTTCATTAGATAAGCACTTCACCATGGGGCGCTCGGTTATTTGCAAAGAAGAAGAATGAAGACCACCCGGTGTACGTGTTCTGAATAGTTGAAACAGATTCACGATCAAGAATCATTGCACCCATTACCGAGGATTGACGATTTGTTTGATTAGTTAAGAGAAGTGCGAGTCTACTCCAAGATAGACCTTCATGCTTGGTTACCACATCGGTGAGTTAGGGAGATAGATATCTCTAAGACAACTTTTAGGATGCGTTATGGGCACTTTGAGTTTACGGTGATCTTACTGGATTAAGCGAATGCGCGGCCTTGTTCATAGATCTCATGCGCATAGGATATTCCAACCTATCTAGATCGGTTGTCGTAGTCGCCGTGGAAAACTTGTTTTGATGCTCTCGGTCAGTGGGAGAATGAGTATCCGCCCGAGGATTGTTTTCTGAGTTGGTAGAGACCATCAGCGTAAGCTAAATTCCGATAAGTGCAAGTTTTGGCTTCTTGCGAGGTGAGATTGTTAAGGACACGTGGTGTCGGCATTAAGTGTCGATCGACCCGAGAGAAAAGGTTAAAGCGATGATGAGTTGGGAAGGAGGCAGAATGTCACTCTTGAGATATGTAGTTTCTTAGGATTAATTTGGAGCGTATAGGAGATTCGAGAATGGATGGCTTGTCCATTCGAGAGGCGGGATCGTAGGACTTCGCCTACGGGACGTAGACTCCATAGTTGGGACGGCCCTAACCATAGAGATAGAGATCGAGGATGCTTGGAACACTCGGGATACGGGTGTTGGTAGCAAGAGGGAGGATCAGCCTTCTTCTAGTTTCGGGGAAGTGGCATAAGACTTCTGCTTCACACGAGTTTTCAAGACCAAGGCCAGGATTTGGCATGTGATATGGGATTGCCCTAGAGACGGGGATCCGGGGACTGGGACAACCATTGTCGATTGGCTATAGAACATAGGTACAGATTCTGAACTGCCTCCGCTAGTGCGGGTCGGAGGAACTAGTTTCGGTTCGAGGTGCTATGTCGCACTCGACATATAGACCGGAGGGACAAAATGTGGGTGGTCGGGACGGATCGAGTTCTTGTGTGAAGCGTGGTGGACCTTAGGTGGTAGACTGTTGGTTGATGATGTCGAGGGCTTGACATGGATGAATTAGCTGACCATCGGGTTGTCGATAGTGAGACAGCCAATAGGGTTATCATACGAAACCACGGCCCCTTGGATTTGGGCTTAGAGTTAAGGCCTTTGGAGAAGCTTGAGATATAAGATGTTCTTCCTAGGATATAGGGTGTGGGATTGATAGGTCGGGATTATGAGTGAGGATCTCAGGATTACGCTCATGGTGGACCGGGATTGGGTGTCACGGTATGGCATTGTTGCGTTCATATTGCACGATAACATCGCCGAGTCGGGTGTGGGTGCCACGGTATGAATCATTCACCACTCATGGTGAGTATGGGTTGAGTTTGTCTTTGGGACTCGTCCAGTGAAGACTCGTAGTTTGTCGAAATGAAGAGTAATTAAAGTGTGTGGGGCGAAGCAAAGAAATTAGTTAATCTAAGGTAGGGAAAATCACGGAGTTAGAAGTGTAAGAGACTCGGGAGATATCCGAAATTTACGTAATAATCTGAGGGGCTGCAGTGTAAGCCTAAAAAGTTATGTTGCTAGAGATGAAAACACAGCGGTCGAGGTTATCATAGGACTTAGAGTTGAGTGATAGGAGTCGGGGTGACTCGAGATTTGGATAACCTTTGGAAATTACGTGGGTGTTGTTAGTCGGCAAGGGCTCAGTATATAGATGTCATTCATGACATATGGACTAGGTTATTGGTCCATTGGATTGTCGATGATTGTGACCTTGGGAAGGTCGGCGTTTACCATAATGTAAGGGTTGTGTAGGGTTACACGTGGTGTGGAAGGTGATGAAGGGACATCTTTGCGAGCATACGTCACAGATGCTTGGGTAGAGGAGCAATTATCTTAGTGGAATTCGCCTGATAGTTATCGACGAGTATCTGGATGGCACCATATGAGGCATTGTATGGGAGGCCGTATGAGTCATAGTTATGTTGGACGGTGGAGAGTTCCATCACTAATCGATCGATTAGAGAAACCTGCGAGAAGGTGAAGCGATACGACAAACGTATTCTCATGGCTTCGGCCGCGGAAAATTATGCGAGATGTACGGCGTCGACCGCGGGGACCGAGGTTGGGGATCCACTTTTTGCGAAGGTGATGCCTGAGAGGAGTGGGCAGGTTCGTGGCGGGAAGCCTCGCGGGGTTTGTGGGCCTTTCAAAATGCTCGAGAGGGTAGGCCTTGTAGCGTGCGGTTAGCGTAATGTGACGCAGCGGTGTCGAGAGGTATTTCCGTCTCCGTAGCGGAAGTATACTCGAGATCCAACTCATGTGGTGGTTGGGACGAGATAAAAGTTGATCGTGGTGCTGAGGAGGACCGATTATTGCATTTGGATAAGCGATCGGGTTGCGGCCCAGCAGCGAGAGGCGAGTGAAATTTGAGTGAAGTGTTATGGCGGCCTTGTGGAGTAGAGGAACGACGTGGGAACTGCGAGGACATGATGTGGGCCACCTATCCCTTCTTGTTTAGGGATGAAGGTACGTAGCTTAGTCTTTTACTATTTAAATGACGAGTTTACATGGATGGTAGAGTGCACATTGCATATGCATGTGAGTGATTATGATTGTGGAATTTGGAATGAAATTCATGCTTAGAGAGGAGAATGTAAGACAGAATTCCAATTTACGGAAAAGGGCAAAATCATAATTTCGGTCAAAATCAAGGAAATTTATTTCTCTAGATCTCGGATAATGAAAGCAGGTTCACCGTTGGAATGCGTCTCTACATGAATCTAGCTAGTACGTTGAATTTAAAACGAATTTTGTATTGGGTCAGAACGGTCGAGTTGGCACGTTTTTAGGCATCGGCGTTTAAGTCTTGAAGTAAAAACTATATTTGATGTGACAAAAAATCACATATAACGTAAATCATGTGCCATAAGTGACATAGTAGAGAAATAATAATGGAATGGGCCAGTGAGATAGTGCCCAGTGTGAAGTAGGAAAAGATGGGGCGTTAATGTCATTTTATGAATGTGTGATAATAAAACAAAATAGCCAATAGTGCATCATCTTCTCCATTAATTTGAAGACGCCAAACCGCCTTGTGGGGAGGAGGCGGTGGCTATGGGTTGTGTTTAAGAGAGAAGGACCTCCTTCTCTACAGATTATCGAGAGCGATACGATCGTCGGTCGTCGGGACAAGAAGGAAGATTTGCTCTCTTGTGGCGAGGAGACCTGCGCATGGGCGCAGTTTGAGGGTTTTAAGCAAACTGCGGGAGGTGGGGATTATCTACTTGGGTTTCTGCTTTGTTAAGTGTTTATAATGTTTAGAGTTGGTTTGAGGCCGAGGGCCGTTTGATCGAATCTGAGGCATGGGACAGTGTGGGTAATTTTAGACATTTTTGGTCAGTCTAAGGTGTATTTGTTGGGGACTGATTTGGTTGTTTATATGATATTTATGGAATAAATTGTGCTTTGAGTATTGTATAGGAGCGTGGTGCGTGAAGTCGGGTTCACTAAGTGAACGATGATTGGTGATTGTGTCGGGAATATGTGCTTAGGGTTTCACTATTCTTAAGAATAGTGTTCTAAAATAATTTTTGTGAAATAATGTGTGTTTAAGTTGAGTAATTCAATCGAGTTTATAGGTGTGATCGTTAGCCCACGTGAGCTAATTTTGGTGTAATTGATGGTGAAATTACAAGACATGTTTGTGTGATTTAAATTATGTGAATATATGCATGATTATATATTTGCATGTGTTATAGAATTGAAATGAAATTGGCATCATGCATTCTATATGCATTGGGGCACCACAGGGCGATAGAGGTAGTGCGTGAGGTAATTCTTGAGAGAATGTATGGTTCGGAGGTTGTCTAAAATGATGAATATCGGAGGTAGTCAAATAAAAATATCAATCGTGGTCGGTCGATTGATATACATCGGAGGGTAGTCCACACATAATATCAATCGTCGGGCGACTGATTGATATATGCATCGGGCGTTGTCCGCAACAAATAAAAACTAAGGTTCTCATCGTGGCTTGGCGGGTGTGAGGGAGTAAGGAGGACTCGGGATGTGAGATGTTCGATTAAACATTCCGTAGGATCATGCATTTGCTTGAATGTGTGTTTTATTTTGGAGCATTGCATATGCACTTAGGTGAAGGAAGCAGCCCTTAGGGTGATTCCACTGCGAGCATTAGCTCACCTTGTCGAGGATGTTATTTTGAGTGCGGGGAGGCGTGCGAGAGACGGCTCATCCTGAGGCGAGTTTTAGAAAATGAGATATTGTGGCTTTGATGTGGTTTCTACATGTATTGGAATTGTTTAATTTTAATATATGTTGTATAAGAGTAAAAACAATTGAACTCTGGAAACTATTGGATATAGTTGGATATATATATATATATATATATATATATATATATATATATATATATTGATGAGTAGTGTTGTATTGAAATTTTTTAATGAATTTGTTTGTACTCATGATATTGATGTTTAGGACGGGGTTATATACAAGTTTTGTATTTGGGTATAGCTCCGTCTGAAGGGGCTACTGCTTGAATTTTCTTGAAAAATGTAGGGTTTTGCGAGCATTCCACAGTATTCCATTCCGCACGAGTGAGCGGGTTGACGGGTAGTCAACGGACCCCCGGGTTTTGGGGCGTCACATCTACTGCCTCTATCATAAAACATGCATCGCTCTCATTGGATGCCTCACGGCAATAAGCTGCTTGAATGACCTCATCGTCATGCACTGTAATTTTGGTTCTCCTTTTGTACATCGATCATAGCCTCTTGATCATTTAGGAGTAGTGCATCGGAGTATAATGGGTATCTCTTTATCTTCCTCCATGTCCCGACACTATGAAATAATTTGGGAAGATAAACTTGTCTACCTTTACTAGCACATCTTATCCTCATCGAGGATGTTTCAATGATCTATCTGCCAGTTGCAAGGTAATCGTCGTAAGGTCTAGCTACACTGGCACGACAATAAAAATGGATAAACGTAGGTTAATATTATTGGCTCCCAAGTCACATAGGGCTCTCTCGAAGATCGAGTTCCCTGTCTTACATGGGATTGTGAAACTACACGGATCATGACACGTGGCAATTTCCTACGAAGTATAGCCTTGTACTCCTCGATGGGTCCTTTGTCTCAAAGTCTAATAACCTCATTTTCCTTGATAGTATAGCTTTCATAAATTTGACATAGTTGGGCATCTGTTTTAATGCATCACACAAATGGAATGTTGATATGCGATTTCTTAAGCAGCGAATTTGGTAAGCTAACTGCTCAGGTTTGTTTTGCTGACAGCCCAGGGATACAAGGTGAGTGGGAGGGTTCATCTGTGCCTTTGATTCTCGATCTCCTTAGATTTCTTTGATCTCTCTGCCGACTTCTCCTCTTAAGATTGTCCGCATCGATCTTCAGGGCTGGGCGGTACATTGCCTCGATTTCACTTTCTTACTGCGGTGGTTGCCTCGGTGTAGCTAGCTCTCTACCACTTCTTAAGGTGATAGCCTTAACATGTTCTTACCTTGACCTCTCGGGTTTATCTTTGAATTGCTTGGCAAAGAACCTTGCTGCCTCTCGATCAATAGATTGGCCATTTAGCCTATTTGCACCTCCAGGTTTCTCAACTGTGCTGCCTGGTTATTCAGTTGAGTTGACTAATTCTGCATATTCGCCTTTGTTTCATTCATAAAGGCTGTATAGGAAGTAAGTATTTGAGCTAATGATTCTTCCAAACCTACTTTTTTCTCTTATGGCGGTTTGTTCACTTTTGGAGGTGGCATACTATTATGATTGTTCCTCCATCCATAGTTTTGATTATTCTGATTATTCCGCCAGCCTTGGCTCTGATTCTAGATTTGATAGGTGTTACCACCATATTGACCCTGGTTCTGGTTTTGATTCTGGTTTTGACCTTGATTAAATCTTGACACGTCGCGAGCACGCTCACGTCATCACAGCCCCTGACTAGCATTACATAGTATATTTGTCCTCCACACGACTCACATATCTCGAGTTAACTGAATAGCATTCTGACACCTTCTTTGCCTTAAGTAACCGTTTGGTGAGTTGTGCAACATGATTTATCAAGACCTCCATGTCTGCACCTCCCATTGCCTTCCTCGGTATCATCCTCTCCCTGGGCCATTGGTTACTATTAGTAGCCATGTCCTCTAGGATTCTATAATAAGCGATCACATAGTCTTTGCCATCGATCGCCCCGTTGAGGCATCTATATAGCTGTGCGAGTGAGTCACTTTCAGGCAGTTATAAAAGGTGTGGACTTGCATCCATCTGGTGGAAGGCTGTGATGTGGACACCTCCTTAACAGTTCATGGAATCTCTCCCAGGCTTCAGCTAAGTTCTCCCCTTCTAAATGTCTAAATGTGTTAATCTCTTGCACCAACTGTGCGATCTTGGAGGGCGGAAAGAACTTGGTTAGGAATTTCTTCATCAAATCATTCCATGAGGTAATGGAATCTGGTGGTTGGCTCGTCAACCAGTGTTTAGCTCTATCACCCAATGGGAGCGGGAACAATCTTAGTCTGCAGAAACTGTACGTCACTTTCGATTGTATTTGGGCGTAATTTGCATACTTTAATGAAGTTTTTCAAATGCGTGCTCGGGTTCTCACTTAGCGAACCATGGGCCGAATGTGCAGGCGTTTCTGAGGTGCTATTTTCAGCTCCAAGGTGTTCGCAGACCATTAGCGCCGGATATGGTAGCGAACAAGCGTGATTGGTAAGCGAATAATCTAACCCAACATAAACGAGGATCATCGCGTTATAAGCGCCTAAGGGCATAATTCTATTATTCCCATTACGTCCCCATGCGGCTCATTTGCTCTTGGTATGATCTTGCCCTTCTAATTCTGTACTAATTTGCTGATTCTTTGGTGTGCTTCTCTTTGTTCTCACGTAATCGATTGTATGGTTCTCTACGCCTGGGATGATTGGGAGTAGTTCAGCTGACCTCGTCTTCGCATACACACATTCGCTTTGTGCAATCTGCGCACAAACACAGAGACCAAATTACAAGCACTTGTGTAACCAAAATAAAATAAAATAAAATTTCCAGAATAATATCTAACTGAGCTATTGTCAATATCAACACGAAACTTCTCCCCGACAACGGTACCAAAAACTTGATTGGCATATTTTATGATGTGAATTAAGAACATGCGCTAAAATATGTAATGAGCACCTATTTTCGCTAGTAATAAACGTCAGAAGTAATAGAGAGTGTACCTAGAATACGAATATCGATCACGGGGAAAATGATAAGTGCTAAGTACAAAATTGAATGCTTCTTTAATATCGAAAACCGATCGATTATGATGTGTTGAAAAGCGCAATAAAACCAAACTAATGAAAATTTAATCGAGCTAACAAACTGTGAAGTTAAGGGATACCGAAAGATAATAAAGTTCTAGGGTATTTGGTGCATGTGAACAATCCTCATTCGTTTAGGCCAAAATTCCATTCTATTGTCTCTTGAAAAGGTTTTCAATGCGACTCTTGCCTAATTTAATTATAAGCCTATCTCGAGTCGGATAACCTACCAACTAACACTAGGTCTTTTGCTTCTCAGCTCAACTGACATTAGGGTAGCTAAGATCCAAGAATCTCACCAGCCTCCTAATTACATGTTCTGCACTGCGAACTAGATTGGGTTGATTCATGCATGTCTAGTTCTTTACTCCTTCTCGGATCTACTTAAGAACCACTCACCATATTGAGATTCGTTATAAATCAATATGTGAATAGAACCAAGCATGAATCAATAGATAGACAATCACAGAGAAACAATAGAAAAATGAAAATTAACAAATAAATATAAGATTCATGTCCAAAATTAACCAAAAACCTAGAATACAAATTTAGAACATGATAGAGGTTTAGTACATCATAAAACTAGGATAAAACAGGAATAGAAAGCATAAACTCTAATGATCAAAATGATGGTGATTCTCGGATTATCTTCCCACAAATCTCCTTGATCTTCTCGAATCTTCCACTTAGTTCCAAACCTTCTCTTTGGTCCCAAAGTGTGAACAAAGTCCCCTCCTTCGAGCCTTAACCGCCTCCCTTTTGTTTCCTTGGGGTTTGAGCTTCAAAACCCTCAATTATGGGCTCAAAATGGGCTGAAAATGCGACTGAAGCAACGAGCTGTCGTGACGTCGTTTGTGAAGTTCTTTGGCGTTAGTGCTCGACATAGCGGCGTTGCGGTACGCTCTCTTGTTTTGCACCAGCGTAGGCCGCTAGCTTTGTCATCAGACGATTTGGGTGTTCTTGATAACATTGGAGAGCTATTGAATTTTAGAATCTAGATATAGCTGGGAAAACACTAAGTGATTATAAGGCCGAATGTGCAATATGCTCAACGGGTCACTTTTGGCGACTTTTCTGTATACGTGACCTTCTGAGTCATAACTTGATCATTTGAAGTCCAAATGGAGTGAATAAGGTCTCTTTGGAAAACATGAGAAATCTCCTATCAATCCATATCAATATTGTAGCCATTGGGGATCATTGTGCAGCTTAGAATATCAAAACATTATAGCTGTTGCTGCATGTGTAGTTTGCTAATTTTTGGGCTTTATCTCTTTGTTTTTGTTCCATATTGGTTCATGGTTGATAATCATAAATTGAACATTTAGGTATTAGTCGCCCATTGCTCCCAATAAAAATACTAAATATATAAGTAAAATGTATTGGTAGAATAGTATAAAGTATACTCGTCGGAAACCAAACAAAACTATTTGAATAACATTCAAAATAAGTTTGTCTTTTATCATTAAAGAAAATGCCACAAGATACATATACAGTAATATGAGCCCTGGATTCGCATATGTTTTGAGAATAGTTTTATGTTCTCGAACAACAATTTAACATATTTAATAGAAAAATACAATATTATTATCACTTGTTTTCTAATTATTTAAAATAATGGCCATACAAATATATAGAATCTCATTGAAAAGAAAACACTACACATACAAATTATTTTCCACAATACATATTCAAAATACTAAAACATATTAAAAATATTTTAAGTTTATAAATAAACATTTATTCTACAAATGTCAAAGAAGAGCTTTAAAAAACTAATTTTGATAATTGTTTTGAAACCGAACATTCGAATAATTCCCAATTAATTATTATTTATATAATTAGAGATATAAGTTTTTTAAATAAAAGTACAAATAAATGGGAAAAAAGTATAAAGTCAAAAAAAGGGTATACATAATCAAGGTTAAAAATATCGGTTTTGACGGATATATCGGTACTTTGATTTTACGGATATATCGAAGATATATTGGTGGATATTTTTACACGAACATCGATATATCGAAAATTAACAAAAATACTTTGAAATTCATGGAAATACTTTATAAAAGAGTAAAAATGATGTTAATAATCAATATACACATTGATATTACATTGCAATGGTCTTTCAAAACCAAAATGAAGATCAATGTGGCTTTATTACAACATTTGTGAGGATCACATCTTAGTAGAAGACAATATAAATATCGAATATAGTGTTAGATAATGTGATTATAGGATCAAACATGTCATACATAAATGTCTTGACTTGTACCCACAGCCTCTCAATGGATAGGAATTCCGGGGTTCACCCACATGCTCTTTTGAAATCCTTGTTGCATTTGATATGGAATTTGAAATGATATTTGTGGATCATGTGGATAGTTAATCATTCCATATTCACCAATGGAACCTAAAGGATGTGAAGAAGGCTGACCATAACTCATTGTGTAAGAAAGAAAAATGTTGGCATCATCGGATGAATCACTGTATTGAGTGTCGATGCTTATGGACTCAAAACTAGCCGAAAATGAATCCTCATTGTGTTCTGTCATCCTTCTTTGTCGACCTCTATATGGCTTTCCAATAGCTCCAATACCTCCAATGCCTCCAATACCTGGACCAACTCTTCTAGACCCATGGTCTTCATCTTGTGTAACATGTATGAAATCATCTTCACTAGTGAATGGGTTCAATGGATATTCATTTTGTTGTCGATTTACATTATCTCTACCATCATTTCTAGTATCACTACCATCATAAGTTAAAGAAAATGTGTTTTTACATTAATTAATAGTTTATTATAGTTCATATTCATATTCATAATCGTAATCTAATTCTAAAGTTATATTTAATATCTAAATATACATAATATATGTTATATTTATACATTAATTAACCAAATTTTATATTTCATATTCATAATCTCTCAATCTAAATATAAGTTGCATTACTTATCATAAGTTAAAGAAAATGTGTTTTACATTAATTAACAAATTTTATATTTCATATTCATAATCTAAATATAAAAGTTACATTGGTACCATGTAAGTCCAAAGAAAATATGTTTTTACATTAATTAACAATAAATATATATAATATGTAACATATTCATAATCTTAATCTAAATTTAAACTTAAATTAATTACTAAATTACATAAATTTAAAAAAAAATTAACATGGAAACATATCTTAAATTGCACAAATCAAGAAATGTTTGAGAGAGAAAGGATGAGTTTGATATGAAAAACTAGTGATTTTAGGGCTATTTATGAATTTTTCGAGTCAAACTAACCGTTTTTTGGTCAAAACCCCTTTTAAAATGAATTATGGCCATTGGATTTGATTTTTGATCAAATCTGATCGTTAGATCTTGATCTAGCCATCTAGCCATTAGAAATCAATTCTAGCCGTTAAATCAAGTAAAATATTCAAAATCCATCGTTAGATAAAAAATATGACCGTTGGAACCAAAGGGATTGAATTCTAGCCATAAGATCCGCAGGTAGTCGGTGGAGGTTTTGAAAAAACCAGACGAAATCTTAGCCTTCCACGTGTCCTATAATATCAGCCCTTGGATCTTCGTCGATATATCGTCAATAATGACCGATATATCGATAAAATGCAAAAAAAACCGAGTGACATGTGTGTTTGTTCCACGAGCTTCGATATTGTCACCAATATATCGCTTATGTACCGATATATCGGGGATTTTGGCGATTTTATTTTATTTTTTCCTTGGTCGACTATCGTATGTGATATCGTGTCGAGATAAACGGCACAAATGTTGCGATATATTGCTGACATTTGACAACGTACATAATAAAAGATATTCAAAGAAATGATATAAGTGAAGACACAAATGAATGGTTACCCCGATTTGTGATATTAATTCTCGCTAGAATGGGGTTTCACGTAATAAATTATCATCCTTTAAAGATAATTATTGTCCATTAAAGTTTATTAATTCCTTGAAAGAAAGGAGATGGGTATCCTTACTCTTTTTGTTTTCTCAACAAGTTCGTATAAACGGATGGAGTTTGATTGGATGAAGAGAAAACGAAATAAATAAATAAAGAAGAATGGTAGAAAAAAATATATAGTTATGAATATTATTACATAAAGAAGAAATTGAGAATTAGAATAAGATAAATTTTATGATTAAACTATGTACATAACATAATGAGATAAATTTTATTTGGTAACCAGTGAAATTTGGGTAGAAGATATTTAAATGTCATTTTACTTACTTTTTACTAAATAAAGAGGGTGATTTGATTAAAAGACAATTTGAAATAATTTGGAAATCTGACCCTCGAATTAATTTTTATCATATTTTGATAGAAAAGACCTTCATTATTTTCTTATAACAATAACATTTTTTTAGTTTTGACACATATAAATACCTAGAAAGGAAAAAAATTATTTTTGTTTATAATCAATTATTTTCAAGGAAAGAAAATGTAAGCGATCGATTTAGATTTAAATTTTGGATTAATTATGAACAATAGCTTCTCTTAAAAAGAATATTTAAAGTGTATGGCTAATGTGAATTATTTTAAATATACAATAGCGTTGAAATACTTTTTAGAGGTTGAGTTTGCTTAGGATTAATTTTTAAAGAAGTGAAGATTTCAATGCTTTAAATCATTTCTTGTAAGGAAATTAGATGTTTTTTTTTTTGAAAAAAGATCAATTTATTGATTTAGGTTAGTAATACAATCGATAGAAACACATAATAAAAAATGCTAAAAACTTTAGAAGATGACGTAATATCCAGGTTCATAGCAAAAATTTATTTTATTGCTGTAAATTTCATATTTGTAGCATACTATTGAATAAGAATTGATTTAATGATTTTGTTGGATTAAACTCTGTCATCTAAATTGTCAACACAAAAATCCATGAAGAAGCTAACCCTCGGCGACAAAACACGTCGCAACAAGTCGGCAACAAAATGGTTGGCAACAAAATCACGAAAAAAAGGAAAAATAAAAGCAAACCAGATCGGTGTGGAAGAAATCACTTTATTAGAAAAGAAAACTCGGATATGAGGAAGAAAACGATAGAAATAGTGATTTTAGACCAATAATAGAAAAAAAAAAAATCACCCTTCATCTCTAACAAACAATGGTTTGAAAGAGAGAATGGGAAGGGGGAGGGGCGATTAGGTTTCCTAGTGAAATTAGATGTTAAAAAATAACAAGAGTAATATTGTCGATCATGGGGTTATTAATCAATCAATAAAAAAAAACCTTCATTCTAATTATATTTAGATATATAAATTATAAAATGAAAGATTTTGACATGATAGGACTTGTCCTTGTAGAATTTGAATCTCAAAATTAACAACAATAATTGTATCTTAAATTAAATTACCATAAATTCTTAGGCAGAGGAGCGTAGGAGGTGATAAGACGGATCCTATTCCAATCTTCTCCAGGCGTATCTGAAACCACGTTTTTCAATTCTTGAGATACCTCATAGAGGTGTATTCTTTGGAGATTTTCTAGTCCCAGTATTCCATGTGGAAACCTTGTTATTTTGTGACAGAACTCAATTTTCAGAGTCTTAAGATGAGGCATTGTTGTTTCCTCTATGGAGAAGTCTTCTAGCTCTTGCAACTCCTGTATTTCTAGGAATTCAAGTAAAAGGAACCTTCCTTGAGGGCAATTCATTTTCTCTCCAAGATAA
Organism: Tetrastigma voinierianum; assembly: GCA_016808115.1. NCBI lineage: Eukaryota > Viridiplantae > Streptophyta > Magnoliopsida > Vitales > Vitaceae > Tetrastigma > Tetrastigma voinierianum. The sequence goes on from JAEQBH010002606.1 coordinate 406,334, forward strand.
GAATCATGCCATAATGTGAGAATCCTCAAGTTTGGCAACCTCCCTAGTATCGGCATTGGATCTTCCTTGATCAGTAAAATGAAGTTGAGTTGGATGAGGTTTGGAGGATAGTGTGTTGTTTCCGTAGGTAGTCCCCGGATGGGTACCCCTAGAAACAATTTGCAGAGACACTTATGGCGTGAGAAAGACTCCAAGCCTGGGAATTGCAGCATTGTTCCACATTCCGCTCCACCAATTGAAGCTGACAAACCCTTCATTAATTTAAAATAATCTATAACTAACTTGAGGTTTTGAAGCCCAATTAATTGAAACACAGATTGGAATAACCCTTCCAAACTTCGAAGATCGATACCTCGGAGCTTCAATTGCTTTAGACTGGTCACTTTTCCCAAGTTGAAGTTGTCATCCTTCAACCAATTGCCACTCTGTAAAGATAATGTTTGAAGGTTAGTCATATTGTGGAAACCCAAATGCCCATACACCCACCTCTCTCTCATTGATTGCCTCGATGAGATCCAACCATTCCGACAAGTTAGATGTCTCATTTGCCGCAATTTCCATATTGTATGGGGTATCGAAATAATCTCGTCACTTGAATCAAGCGTTTGCAAATTAATAAGCCCTTCAATTGATGGTGGAAGCCTTATCCAATAAAATCCGCTTAAGCATAAATATTTCAGGTGGATGAGTTGTCCTATTTTCTGTCTTCAGACCTCTATTCTGCATCACGTCACATACAAGACCCGAAGCAATTTAGGGTATTTCTGTAAAATGCGAACTTTCATCAATGAAGTCTATTGAGGGATCAAAGATCGAAGATTAAATTTTTGTAAATGGGAAAGGAGAGATGATCTGATGATGAATATTACTGATCAGTCACGACACTTGTGAGGAAGCATGTTCCCATCATCAAATGTTTCATCTACTTCAAAAAGTTTTTCTTCTTTACCTTCTGAAATGGCAAGATCTCGAAGCAGGTCATGTATACAGCAGATTTCACTTTTCCGTCTACTCTCGTATCCAGCCACCTGAATCATACTTCTCTGGATTGCTCGGATAAAGTCTTTGCAATTTCTTCCATTGTTTCTTTTCCCTTCTTTTGTACGAATCCTTCAGCAATCCACAAGTGAATCAACACTAGCCTTGATTTTCAGGTCCTCTGGGAAAACCCCGTGAAAACATGGCTTCAAGTGAGAGAACCCAAATCGTTGTAGCTCAGGCAAAATTCCCAAACAAGAGTGAGGACCTTGACTTAGATGCCAATCCATTCTTTTAAGGACTTTCCTCCATGAGTCTAATGTCAGATCTTTCAGTGATAGAAGTCCTCCCAGCACCACAATTGCAAGAGGTAAACCTTTGCATTTTGCTACAATCCCCTCTCTGAATTCCTCCAAATCTTTCCATGTTGCTGCTGCACTTCCTACTTTGTTCCGAAAGAGCTCCCAGCTTTTATCCTCATCCAGAAGTTGAAGCTTGTAGCAATCTGAACGAGCATCCACAGCAATTTGCACATTGCGAGTAGTGATCAACACTCTGTCTCTTGTTTGATTCTGCTGGGAAGATATGAGGCTCAACCGCTGACATCAGTGTTCCATACATCATCAAGCACTACCAAGTACCTTTTTCCCTCAAGACTTTTTATAAACCTCTTGCCCCAGCTCAGGATTACCCAATTCATGTTTTGTTTATCGGTGAAAGTGGTGACGACGCAGCGGGCGATCCCAAGCAAAGGTCCGGATACTGAACTCTTGAGATACAGAAACCCAAGCACGGCCACCATCAAAGTGGCGCTGAACATCACCGTCGTCGTAAATTTTCTTGGCAAGAGTAGTTTTGCCAAGGCCACCCATCCCCACGATGGCCACCACCTCTCCGTCTCTCCCCTGCAGCTTTCGCTTTACGGCTACCACATCATTTTTCATCCCGACTATGTTGCTTTCTTCAACAGTACTGGGAATCACCCGCTTCTCTTTCCAAGGTTCAGAAGAACTTGCAGTACTAGCACTGGAAGAGCTGCTCCCAGCTTCGTAAGCTCTCGGATTTTCCATGCCGTACCTCCCTTTATTAATCAAGATCTTCTCAAGTGTGATATTGACCGCACTGATACGATCATTCAGCTCATTCACGAGGGGTAACTTGTCAGGCAAACCCATACAAACGGGTAAAAGTTGAGAACTTGAGATCGTTGAATCTCTGCTGCCGTTTGTGTTCCAAATTGAACCTGAATTCATCGATAGCATCTTCAGCATCATGCATCCTGATCTGATTCACCCACAGCTTGAACATCTTGTCGTATCTACGCTCTGCATCGGCATACTCCAGGAACTGGCGGATCCACTCCAGCTCGTTACGGAGCTGCCTCACTTGACCTTCAACTACCCCAAGTAGCGAGGCTTGTTGTGAAACCAATGCACCCAACTTCTCTACGAAGAGTGAAATACCGCTCTCCGCCATTTTTTGTTGCTCTTCTTCTTCTTCTTTCTTCCTCCTCTTTGGCAGGCAAAGGGAGCAGCACTGTGCACCTAGAAGGAAATCAGGGATGAACCTAATAAGAAGACTTTCGTCCCTTCGGTCTTCGCTGCCTCAGCCTTTCGTTTCTTTTACGGGTACAATGCTATGTCTAAGGCCCTAAACATAAAAGCGGCAATAATTATGTTTCTACGAGGAAGGGGAAATAATTTAAAAATTGAGATTCAAAGCAGCTAGGAACGGATAGTTGCTTTGAGGAATAACCCTAGAATGGTGCTAAAAAAAATAATGAATTTCTCATAGTATTCCTTGAAAACTGAAAGAGAGGAGATAAGAGATGAGAGAATAGAGAAAGAAAAAGGGGTTTTCAATTTTTATAATAGAAAAATTAGGAAGGTTGAGACACAGTAATTCATCATAATTATAAATTTTTTTAGTTTTTAAGAATTATAGAAAATATTGATATTTTTATTAAATGTTTTTATTATAATATTTTCTTCTTCTTTTTGTAATGAATGTAATTTTTAATAATGAGATTTCATTGTAGAATGCAAACGATGTCTAATGTCTAATCTTTCAAATTTAAATGTAGAATGAAGATTTCATTGTCTAATTTATAGAATGAAGATAATTATAAAGATTTCATTGTAGAATGAAGTCCTTATCTTTCAAATTTAAATGTCTAATCCACGTGTCTAACTCAATTGATTAAAACATTCACATTTAAAGACAAGTTAAGAGGAGAGGATAAGAGGGTTTGAATTACAATAAATGCAATTTACTATATTATATTACAAGTGATTAGTTTTCAAAAAAATTTAAATGTCTAAGTAAAATGCAAAAGTGGCGGTATGATTTTTAACTGAACATACAAATTACCTCCAAGGAAATTTCCATTCATGAAATCGTGGTTAATTATGTGGTGGGTATTTCAGTATTTCCGTAAATTGTAAAGGTCTATAGGCCGACTCTAATTCTTTGAACCATTTAAAAAAAATTATTAAAATAGATTAAAAATTATATTGAAATTTTATTTATGTTAATGTCACAGTTAATGAAAAAAGTTAATGTCATAATTAGTGATTATAATATTAAAAATGTTTTAAATTTTTAAGTTAATACTATAATTATTAATTACCACATTAACTTAAAAGTTTTGTAAGTAAACTTTATATATATATATATATATATATAGATATATATATATATATATATATATATGTCCCAAACTCGTAATCGATCACCCAAAAACCTGCAAGCTACAGCTAATTGGTAATAAATTGGCTATACAGACTGATTGTCTGTCCCTTCACACCTACATCCACGAAGCTCCAAACGCATAGAAATAAATACTTCCCGACTCATGGGTGTTTTGTAAAATGTAATTCCCATGAGGCCCTCAAGTACAATTTCCCCTTTTCAAATCTAATATATAAAGAGTGTGGATAAAAAAAAAAGAAACAAAATCATGTATGCAGGTTGGAAAAAGAGGAGGAAAGAAAAATGTTTGATTATTGTTTTTAAAAATAGTTTTTGAAGACACAAAAAACATGTTATATGAAAACTCTTTTTTATTATTTAAATATAGTATTTTTATGGTTTTATATTTTTGAGAAAAAAGTTAAGTAAAAAACTAAACATATTTTCATATTTTTCTTGTATTTTTTATATTTTAGAACAAAAAAATAGTTTTTAAAAACAGTAAAAAAAAAAAAAAAAAACAAGGCCCAAAATGTCCATTTTCTTTCCTCCTTTATTAGAAAGTACTGGTGGCTGGTTCTCTGACTAGCTGGTTTGTGGGCAATGAATAGTCTACCGACATGAGGTTTTGGGTGTATTAGAAAATGTTAAAGGAAAGAAAATAATAGGCTTTGAGGTGGGAAAGGAGAAAAAATGCCCATTTTTTTCGGCTCTAAGTACACAAAAGGAATGGAAAAGATTAAAGAAAGAAAATGATAGACATGCCGGTGGAAAAATAGGGTAAAAAATTCCTATAATTTTTTTTCCCAATCTAGTACACCCCAATGAAAAAAAATAAAGTATTATTATACAATACCATACACTCCTTCAAATCACATTTGAATATAAATATAAACCTGAATATAGAGAAATAGATGGGGTGTAAATAAAATTCGATAATGAGTGGATATTTCTCTCAAAGGACTATAGGCTGACTCACAGGCCATTCTGTAGCATCCAATGCTCATGTCGGTAGTATTCATTGCCATAAACCAGCTATTGAAGAGACAGCCACAGTACTTTCTAATAAAGGGGGAATTATGTTTCTATAGAGAAGGAAAAAAAAACTGAAAATTGAGATTGAAAGAAGCTTGGAACAGAAACAGATGGATAGCTGCTACGGGGAATCAATCCCTGACTCAAAAAAATAAAAATAGTGGACTTTCCATAATATCCCTTGAAAATTGAAAACCCTATTTACTCTCTTTTCTCCCTTTATTTTTTTTGATGAATTATTTAATTAAATGTTATATCGTAATATTGTATTCTTTATCTTGTTTTGATGAGCGGATTTGATCGATGGAACACGTCGGATGAGCTTTCTTATTTAAATGTCGGCGTTAAAGCGTGAAGAAATTTGGCATCGATGGCCCGTAGATCTGCGTATTTTGTGATTTATGTGGGAACTATAGGCTGATTGTGATTCTTCTGAACCATTTTATAGCTTCCAGTGCCTTGTCATGGAGTAGGCGATGAGTTTTGGACATATATCATTTATTTAAAAAAAAATCAAAATAGGTAAAAAATAAAAATAATATTCAAATTAATGTGTGGTCAGTAATATATGTTACTATTGCCGTGTATTGAATTTTTATGTTAATATCGTAATTAGTGAAAAAAGTTAATGCCACAGTCAATGATAACGAAATTAGAAATATTTTTGAAATTTTTTTAAGTTAATATCGTGTTTTTCAATTTTAACTTATTTTTATATATATATTTTTAAATAAAAAAGAATATGTCACCGCTCTAGTTAAATCCTTTAAAAACCTGCAGGCTACAGCCAATTGGTAATAAATTGGCGTGTAGACTGATTGTCAGGCCCGGCCTGAGGCAGGGCAGGAGGGGCAACTGCCCAGGGCCCAGATATAATAATATAATAATAATATTATATTAATATATAATATGTTAATATAACAAGTGCCTGGCCCGGTTCTGCCAGCACGCCCAGCACGCTGGTCAGCAGCGGCGCGGCTGACAGGGAACACTTGAAGAGCATCCATACCCATCCTGGGGTTGTATACTTTCATTTTCCCATAACCAGTATCAATGACATAAAAGATCCCATCCATCTACAGTCAAAGATGTCTCAGCAATATTGGTAGCAACGATGCATTTCCGGGCACCATCTTCGGCTTTTTGGAATATTTTTGCCTGCAAATCAGCTGGCAGCTTGGAATATATAGGGAGTACTGAGAGTTTAGGCACCCCCTTCTTGGTTGTGGATAGGAGCTGTTCCATGCGCTCTGCTTGCATAAGAAGTGCCTCGATCTCATCTTGGCCAGTCATGAAGATGAGGATGTCGCCTGGAGGACTGGTGATGTGGACAGTCATGGCCTGCTTCACTGCACCTTCGACATAATCTTCACAAGGAGTTTTGTTGTACAATATATTCACAGGGAAAGTTCTTCCGGGGATGTGGAATATAGGAACACTGTAACAGAACCAGCAATTACTTAGGCTCGGATAATGTAAAGACGGGAGAATATGGCCTAATTTGATATGAATATAGAGTCAATACTTCTAACAAAACGTTGTGTTTTTAGGAAAAAATAATTTGATGAGAATAATAATGATGAAGAAATACAATCAGCTGAGGAGTCCTTTAAAGTCAATTATTTCTTGTTGTTGTAGATATGACAATTGCTTCTTTGAAAGATAGATCGAGCAATTAAATATATTTGAAAATATTTTTGAATTAACATTTGATTAAAAAAGTTGAATCTTTTGGGTGATAATGAATTAAAGAATATTACCTTATTAAATTTAAGGCTACTTTTCTCGTAATAATTTGTGGATGTTGATGCAAATATGGCCTTTTTTTAAATGAAAGTGTTGCGAATGACTTTGTAAGTGTGTTGTCATCATTGCCCCGGGGAATTAGGTTGAGTGAAGTTGCGGTTATTTATCAGAGTAATTTGATTGCGTCTGAATCACTATTAACGATCTGGGTGATTAGCATCACGAGGAAAGAAGTTTTGAAGTTAAAATTATTGAAATCCTCGCCGAGGTGAGTGATACCATGAAAGATTGAATAACCTAGCAATTTTATATGATGAAAAATATGTTAGAAAATATTGATGTTATTACTATTATCAATGATTTTGTATCTATAAATGCTCGAAGACAATATTTTTTATGAACATTTGTATGCTTAATCTAAAATTAAATGTTTTTATTTCGATTGTAAAAAATATTTTATTTGTTAAGTCTAATAAAAACTATCATTTACAAGTTTTTTTTTTTTTTTATTATGCACACTTCAACTTTAATTATATACATTAGCATTATTTTATTCTTGTAGGGCCTCAAAATATCAGGATAGCCACCTTTGATTGTCTGTCCCTTCACACCTCCATCCACGAAGCTCCAAACGCATAGAAATAAATACTTGACTCATGGTGTTTTGTGTCTTAATCATAGAGGCCCTCAAATCTGTTCCCTTTTAAAATCTAATATATAAGGAGTGTGGATTAAAAAGAAAAAGAAACAAAATCATGTATGTAGGTTGGAAAAAGAGGAGGAAAGAAAAAGGGTTTGATTATTGTTTTTGAGAATAGTTTTTGAAGACACAAAAAGTATGTTATATAAAAACTCTTTTTTATTATATAAATATAGTGTTTCTCATGAAAAACTAAAGAGTGTGTATAGCCACATATCTTCCATGGTTTTGCCCAAGAAAGACTGTGAAAGAGAAGATAAGAAAGACAGCAAGAGATGCCTATAGCCACATATCTTCCATGGTTTTGCCCAAGAAAGTGTTTAGGAAGATAAGTATTTGATATAGATCTTGACCTCATAGTAATTGATTTACCAAGCAAAATTCTTTAATTCTGAAAGCAACGTTAGTACAATGAGGTTTTGGTCGCCTTGATGATTGGTAGCCCATGGTAATTTTTAAATGCATTTTCTAATTTTTATGCTGTCATCACATGCTTAGTGATGGAGGCATCTACGATCTATTAATTTTAAAAATAAAACGTTTTCTATTTCATGTGGCTTCACCTCTATGAAAGCTTTTAAAATGATTGGATTTGGGGCCTTGCTTCCATCATTAAAATATGACAAAACGTGTAAGAACAAAAGGGTAAGTGTTAACTTCATTATTCACAATATCATGGTTACATTATACCTATGTAAGATTAATATATATATATATATATATATATATATATATATATATATATATATATATTTTGTTGTAATTGAGAAATACAACAATGTACACTTTTCATATAAGTGTGGATAAAAAAAAGAAACAAAATCATGCATGCGGGTGGGGAAAAAGAGAAGAAAAAAAAGGTTTAATATTCCTTTAGTACGATTTTCCCTTTTCAAATCTAATATATAAAGAGTGTGGATGAAAATAAATAAATAAATAAAATCATGTATGCAGGTGGGAAAAAGAGGAGAAAAAAAAGGGTTTGATTATTCTTTTTAAAAACTGTTTTTAAAAATAGTTTTTAAAGAGATAAAAAACGTCTTATATGAAAACTCTTTTTTATTATTTAACTTTAGTATTTTTTATGTTTTTTTATATTTTTCATAAAAAAGTTAAGCCGAGAAATTAAACATATTTTTTCTATTTTTCTTATTTTTCTTATATTTTAGAATAAAAAAAGTTTTAAAAAACAGTAAAAAAAAGGCCCATTTTTTTCGGCTCTAGTACACAAAAGGAGTGGAAAAGATTAAAGAAAGAAAATGATAGACATGTCGGTGCAAAATGGAGTAAAAAATTCCTATAAATTTTTTTTCCAATCTTGTACGAAAGGAGCACAAAAAGTTTAAAATAAAGAAAATCCTGGACATGTAGGCGGTAGAAAAAGGCGAAAAGAATGTAAATAAATATTTTTCCATTGTGGTACAAAAGAAGTGTGGAAGGATGAAACTCATGAAAGAAAAAAGAAAACAAGCATGTGGTGGATATTTCTCTCAAAAGGACTATAGGCTGACTCTGAGCCATTCTGTAGCATCCAATGCTCATGTCGGTAGAGTATTCATTGCCCATAAACCAGCTAGCCAGAGAACCAGCCACCAGTACTTTCTAATAAAGGGGCAATTATGTTTCTACAGAGAAGGAAAAATAAACTGAAAATTGAGATTGAAAGAAGCTTGGAACAGATGGATAGCTGCTACGGGGAATCAATCCCTGACTCAAAAAATAAAAATAATGGACTTTGCATAATATCCCTTGAAAATTGAAAACCCTATTTACTCTCTTTTCTCCCTTTATTTTTTTTTGATAATTATTTAGTCTATATTATATCATAATATTATGTTACTTGTACCATTTTGAGCTCTTAATCAGTTAAATTAGGTTTTATTAGTCTCTTCTCTCTCTCTCTTTCTCTCCTCCTTTGGAGGAGAGAAGAGAGAAGAAATAAGGTTTTTCAATTTTCAAGGGATATTATGAGAATTTTGTTTAACATTATTTTAGGGATTCCTCTAATGTATTACTAAACATGTTTTTCTAGGTTTTTTAAGAAGAGAAAACAAATTTCGAAAATTATTACTAAATAAACTATAAGGTGCAATCTCAACATGTTGGATAGTTTTTTTTTTAAGTTTTAAACTTTCATTTTTTATGTTGTCAAAAAACTTTCATTTTATTATTATTATTTCTTTTTTTAAAATATGTATAGTTGTATTGAGGAAGTGAAACTATTTTTTTTTTAAAGTGAATAATTGTATTGATTCAAACTAGCAATACATCCGAAAGAAACACATAATCAAATTCGCTAAAAACTCTAGAGGGTGTCGTAGTATCCAGGTGAATATTATAATGAATCAGTTTAAATCCACATATTTGATAATTCTATGATGACTATAATACATATAACTCAAGTTTTACAGCATATTAATGATCATGATTTGATTTGATGTCTATGCCTTGCAACAAGACAACAAAAACCAAATCAACGTACTAAGATGACACAAACCACACGTCGCACAAGATGATGATAAAAATACGAAAAAACAAATTAAAAATTCAAATTTTTGTGGAAGAACCACTTTATTGAAAAAGAAAAATGGTAGAAAGAGATATAGAGAGGTGATTTCATGTCAAGAATGGCAAAAAAATTACCCATTCCATCATTTTCTTCCATAGATCTGGGTTTTCTTTTCCAATAAAGTGGTTTCTTCTAAATCAATTTGTGTTGCCGTTATTTTTTTTGTGTTTTTATCATCGACCTATTGTGGCATGTTTTGTCGCCGACTTGTTGTGCGATGTGTTTTGTCGTCGACTTGTTGCAGAGTGTTTTGTGGCTGACTTGTTGCGACAGCTAGTTGTGTCGTTGACGGTTAGTTTCTTTGTGAATTTTCACGTTGGTAGTTCAGATGTCAAATCTTGTTTCGGCAGTATGTTGAAGATCTAGATTCTTAGGTATTGTGATGCCCCAAATTCTTGGGGTTCTATTGACAATCCTGTCAACCCGCAAAAACACAGTGAGTATCGAATTTCCCAATATTACACTCATATATATCATATATGAGACCAAATCTGCATATTTAATTCACAATATACAGAAATATATAATAGACTATAATCAACAGTCTCTTTACAGTCCCTTTGATACCAAAAGGTGTACATGTTTTGGTTATGCTCGAATATAATACAAGACAAAAACAAAACAAAACAAAGCCGCATCCGGCTCTCATCCCATATGCAGGTCAGTCCCCTACACTGGACCTGTACCTGAAGTGGGGGTCCCACAACGGGGTGAGTAAAGCCCAGTAATGAAAGTCTCCTACAAGGGTTACTCTCCACCTAAGTGCACATACAATGGTCGCATAAACAAATACACACCCAAGTACAAACACACACATGTCTACCTGAATGTCTACATGCCATGAATGAGACTCAACTCACAATGCCCCATGTACCTAGCCCTCACCGGCTCCATTACCTAATGCAAGTGCCAATGGGCAATCAATCACGAGTCAATCCTGACTCCTATCACACTACCCGAATTCCATGTGATGAATGTAAAAATCTAGTGTGTCTCTTTGGGCAACAAAACTTTTCGGATCACACCACACCTCTCTTACACCTTTCGACATTTTTTCGGGCTTTAACCAAAGGATACTTTGTCTGCCAGTATTCCCGAGCTTTTCACACAGGGAATGTGATCCCTTCTTGCTCTTGTACATTAGCCCCATATTTCTTTTTATGCTTGAAACCCTGAGACATCTATTGGACGTCGTGCAAAGTACGAGCTCACTTACCCATTCATCAACAAAGAAGACGGATGACCATACCCATGCACGCCCACCCAATATAATGGGATGTCCCTGTGCATATGCGATGTAAATGCCACTGCATGTTCTCCTGTTACATGTATGATGCACACTACATGGAACATTCTACTAAATCGTACTTCATGCCAAGTACCATGTAAACATATACAATTCATATCCATTCATGTTAATACATTTAAATACACATATATTAACATATCATACACATATTTAGCATGTTATTAAATTTCCAGCAATAACACACAAAAATATTTCACATAAATTAGCCATTTCCGGCCATAAGTCCGACCATACTTGGCCTACGAAAAATCTAGACTAAGTCAAGAAATTCCAACTTTTGTAAATATCACCCAAAATTCAGCACACAATTTCTTGCTCAGGCCATATGTAGGCCCGAGCACTTCGGATACAACCCGGTTATGAAAAAAGAAGTTCCAAAAACTAGAACGGACCCTTTCTCAACTGTCCATGACCCAACCCACTTCTCAGCCCACGGTTTGGATAGAACTTCATTTTCTTAAATTATAGACTTCACGAGCTTTCTGTTGAGTCCAAGAACATGTGAATCGGAGTTCGGACGGGAAAGTTATGGCTGTTCAAAGTTGGCGCTGCCGATTTGCAGGGGCAGTACTGTAAGACCCGAGAAATTCCAATTTATGGAAAAATGGGAAAATCGTAATTTCGGTTACAAAATTGTAATTTCGGTAAAAAAAATTCAAAATTTATTCTCTAGATCTCACACGGATAATGAAGCGGATTGCCGTTAAGGTAAGTCTCATGAAATCTAGTTACCACATTGAATTTACGTCGAATTAGATCTGATCGGAATTTACACGTTCGAGACATCGAGTTCGAGTGCGGCGACTTGTGTGTGAAAAAGTAACATATAACATGTACTCATGTATTATACAAGGTGCATGGATAGAGATGATGGAAATTATTGGCCCAGAGATAGTCATAAAATCTGAAAATCCAAGTTAAGGAATAAAATGGTCATTTTGGAATTTGATTAAATGATAATGGGACAAATTTAGGAACAGTGGTCGTCTTCTTCAAACAAAAGAAAAGGAAACATGCAGGAGAAATGGGAGAAAAAGATCCAGTAGCCATTTTCGTTTGTTTTAGAGAGATAATATCAAGCTTCTTTCTAGATTTGCAAGCAATCCGGTAGTCGAATTCTTCGGGCAAAATGGCGCTCTACGCAAAGAGGCTCTGCGTGGGCTCAATTTAAGGAGTTTCGACAAAGCTCCCTTTGGTGGGGATTTATCCTCTTGGGTTTTCTGGCTTTATTTAGGTGTTTTATAATGTTCGGTTGGATTGAGGCCTTGAGCAGGCGTTTGATCGGTCCCAAAGTGGGACCGGGTGTGAAAATTTTGGGAGCATGGAGCAGCCACGTAACAGTTGTATGGGCTGTTGGGTTATTAATTGTAATTTGGCCAAACAAATGATGCTTTGATGTGTCTGTTGCAGGGAATGACCTTGAAATTCGGGTTCCCAAAGTGGCCAGATGATTAGTGGCTATGGAGCTGAATAAGCGATCTGTGTTGTGTGAGACCTGTTTGGGTGTTTATTTCATAAATTTATGAAATAAATCTTGTGTTGATGGTATGAGGCCGAAGTAAACTGAGTGTGTGGAAAATGTAATGTGGTAGTGAGCGCGACGATAACCGAAGGTATCCTTGTTCAGGAATAGTGTTCACAAAATAATTTTTGTGAAATAATATGTTTGGTTGAGTAATTCAAATAGAATTGCTCGTGTTTGATAATTAGCCCAAGTTTTGGTATAATAAATTGTGAAATTATATGACATGTTTGTGTGATTTAAATTATGTGAATATATGCATTATTATATATTTACATGTGTTATTGAATTGTAATGGAATTGGCATCATGCATTCCATATGCACTGGGGCATCCTAGAACAATAGGAATGAGTGCATGAGGTGGTTCTTGAGAGAATGATTTCGGAGGGTTGACTAATAAATAGAATTATCGGAGTGTGTCCAATAAATATCGGAGGGTAGTCCATATATAAAATATCAATCGTCGGAGTCGGCCCAATTGATATATCTCGGAGGGTAGTCCACTAAATATAATCATCGAGTCGGTCCTATATTATATCGGAGGGGTTGTCACAATTAAAAACAAATATCTTTGTTGAAAACAAGTTTCTCATACGTGGCTTAGGCAGTGTGGGGAGTCAATGAGGACTCGGGGTATAGGTTGATCAATTCAGACATTCAGTGGATCATGCATTTGCTTGAATGTGTGTTCTTTAGACATTGCATATGCACTTGGGTGGAGAGTAGCTTGATTAGGGTGATTCCACTGCGAGCATTAACTCACCTGTCGAGGAACATATTTTTAGGTGCGGGAGCGCACGGGGCAACAAGTCCTAGAGATCGATTTAGAAGAAAGTAGGGTTGTAGCTGGTTTGGTTAATACACATGTATTAGAACTCTATAAGTTTAATATATGTTTGTATAAGAGTAAACTTTTGACTCTTGAAACTATTGGATATAGTTGGTTAACATTGATGATGAGTATTGTAATATGAGCCCAAGAGGCCGTTTTTATTCTTATACATATCATGTGATTGATGTTGGGACATGTGTTGTATTTGGGTAGAGCTCCCCGTACAAAGGAGACTCTACCCGATTTTTGTGAGAGATGTCGGGTCACGAAGCATTCCAGTGTTTTGCGGTTGGCGGGTAGTCAAGCGGACCCTGAATTTAGGTGTCCACGGTCGCAGGAAATTCGGGCACGCCCCCGTTTTCCATTTTGCCCAGATTTACTCAGTTCCGGGACTCCGTGCTCGACCTCGGTGGTCCCGGGAACTCATATACTCGGTCCCTGATTGTCCCACAATCACACGCATCATACAAATTCTTCCGAAATTCGGACGAAACCCGTAGTCCATTACGCGGACCCTAGGCATAGAATAAAACTGAGGTCGGAAGACACCTATCTCTCGTAGCACAGTTCCGTTCTGAGCCTGTCCGGGTCCGACCACTGCACGATGCTAGTTCGGTTTCCTTTTTCTTCTCTTATTCTTCTTCCTCTTTCTTTCCTTTCTTCTTTCTTTTCTTTCTTTCTCTCTTTCTTTCCTTTATTTTTTCTTTTACGATTTCTTCTCCCCCATTGGCCAGTCCAAGCCCTCGGTTCACTATATCACGCCTGACCTCCTCCCTCTTTGGCTTTTTCCCACACCACTCTTTCTCCCTCTTCCATTCTTTTTTTTTTTTTTTTGCCTTTTCTTTCTTTTTGTATTATAGCTTTGATCGGTGGGGGGTGAATCACCCCCCCACATGTCCTCCTCCCTCAACATATATCACATGCAGCTTATGAGTGTGACACCTGGCATGCCAGGTGTCACCCTCCTCTAGTGCCATTTGGCACCTCTACTCATTCGCCTATTGGTTTTCTCAAAAAACGTGAAATTCCAACAGTCTCGGAATTCGACGAAATTCGACTTGAGTACTAGATTTCATGAGACGATTCCAACGGTGCAATCCGTTTTATCATTTGAGATCTGGAAAAATCCCACTTTTTTTCTGGACTATTCCGTTAAATTGCCGTTTTGCCCTTTTTCGCAATATTTGATTTTTTTTTCAAAATTTCATGAGTTTTACATTCTCTTCCCCTTAACAGAATTTCGTCCCGAAATTCCTACATGCAACCATACACAAGCACATGCATATGCAACAGTCATTTAATTACCGAATAACTAAACAATGTACCTTCATCCTCAAATAAGAAATGATAGGTGGCACGCATCGTGTCCTCACGCTCCCATGTTGCCCCCTCCACTCCTCGGTGCTGCCATAACACCTTCACTATCCTCACAGTCTTGCATCGCAAAAGCTGGTCTCGGCTATCCTTGATACACATTGGTCCCTCCTCGAAGGTCCCATCTGCATCAGTAACAAGCTCACCCCAATCCACTATATGAGTCGGATCTGGAGTGTATTTCTGGAGCATGGAGACATGGAATACGTCGTGAACACTCGATAAACTCGGCGGTAATGCCAACTGGTAAGAAACTCTACCCAACCTCTTGAGTACCTCGAAGGCCTCGATATATCTCGACGATAGCTTTCCCTGCTTGCCGAATATGATCTCATCTCTTAGGCATAACCTTCAAGAAAACATGATCTCCCACCTCAAACTCTAAAGGTCTTCACCATCTGTCGGCGTAACTCTTTTGTTGACTCTGAGCTATGAGGAGACGTTTTCTTATCAAATCCACCTTCTCATATGTGTCTCTAATCAAATCCAGACCCATGGTGGATCTCTCTCCTACCGTTCCAACAAGCGGGATGGCGCAGCCTCCCACCAAAAGCCTCATAGGGTGCCATCTGTATACTCGCCTAATAACTATTGTTATAGGCGAACTCGACCAAGGGCAAATGCTCTTCATGGCTACCCTTGAGATCTAGGACTCATGCTTTCAGCATGTCCTCTGCTTATCTGTATGGTCATCCTCAGCGGCCGTCGGTCACGTGGATGGCAGTCACTCATCATCATGGCCTCCCATGGCCCTCTGAAACTCTTCCAAAAGTGAGCCATCGACACGGGATCATTTGCATCGACACAATGAGACTAGCACTCCATGTACCCGGACTATCTCTCGTATATATAGCCAATAGAATTCCTCCAGTGTGAAGGTCATCTACACCGTTAGAAAATGTGTCGACTTAGTGAGTCGGTCCACTATCACCCATACTGCATCGTGCTTCCATACTGTTCGTGGTAAGTGAGTCATAAAGTCCATCGTGACATATTCCCACTTCCACTCTGCTACCTCTAATGGCTAGAGTAGCCCCGCTAGCCTTTGGTGCTTAGCCTTTACATGTTGGAACATGAGACACCGTCGAACAAAGTCCCCAACGTGTCTTTTCATCCCGCTCCAATGATACTGGCTACGAATACCATGGTACATCTTTGTGCCACTTGGATGCACCTGGCCAGAGCGGTGTTTCCACGAGGATCTCCTCTCTGAATCTTGTCAATTGGGGAGCCGTAATGATCCCCTATACCAAAGACTGCCATATGTATGAATGGCCTAACCCTCATCACCTGTAACGGACTGTACCCTATCCTTGGGACTCAATCACTCTACTCAGTAGGGAAGGCATAGCCACAAAACTTCCTATATCTCCCTGAGCCTAATCACTGTACTGTAGCCCAAACTGTCCTATAGTCTCAAGTAGCTGCCACTCCCGGGAAGCTATACTGGCCAGTACTCCCTATGACTTATGACTGAGTGCATCAGCCACCGCATTTGCCTTACCCGGATGGTAATGCAAAGTGAAGTCATAATCCTTTAGATACTCCAACCATATGCGCTGCCTCATATTGAGGTCCCACTATGTGAAGATGTATTTCAGACTTTTATGGTCTGAAAACACCTAAAACTGCTCACCGTATAGATAGTGGGGCCAAATCTTTAAAGCAAAGAATATGGCTGCCAACTCCATATCATGTGTGGTGTAATTTCACTCGTGGTTCTTCAGCTGTCTAGAACCATAAGCCACCACCCTCTTGGACTGCATCAAACCACATCCCAGTCCGTCCTTCGGAGCTTCACTGTACACTATGTACATCGGTCCCCTTTCCGGGACTATCAGAATAGGAGCTGAAGTCATCCTCCTTTTCAATTCATGGAATGCTCGCTCACACAAGTCATCCCACTCAAGCTGGACCCAATACGGATCAACCTTGTCATAGGTCTGACTAATTAGGGAGAAGTCCTCCAATGAACCTCTGTAATACCTGCCAATCCCAAGCTAACGTATCTTGAAGGCGACTTGATCTCTCCTAACTCATAAGCGCTCGACCTTCTGGGTCCAGAGACCTGAAGGCGACACCACATGTCCCAAAAATCTCACCTCAATGAGCCAAAACTCACACTTACTGAACTTCACATATAACTGATGTTCTCTAAGGGCCTAGATAACAATCCTCAAGCGATCCTCATGCTCTTCCTCCAACTGGGAGTAGATCAAGATGTCATCAACAAAGACCACCATAAACTGATCTAGATAGGGTTGGAATACCCTATGCACGAGATCCATGAATGCGTCGGTGCATTCGTCAACCCAAAAGGCATCACTATGAACTCCAAGTGCCCATACCTTGTCCTGAACGTTGTTTTAGGGATGTTTGCCTCCCTAACTCTCAACTGATGATAACCGGTGTGAAGGTCTATCTTGGAGTAGACTCGCGCCCCTCTCAATTGATAAAAAAGATCATCAATAATCGGTCTAATGAAACCCCTGTCTAATAATTCCTGTATCTGGACCTTGAGTTCCTGAAACTCAATTGACGCCATCCTATGCGGAGTCATAGAAATGGGTGATGTACCAAGGTGTAACTCAATGCAAAAGTCTACATCCCTCGGTGGAGGTAATACCGGTAGCTCATCTGGAAAAACATCCTCGTACTCGCAAACTACCTGAGGTAGACTCACATCCTGTCTCACCTCATCCTTCAGGGTAAGGCTTGCTAGCCAACCCCTTAACTGTCTGTTCCATCTTGAGTCATACACAGTTTGGGGTAAAGCACCATGCTTATTCCCCTTAAACACACCACAGACTCCATCCCGTGTGTAGGAAGTAATTCGCCTACGATCGCAATCGATGACGACTCAGTGTACCGTCAACTAGTCCATGCTGAGGATAACATCAAACTCGGACATATCAATTACCCTTAGGTCCACCGTGAGTAGAATCCTGGAGATCTCTAACTCACAATTCTGACATATTACCTGCACACTCACCCTTGTCCCGAGAGGAGAACTCACATACAATGGTTTTTCTAAGGGCTCAACCTCTAAGCCCAACTCTTCCACACATGATGCAACAATGAATGAATGCGATGCACTAGAGTCAACTAATATCCTTTCCCATAGGAGAGATAACAAAAACATACTGGATAGCCCGGTACGTCAGTAGAGCTCGGTCGGTGGTGCACTATGGTGTAAAACCGACCTAGGTCTGGAAGTGTCGGCCTGTGGCCTGACCTCTGACCTCGACTAATATACGGCCTCTCGCCTTGCTGCTTGAAGCCATAGGTGCTGTGTAGTACCGGAGTCGATCTTGTTCCCCCAGCACGTACTAGGGTAAGGAGGAACAAGTTTGTGTTCGATACTGTCTCGATGGCTTTGGGGCTTGTGGGCGATCCCAAAACCACAGGATCCTTGCCTCTATAGAGCGATCTCCTCATATGTCAAGGTTGATGGCAGAAGAAACAAGTCATCAGCCCTGTCTAGATCGTGCCCCTGCCCTGGCCTTAGCTCTGATAGGCGCGACCCTATCCTTGTAATCATCGGGAAAAAGAAGTCCTCCGCTGCTTTCTCGAGCTCGAAGAAGGATGACCCTTCTTCCTCCTACCAGTACCGGATCTCGTATACTCTTTGCATCATCTATCTCTCCCCATATGGCCATAGCTATCCTAACCATAGAGTCCATATCTGTAAGAGAATCCCATAATCTCTTACCCACGATGGACGGAGTCTGGACCATCCTCAAATCTCGCACCTTGGCTAGATACGTGGCCACATAATCATTATAAGTAGGTTGCTTTCGGTTAACCTAGCCCGCGATACTCTAGTATCATGTCTCTTAGCCATAAAGTCTAGAAACTCCTTGGGCCTTGACATGCACAGCGTGCGAAAAACTTTCTCATATAGAGCTCTCAAAAATCTGCCCATGTCATGGCCTCCCAATCTCTTGAGGTTTTCATCCAATCCCACCAAACCTGGGATTCACCCTATATATGAAATGTCGGTAGACGGATCCATGTCACATCAGAGGTAATCTCCATAGCCTCCAAAACTCTCTCTACCTGTCGGAACCAATGGTCAGCCACCTTGGGTACTCACTCCTCACGAATGTGGAGGATGATGCGCTCTAAATCTGCGGGAGTCCTCTTCCCTCCACTGGCCAGCTTCATTTGCACTAACTGTGCAATGGGAATTAAATGCAACGCCCATCGCCTCCATAAATGCCTGCTGATCAAAGCCAGGCGGTGGTCGGCTATTGCCGCGTGGATGACCTCTACGTCCGCGCCCTCGACTTGTCATCTACACAAGTTAAGATAGCAATTTGAGATTCTCTCTTTTCATTTATCACATTAGTGGTGCATAATGCCAAACACTAATAAATAATCATTCCTGCGTTATCATGCTCATTTGTTTTTCGAACCCCTAAGGTTATGTTCGCTAACCCTAGTGTTCTCTATATATGGTCTATCATGCATGTATTCACAAACACAATACATCTCCCATGGAACATATCAGAACACACAAACAATCAATGCCCACAATGCCGTGTTCTAACCTCATGCCCACTAATCCTAGGTATTCACATGCACAAGTAGGATAATAACATGTTGACGTTGATATCAATTCTAGAGCACTAGATAATCACAAACCAAAGCTCTAACACCAAATTTGTGATGCTTGTACTAAACACCAGACCACAAATGTCGAATACCGCTCTATCACAAAATGTATGTGTCCTAGACCCCGCATGACAAGCCATAGGTAATCGCATACCTAGGCTTTAATACCAAGCTGTGATGCCCCAAATCCCGAGGGTCCTATTGACAACCTGTCAACCCACGGAAACTTATGGATATCGAGTGCCCCCATATCACACTCATATGTCTCATATATCAAAACCCATTCTTGCATATTTAATTCACAATATACAAAAATATAATACAAGACTATAATCAACAGTCTCTTTACAGTCCCTTTGATACCAAAAGGTGTACATGTTTAGTTATGCTCAAATATAATACAAGACAAAAAAAAAAACAAAGTATACATCTGGCTCTCATCGCATATGCGGTCGACCATCACCTTTGGACTGTGCTTGCTTGAAAGGGGTCCTGGCAGTGACAAAACCCAGTAGTGAAAGTCTTCTATAAGGGTTACTCTCCACCTAAGTGCACATGCAATGGCTGCACAAACAAATACACACCTAAGTACAAACACACACATGTCTACCTGAATGTCTACATGCCATGAATGAGACTCGACTCACCATGCCCAATGTACCTAGCCCTCACGGTGTGACCCCAAAGCGAGGTGTCGTTGACAACACAATCGGCAGCGAAATGCTCGTGGATGTCGGGTGCGGCACCACTCCACGAATCGGGCGAGAGTCTCCTTTGTACGGGGAGCTCTACCTAAATACAAACTGTCCCAACAAGTTTACAGTGGCCTACAGGAAGGTCCACACGAGTAAAATAATGGCCATAGATTTGCATCAATACTCACAAAAATACATCAACTATATACAATAGTTCAAGAGTTAGTAAATCACTCTTAATCCAACATATATTAAAATTTAGAGTTTCTAATACATGTTATACAAAAGTCTCTACCAAAGTCTGTCGGGCTTTCTTCATAGGCCTCCTAGTGAGTATGGGTCCTCACATCACACTTCTTGTGCACGAAATGGTGCTCCCTCGACAGGGCGAGCAAAGCCCAGTAGAGATAATTTCCTACATGGGTTACTCCCCACCTAAGTGCACATGTCATGGAAAAACAAACACACTCAAGTAAATACATGATCCAACATGAATGTCTACATGCCCAATCCCATGTCTCGAGTCTCAGGCTCCCTTACATATATGCCTAAGCCAAATGCGAGTAAAATCACGAGTTTCAAAACAAAAGCTTTTGTTCTCGAAAACTCACTGCAGATTTGATAAATACATTGGACTACCCTCCTAGGTGAATTGCTGGATAACGCTCCGAAATAGTCATGGTCCTCATCCGAAGTGATTTGTTGGACGACTCTCTAAGGTAATTCTTCGGAAAATCTTCCGTCGAAATTCCTTTCACAAACATTTTTGTTTTTCTTTCAATTTCAAGTCATGCACTCACACTTAATATTCTAAGTTGCCCCAGTGCATATAGAATACATTATGCCAATTCCAAATAATTTATGCTAATATATTTAACATGTATATATTAACACAATTAATTCATATAAATCATGTTATTAAATTCACATCAAAAACACCAAAACTAGCTCATGTGGGCTAATTAGCAAACACAAGCAATTTATTTTGAATCACTTACAACACACATTTTCACCAAGAAGAAGAATCGTCATATTAGTATGAGCAGTGAGGCCCTCGGGTTGGCACTCTTCACGGCCACAAAATTAGGGATTTTCTCCACTCAGTTCAAAGGTTTTGAGACCAAATTTACGGCTAAATCAAGCCTCAGAATATCCCTAACCATAAACATGGCTCTTAGCCAAAGAAAAACACAAGTAGGAAAAGATCCCTACCTATTAGAGTTATAGGAACTCCACCAAATCGATGTCCACGCGTAGCCCTCGCCGCGTAGAACAACTTTACTTCTTGCTCCGTCAAGAACCGACGGTCCGAAAGACCACAAATCTAGAGAGAAGGAGCTCCTTCTCTCTCTAAAACTGGATCCAGCACCTCCACTGCCGATTTTTCCAGCCCCTCCACATTTTGGTCTTTTAATTTTGGAGAAGAAGACTATAGCTATTTTGTCTTATTCATTAAACTTTCCTATAATTCCCAATATGTCCCTTTTCTTGATTTTTTGACACTTGGCACAATCTCGACCATCCATCTCATCTTCTCTCTACTCATGCAACATGTGTCACATGGGTACATGTAGTAGGTGACTTTTGTCACATCACATATCTCTTCTGGCCGTTTCACGCGGTCTTATAAAGCGTGAAAATCCGATTGTCTCGAATTCGAAATTCGGCGGTAGTAGCTAGATTTCATAAAAGGCGATTCCAGCGGTGAAGTCCGTTCATCATCCGAGATCTAGAAAAATTCCGGTTTTACCAAAATGACCATTTACCCTTTTTTTCGAAAATTAGATTTTCTCGGGTGTTTTGGTTCCATTACCCCGATGCAAGTGCGGTGGAAACGATCTCGAGTGAAATCGACTCCTATCACACAACCCGAAGTCTATGTGATAAATGTAAAAATCTAGTGTGTCTCTTTAGGCAACAGAACTTTTCGGATCACCACGCATCTCATATACCTTTCGACATTTTTGGGATTTTACTTAGAAGGATACTGTCTAACCAATGTTCGGGATTTTCACTGAGAATTATGATTCTTTCTTGCTGCCCAACACATTATTTATATTTCTTTTTATGCTTGAAACCTTGAGACATCTATTGGACGTCGATCGAAATGCGAGATCACTTACTCATTCATCAACAATGATGATGTCATACATACACACCCACCCAATATAATGGGATGTCGCATGCATATCGTGCTAATGCCCTTTGCATGTTCTCATGTTACATCTATGACACACTCGCGAAACATTCTACTCAATCGTACTTCATGCCAAGTACCATGTAAACATATACAATTCATATCCATTCATGTTAATACATTTAAATACACATATATTAACATATCATACGCATATTTAGCATGTTATTAAATTTTTAGCAATAACACACAAAAACATTTCACATAAATTAGCCATTTCCGGCCATAAGTCCGACCATACTTGGCCTCGGAAAAATCTAGACTTAGTCCAGAAATTCCAACTTTTGTAAATATCACCCAAAATTCAGCACACAATTTCTGTAGGCCATGCACGCGTGACACTTTAGATACAACCCGGTTATGGCGAAGTTACAAAGCGAGCGGACCCTTTCTCAAATTTATGTGACCCAGCCCACTTCTTAGCCCATGGTTTGGCTTAGCACTTCATTTTATTAAATTCTGGACTTCACGATCTTTCCGTAGAGTCCAAGAGCACATGGTCGAGTTACGTGGAAAGTTATGGCCGTCCGAAGTTAGCCTTTGCCGGTCCCGCGAGGGTAGTGCGGTCAGGCACACCCCGTTTTCTATTATGCTGAAATTTAACCAGTTCGGGATCTGTGCTCAGCCGATTGGTCACGAGAACTCATATCTCCGATCCTTATTTATCCCACAATAACACACATCATACAAATTCGTTCGGAATCCGGATGAAACCCGTAGGCCATTACGCGGCCCCTAGGCGTAGAATAAAACCGAGGTAGGAAGACACCTACATCTAGTAGTGCAGTTCCGTTCCGAGCTTGTCCGGGTCCGACCACTGCACGACGCTGGTTCGATTTTCTTCCTCTTCTCTTCTTCTTCTTCCTCTTTCTTTTCTTTCTTCTTTCCTTTCTTTCTTTTCTCTCTTTCTTTCATCTCTTTTCTTTTGTTTTCTCCCCCAGCGGGGCCCGATCCGGCGAGCCTCTCGAGTTCTTCTTAACTTCTCTCCATGACGGCCTCCTCCCTCTTTGGCTTTTCCCACGCCACTGTTTCTCCCTCCTCCATTCTCCTATATTTTTTTTTTTTTTGCCTTTTCTTTCTTTTTGAATTGTAGCTTTGATTGGGGGGTTAATTGAATCACCCTCCACATGTTCTCCGCCCTCAACATATATCACCTAGCAGCTAATGAGTGTGACACCTGGCATGCCAGGTGTCGCCCTCCCATGGTGCCATTTGGCACCTCCAACTCCTTTGTTTTGGTTTTTGCCGGCATTGAAATTGACAGGTTTTGAGACAAAGTGAAATTATTTGGGGTGCTAGATTTCATGTGGCGATTCAACGATGTGTCCAGTTTAGATCTCAGAGATCTAGAAAAATCATACTTTTATTTTTCTGGACTATTCCGACAAATTACCATTTTGCCATTTTTCACAAAATTTGAATTTTTTCAAAATTTCACGGGTTTTACAGGTATACAAGGCACTTTTGGATTATCAAATATGTAGGCCTTAAATCGATTTATTGTTGCGATTAACGCGGATGCTCCGTTATTCTCTAAATTTCTAGTATTTTTTATTTTGTATTTCTATCGAATGTATTATTAATTTGAATTAATAAATTTATTTCTTTTTAAGAAAGAGACTAATTAATCAATTGGGAATGTTTTTTATATATTAAAATGAGTTATTTTCTACTACAAAATGTGATATTATTGGTTTTAAAGAGGAAGAAGATTATAATATTGTAATATTATTAGAAGACTGTTTTTTCTTTTCATTTTGTAAGAAAAGACAATTATGGAGGTGGAAAAAGGGGAAAAGAAAAAAATATAAATAATATTTGTCCAGTGTAGTACAAAAGAAGTGTGAAAGATTGAAAGAAAGAAGATACCAAGCATTTTCTCTCAAGGACTATAGGCCTGACTCTGACGACTCTGAGCCATTCTGTAGCATCCAATGCTCATGTCCGTGAACTGTGGAGTATTCATTGCCCATAAACCACTTGGTAATAAAGGGGGAATTATGTTTTTACGTAGGGAAAATAATTTGAAAATTGAAATTGAAAGAAGCTTGGAACAGGTGGATGGGAATCAATCCCTAAATTGGTGCTAAAAAAAACAATGGAGTTCCCATAATATCCTTGAAAATTGAAAATCTTATTTCTTTTCTCCTCTTTCTTTTTTTCTCTCCATTTTCTTGTTCTCTTATTTCTTGAAACGATAATAGGTCGGACTTGAGTAAAATTTAGATTTTCCATCCCCATCTCTATTTATTATTTATATCTCATTTTTGTCGGATTTAGAGTTTTTTTTATCCTCATTCCCACATCCACTGAAGGATCGGGTACTCATATCTTATAAAAATACTCTGTTTCAATTTGTGAAATGAATTGTTTTAAAAAATCATGAACATTAAAAATGATTTATCATATAATAGTAATAAGAATAACTATTATATTTATAATAGAGTGAAAGAAAAAGAAGCGTTAAAAGAAAATGTTAAAATCCCACTTGCTTTTACTTTTAGGGCTTTTAATATAAATAAATATATATTAAATTTATATTATATATTTAATAGAGTATTCGGATCGATATGGATAGGATTTACTAAGACCTATTCTCATCCCAAAATTTGAAAATCTTCGAACCCGATTATCCGAATATTTAATTAAGTCTAAAATGTTATTCCATACTCTCCTCCATTCAAATCGGGTATCGGATTTTTTGTCGGGTTCGAAGGAAATTGCCATCCCTACTTCTTTCCTCTTTCTCTCATTTAAAAAAGATGAGAGACGAGAAAAGAGAGAGGAGAGAGGAAAGAGGAGAGATTGGTTTTAGCACAGTTTTAGAAATTCTATGAGAAATTGGTTTAAAAGGGATAAATTCAAAAGTTATTGGAAAAAGTAGGTTATGGGTTGTCAATTTCAAAATAATAAGACTTCAAGAATCAAAATTTGACTAACCCATTAACAATCTGTCAATTTGAAAAAAATATATGCTACTACATTATGAGCTAATTATATTTTGTTTGACAACCATATCATTTTCTACCTCCACCTCACAGATCACATAAGCGAATCCTAAACCAAAAAATAAAATAAAATAAAAACAAAAAGGACATCTAAAATTATAGTTATCTGGCGAAATCTAAGATTGTTCCAACCATCTTCTTTGTTCTTTCCTCTCTAAACCCTAACCCAATTTGCTTTTGAAACACATAACGGAGGAGGAGGAAGACATAACATTTAAGGGTAACTATGAGCCTCTCCTCATCTCTAACACAATCTTGGTCTTCTTCAACTTGGTTTCTGTCGCGTCATCTCCCACCTCACCCTTTGAGAATAAAAACAAAGGTAAGAGTAAGAGCTTGCTTCTCATGTCTCTCATTCTACTTTTCTTTGAATTTGTCTTTGCCCTTGCTACTCAAACCAAATTGATATATAAAAAACTGAAGATTTTTTTTCTACATCAAATTTTTTCGTCCAAGATTATTGTGATTTATGATTTTTCCCTTATGGTTAGAGTTCTTGTGTTCTATAATTATTGTCTAAGCTTAAAATTTTATTTGGAATTTTATTATTATTAGGGAAAATTTGTATTAAAATCTTGAACTTTTACGACTTTTGCATTTTATCCTGAACAAAAAGTTTGCTTTTTAAATATAGCAACTTTCATGAATTTTGTTTTTATATCCTCAACAAGACTTCGAACCTCTACCTTGTTCAACGTGGTACGACGAAGCGGCGTCGTTTTAATGCTAGAATTACAATTAAAATGAAAGTTGAGAATATAAAAACAAAATTTATGGTGTTATATTCGTAGCTTTATTAAGATTTAAATGTAAAAGTCATGAAAGTAAAATCTTAATTTTCCATTATTATTATTATTATTATTATTTTCATTTTTGTACCCTGATTCACAATGAAGAAACCCTAAGTGGGTCTCTATTGGTGGAATTAGAATTCAGTAAAATTAGAATGGAAGCCATGACCCCTCATCCTCTCATAGCTGTATGTGGGGACTCTCTTTCTTGAATATATCCAGTCCAGTTTTGTTTTCCCTCCTTATTGTTTTTTTTGTGACTCCATATACTGTCAAGATGTCCTATACTAACTGAGGATTTTTTCATACAAAATTTTATTTTTAATTATATTTATATATGTCCATACAACATTTGGTAATAATTAAAAAAAAAACTATCAATGTATTAATCTCTTGAGCGATTGATGATTTACTTGGAAAAGTTGTGATTATGATGCAAACAACATCATATCATTAAACATTCGTGCTCCTACTTTATATTGTTCTTTGGTGGTTTAATTATGATTTGATGATGAAAAACCCTTGTAGTTTCGGCAAGAAATTTTATTTGACTAAGTGTAATGAACATTTCTATCTTCAAAATTAAGATTCCCTTGATTATGAACCACTTAGATAAATTCCTATCATGATAAGTTTCTTCTCCTTAATTTTCTACTTATTTACTTTTGAATTTATTGAGTTTTATCTTTTTTAGTAGTCAGTGACATTGGGATTATTAATAATTTACTTTCTGTGTGTAAGATAAAACCCAATTGTATAGATTAAAGTTAGTTTGTAATTTGATTTTGGATGATCACAATGTGACTAGAGAGAACTTCCTGACCTTGTCTCATTATGTAAGTATATAAGAAAGCATGTTTTGGGTTAAATGTGAAAGTTATATTTGTTTGTCTTTTTTTTTTTTTTTTTGAGCAATTAGTGAGTGCCCATCAGACCATTGCCTTTTCTTGACCTTCTGCATAGGGTTAGATATGTTGAATATAGTATACATATTTTAAAATCATAAATTCCCTGGTTAGTATTGAAGATGC
The DNA here is from genome assembly GCA_016808115.1 of Tetrastigma voinierianum. Classification (NCBI taxonomy): domain Eukaryota; kingdom Viridiplantae; phylum Streptophyta; class Magnoliopsida; order Vitales; family Vitaceae; genus Tetrastigma; species Tetrastigma voinierianum. The sequence goes on from JAEQBH010002606.1 coordinate 433,430, forward strand.
TAACATGTGTTGTGTTATTTTTGTTCAGTATTTCAAGAAAAGTGAGGAGCAGATGCCCAAAATAGGTGAGCCTGTTATGTTGGAGTAACACTATTGCTTGGATCATGAGCAACAAGATTTAGCTATGAGGGAAGATTTTGAGAATATGTTTTACCATGTTTTTAAGATAAAACCAAACATGAATTATTATTGAAAATTGTAGTTGACTGAGTATGAATACAATCATGTTGTTATTTGGTAGTAAATGTTAGTTACTATTTTATATGTTTAAATATTATCTAATTTTTGGGATGAAAAAAGGGAATAGATATATTTTTGCCACCAAATTAAGGAAATGCATCTTCTTCTACCTACCATTATTTCCACAAGGTTGTACCTAAGGTTCACTAAGGGTGTGCCTAAGGTTGTACCTTAGTTGCACTAAGGTCGTACCTCAACTTCATTAAGGTTGCACCACAACTTCATTGCCCATAAACCACCCAACCACTTGGTAATAAAGGGGGAATTATGTTTTTACGCATGTAGGGAAAATAATTTGAAAATTGAAATTGAAAGAAGCTTGAAACAGGTGGATGGGAATCAATCCCTAAAATAGTGCTAAAAAAACAATGGAGTTCCCATAATTTCCTTGAAAATTGAAAATCTTATTTATTTTCTTCTCTTTCTTCTTTTCTTTTGTTTTTGTTTGATTACCGCTTATTCTCTTATTTCTAGGAATGACAGTGTAAGACAGAGAAAAATCCAATTTTCCGAAGGACAAAATAATGGTACGATCAAAAATCCGAAATTTATTCTCTAGATCTCAGATGACGAAACGAATTTCATCGTTGGAATAGTCTCGCGAAATCTAGCTAGCACGTCGAATTTCGTCGAATTCCGAGATAGTCGGGATTTGCACGTTTTTCGAGCCGCAAGTATCGAATGTAGTAAATGATATATGATGTGAAAACAAAATGCGCATATAACGTGTACCCATGTCTTATAAGTTACATGGTAAATGATGGAAATGGATGGCCGAGATAGTGCTAAATGTCGAAAATCCAAAGCTTGGGGACATAGATGTCATTTTGGGAATTCTTAAGTTAGATAAGACAAAATACCTAATAGTGTTGTCTTCTTCAAAAGGCCACAAAAGGAACAGATCGGGCAGCAGCTGGGGAGAGATAGAAACTGATTTTTTTGTGATTTATTTTTAGAGAAACTGACTTCTCTCACAGATCTGGCTAATCGGCCAGTCGAATTTGTTGAGACAAGCAAAGTGGTTACACGAGGGCTTGCGTGGGTACAGGTTGAGGAGTTTCAACAAACTCCGTGAGAGTAAGGATTTATCCTACTTGGGTTTTACACTTTATTTAAGTGTTTTATAATGTTTACATTGAGTTGGGCTTGAATGTCCATTTGATCGGTCCGAAACTTGGGATGAAGTGTAGTATGGAGCCCAGTACACGGCCCGGTATTTGTGTAGGAACATTTAGGTGTTTATTTCATAAATTATGGGGAAATAAATCTTGTCTTGATAGTATGAGAAGTAGAAAATGGCTTGAATCGTGTGAAAATGTAATACGGCCGTGAACCGTGACCCGTAACCCGAGGGTTTCACTGTTCACATGAATAGTGTTCATGAATTAATTTTATGAAAAATGTGTTTGGTTGAGTGATTCAAATTGAATTGCTCGTGGTTGTTAATTAGCCCTCGTGAGCTAATTTTTGGTGTAATGAATTGTGAAACTGCATAACATGTTTGTGTGATTTAAATTATGTAAATATATGTATGAGAATATATTTGCATGTGTTATATAATTTGTATTGGAAATGGCATCATGCCTTCCATATGCACTGGGGCAGCCTAGAACAATAGGAGTGAGTGCATGAGGTGATTCTTGAGAAAATGGTTTCGGCGGGTTGACTAATAATAATAATTATCGGAGGGTAGTCCATATAAAATGTCAATCGTCGGAGTCGGCCCAATTGATATACATCGAAGGGTTGTCCATTAAATAGAACATTAGAGATGGTCCATTACTTATATCGGAGGGTTGTCCACAATATATAAACAAATATCTTTGTTTTGGAAAAGTAATGTTTCGTGCGTGGCAAGCGAGTGTGAGGGGTCGATGAGGACTCGGGGTATGGAGTTGATCATGTAGACATTCAGAGTAGGATCACGTATTTACTTGAATGTATGTTTTTCATTTAGACATTGCATATGCACTTAGAGTGGAGAGTAACCCGTTTAGGGTGATTCCCTTCTTGGCGACTCAGCTGAGCTTTTGTCGGGGATATTATTATTCGGGTACGGGGGCGTTCGAGAAAATTTGCTCTTCTACATTGGCGTCTTGAATAAAAATAGGGTTGTGGCTTTGGTGTTTTAGAATACATGTATTAGAGCGTTGTAAACTTTTAATATGTATTGTATAAGAGTGAACTTTTAACTCATAGTTATTGGATATAGTTGGGATTTATTTGGATCGGTATTGGTTTATTGGCACAAGTGGTAGTTTATACTCGGTATATATTTTGGATGATTGGGACATGTTTGTATTTGGGTAGAGCTCGGGTACAAAACCACACTTTGGGTCCCTAGGTAATGTCGGGTCACCCAGGTATTCATTAGTGTTTCAGCGGGTTGACGGGTAGTCAACGGACCCCGGGATTTGGGGCGTCATAGCTTGGTATCAGAGCCTAGGTATACGACTACCTAAGGCTTGAGGGGATTTGGGCTTAGGCCATAGTCGTATAAGAACATCACCACTTAGGTGGTTTGATGTAAGTTAGGTATGAGATTACCTAGGAAGGCATGGACAAAACTAGAACACTGCATGCATGTGTTTTAGATGATTGTTTGATGAATGGTGTGTACCATGTTGTATGTGTTATGATTGTTGTGTGCTTAGTACTTAGCACATAGGGAAAACAAGTAAGGTGTTAGAAAATTTTAGGAGTTTACGATTATTATGCTTGGAACAAAAATGAATGGAATAGAATTTGAATAAAATTTATTTGGTTTATTGGATAATGAAATAAAATTTTATAAATTTTAGGTGGAACACCCAGGTGTAGTGTGAAAATAGGAGGTTGAAAAATTTTGGACAAAATGGTCCGTATCAAAAATGAAAAAAAAAAAAATTTGTGTAAGGGCAGAGGTACCTGAATGGTTACTACCACCTTTTACAAAGACCTGTCATGACCTGGGCTGAGGCCGTGACAGAAGACACCAAGTGCACAGGCAAGGGCTCGTCATGCCAGTTGCGCACGACAGCCGTCAACGCGCCCACGACCGGGCAACACTCGCGACTCCAGCCGCATAGGCGAGGTCGCAACATCGTTTGTTGTCGTGGGATCGCGTAACGGATCGATACCCCGGTCAGACTCGAAATCCATGTTGCGCACTGGGTGGATGTTTGAGGTCGCGACATCGATCTGAGGTCGCGACCGGGTTTGTCTCAGAGTCGCAACTGGATTTTCGAGGTCATGATGCGGTCGAAGCCTCGGTGGGCGCCGAGGTCGACCAGAATCGTCGCACTCGGCCAAGGCAATCGAAAAAAAGAAAAAGAAAAGAAAGAAAGAGGTCATTGCATGATAGATTTATTTGAGGTCGCGACATCGATTCAGGTCGCGACCGTTTGCTCAGCGTGAGGTCGCGATCAGAAGTGGCCGCGACTCGTTGACCAGAGCAGTCTCAAGCTTGGCGACTCGCTTTTGGCTTCGCAGCGCACCGGACATTGCAACGCGACATCACGATGTCGCAACCTGATTCTTGTTGCCTTATGGAAATTGGTGTCGCGACTCACTTTTTGTGTCACGCACTGGCCAGTTTTGGTCAATGCAGCGAGGTCGCGACATGGATTACGCCGCGACTCGCTTGCATCCAGAGGTCGCGACCGCCCGATGACGAGGAAAGAGGTCGGGCGATTACGCTTCTACGACCCAGGCGCTTATGCGCGCTTAATTCGCAAGACTCGAGCCGCACTCACGCTTGCGCCGTGTCGCTGATCGCGACGCCAGCGTAAAGTAATACGACCACCCGCAAAGGTAATCGCTTAGGTCAATGCTTGGACATCAGCCACCAAATTTTTCAAAAAAAAAGAATGAAATAAAATTTTTGAAAAAATAAAATAAAATCAAATAAAATCAAATAAAATGAGACAAAATTTTGGAAAAATAAAAATTTTTGAAAATAAAATTTTAAAAAAAAATTAATTTGACATGTAACTTAATTGCCTCGCATTGTATTTAAATGCGGGGACATAGAATATGAACTGTATATTCTGAGTATGAATAGTGTCTCGGATCCGCTTATGCTTTATACACGCATTGTATTTAACTTGCCATTTCACGCAGATGGCTACACTGACGAGGACGCAGGTGACGTCCACCTGCATCATCGCACCGTCAAAGATTCGACCGTACCACCGAAGATTTGGATCACAGCCTTTGTAGAGGCCGTAGGTATCATAAGCAGCAGCTTATAGCACAGGCTGGTATAGCAAGTAGTTAGGGAGGTCCTAGTAACCTCCAGAGGTTTAGGGCGCATCATCCTTCGACATACAAAGGGGGAAGAGACCCGATGGTGGCAGATCATTGGTTCATGCAGATTGAGAAGATGTTAGAGGCTATGGAGATTACCTCTGACGCGACCAGATCTACTGGGCCATGCCTGGGCCTAGAGGGTGAGGCCCAAGTATAAGTGAAACGGGCAAGGACTTCAGAGATTCTAGAGGTTATGACATGGCGTAGTTTTAGAGCCGTTCATGTGCAATTTAGATACTACGAGGCATGCGAACGCCAGGAGTTCTAGAGCCGGCTGTGGGTGATGACTGTGGATGGATTATGTGGCCAGTTCATGTAGCCAACCCGATTTGCTATCGATTACGTGGCCACGACATGGCCAAGGTTAGAGATTCGAGAACGGGCCAAGTTGTCCATTCGGGCCGTGATTTTAGGACTTGGGCCACAGATATGGACTAGTCGGGACAAACTTCGACCATAGAGAGAGAGACAGGATGCTCCTGAGCACTCGGGATGCGAGCCTAGTAGCGCAGGAAAGGAGAGCTCGCCTCTCCTCCGGGGCCTGTGAAAGAGGCAGAGAGCTTCTAGTTCACGAGGGTTCCAGAGTCGCAGCCATCCGTGCCAGGGACAGATGAGAGTTGCCGATCAAAGTGGGCGATGGTATGCTAACATTGTCAAGAATTTAGACAAATGAAGAGGATTGCCTTGAGACAGGATCCTGTGAGCTGACAAAGACAATCCCAAATAATGGTAGGACAGAGAGGATACAAAGACATTCTACAAAGACAATATAGGAAAGAGGGATGGGCCAGCTGTGGAGCTACACTCTGCACCTTATTTTCACTGTGCAGCCCGAGAGGCCGTAGTATGGCGCAGGCAGAGGACGAGCCCACAAAGCAGGGACATCAGAGGTTAAGGCGTGTTTACGATTAAAACCGCGCGCCGAATGGCCGATCAGCCGCTATACAAGGCACGTTTGCTATCTCGCCTACGGGCAAGAGCGTTATTTGACTGTGCTTCACATTCATTCATCGCATCGCTTGGCGATGTAGTCGGGCTAGAGGTTGAGACCTTAGAGGAGCGTTGATGTGAGTTTCCCTGTGGATTGTGGGACGAATAGATGATTTGTCGGGTTAAGTAGTTTGAGATCTCTTGGGACTCTACTCACAAGTGGACTCCGAGGATCATGGACATGTCGTAGTTCGATAATCACGTGGGATGGATCATCGATAACCTTTACAAAGTCGCATCGATCAGGAGCGTACGAGGGTTACCGCCACACGCCAGGATGGTACTCAGGTGGTATCAGGGGACAAGCATGATATTTTACCCCAGACAAGATAATGAGTCGTGGTGTCGAATGCTTAGCTGCCAATAGCCAGGCCCTACCCCAGAGGACAAAGGAGAGACCGCACTCTGCACTCACCCCCGAAAGCAAGGTGTGAACATGTGGATGTTTTTCCAGATGAGCTACTCCTGACCGCCCCACGCAGGGTAGCAGACTTCAAAGATCGAAGCCACACCCCGTACTTCACCCATCTCTATGACTTCGCATAGGATGGCACCAGTTGAGGTGCAGGAACTCAGAGTCTAGTTACAGGAGCTATTGGACAAGGGGTTCATTAAACCGAGAACTTCACCATGGGGCGCTCCAGTTCTATTTGCGAAGAAGAAGGACATGACTCTTCGACTGTATGCTTGATTATCGAGAAGTTAAATGTAGGTTACAATCAAGAATTCCAGACTATTACCAAGGATTGACTATTTGTTTGATCGCCTGAGAGGAGCGCAAGTCTACTCAAGATGCACTTCACACTGCTATCATCACTGAGGTTAGGGAGATAGATATCCCTAAGACAACATAGACGCTGCTATGGGCACTTTGAGTTTACTTCGTGATGCCCTTTGATTGGACGAATGCACCAACAACATTCATGATCTCATGCATAGGGTGTTCCAAACTCCTATCTAGACTGCTTTGTCGTTGTCTTCGCGGATGACATTCGATATACCCCCGCCATAGTGGGGAGCATGAGTATCACTTGAGTATCGTGGTTACGCTTGTCGAGAAACCATCAACCGTACGCTGCCCAAGAAGCGAGTTTTAATATCATATGGAGATTGGACACGTGGTGCCCGTGATTAGGCCCGTCGCTGACCCGTGAGAAGGTCGAGGCTGATGAGTCGAGACAATCGGTCGCCGAGATAATGAAGCCGGGATCGTGATTACAGAGATTAATTGATGATTTCTCCCTGATAGCAAAGCATCTGGCGACAAGGTTGACCTGGGAAGGAGGTTAAGTTTGATCGGGATGACCGGCGAGGAGGCATTCCAAGAGTCAAGATGAGACTCCACTTCGGGCCTATCTTGATAGTCCCGACAGGACAAAAGGGCCACAAAGGTATTATGATGCCTCGAGGGCCGGACTAGGATGTGTTTTAATGCAGTCCGAGAGGGTAGTAGCTTATGGTTCCAGTAAGTTGAAGAATCAGGAGCAGAATTACCCCACACGCGACATGGAGTCGATATCGAGTCTTCGCCTAAAGATTTGGCGCTTTACTTATATGGCGAGGAGTTCGAGGTATACTGCATCATAAAGTCTCATATATCTTCATGCAAACAGACCTCAACATGAGGCAACGCAGATGAATGGAGTTCAGAGGATTATGACTTAACTTCAGACACCATCCTAGTAAGGCAAATGTAGTGGCCGATGCACCCAATGTAAGTCATGGGAGAGTTTCATAGTATAGCTTCTAGAGCGCTTTAAGCTCGAGACCGTGGGGGGAGTTTAGTGGCTACACCGCCTCGTTGAGCAAGAGTGATCGAGTCCCAGCGCTGGCGTGACGCAGAGATAGTGTCCATCAGTGACCTGCACACAAAAGTGTGATTTCCAGGGCTGGACCGTCCACACAGATGGTAGTCTTCTGTATAGAGGACTTTCGCAGTGGTTCCCATTCGAATACGAGAGAGGAGATTCTCGTGGGAGTTTCACTACTTCTCGATTGTCGCAGCATCCGTGTGGCACTAAGATGTACCAGATCTGCCGCATTCACTCTGAAAGTGGGATGAAGAGACACGTAGGGGGACTTATGCGACGATGCTCATATGTCAAGAGTAAAGGCCGAAAGCACTGTAAGATGCCAGGCTGCTTCCATTTACTGGAGGTAGCCGAAAGTCAAGTGGGAGCACGTCACGATGGACTTTGTGACCTACTTGCCACGGACGCAGCAGAGGCATGACGCGGTATGGGTGATAGTGGACCAGCTTATGAAGTCGGCACATTTTCTACCGTATGAACACCTTCATTGAGAGATTCGCTATTGTATATTCGAGAGATACCCAAGCATGGAGTACCAGATCCAGTATCGGATAGGACCCAAGATTTAAAGCGCACTTTTGAAAAAGTCATTGCGGGCACACAAATGACGATGAGTACAACTTTCCCCCCTCAGACAGATGGTCAGCCGAGAGACTATATAGTGTTAGAGGATGTCGCGAGCATGCAACTCGGATCATCACTAAGAGTTGGGAAGAGCACTTTGCCTTTTAGTGGAATTCGCCTACAACAACAGCCACAAAGAAGATACAGATGGCACCATATGAGGCATCAGATGAGACCAGGTCACCGTTATGTTGGACCGAGGTGGAGAGAGTTTCACTACCGGGTCCCGACCTGATTAGAGACACTCTAAGCATGGGTGAGCTTGATACGACAACGCCTTCTCACCCGCCTTAGAGCCAAAGAAGAATTATGATGTACGACGTCGACCCTGAGTCTCGGAGGTCAGATCACGTATTCTCAGGTGATGCCTAAGACAGATAAAATGTTCAGACGCTATGTTTATCGCGAGATTCATCGGGCCTTCGAGATACTCGAGAGAGAAAGGCACCGCTTGCACACCGGCTGGCTTTACCGCCCAAAGATGTCGTGTCCATGAGGTGCTTCACGCCTCCATGCTCTATACACGCCAGATCCAAAGCCATGAGCGGATCGGGAATAGATTGAGGTCAACACCGATTGGACCTTCGAGGAGGACCGTTATGTATTTTTGATAATGTGGATCGTGCTTTTATGACGCAAGACCGCGGAGGCTAGTGGAGGGTGCTATGGCGGCACTATGGAGCAGAGGAGCCCACGTGGGAGTGCAAGGACACTATGCGTCGCATATCCTTTGTTTAGGATGAAGGTAGTGGGATTAGTCACGCACAATTAAATGACGAGTTTATATGCATGGTAGAGTGCACGTCAGATATGCATGTGAGTGATGTGATTGTTCAGAATTCTCGATGAAATTCCTTTCGTAGAGGGGATTATAAGACCCGAGAAAATCCAATTTTCAAAAAGGACAAAATCGCACTTAAGTAAATTTATTCTCAGATCCTACGATTTAAACGGATTTCACCTGGAATCGCCTCGCCAAATCTAGCTAGCACGCTGAATTTCCCCGTCTAATTCGGTGACGCGGATTTGCAGACGCCGAGGCACCGAGTACTCCGCGTCGTAAAACCGATATTTGATGTGAAAAAAAATCACATATAACATGTAATCATGTGCCATAAGTTATATGAGTAGAGAAATGATGGAAATGTATGGCCGAGATAGTGCCAAATGCCGAAAATCCAAAGCTTGGGGACATAGATCGCAGTTTGGGAATTCTTAAGTTAGATAAGACAAAATACCTAATAGTGTTGTCTTCTTGAAAAGGCCACAAAAGGAACAGATCGGGCAGCAGCTGGGGAGAGATAGAAACTGATTTTTTGTGATTTATTTTAGAGAGAGAACAACTTCTCTCTAAGATCCTGGCTAATCCGACCGTCGGAATTCGTTGAGACAAGAAGCAAAGTGGTTCTAAGCAGCGAGGGCTTCGCGTGGGTACCAGATTTGAGGGAGTTTCAACAAACTCCGTGAGGTAGGGGATTTATTCTACTTGGGTTTTACACTTTATTTAAGTGTTTTATAATGTTTCGCTAAGTTGAGGCCTTAACTAATATTTGACTGGCCCCAAAACTTGGGACCTAAGTGTGAAATTTATGGAGCTCAAATACACAGCCCGTGACTGTGTAGGGGTTGTTTAGGTGTTTATTTCATAAATTATGAAATAAATCTTGTGTTGATGGTATGAGGCCGGAAATGGCTTGAATCGTGTGAAAATGTAATATGGCCGTGAACCATGAACCGTAACCCGAGGGTTTCACTGTTTATGTGAATAGTGTTCATGAATTAATTTTGTGAAAAATGTGTTTGGTTGAGTGATTCAAATTGAATTGCTCGTGGTTGTTAATTATCCCTCGTGAGCTAATTTTTGGTGTAATGAATTGTGAAATTTCATAACATGTTTGTGTGATTTAAATTATGTAAATATATGTATGAGGATATATTTGCATGTGTTATATAATTTGTATTTAAATGGCATCACAAGATTCCATATGCACGGTTCTAGAACAATAGGAGTGGGAGTGCATGAGGTGATTCGAGAGAATGATTTCTTGAGGCTGACTAATAATAATAATTATCTGGGAGGGTAGTCCATATAAAATGTCAATCGTCTGAGTCGGCCCATTGATATACATCTGAGGGTTGTCAATTAAATAGAACATCGAGCCTGGCCCACTACTTATATTTCCTGAGGGTCAGTTCAATAAATATAAACAAATATATTTGTTTTGGAAAATAATGCTTCTCACGTAGCTTAGGCAAGTGTGAAGGAGCCTGAGGACTCTAGGTATGAGTTGATTCATGTAGACATTCAAGTAGGATTACGATTTACTTGAATGTATGTTTTCATTGTAGCATTGAATATGCACTTAAAGGAGTAACTCATTTAGGTGATTCCATCATCGGCGATAGCTCACCCTATCGAGGATGGCTATTATTCAGTAATAGGGGCGCCGAGAAGAAGGCTCTTCCTAGGGGCCGATACTAAAGAAAGCCGGGTTGTGGCTTTGGTGTTTTAGAATACATGTATTAGAACGTTGTAAACTTTTAATATGTGTTTTATAAGAGTGAACTTTTAACTCTTGAAATTATTGGATATAGTTGGGATTTATTTGGATGGGTATTGGTTTATGGGCCCAAGTGGCCACTTATATTCATGTATATATTTTTGGATGTTGATTGGGACAGGTTTGTATTTGGGTAGAGCTCCCCGTACAAAGGAGACTCTGCTCGATTTTCGTGAGAAATGTCGGGTCACCTGACATTCACGAGTGTTTCCGCGGTTGACGGGTAGTCAACGGACCCCCGGGAATTTGGGCATCATAGACAGTGAGTTGGATTTGGGTTGAATTTAGATTCTCCATCTCTATCTCTATTTATTATTTAAATCATTGAAACCCCGAGAAAATCAAAATTTTCTGAAAAAGGGAAAAATGGTCATTTCGGTCAAAATCCAAAATTTTTCTAGATCTCGAATGACGAAACGGACTTCACTGTTGGAATCGTCTCGTGAAATCTAGCATACCACGAATTTCCCACAAATTTCGAGATACAATAGGTATTTCACGCTGAGGCACCGTGTGTCAAGGTGCAGAAAAGGCCTGTGAAAGACATGTGATGACAAAAGTCACCTACTACATGTACCCATGGACATGTTGTATGATTAGAGAGAGGATGAGATGAATGACTTAGATTAAGCCATGCTTTAAATTAAGACAAAGGACAAGTATGAGAATTAATGAAATTTTAATGAGAATAAGACAAAGGATAATGCTTCTTCTTCAATTAAGAAGAAAAGGCGCAGTAAGTATTTTAAAAACAGCGAGGGTTCTGCCAGATTTAGAGAGAGAGAAAGAGCTACTTCTCTCTAAATTTTTCCGCCGCTTAATCGCTTGCTCGCTTCGGCCAAGAAGCAGTCGTCTACGCGCGAGGGCTAAGCGTGACACCGACTGGGTGGAGTTCCAACAACTCCAAGAGGTAGGGGTCTTCTCCTACTTGTATTATTATTTGGCTAAGAGCCATGTGAATGGTTAGGGATATTCTGAGGCCTGAATTAGCCGTGTTTATGTGTCTCAAAATACGGAACCGAGAGAGAAGATCCTATAGGCTGAATGAAGGTTTACCCTAGGTTTCACTGCTCACGTATTGTTGTGTGATTTTTTGCGCGGGTGATTCAAAATGAATTACTGATTGGTTAATTAGCCAATGCGAGCTAATTTTGGTGTTATTGGTTGCAATTGACAACATGATTTATGTGAGTTAATTATGTTATATATACATGTTTTATATATTAGCATGAATTGTTTGAGTCACAGGAGAATTAATATGTTAATGCATGTGATTAAATGTGTTAACATGATGTGGAATTATATAAAAATATAATTGTGTGTAAGCCATTGGAAATGAATTGTAATTAGCTCAAGTGAGCTAATTTTGATGTTATTGATGTGAATTAAATAACATGTGGCATGTATGTAAATTTTGTTAATGTATGTGTAAATGATATATTGGCATGTGTGGTTTGAGAATGTCATAATACATTTCATATGCATCGAGGGAACCTAGAAAATTAGGTGAGTACATACACAAGAAATAAAAAGATGTTTTTCAAGGTCATTTGTGCATGATGAGGAGCTCAAGAGACTCGAGACACCTGGATCGGGCATGCAGACATTCAAGTAGGGATCATGTAATTGCTTGAGTGTGTGTTTATGTTGAATCATTGCATGTGCACTTAGGTGGGAGTATCCTATGTGGGCAATTCCAATTACCGGGCATTACAACTCGTCGTAGGGAATATTATTTTCGTACAGGAGCGATCGAAGGCGACACTCATTAGAGACCGTTGAGAAGAAAGTTTATTACGTGGATTTGACATGGATTATGTAAAACATGTATTAAATTCTTAATTTTAATATATGTTGTATTAAGAGTGATGTATCAACTTAACTATCGTATAGTCGATGTACTTAATAAGTAGTGATGTATGCCGCCCAAGCCATTTTTACTCATTTTAATTGTATTTGGACCCAAAGGTGGTCGTGTTAATTGTTGGGACAGTTTTGTACCTTGGGTAGAGCCCCGCATAAAGGAGACTCGCCTCGATTTTTCATGAGTGGTGTCTGCCACCGACATCCACGAATATTCGTGAGGGTCGGGACGTTGTCAACCCGACCGGGAAATGGGGCGTCACAACTTGGTATAAGAGTTAAGGTAAACGATTACCTTGGGAGCTCGGTGGGTATAGAGCTTAGGTAAATGACAACCTAGGGATTGAGGGACTAGGGATTAGGCCATGGTCATAAGGTGTAAGAACATCACAGCTTAGTATAGCTTGATGTTGAATACTAGAGTTTAGCTTAGTATTGGTAAGTTAGGTATACGGTTTACCTAGGACTTGATGGGAAACGAGTTGTACATTTGATGAATTAAATGTGATGTGTGATTGGATTGTGTGTTGTATATGTGATTGGTGTGTATAACATGAGTGATATGTGATCATGTGTTGTACGAACTGTGTGATTTGTATCCTTGGTGAGTAGCATAGAAGAAAACGTTGAACACTAGGGTCGAGAAAAATATAACCTTAGGTATTCGAGAATTTTTGGGCAAAATGGTCTAGAATTGAACGAAAAAAAATAATTATTTTATGGACAGCTTGCTCATTTTCACAAATGTATTGTGTTTCAGGAAACTCCGGAAATTTTTTTCGCTTTTGCACAAGAAAAAGAGCTTGTAATTAAACTCTTGAAAATTTTGAAGTGAATGAATCGCAGTGTTCGCTTACCACATTTACGGAGTAAATAGAAGGCTAATGAGAATATATATATGTGTGTGTGTGTGTGTGTGTGTGTGTCGAGAGGAAAAATTTATGTTAGTTTTACGTTGTGTAAACAGAAAAAAAAATATTTAAAATAAATATTTTGGTTCTATCGAAATGAAAAAAATTTATAAATATTTTTTTGGGTCTTCCAAAGTAGTGAATATATATATATATATATATATATATGAAAAAAAAAGAGTTTCTAGGAGTCAATGGGCTACTACCCATTTTTTGAGCCTGAGACATGATGTTATCAGATCGATCGTGACACAAGGCTCAAAGTGCAGCAAACAGGGGCCACGATACCCAACAACCCCCGCGACACCTAGCCTACGACACGGCTAGGAGGTACGCGACACTACGCCCCGCACACGGCCACAAGCACACGGCTTCGTCATTGGCCAGACGAGATAGGCACGACACGGCCTGGGAAGGCGCCACGAGACAGCGTAAGGAGCGCCACGATACGGCACTGGAGGCGCTCAACATGGCGCCGCGCCGACGACACGGCGGCGCGACACCCAAGGCCAGCAAAGATACTGGGCTGCGACACCCGCTGCCACAATGGGCCGCGTTTCGTACGACACAAGCCGGGACTACTACCGACCAAAGCCAAAGCCATACACCCGCAGCGCTCAGCTCGCGACACCTACGCGCAGCAGGGCTTAGGCCGGGCCATGGTGGTGCACCGTGCACTCGACTCGCTGACCTGCATTATCTTGAGTCATCGCTCATGAACACCGCTCACGCAATCGCTCACGAGGTTTTCAAAAAAAATAAACAAAGAATAGAATAAATTTTTTAAAAAAAAAAAATAATAATTTTTTTTGTTGTTGATTATGATTTAATTGTCTTGTATTACCTATGAATGCATGGACATTGTGTATGAAATGTTTTCAGATGTGAATAGATTCGAGGATGTTTACGCCCAGATATCAAGATTATAATTTAATCTCATATTTGACATGTAGATGGCTAGTCAAGGGCGAGGACGAGGTCAGTCTCATGAGGTGCTAGCCAAGCACCACCAATATTCACCAAGAGCTTGGCCGGTGGTCGTAGGGATTGCACCGCCGCTACTGCACGTGCTAAAAGTGCAGTAGCCAGGAGGTCCGAGTAACCTCCGAGGTTTACATCATCCTCCGACGCTCACAAGGGGAGGAGATCCGCGGTGGCGACCACTGGGTTCATGCAAGTTGAGTAGTTGCATTGGAGGCCATGTGAGACCAGATCGACTAGCCGCATTCCAAATAGGAGGGTAGGCCCAAGTATGTGGAATTGCAAAGACCTCAGAGACTCCAGAGGCAATGATCAGCGGTTCCATGATCTTTTCTACGTAAGGGGGCATTTTCCTGATACCGCGAGATTACGCGAAGGCTCGAGTTCCTCGAGCCGGCTGGTGGGGCCAGATCTGATTGAGTATGTGGCTAGGTTCACAGAGTTAGCCCGTTTTGCTGATGACTATGTGGTCACGGACGTGGCCAAGGTCAAGAGACTCGAGAATGGGCTAAAGTTACCCATTCGAGGTAAGATCAGACTTCCACTACAGATTACGGACTCCATGGTCAGAATGACCTACCACAGAGAGAGATATAGAGGATGCATCTGGTATCCATGTGGAAGTGATGTGAGAAGAGGGAGGATCAACCTTCTTCTAGTTCGGGAAGAGTGCTAAGACTTCTCGCTTCACACGAAGCTTGGGGACCGTGGCTGGATGGGCATTTAGTCGTGCAAGGCAGATGATATGTTATTTCGCCGACAAACGGGCATGTGAGACCGGGATCGCTCTAAAGACAAAGGATCTCAGATTTTCGGGACAAAGACAATCCCAAGAATGTGAGAACAGAGAGCATATAGTTCATATCTTACTAAAATACTTTGTTCCAATTTGTGAAATATATTGTTTTAAAAAATCATAAACATTAAAAATAATTTATCTTATAATAGTAATAAGAATAACTATTATATTTATAATAGAGTGAATGAAAAAGAAGCGTCAAAAGAAAATGTTAAAATCCCACATATTTTTACTTTTAGGGGTTTTAATATAAATAAATATATATTAAATTTATATATTATATATTTAATCGAGTATTCAAATGGATGATGGATAGGATTTACTAAAACCCATTCTCATCCCAAAATTTGAAGATCCTTGAACCTGATTACCCGAATAGGGTATCGTATTTCGAAAGAAATTGCCATCCCTACTTCTCTCATCTTTATCTCATTTAATAAAAAGGAGAAAGGAGAGAAAAGAGAGTTTTAAATTTTCTATGAATATTATGGGAACTCCACCGATTTTAGCACAAGTTTAGGAATTCTCCCTTTATTATAGAGAAATTGGTTTAAAATGGACAAATTCAAAAGTTATTGGAAAAAGTAGGTTATGGGTTGCCAATTTCAAAATAATAAGACTTTAAGAATCAAATTTTGACTAACCCAATAACAATCTATCAATTTGAAAAAAATATTATATCCTACTATATTATGGGCTGATTGTATTTTGTTTGACAAAAATATCATTTTCTACCTCTACCTCACATACCACATAAGCTAATCCTAAACCAAAAAATAAAATAAAATAAAAACAAAAAGGACATCTAAACTTTTTTAGTAATCTATTTTTGAAATCCAAGAGACCCCATTTGACCATCTTCTTCGTTCTTTCCTCTCTAAACCCTAACCCTATCTGCTTTTGAAACACATAACGGAAGAGGAGGAAGACCATAACATTTAAGGGTAACTTTGAGTCTCTACTCATCTATAACGCAATCTTGGTCTTCTCTAACTTGGTTCTCGCCTGCCATCTCCCACTACCTGAATCAAAGAGTTGCAATAGCTACTGCGGTTTCTCATTCGCTTTCTTCGTATTCGCCTTTTCCTCTATCACTTCAACTGGGTGCCGATATATAAAAATTGAAGAATTAATTTCTACATCAATTTTTTTCGTCTAGGATTATTGTGATTTATGATTTATGATTATGGTTAATTCTTGTATAAGCTAAAAATTTTATTTGGAATTTTATTATTATTAAGAAAAATTAGTATTATAATCTTGAACTTTCCCGACTTGTGCATTTGATCCTGAACAAAAAGTTTGCTTTTTTAAATATAGTAACGTTCATGAATTTTGTTTTTATATCCTCAACAAGACTCCGAACCTCTACCTTGTTAAATGTGGCACTACAAAACGATGTCATTTTGATGCTAGAACTACAATTAAAATGAAAGTTGGGAAGATGAAAACAAAAGTCATGAAAGTTGCTATATTTAAAAAGCAAAATTTTTGCTCAAGATTTAAATAAAAAAGTCATGAAAGTTAAGGATTTCAATATTAATTTTGTCACAACCCGATTCCCGGACAGACCTGACGGCTGATCCTAATCGAAACCGGGTGCGAGACTATATACCGACTCTTTACCCGTTTTTTCTAAGGGCCGAACTTGTACTGTGGTATACAAACAATTCGTAATAACAAAAATCATTTACATATACAAAAAAACTACCACCGACGTGGTGTCCATCAAAATCTATACACATATACTGAGTCCATTTACATATACAAAAACTCGCATTTTTAAGATTTACAAATCGTGAAATACGAACCTACATGAAGTGAACCCCACTAGTGTAAGCCGCTCCGCTTGTATGTCAAGATCAGAATGTCCTCCTTGTACCTTACACTGCGATAAAAACCCGTGCTACATTTACGCTTAGTGGGAACGTGTCTCATAACTTATACCGGTACATGCATTTATAATCGAATCATAATAAACATCTAACAAGAAAAATATCGAATTCAGGAATTCATATAAATGTATTTTACATACATAATTATCCTTGTAACCAACTTATGCTTGTTCAGATCTCTCGTATAAGGTAATGAACTTATACTTATACCAATCTTAAATTTACTCAGAACTAACACTTATGGCAAACTTATTCTTATTCCGATCTCCCGTAGGACACATATTTATACTTAACTCCCGTAGGACACATCCTTATACTTATCTCCCGTAGGGTGCATACTTATATAGATTTCCTCGTATGCGATACTGAGCTTATACATATACTTATACTTATCTCCTGTACGACACATACTTTTGCTTATCTCCCGTCGGACATATACATATGCTTATCTCTTGAAGGACACATACTTATTCAGATTTCTCAAAGGACATATATATCGGACTTATACTTATACTTGTATTACGGATCTTATACTTGTATTACAGAGCATATACTTGTATTACATAGCATATACTTGTATTTTGGATCTTATACCTATTCAAATACTCTTCTCGAATCATTTTCTTTCCTTTTCTTTGTGTTTCAGTTTGTGATTTCACATATGGCTATAGAAGTCGACATTCACAACAAGATTCGCTGTTGATTCCGTCCTGCTATTATTCAAGAGCAATGTGGGATCTCACATTCAATATTGTAATCTCAATAAGTGGCTATAGAAGCCTACATTCACGATAGTTTCAGCTGGCTGATCCTCGTCCCGTTTGTCATTCCGCAGTATCAGGATCTCACATTCAATAGCGCAATCACATGTGGCTATAGAAGCCCATATCCACGATACAGACAGTTGTCAACTCGCTCGCTTATCATTCATTAGCAATGTGATCTCACATCCAATATTACAATCTCACATGTGCCCATGTATCCACATTCACTTACAAATCCAAATACGAACTCGCCTCGCTTTGTCATTCGCAGCAATTCGGGACCACATTCAATATTGCACCTCGTATGGGCTATAGAATTTGACATTCACTACAGACTATTGAGCTGAATCCTCGTCCCGTTTTCATTCGCATAAATGTGATCTCACATTCAATATTGCAATCTCACATGTGGCTATAGAAGTCGACATTCACGTTAGATTCAATTGTTGAATCCTGTCCTGTTTGTCATTCAGTAGCAATGTGATCTCACATTCAATATTGCCATCTCACATGTGGCTATAGAAGTTGACATTCACGACAGATTCGCTGCTGAATCCAAATTCCCGCTTTGTCATTATTCAAGAGCAATGTGATCTCACATTCAATATCAGAATCTCATGGTTCTATAGAAGTTTATTACATTCACGCATGCATTCAAATATTAACTCGTCCCGTTTGTCATTCAAGAGTACGATTCACATTCGCATTGCAATCTCACATAAGTTATAGAAGTTTCGACATTCACGACAAAAGTTCGGGCCATTAATCATGTCTCATGGTCATTCAAGAGCAATGCGATCTCACATTCAATATCGCAATCTCACATGTGGCTATGTAGTTCGATATTCGCGACAAGATTCTTGTTGAATCCATCCTCGCTTGTCATTCCGTGAGCAATGTGATCTCACATTCAATATCGCAATCTCACATGTGGTCAGAAGTTGACATTCAATGATAGATTGCTGTTGAATCCCGCCCGTTTCATTCATTCAAGAGCAATGTGATTTCACATAACAGATCGTAACGAGCCTCGCTAACGATAATGTATGCCATCGCACTAGCTAGAGTGCGAAGCACGCATCGTAACGCACTCATTCATTCATCTATTCTGCAGTCGCCTTATTATCATATTTTAGTAAGCAACCGTGAATCTATCTTAATCACACTGGCCTTTCATATCATTTATGTAGATCTACCAGGTCTTTATCTATTCATATCCTTCTTAATTAGCTATCACTTGTTCATTCATGTATTTCATATCATTCGTTATCTTTTCTGGATTATATGTGATAATAATCAAATGTAACATAACCACATTATGTGTTCATGACATATTGCCTTTCATGTCTATATTCATGTTTCAGCCGTTTCATATTTCATCATATTCATGTTTCATGAACACACTTCCATACATATTGCATTTCCTATACTTTTCTTGTTTCATGTCTCTTACATATGGAATTTCATATACTTGTATAGTATGATGCCTATGTATTCACACATCATTCATGTATTGTTGTTCCTCTATGAATCTACTTTACTTAGAAATTGGAATCATTCCAATTAAATCATCCAAACTAAAGTTATGGCATTTTCATGCCAAACTAGTCAGTTCACCGATATTACACTATGGAAAGTTTGTAATACTCATTTTTCAGGGGTCTTAACTTCATATTTGACACTGGTTCTTTATACTCCCTTGAATTTAAGCTTCTAAGGGTTCTTCTCCAATTGGAATCACTTAAATCGGAGCACCAAAACTCAAGATATGTCCCAAACAACCGAGACTATTCTATGTTCAAAACAGAAAAAGAAAATGTCTTGAACATAGCCCCTCTTTGAGTGAATATTTGGGACACATAGAATTTGAATTGGAAGGCACCAATGTAAGGATGTTTTGTTCTCCTTGAAGTCTAGTTTAACCAGCAACTTGAATCACTCAAATCGGATAAGAAATGACCAAGTTATGGCCAAAATACTAACACTGGTTCAAAAGAGTATCAGTACCCATCAAAAATCTCTGCACCGGCACTGCAAGGATTTAATATTTACGGCACGGGTACTATCTCCGTTTGGTACCAGTACCGCCGAAATCTTCCCGTAATGGTGGCTTTTCTCTCCTTTTTCCATATTTTTCCACCAAAAACCAACTCAATAATCATCACACTTCAAAAAACTAATCATATTCATCTTGTAACCTCTATTCTACTAAAATCATCTTTCAATACATATCTTTCTTCAAAAACCTTTCATGAATTCCTCCAAAACAACTCGAAAAATTGGTCATAACTCACATAAACTAAACATAAAGGTTAGTTAGGGCTCGTTTCTAAGCCCTAACTCCATTACATGCAATTAAAACCACGAATCCAACCTCAAAGAGATGATTCCAAATTGCACTATTTGTGGTTTTACCAACCTTATTTCAATAATTTTAGGGTTAGGATGAAATCGCAGAATAAAACCCTAGGTTTAATAGGGACAAGGTACTAATCCATCCAATAAAGATGGAAATTCATAAACTAGAATTCCATACTTAATGTTTGATTCCATACAAAATTCCAAACATCCATACCTTTCTTCTCGGCTTCTTCTTCTTCTTCCTCTTCTTCTCTCTTCTTCCCTTCTTCACGGTTTTCCTCCCCCAAAATGAGACCAAATTTGGTCTTAAATTAAAGGTCTCTCCTTAGGCAATGTTTGGCTCCCAAAAAACCCTCTTTTTTTTGGGTTAAGTTTCCATTTATTTCACTTTAGTCCTTAAATTTCTTTATTTTTGCAAATCAACTTATGCTATATTATAATTTAGCCCACCTTCTACGTCTTAAGGTGACTTTTCATATCTTTTTTTTCCAAATTACAAATTCATTCTAGTGTCTTGTACTTCTGGGATTCTCACTTCCATGTTTCAATTTAAATTGACAACATTCAAATTATGCTTACAAAATACCCTAAACATGTCCAAAGGGACTAGGGTATATTTCGGGGTGTTACAATTCACCCCCCCTATAATAAATTTCATCCACGAAATTTTTCCAGAACTGAAGAGATGAGGGTACTATGCCCCCATACCAAAAACTTCCATTTCCATATATGGCATAATTAGTCTTGTCTCCAGTGTTTACTAACTAAGCTATCTCTTGTAACTTGTTATCATTTTTTCGAGCATGTACTATCGTTTCATTTATCTTGATAACTCCTCAATCGGTTTCATTAAGACTCCATCGTAATCAAAGTCGATTAACACTTATCCATTCTCGACATTATACAAAGCAAGATCTCCTGCATTAGGCCAACACATTACTATGTAGGTACATCCTCAATCTAAGACTCATCTAGAAACGCCTAAACCTAGGCTCTGATACACTGACACACTCGATTCCCTGGCCCCAACTCGACGGCTGACCGAACCGAGTCCGGTGCGAGACTATATAAGGGACACTTTTTACCGCTTTTTTTTCTCGTATTGAACTTCTACTCAGAGGGTATACAAACATTTTATGTAATAACAAAATCATTTACATATACAAAGAACTACCAATCGGGTGTCCATCAAAATCTATACACATATATTGAGTCCCATTTATATATACAAAATCGTATTTTTACATTTACAACCGTATAATCTAACCTACATGTATCAACCCTACTAAGCAGGGCCGCCTACCAGATGTCAAGATCGCAGATGTCCTCCTTTGTACCTACACGGATTAAAAACTCGTTCTAAGCTTTACGCTTAGTGGGAAACGTGTCTCGTAACTTATACTGGTACACATGCATTTATACTCAATCATAATAAACATCTAACAAGAATGTATATTTAATCTTTCAGAATTCATATAGTCAGATATACATACATAGTTATCCGATTCGTGTCACAAAGAGGCCGGAGCTAAAATCAACAAAATTTATACACTCTGTTCTACTATCGCCGTAGTCAAGCTACCGCAGATAGTGGCTCCAGTATCGAACACGGGGATGGGTTTTCATCCTAAAATGATTTGCATAAGTGCAATTACTGCAAGGGCTTTCATTTGGACTTGGATTTGTTTCAAAAACAAGGGAAGTAGTTTGAGTCTGAGAAATTGTAAAAACCGAAAGTGAAGTGTGAAAGTTAATCTTGAAGATTTAGGTCACCAACTTGCAAGTTAAAGGGCAAAACAAGTGTCCTGCTTTATCCTCGCTGCTATGACATGCAACCTATAGTCCAAGGCATAACTGGATCTATTTAACTAGCAAACCTCACCAAAAATCAACTCCTATTTGAGTCAACACAGAAGCATGCATCTAAGGCCCTTTACATGAAACCCTAACATTTAAATATCATTTCGTAGGCTCGTAAAGACCATCTAATGAACCACAAGGTATCTAAAGAATAAGTATGCATCATATCCCAAGCATGGGCACGCCAAATCAATAACATTAAATGCTATTCAACTCTCAGTTTGAAACCCTAACATTTAAATATCATTTCAGAGGCTCGTAAAGACCATCTAAAGAACCACAGTACATCTAGCATTAAGTATGCACTGTATCCTAAAGCATGGAGAGACAATAAATTAATGACATTCAATGTTATTCAACCATATTTTGAGAAGATAAGGGCCATAAATACAATACCTGTGGCTTTTAATACAAGAGGACAACATGCGTATGCCCCACAACCAAGTTAGCTTCCTTCCTCAAAGAAAGGAGGCTTAGCTACATCTTCGAGTTGTCATCCTCAAGAGGGTGCTTGACAAATTAGAAAGTAAGGGAAAGAGGAGAAAGAGGAAAATAAAACCAACTAAAATACGAGACTTTATTTACAAAATGAAAACTTACAAATTTTCTTCTCCCTCTCCCAAATTGCTTTCCAAAATTCTCTCTATCTTTATTACAAAGAGAGGGGTTTATATAGGCCACCTCAATACATGAAAATACCAAAAGCCTAAGCAATTCAAGGTTAAAGGACAAGAGAGTAATACACCAAATTTGAGCTCAAGAAGCATTAAATACAAAACACGACGAGCAAAGGAATTTTGCTAGAGCGAAGAATTTCAGCTAGGTAGCGAATCACAAGGCATAGCTAATAGAAATTTCGCTAAGGCTTGGCAATTTCAAGAGCAATAAATTTCGCTAGCTTAGCTTAAATTTTCGCGGAGTAGCTTAATCATGAAATTTCGCTAGGAATGGAAGGCTCAGCAAACCTCTTCGTGTCTAAAATCCACAATTCGTCGAACTCGCTAAATTTTCGCTTAGTCCCACAAATTTTCGCATCCCAAATAAATTATCGCTTAGGCTACTTTTAAAATTGCCGGTTTGTCGATTTTCACCGCTTTCATTTCGCCTTCTATCGTATCAACTTTCATCACTTTGCTCATTCTTCTTTGATTTTCGTCTACTGATGCATCGACACCGATCAATCTTCGTGATTCATCATTTGACTCGATATTGAACTCCCAAAAGTACGCAAAACCCGCAAACAACCAAAATAACCTCTAACCCATAAGTGATACTAAGAAGACTTGAACACTTCAATTGGCATAAATGACATGATTAGTGCCCAAAAAGCACTCAAAACACCCCCCAACCGAAACGTTGCTAGTCCCTTAGCAATGCAGAACTAAAAGGAGATGCATGTGGTGATTTTCAAAAAGGTTATGATTCAAAAAGGTATATGTACATATAAACATTGCTTTTAAAATGAAAATTGAAATCAAGTTTGAACATCGATATGAAATAACTAAAGCCATACTAGGAGCAATTTAGGTCAATATTGATCCATTACTCTCAACTTGAATTTCCACCTAAGTCTAATGGTTCTTTGTTACCGTGATTAAGTCAATAAATCGTAAAATTTGCTCCTCCCCCAACCTAGCACCGATACGGGGCCTTGTTGTCGAACCCAGATAGGGGCTAGTTACACTCTTCTTTCTTTATCAACTACAATGTAGGTGCAATGTTTAAATCGACTTCACCAAAGTCCCGGTAATCCAAATATCCACCGATGACTCCCAACCAATTAAGGTTTAGGCATCAAGCCAAAAGGATCAATGACCACTAACTTAAAGGCTTCACCCCCTAATCAACGACTTCAAAATCAAGCACCTACAATCTGCAGCTAGACTCTACCTATCCACCTGCTGTAATTTATCACAAAATCGATGACTCCCAACCAATTAAGGCCAGGCATCTGCTCAGTTGCTACCATACACCCCTGACCGTGCTCTGCCTCAAGGCAAACTTCACGATTTTATTTTTCTTTTTCTTCTTTCTTTTCTTCTTTTCTTTTTCTTTTTTCTTTTCTTTTCTTTTTCCTTTTGGAAGACTACATTGGTCTTCAACTCCGTGCAACACAAACTCATCCTAGGTTGCCAACATACCCAAGGCCGACTTGCAAAGCGAAAGGAGGTATGCAAATTCACAACCTATTGAAATAATCCGGAGGCAAAGCAGGACTAGCTTCAAGGGAGAAATGTCTAAGTTGAGTATAACTTCGAATCGACCAAAATTGACTCATGCATGGAATTTGTTCTAACATAAAGGCAACAAACAATTGACCAATTTTCCAACACAAGGCAATTCAATCATTCATCAGAGCAATTCAATTGTTCAATTGAAAAGAAAAACATTTACACATGGCAGGTACAAAACATTGTATGCAAAGTCTCAGATATATACTAAATAGCTTTGATATAGCCAAAATGGCTAGTACATGCATACAAAGCTAGATTAATAAAAGTAAGTATCACGCTACTATGGCTAATACATAAATCCTAAACAAAAATTAGTAGTGCTTATCAAAGCTGTAACTAAACAAAAATCATAAAGAAACCTAACCACCACCGCCGTGGTGGTGGTGGGTCCGAAGTCACGCCGCCGCGTAACATCCAAATAAAGCCACCAGAAGGGGCTCCTCTCTCTGATCAGGATCACGAGGAAGACCCAGGTGGGTCATAATCTGTGTCAGCATGGAATGGCACTGGGTCAATCTCTCTCGATCCCGGGTCGCCCTCGCGTAGCCGCTTAGGAATGCAGCATCCATCACATCGCCTATCTCCCCGAGCCGGCATGAATGTACCCGCGAATGATGTGCCGAATAGGAAGGCCTGGTGTATCAAATTTACAAATGCGATGTACGTGTCGAGGAGGAGATGGAGGACATCCGCGTAGCCGGACTCCTCGCACCCAGCTCAAAAAGGTGCATATCATCTCCGTGGGAGTCCTCAACCACTGACCTAAGATTCTCCCGGTCCCGTGGTCGAGGTGGAAAGCACGCATAGTCATCACCCGGGCCACGACATGACCAGGGGGCACTAATCCTCATCTCTATCCTCTACTCCTCCGATAAATCCCATATGCTCGAGAACCGTGGAGAGTAGTCTCAGATCGCAGGAATGCTCTCCGCTCGCACTCAGTCCTTCCGATGGACCTTCTCTCCTCAAATGTAGCGTTGAGGTCATCACTACCAAGAGGGATCGAACCAATATCCCTCCGAGATCCCGTGAAAGAGCCTCCAATATTCCTCCGCCGCACGTATTGCCGCACCCACAAGCTCGTCCCGAACAAATGGTCGATCACAAAGATATGAGGCTGAGTCGCCTCCTCGTAAAACACCGGTCCAAACGTAGTGTCTCGGCCGCGCTCTGACATCTCCTATGAGGCGTGAGCCCAGCTCTGGCAACTCCTCCGCATCGTCGGCGCAGATACGCAGCCAAGAGTCGCTGGATATATCGGGTCGCCTCCAGCACTGGGCGGGCGATCGCCGATAGAGAACCGGCAACACGCGACTATCCGATCCTTTCGAGACGCCATCGACCGTAAACCGGCATTACCACTGTGGGGTAGTAATGTCACGAGTCATGAAGGGTAATAGCCGGTAATCCCCGATCAATCTCACGGACTCCCGCATTCAGATCAGTCTCGGCCACGGACGCTGTAGTACGACTCGATGGAACGTCTACGATGGAGTCGCACATCTCCCGAATGGGGTTCCCTACGGCCACGGGCCTCCCCGATCCTCGGCGTCGGGTGACACCGAGAGGATGTCGCCGCAGCCTGATGCGACCGTGACGGCCGGGCGTCGAGGATGACTCGCCAGCCCGGCGCGGCCCGCTTGAGGGCCTGGGGCTCAACTCCTCGCCGGTGGGCATGCGTGACGCCCGGTCCATCCGCGTCCTGAAGTAGCGAAGAAATCCTCGAGGCTCGTGCACGTCGGGACCTGATGGCACCGAGCTGACCCCGAGTCGCCTCCTCTCGGGTGAATCGACCACCGCGCCCAACACGACCCCACCGGTAACAACTATACCGAGATTGAAATAAAATATCGGAAAGGGCTCGACTCATCGAAATGCACCGAGGCTCAGATCTCCGAATCGAGGCTCCCGAAGACGCATCAATCACTCTAAATCAAGCGATGAATCGTATTCATCGTCGAATCGAAAAATGCCTTCGACTAGCTAAACAAGGCTCGATAATCGATCAAATACCGACAAGGCAACAAAGCCAACCAAAGGCACGGCAGCCCTAACCGGGCAACAGAGGTCACCGTCAGCAGCATCGCCTGGGCTCAAGCAAAGATCTAATATAAGTGGGCAAGGCATGATGCTCGCCGTGGCCTACCACTGTCAGACAGAGGTGTAGGTAAGGGGGCAAGGATGCACAGGCGCAGGTGACTGACGGTCAGTCACGCTAATCCGCAGAAGGCGCCATGTCCGGCGGCGCTAAGGCCGGGAGCTCGTGGCTTTAGAGGCTTCGCTTAGGGGAGGGAAGAGGAAGTGACTATTTGGCTATCCCTCCCAGTTTATATAGAACCCATCACGGGCGTACTGGCGGGTCTTCCCGCCTAATTTTCGCTATTTTAGCGAATTTGGCCTAAACCGAAAGTACACTACCCGCATTTCAAAAATTTTAAATTAATTAATACACATATAAAATAAGAATATTATTATAAAATTTACTATATGTACCTGTGAATTAAAATTTAAAACACAATACTATACTATACAAACTAAATTACTAGAAATGAAAATGCTAAGTTAAAATTTTTCAAAAAATAATCAAACTATCAAAATTGAATTAATCTTACACGTAAAGTAAAGATCAGGAACCGCACTTAAGCAAACACCTGAACCAGCTCAATCTCAAAATTACTAAGGGGGTCGAGGAGAATGATCCTCAACCCTCGCAGCCGTCGGGGCTAGTTCCATGGCTCAAGCCCACTGCTTGATCCGCCTCCTCATGACGCATCACAATTGCCAATCGACTCCCGCAAAGGGGTGCTGGATGGCAAGACCAATATCTCTCATCTCCTCGGGCTGATTACTCCTTGCACTTCCCGGGGTACTTTGTTTCGCACACCGACCAATTGAAACAACTTTATCGAAATTTGATTTTCGCTGAAGAACTCATGTTCGTTGTTCAAATGAAAGATGTTCGAACTCATGGTCATGTGCCAAAGGTTAGTTGCATGACTCCATTCCTACTAATTTATTATTGCATCGGCAGGGCCGAAATGGTCTTCCTAAGATGATTGGTACATGATTGTCTACTAGCAATTGGCTCAAGAGTCATACCACAAAATCTACCGGGTAGTAGAATTTGTCTATTTTCACAAGGACATCCTCAACTATCCCCTGTGTGATTTTCACTCGATTTATCTACCATCGATGGCAGGATGTTTGTAGGTTTAAGTTCACTCTAGACCTAATCGCTTGTATACGAATACCAGATGAGGTTCAAGACCGGCTCCTAAATCAAGCAAATGACTATCACAATTCACCAATAATGACTGATATCGTGGGAGAACCAGGATCCTTGTATTTGACAGTATTTGCTTGATTATGGCACCGATCTGAATGAACCACAAGGCATCTAGCACAAGTATGCACCTGCATCCCGAAGCATGGAGAGTATTGCCACAACTGTCAACATTAAATGCTATTCAACTCGCTTGAAACCCTAACATTTAAATATCATTTCGTGAGGCTCGTAAAGACCATCTAAAGAACCACGCATATCTAGCATTAAGTATGCACTGTATCCTAAAGCATGGAGAGTATTGGCCAAATTAATGACATTCAATGTTATTCAACCATATTTTGAGAAGATAAGGGCCATAAATACAATACCTGTGGGTTTTTAATACAAGATAATAACATGCATATGCTCCCACAAACTGCTTAGCTTCCTTCATTCAAAGAAAGGAGGTTTAGCTACATCTCGAGTTGTCATCCTCAAGAGGGGTAAGGTTTGGCAGCTCAGAAAGTAAGGGAAAGAGGAGAGAGAGAAGAGAGGAAAATAAACCCTAACTAAAATACGTGACTTTATTTACAAAATGAAAACTTATTAAATTCTTCTCTCCCTCTCCCAAATCAAGCCCAAAATTCTCTATCTTTATTACAAAAAGAGAGGGGTTTATATAGGCCACCTCAATACATGAAAATACCAAAAAGCCTACAAATTTGGCTAAGTTAAAGGACAAAAGAGAATATAGTTCAAATTTGAGTCGGTTAGCATTAAATACAAAAAACATGACGAGGCAAGATCTCGCTTAAGAATAAGAATTCTCGCTAGGTAGCGAAATCACAAGGCATAGCGAAAATAGGAAATTTCACATAGCCATAATTTTCATTAGCTAGCGAAATTTCCTCGCTTAGTTTAGCGAAATTTCGCTAGTTTAGCTTAAATTTTTCGTGGAGAAGAATCATGAAATTTCGCTAGGAACGTTGCCTAGCAAAAACCTCGGTGTCTAGCGAAAACCACAATTTCGCCGAATCCTGCGAATTTCATTAAACTGCGAAATTTTCGCAATCCCAGCGAAATTTTCGCAGGCTTAGCCAAAATTGCTGGTTTGCTGATTTTCACTGCTTTGCCTCCTCTCTTCTACTGCATCAACTTTCATCACTTTGCCTTCATTTCCTCATTGCCCTGACATGGCCGACAATCTGGGATCAATCTTCGTGATTCATCATTTGACCTCGATATTGAACTCCCAAAGTACGCAAAAACTCGCAAACAACCAAAAATAACCTCTAACCTAGCATAAGTGATACTAAGAAGACTTGAACACTTCAATTCTGCATAAATGCCATGAGATTAGTGCGTTACAAAAAGCACTTAAACTTGCCTAATATCAGTCTAAAATTGCACTTTTTGAACCCAATATTTATAGCAATGAACTTATACTTATAGCAATCTTATACTTACTCAGAACTTACACTTATGGCAGACTTATTCTTATTCCGATCTCCCATAGGACACATATTTATACTTATCTCTCGTAGGACACACACTTATACTTATCTCCCGTAGGACGCATACTTATATAGATTTCCTCGTATGCGATACTGAGCTTATACATAACCTGAGGTCATCCCTGAACAGACTACTATCCCATATCATGTTATCTCATATATTATGATCTCAAAGGATATATATCACTACATCATACTGTCCCATTATCCATACTAAGATTATGATATTATACTTGTATTTCGGATCTTAAACCTAATCAAATACTCTTCTCGAATCATTTTCTTTCCCTTTTTTCGTGTTTCAGTTTTTGATCTCACATATGGCTATAGAAGTAGACATTCACGATGTATTCACTGCTGAATCCCCACATAAGCCTGGTTAATTCAAGAGTAATGTGATCTCATATTCAATATTGCAATCTAACATGTGGCCACAGAAGACCATGGTTCACTATAGATTCAGCTATACTGAATCTCGCTCCCGTTTGTCATTTAGTGTACGTGATCTCGCATTCAATATTGCAATCTCACATGTGGGCTATAGAAGCTTCCATATCTCACGACGCATTTAGGTTGTTGAATCCTCGTCTTTGTCATTATTCAATAGCAATGTGATCTCACATTCAATATCGCAATCTCACATGGCTATAGAAGCCTATATCCACGATGCATTTAGTTGCTGAATCCTATCCTCGCTTGTCATTATCTCAAGAGCAATGTGATCTTCACATCTGGTCACATATCACATGTGGCTATAGAAGCCGACATTCACGATAGATCTGGGCCATAACTCGTCCTATTTTGTCATTCAGTAGCAATGTTATCTCACATTCAATATTGTAATCTCACATGTGGCTATAGTAGTCGACATTCACGACAGATTCAGTTGTTGAATCCTATCCTGTTTGTCATTCAGTAACAATGTGATGTCACATTCAATATTGCAATCTCACATGTTGCTATAGAAGTCGACATTCACGACAGATTCAGTTGTTGAATCATGTTCTGTTTGTCATTCAGTAGCAATGTGATCCCACATTCAATATTGCAATCTCACATATGGCTATAGAAGTTGACATTCACGATAGATTTAGTTGTTGAATCCTGTCCTGTTTGTCATTCAGTTGCAATGTGATCTCATATTCAATATTGAAATCTCACACTGGGCCGTAGAAGCCGTGGACTACCACGTATTTAGCTTGTTTAACTTCGCCTCGCTTGTAATTCAAGAGCAATGTGATTTCGCATGGAGCGCATCGTAACTGCTGCCTAATGCACGTATGCTGTTGCACTAGTAGGAGTGCCAAAGCACCGATCAGAACGTGCACTCATTCATTCATCGGTCCTAGGTGGTCATACTATCATATGTCTTTAAGAACTCGTAACCTATCTTAATCACATTTGGTATTCATATCATTTATGTAGATTTACCAGGTCTTTATCTATTCACAGCCTTCTTAATTAGCTATCACTTGTTCATTCATGTATTTCATATCATTCGTTATCTTTTCTAGATTATATGTGATAATAATCATATATAACATAACCACATTATGTGTTCATGACATATTGCCTTTTATGTTCATGTTCATGTTTAAGTTCATTCTCATATTTCACATCATATTCATGTTTCATGAACTCATCTATGCATATTGCAGTTCCTATACTTTTCTTATTTCATGTCTCTTACATATGGCATTTCATATACTTGTATAGTATGATGCCTATGTATTCACACATCATTCATGTATGGTGGTTCCTCTATGAATCTATTTACTTAGAAATTGGAATCATTCCATCTGAATCATCCAACCAGTTATGCCATTTTCATGCCAAACTAAGTCGCTTTACCGATATTACACTAGGGACAGTTTGTAATACTCATTTTTCAGGGGTCTTGAGTTCATATTTGACACTGGTTATTTGTACTCCCTTGAAGCTAATGTGCTAAGGGTTCTTCTCCAATTTGAATCACTTAAATCGGAGCACCGAAACTCAAGATATGTCCCAAACAACCAGGACTACTCTATGTTTAAAACAGAACCAGAAATTGGCTTGAACATAGCCCCAATTTAATTGAATTTTTAGGCCACATAGAGTAAGACTTTGAAGATACCAATTTCCAAATGTTTTGTTTTCCTTGAAGTCTAGTTTACCCAAAAACTTGAATCACTTAAATCGGATATGAAATGACCAAGTTATGGCAAAAATACTAACACTGGTTCAAAATAGAGCTTTGTTTACCGGTACCGAAAATTCGGTACCGGTACCAGTGGACATAACACTTATGGTACCAGTACCACTTTGTTTAGTACCGGTACCACCCCTCGAAATTTCCTAGATATGGTGGTTTTTCTCTCATTTTTCCATATTTTCCACCCAAACCAACTCAATAATCAATACACACTTCAAAACCACTCCATATTCATCATGTAACCTCTATTATACTCAAATCATCTTTCAATACATATCTTTCTTCAAAACCCTATCTTGATTTCCTCCCAAAACAACTCTAAAATGGGCCATAACCCATACATAAACCAAATATAAAGATTAGTTAGGGTTTGTTCTAAACCCTAAGTTCATTACATGCAATTAAACCATGAATCCAACTCTCAAGGAGGATTCCATATTCTTCTTTTGTACCATTTAGGTTTTACTCAACCTTACTTTCTAATAATTTTAGGGCTAGATGAAACTTAACAAACCCTAGGTTTGAGGACAAGATACTAACCATCCAATTGCTTGGAAATTCATACAAACTTTAGAATTCCATACTTAATGTTTGATTCCATACAAAATTCCAAAGATCCAAACCTTTCTTCTTGACTTCTCCTTCTTCTTCCTCTTCTTCTCTCTTCTTCCCTTCTTCACGGTTTTCCTCCCCCAAAATATGACCAAATTTGGTCTTAAATCAAAGGTCTCTCCTTAGGCCATGTTTGGCTCCCAAAAACCCATTTTTTTGGGTTAAGTTTCCATTTATTTCACTTTAGTCCTTAAATTTCTTTATTTTTGAAAATCAACTTATGCTATATAATAATTTATCCTACCCTCTTCTTCTCTTATGACTTTCATATCCTTTTTGCCAAATTACAAATTTGTCCTAATGTCTTGTAAAATTTCCGTGTTTCTCAATTTCCTCGAATTTAAATTACGAAACATTCAAATTATGCTTACAAAATAGCCTAAACATGTCCAAAGGGACTAGGGTATATTTCGGGGTGTTACAAATCAGCCCCCCTTATAATAAATTTCATCCACGAAATTTTTCCGTAACTCAAGAGACAGGTACTACGCCCCATACCAAAAACTTCCATTTCCATATATGGCATAATTAGTCTTGTCTCCAGTGTTTACAAACTAAGCTATCTCTTGTAACTTGTTATCACTTTTTTGAGCATGTACTATCTGTAACATCCCGAAATATACCCTAGCAGTTTTCGGACTTGTTTAGGGTATATTAAAAGCTAAATATGGAATTTACGGAAAATAAAACGAGAGACCCGGAAAGTTACAAAACTTAAGGACAATTTTGAAATTGGTCTAAAGAGGGGTATAAAAGTCATAGTTGACAAAATTAGAGGCCAAAGTATAATATGACATAAATTGCTTTGCAAATAGAAGGAGTTATAGGCAAATAAAGAAAATAAACAAAAAAATGGGTTTTATTTACAAGGGCCAAACATGGCCTTAACTTAAAAATGGATTTAAGACCAAATTGGTCTCATTTTTGAAGAGGGAACCGTAGAGGGATAGAAGAGAAGGAGAGAAGAAGAAGAAGAGGAAGAGGAAGAGAAGAAGAAGAGGAGAAGAAGAGAAGCTAAGATCAAAAAGAGATATGGAACTACATGGCTTTTAAGGCTTTGAATGGTTTTCCATGCAATTGTATGGTTATTAATTGTCTCCAACCTAGGGTTTTTCTAGGGTTTCATCCTAACCCAATAATCATGGAAAGTAAGGTGAATAAAACCTTAAAGAGTACAAGCAGCATAGAATCTCCCTTTAAGGATGAATTCATGGTTAATAGTAAGTAGATGAGTTAGGGTTTGGAACAAACCCTAACTAATCATCATAATTGGTTTGTGTATGGGTTTTAACCCATATTAGAATTGTTTGGAAGGAATATAGATATGTTTTTGGAAGAAATATATGAAATTGAAAGAGAAGTTGAGTAGAAAAGAGATTCCAAGGTGAAGTAAGCTCCAAGCATCGGGCATTCTCAGTGTCTTCTACTGGAAGTTAAGTTCACTCCCAAGAGAACTTTTGATTCTGGTCGATTTTGGCCAAGTTCTACTCTAAGAGAAGTTAAGTTCTACCGGTAGAACTTGTTCTGGGTTTTCCTGTTTTGACCAGTTTTAGTATTTTGGCCATAACTTACTCATTTCTTATCCGATTTGAGTGATTCAAGTAGCCAATTAAAATAGACTTCAAGGAGAACAAAACTTAAAGAGAAGGAATCTCCAAATTTTGATCCTAAGTGGCCCAAAAATACACTCGAAGTGGGACCATGTGCAAACCAAATTCTGGTTTCAGTGTTGAACATAGAGAAGTCCAGGTTGTTTCGGACGTAACTTGAGTTCCAGTGCTCCGAATTGGGTGATTCCAGTTGGAATAGAACCCTTAGCACCTTAGCTTTAAATTATTATAAGGACATAGGGTCAAAATATGAAGTTAAGATACCGGAAAAATTAGTAATACAAACTGTCACTAGAAAAAACTGTAAAATGACTAGTTGGCATGAAAATGCCATAAATTAGTTTTGATGATCCGATTGGATTGATTCCAATTCTAAATAAACTAGATTCATAAAGGAATGAGAATATATGAATGAGGTGTGATTCATAGACATCATACTTCATATATATGAAGTGCTATAGTAATAGCCATAGAAACAAGAAAATATAGAAATGCAATATGTATGATATGTTCATAAACATGAATATGATAGGTATAAGTCAAATGATATGAATATGATATGAATATAGGATATGTCATAAGATATGATAGTCTAAAGTACACAAATGATAGGAATAATGTAATGATATGAATATAGAGCATATGATATGACTATGCTGATATACACCTGAAAGGAATGCATGGAACACGATAGGAACATAAGGATAGAAAGACATAAATGATAAGAACGATAGAGATAAGCAAAAAGATGACAAAGATAGGAATGAGAACATGTACATAAATGATAGGTACATATATGAATATATGAATGAGTAAAAGCCTACATGATAGGAATATAGAAAGTACAAGAATAGCTAAAACATGATAGAAATGTATAAATGATATAAAAAGATATGAATATATGTATTATAGAGATATATGAGAACCGAAATGTGAAGCTACAAAGCAGAGAACTAATACGTAGTAAAGTAATGATAGTATATATGCATGCAATATGATAACAATAGTTATTCATGCTTATGAGATATGCGTACATAAAATGGACAAAGTCATTGTCTCGCTAGACTCCGGGTAGAGGGACAGATGTGCATGCCCATAGTGGAAGATACAGCTTGCTGCGCCATTCATAGACGCATATCGAGGCCCCGCTTCAGTCGATGATATAGATCCCCGTTTGACTGAAAGTGCCCCCGCGGTCACCACACAGACGTAGATCACCGCCGCATGCTGGATAGTAATCTTTCTGGTACCGATAGCATATGGCATAGTCATCACCTCAGACAAATGACGATACCTTCTGGGTATTACTGCATGCAGATCACCGCCTCAGCATAAAGGATAGTACCTTCGGGTACACATAGTTTCCCGTATCCGCTTCTAAGGTATTTGCAGACATGAAATCTAAAAGGAAATGACATGTATAGAATATATGACATGATATGTGAAGCATAGCACTGCTATGCGATGAAAGTATAGTACATGAAAAGTATATGAACAGTACAGTATATGAAAGAGAAAAGTATATGACAAGTATACAAGTACAAGAAATAAAGTGTAATGACACGAAATAAATATGATAGATAAAATATATGAAAAGTATATGAAAAGTACAATATATGAAAAGTAGAGTATATGAATATTTTCATGAAAGGATAGTATATGATAGCATAAGATGAAAAGTTAATGCATATGACTATTATATGAAAAGTATAATAGGAAAACAGTATAGGAAATGCACAGTACATGAATATAGGTATATGAAACAATACATGAATATAGGTATATGAAAATAGTACATGAACAGTACATGAATATAGTATATAGAAAGTACAAAGTATAGTACACGAAAAGGATATGAACAAGTAAAGTACAGAAAGTAGAGAAAAGAGAAACGTAAATGAAAAGTATAGCATGGGCATGTAGCCACAATATGAAAGTATATGATACATGCACAGAATACGAACATGAAAGAAAATGAACATGATAGGTATAGGATATGTAAAGCATAGAATAAGAATACAGTAAAAGTATAGATAAAAGATATGCCAAAGACATAGAATATGTACCGAAAGAGATTGACATGCAATAGGCAAAGTATATGTGATAGACAAGTAATTAAAGTTATAGATCTGTATAGATAGATGATATACATATGTATAAGCTTGGTGACAAATGGCTATTGGTGGTTGTCCATGCTTATGTTCCCACTGCTGCAGAAGCTTAGCACTGGTGTTCAATCCGTGTAGGTACAGAGGCAGAAGACAAGGATAGGAGGACAGATATCTCCACATCGCAAAGGTGCCGACTCAGATAAAGCCACTCGGGGCCACGCTCGCACCTAAGTTTTGTAATAGCAAAATTGTAAGAAAAGAAGTAAAGGGACTCTTGTATGTATAGATTGTGATGGACACCACTCCGGTGGTAGTTCTTTGTATGTACAAATGATTTTTGTTAGTACAGAAATTATTGTATACTACATGTACAGGTACAGCCTTGAGAAAGAACAGGTCAATGAGAGTCCCAATAAAGTATAGTATATAATATAAGGTATAGAGGTATCGCGCCCGACAGGCTCGATCCGCCAATCGTGCCTGCCGGATCGGGGCGGATACTATCAAGTCATTTCATATTCGATATAACTCTCAATTGAACCATTAAGAATCCATTAGAATCAAAGTTGGATTAACACTTATCCATTCTACATTATACAAAACAAGATCTCCGAGATTAGGCCAACACATTACTATGTAGGCAGTACATCCTAATCTAAGACTCATCCAAACGCCTAAACCTAGGCTCGACATCATCCGACACACCCCGACTTCTTCTCCCTTGGCCCCACCCGAAAGGATCCGAACCTATCCCGGGGCGAGACTATATACTAGACACTTTACACCGCTTTTCTCGTAGCTGAACTTCTACCCAGGTATACAAACAATTTCGTAATAACAAAATCATTTATGACATACAAAGAACTACCACCTAAGGTGTCCATCAAAAATCTATACATATAATGAGCCCACCATATATACAAAAACTGCATTTTTACATTTGGCTAAATCGTAGCGCGAACCTACATGTAGTGAACCTTACTATGTGCCGGGCTCACCAGACAAGATCGCAGATGTCCTCCTCAGACCTACACCGATTAAAACTCCGTGCTGCTTTACGCTTAGTGGGAAACATGTCTCATAACTTATACTGGTACACATGCATTTATACTCAATCATAATAAACATCTAACAAGAATGTATATCGTGACCTCTTCGTAGAATTCATATAAATGCATTTACATACAAAAATTATCCTTGTAACCAACTTATGTTTGTTCAGATCTCTCAGATAAGGTAAATGAACTTATACTTAGCAATCTTATACTTAATTAACTTACACTTATGGCGAGACTTATTCTATTGTGACTTCCCGAGGTCACATATTTATACTTATCTCCTCAGAGGACACATACTTATACTTATCTCCCAGAGGACGATACTTATATAGATTTCGTATGTATATCGAGCTTTATACATACTTATACTTATCTCCCGTAGGACACATACTTATGCTTGTCTCCCGTCGGACATATACTTATGCTTATCTCTTCAAGGACACATACTTATTCAGATTTCTCAAAGGACATATATATCGGACTTATACTTATAGTTGTCTTACAAATCTTATACTTGTATTACAGAGCATATACTTGTATTTTAGATCTTATACCTATTCAAATACTCTTCACGAATAATTTTCTTTCCCTTTTTTCGTGTTTCAGTTTATGATTTTACATATGGCTATAGAAGCCTATTATCTACGACGTATTTAATATTAACTGGGTCCCGTTTGTCATTCACAAGAGCAATGTGATCTCACATTCAATATTGCAATCTAACATGTGGCTATAGAAGACGACATTCACGACAGATTCAGTTGTTGAATCCTGTCCAGTTTGTCATTCAGTAGAAATGTGATCTGACATTCAAAATTGCAATCTCACATGTGGCTATAGAAGTCGACATTCACGACAGATTCAGTTGTTGAATCTTGTCCTTTTTCTTATTCAGTAGCAATGTGATATCACATTCAATATTATAACCACATGTTGCAAATAAAAGCCTATTATTCACTACGTATCTGGGCTTGTTGAATTCATGTCCCGTTTGTCATTCAAGAGTACGTGATCTCACATTCAATATTGCAATCTCACATGTGGCTATAGAAGCTCGACATTCACTAGCGTATTCGCTTGTCAATTCACATGTTTTGTCATTCAAGAGTTAATGTATCTCACATTCAATATTGCACCTCATGGCTATAAAGTCGAAATCACTACGTGATTCAACATAACTCGTCTTCCTTGTTTGTCATTCATGAGGCAATGTGATCTCACATTCAATATCATAACTTCGCATGTGGCTATACAAGCCGACATTCACGACAGATTCAATCGTTGAACTCGTCCCGTTTGTCATTCAAGAGCAATGATCTCATCAATATTGCACCACATGTGGCTACAGGTCGACATTCACTTACGATTCAGTTTTTTAATCCTATCATGTTTGTCATTCAGTAGCAATGTGATCCCATATTCAATATTGCAATCTCACATGTGGTTATAGAAGTCGACATTCACGATGACCACTTGTTGAATCCGGCTCGTTTGTCATCATTCAAGAGCAATGTGATCTCACATCTGGCTGAAATCTCACATGTGGTCAGAGAAGCCGGGCATATTCACGATAAATTTAGTTGTTGAACTCGTTGGTTTATTGGTCTGGGCATCATGATTTCACATGGAGCAAATCAACGTGCGCCCCACGTATCGTGCTGCCAAGCAGCACTAGCTAGAGTGTCAAAGTAATCGATTAACGCACTCATTCATTCATCGGTCCTAGGTCGTCATACTATCATATGAATTTAAGAACTCGTAACCTATCTTAATCACATTCTATCTTCATATCATTTATGTAGATCTACCATGTCTTTATCTATTCACAGCCTTCTTAATCGGCTATCACTTTTTCATTCATGTATTTCATATCATTCGTTATCTTTTCTGGATTATATGTGATAATAATCATATATAACATAACCACATTATGTGTTCATGACATATTGCCTTTCATGTTCATTTTCATGTTCATGTTTTAGTTCGTTCTCATATTTCATATCATATTCATGTTTTATGAACTCACCCATACATACTAAGATTTCCTATACTTTTCATTTCATGTCTATTACATATGGCATTTCATTTATTTGTACAGTATGATGCCTATGGGATTCACACACATCATTCATGTATTGTCAGTTCCATATGAATCTACTTTACTTCTGAAATTGGAATCATCTCAATTGAATCATCCAAACTAAAGTTATGCATTTTCATGCCAACCCTTAGTCGCCACCGATATTATTAATTAGTGGACACTTGTAATACTCATTTTTCAGGGGTCTTAAGTTCATATTTGACACTGCTTCTTTGTACTCCCTTGAAGCTAAGGTGCTAAGCTTTCTTCTCCAATTGGAATCACTTAAATCGGAGCACCGAAACTCAAGAATGTCCCCAACATCCGGGACTACTCTATGTTTAAAACAGAACAAGAAATTGGCTTGAACATAGCCCCAATTTGAGTGAATTTTTTGGCCACATAGAGTAAGAATTTGAAGATACCTATTTCCGGATGTTTTGTTTTCCTTGAAGTCTAGTTTAACTTAAACTCAATCACTTAAATCAAGAATGACCCACTATGGCAAAATACTAACATTGGTTCAAAATGAGTTTGTTTACCGGCATCAAATTCCCAGACGGCATCTGGAATAACACTTTCAGTAAGTACCGGTACCACTCTATTTGGTACTAGTACCACCCCTTGAAATTTCCTAGAAATGGTGGTTTTTCTCTCCTTTTTCCATATTTTTCCACCAAAACTAACTCAATAATCAATACACACTTCAAAACCACTCCATATTCATCTTGCAACCTCTATTATTCTCAAATCATCTTTCAATACATATCTTTCTTCAAAAACCTATCATGAATTCCTTCCAAAACAACCCTAAAATGGGTCGTAACCCATACATAAACCAAATATAAAGATTAGTTAGGGTTTGTTCTAAACCTTAACTCCATTACATGCAATTAAACCATGAATCCAACCTCAAAGGGAGGATTCCATATTCTTCTCGTAATTACTAGTGGTTTTACCAACCTTACTTTCAATAATTTTAGGCTAGATGAAATCAACAAAACTTAGGTTTGGGGACAAGCTACTAACCATCCAATATCATGGAAATTCATACAAACTTTAGAATTCCATACTCAATGTTTGATTCCATAAAAAATTCCAAAGATCCATACCTTTTTTCCTGACTTCTCCTTCTTCTTCCTCTTCTTCTCTCTTCTTCCCTTCTTCACGGTTTTCCTCCCCCAAAATGAGACCAAATTTGGTCTAAAATCAAATGTCTCTCCTTAAGCCATGTTTGGCTCCCAAAAACCCATTTTTTTGGGTTAAGTTTCCATTTATTTCACTTTAGTCCTTAAATTTTTATTTTTAAATCAACTTATGCTATTATAATTTCTAAATTTCACCCTCTTCTTCTCTTATGACTTTCATATCCTTTTTGCCAAATTACAAATTTGTCCTAGTGTCTTGTAAAATTTCCAGGTTTCTCAATTTCAATCTTTCGAATTTAAATTACGAAACATTCAAATTATGCTTATAAAATACCCTAAACATGTCCAAAGGGATTAGGGTATATTTCAGGGTGTTACAATTCTCCCCCCTTTATAATAAATTTCGTCCTCGAAATTTTTCCTGAATTGAATGGATAAGGGTACTATGCCCCCATACCAAAAACTTGCATTTCCATATATGGCATAATTAGTCTTGTCTCCAGTGTTTACTAACTAAGCTATCTCTTGTAACTTGTTATCACTTTTTCGAGCATGTACTATCGTTCATTGCATATTCGGTATAACTCTCAATTTAGCCATTAAGACTCCATCAGAATCAAAGTTGGATTAACACTTATCCATTCTCGACATTATACAAAACAAGATCTCCCACATTAGGCCAGCACATTACTATGTAGGTACATCCTTAATCTAAGACTCATCTAGAAACGCCTAAACCTAGGCTCTGATACCAACTTGTCACACCCCGATTCCCGGTCCGACCCAAATGGCGGATCCGAACAGAGTCCGAGGTGCGAGACTATATACTGGGACTCTTTACCTATTTTTTTTTTCTCAGGGCTGAACTTGTACTTGTGGGTTTACAAACATTTTTTGTATTAACAAAAATAATTCTCTATATATACGTGTTAACTACAACCGGGCGGTGTCCATCAAAATCTATACACATATATACCGAAACCAATTTACATACAAAACTCCAGACTTTACATTTACAAATCAAAGCGCTGAATCTACACGTAGCTAACCTCACTAAAGGCGCCGTCTAGCCATATGTCAAGATCGTAGATGTCCTCCTTTGCATCTACACCTGACATTAAAACTCGTGCTGTTTTTACTCTAAGTGGGAAACGTGTCTCATAACTTATACTGGGTACATGCATTTATATCAACCACATAAACATCTAATAAGAATATCGTAATCTTCGTGAATTCATATAATGCATTTATTTTACATAATTATCCTTGTAACTAACTTATACTTGTTGTATCTCTGTGATATGGTAATGAAACCTATATTTATAACAATCTTACACTTACTCGAACTTAAGGACTTACGTAAGTGCACTTATTCTTATTCCGATCTCCCTGTGAGGACACATATTTATACTTATCTCCCGTAGACACATACTTATACTTATTCCCAGACGATACTCTATATATTTTATGCGATACTCGAAGCTTATACATATACTTATACTTATTCCCGTATCACATACTTACGCCTACCCGTCGGACATATACTTAAGCTTATCTCTTGAAGGTCACATACTTATTCAGATTTCTCAAAGGACATATATCTTGGACTTATACTTATACTTGTCTTACGGATCCTATACTTGTATTACAAAGCATATACTTGTATTTTGGATCTTATACCTATTGAAATACTCTTCTCGAATCATTTAATTTCCCTTTTTTCGTGTTTCAGTTTGTCATCTCACATACGGTTATGTGGTTTGACATTCACTTACGCATTCGCTGTTTAACTCGCCATGTTTTGCTGCTTTGGTTCAAGAGCAATGTGATCTCACATTCAATATCGCAATCTCGCATGTGGCTATAGAAGTCGACATTCATGACGGGGATCTATTGCTGAATCTCGTCCCGCTATTATCTGCAGCAATGTGATCTCACATTCAATATTGCAATCTCATCTATGGCTATGAAGTTGACATTCATGACAGATTCAGTTGATGAATCCTGTTATATTTTTCATTCAGTAGCAATGTGATCTCACATTCAATATTACAATCTCACATGTGGCTATAAAAGCTTCCATTATCGACAACATATTCCGGCTGCTGGAACTCCCTCGCTCCGCTTATTCAAAAGAGAAATGTGATTCCACATTCAATATTGCAATCTCACGTGGCTAAGGTAGCTTCCACATTCACGACGCATTTGGTTGTTGAATCTCGCCCTGCTCATCATCTGGCCGCAATGTGATCTCATATTTAATATTACAATCTCACATGTGGCTATAGAAGTCGACATTCACGATAGATTCCGTTGTTGAATCTTGTCCTATTTGTTATTCAATAGCAATGTGATCTCACATTCAATATTGCAATCTCACATGTGGCTATAGAAGTCGACATTCACGACAGATTTCGTTGTTGAATCTCGGTCTCTTGTCATTCAAAGAGTACATGATCTCACATCTAATATTGTAATCTCACATGTGGCTATGTAAGCCTGCGATCACGATGCATTCAATTGCCAACTCCGCCCCGTTTGTCATCTCAAGAGCATTGTGATCTCACATTCAATATTGCAATCTCACATGTGGCTATAGAGGTCGACATTCACGACAGATTTAGTTGTTGAATCCTGTCCTCTTTGTCATTCAGTAGCTATGTGATCTGACATTCAATATTACAATCTCACATGTGGCTATAAAAGTCGACATTCACGACGGATTCAGTTGTTGAATCCTATCCTGTATTTCATTCAGTAGCAATGTGATCTAACATTCAATATTGCAATCTCACATTTGGCTGTAGAAGTCGACATTTACGACAGATTTAGTTTTTGAGTCCTTTCTTGTTTGTCATTCAGTAGCAATGTGATTGCGCATGGAACAGATCAACGTGTCGCCATCGCACGTAAGTGCCATAGCACTGGGCCAGAGTGCCAAAGCACCGACAGGGAACGCGCGTCATTCATTAATCGGTCCTAGGTCGTCATACTATCATATGTCTTTATGAAATCGTATCCTATCTTAATCACATTCTGTCTTCATATCATTTATGTAGATCTACCAGGTCTTTTTCTATTCATAGCCTTCTTAATTGGCTATCGCTTGTTCATTCATGTATTTCGTATCATTTGTTATCTTTTCTGGATTATATGTGATAATAATCATATATAACTTAACCAAATTATGTGTTCATGACATATTTCCTTTCTTGTTCATGTTCATGTTTCAGTTCATTCTCATATTTCATATCATATTCATGTTTCATGAACACATCTACACATATTGCATTTCCTATACTTTTCTTGTTTCATGCCTATTACATATGGAATTTCATATACTTGTACAATATGATGCCTATGTATTCACCATCATTCATGTATTTTTGTTCTTCTATGAATCTACTTTACTTAGAAATTGGAATCATTGCAATTGAATCATCCAAACTAAAGTTATGGCATTTTCATGCCAAACTAGTCAGTTTACCGATATTACACTAGGTACAGTTTGTAATACTCATTTTTCAAGGGTCTTAAGTTCATATTTGACACTGGTTCTTTATACCCCCAGCTTGGCAGTTGGCGGTTCTTCCACTGAATCACTTAAATCGGAGCACCGAAACTAAAGATATGTCCTAAACAATCGGGACTACTCTATGTTCAAAACAGAACCAGAAATTGGCTTGAACATAGCCCCAATTTGAGTGAATTTTTAGGTCACATAGAGTCAGAAGTGGAAGGTATCTATTTCAGGATGTTTTGGTCTCCGTAAGTCTAGTTTAACCACGAACTTGAATCACTCAAATCGGATACGAAATGACCAAGTTATGGCTAAAATACTAACACTGGTTCAAAATAGAGCATTGAGTACCATTACCGAAAAATTGCACTCCGTATCGCTGATCGTAACACTTATGGCAATCGGGCACCACTCTGTTTTGGTACCTGCATTCACCCCCGAAATTTCCTAGAAATGGTGGTTTTTCTCTCCTTTTTCCATTTTTTCCACCCAAACCAACTTAATAATCAATACACACTTCAAAACCACTCCATATTCATCTTGTAACCTCTATTCTACTCAAATCATCTTTCAATACATATCTTTCTTCCAAAACCTATCATGAATTCCTCCCAAAACAACTTTAAAATGGGTCATAACCCATACATAAACCAAATATAAAGATTAGTTAGGGTTTGTTCTAAACCTAACTCCATTACATGCAATTAAACCATGAATCCAACCTCAAAGGGAGGATTCCATATTCTTCTTGTACCATTTAGGGTTTTACCAACCTTACTTTCAATAATTTTAGGGTTAGGATGAAATCCTAACAAAACCCTAGGTTCGGGACAAGCTACTAACCATCCAATGAAAAGTGGAATCACAAACTTTAGAATTCCATACTTAATGTTTGATTCCATACAAAATTCAAAAGATCCATACCTTTCTTCTTGGCTTCTCCTTCTTCCTCTTCTTCTGTCTTCTTCCCTTCTTCATGGTTTTCCTCCCCCAAAATGAGACCAAATTTGGTCTTAAATCAAAGGTCTCTCCTTAGGCCATGCTTGGCTCCAAAAACCCATTTTTTTGGGTTTAGTTTCCATTTATTTCACTCTATTTCTTAAATTTCT
The DNA here is from genome assembly GCA_016808115.1 of Tetrastigma voinierianum. NCBI lineage: Eukaryota > Viridiplantae > Streptophyta > Magnoliopsida > Vitales > Vitaceae > Tetrastigma > Tetrastigma voinierianum. The sequence goes on from JAEQBH010002606.1 coordinate 477,835, forward strand.
TTATTTTTGCAAATCAACTTATGCTATATTATACTTAGTTTCACCCTTTCTTATGACTTTCATATCCTCGCTAAATTACAATTTGTCTCTAGTGTCTTGTAAAATTTTCAGGTTTCTCAATTTCCACGTTTCGAATTTAAATTACGAAACATTCAAATTATGCTTACAAAATACCCTAAACATGTCCAAAACTACTAGGGTATATTTTTGGGTGTTACAAATTTTCCCTTATTATTATTATTTGCATTTTTGTACCTTGATTCACAAAGAAGAAACCCTAATTGGGTCTCTGATGGTGGAATTAGAATTCGGTAAAATTAGAATGGAAGTCATGACCCCTCACCCTCTCATAGTTGTATATGGGGATTATAACACCTCAAATTATACCCAAGTAGTTTTATGACATGTTTAGGGTATAATATAAGTTAAATTTGTATTTGTTGGGAATTTAAGTGCTACGTGTGAAAAATGGTAAACTAGTAAATTGTCAATTAAGGACCCAATAGACATAAGATAAGAAGTTAGTATGTTATTATGGAATAATGATATTGATTTGCAAATGAAATAAAGAAAAAGGGTTAAAATTCAAAAAAGGAAAACTTTGGCCAAATCACTTAAGACAACAAGTTGTCTTTTAGGAAGGAGAATTTTCCCCATTTTCTTGGTTTAGGTTAGGGCATCCGGGTTTGGGAGGAGAAGCCATTTTTGGGGTTGCTATTTCTCCATCTTTTGGAGTTCTACTTGTTCAAGTAAAGAGAAGGAAAAGAAGAAGAGAAGAAAAGGAAGTTAGGTTGAAGCTTTCAAGACATCAAGGTTAGCAAACTATCCTAACTTCCTCTTTGTTTATGTGTGTGTTAGTAAACCCTAACTCTTCCATAAATGTGTTTTTGTTTGGTTTGAGTTGGGTTTTGTTGTTTATTTTGAATTGGCTTTGTTTTGGAAGGGAGTTTTTCGGTGAAAAAGGGAAAAAAATGTCCCATTTCTGTTTCCATCTCGACGCCTTCGCTAAAGTAAAGGAGCGCATGCCTGCAAAGGCCTGGCTCGCCTAGGCGACCGAGACCATCTTCTCTCTGACCTCGCTTGTTCCGCCTAGGTGAAGGATGCTTCGCCTAGGTGAAACCACGCCCAAGAACCCGCCTTCTGGCGTGCTTTGTTTTTGCCTATTCTTTGTTTTGCCTATTCTCTACATTTTAACATTTCTTGTAAAGCCCTAAGCAGATATTATAAATATAGTAAATCTGAAACGCGCTATAATTGTAGACTGCTTAAGATCGGATAGTGAATGAATAGGCCGTCACATTTGAATGCTTAAGCATACATCTGAGTCAAAGACACTTGTTTGATGTGACAGGCCACGTCTGGTCTTGAGCCTCTGGTACTTTGCATGAGTGTTCTGGCTAGTTTATTTAAGTGTTCTCTGGAAGTACGTATAGTGAATCTTGTTAATCACATTTATTATTTATCACGGTACATTTAGGTACCTGTTATGTTCATCTCATTTATTATTATTGGTCTATCTGAATGAAGCATTTATATGATAAGTATCTCGATAATGAAACACAAGAAAACAAAGTAATCGACTTTGATGTTAAGACATAATTGATTATATGGTATATACAATTGCATACATTTATGAAATTATGTTATGGACTCATACGAGAGATTAAATGTTCTGATATGCTAATTATTTTACATGTATACTGTAATTAAGGACCACTACAAGAGGTCATATATGTTATTTGTTTTCCAGTAAGCTAAACAGCACCGGGTGTTTCATCACATTAGCAAATCTTGAAGGGTCAAGTCGGAGACATCTCATTCGCGGAGCCAACACAACATTAAGTCCACCTTGTGTAGGTTTTTTTACTATATTTTAAATATAAATAACAATATTGTAACTTTTAGAAATTATACACTATTAGTTTTGCCAAACATATTTTAAAAGTAAAGTGGAAGTCAAAATTGTGTATTTCGAAAATTTAAATTAAGTGAGAAAGGGATATAATCGGAATTTTAAAAGTACAAAGGATAAGTGGTAAATTATCAGCGGTATACTCAAAGGATATTAAGCTAGAAGATTGTATGCTATTGTAGGAATTTTGATAATTAGATGTGTAAATGAAATAACCATGTAGGACTAAAATGCAAAAGATGGAGAATTAGAGCTAAATGTCTTTTTCCAAACATGACCTTATAACAAGTGGAGATAAGACCAAAGATTTGTCTCTAGAAATCATTTTTCCCATTTTGGAAAATCAGAGCTAGGGCTCTTACGGTTGGAGCAAAACCAGTAGTTGTGGGTTGCTCTTCTCCTTTGTCTTGAGTTTTGGTACTTCAAATTGGATGATTCCAATTGGAGAAGAACCCTTAACACCGTAGCTTCAAATAAGTAGAAGGAACCAGTGTCAAATTATTGAGTAAAGACCACTGAAATGGGTTTTACAGTCGGTTACCCATGTAAATTGGGCAAACTGACTAGTTTGGCATTAAAATGCCATCACTTGAGTTTGAATGATTCTATTGGAGTGATTCCAATTTTTGAGTAAAATAGATTCATAGAGGAATAAAGTGCATGAAGGAAACATGTTGAGATTTCGAACTCATTGTACCCAGAAATTAAGGGAAGTCGGACCCTGTTTTGGGAAAGGATTTTCATGTCCTCTCCTATAGGATTTTGAGACATCTAAATGTCTCTTATATACTCTCAAAGTAGTATTGGAGATGGTTTTGTATGAAAATAAGTCAGTATAACTTAGCTAAGTGAGATAAAGAAATTGACCTAAAAGTTATATGATTTAATGCTAAGTAATATGGAATAATAAAGGACATGAATTCTAGCTATGTGAAGAAAAGAGAATACATGTATAGTTGGTATATAAAGAAGCATAGAATATATTCATATGATGACATGAGATATGTGAAAGTACTCTTCATGAAGATGGGAATAATGGATAGTGAATATCTCATATGCATACATGATAACACTAGTTATTTATGTATGTGGAATATGTACTGAAAATGTAATAAAACTTATTGCTTGCTTATGACCAGGTAGATGGATAGATGGGCAAGCTTATTAGGGATATAGTTGCTACATCATATAGATATAGTTGGCCCTGTTTGGGTCATTACTACTACCCCGTTTGGGTCATACAGTACAGTACAGATCGAGATCACTGTCTTGTACAGTGATAGTACCCTCGGGTACATACAATCCTTTCCTGCATCCACTTCTTTGGAAAATGCAGGCATGACACATGTAAAAAGAGATGAAGAAATATGGAGAAATGAGACATGAATCATAAACATAGGAAGTAATTTTTAATATATAATGGAAATATAAAATACATGAATAGTCATTAATACTATGACTAAAAATAATATAGATTAGATAGACAAAGCAGGAAGTTAGCATAGCACATAAGTTAACATAATAAATTAAATTATCTAATTGTGGTAAGTTCATGAATTATTGTAACTTACAAGTTTATAAAATTATATATAAATTATATATATATATATATATATATATATATATATATACTACTCATAGCAAGTTCTATGAGTATTACAAAGTGATGATCATGGTCAGTGGTCATCCATGCGTAAGGATCCTCACTAAGCTTTATGCTTAGCACGAGTGTTTATCCGTGTAGGTACCGATGAGGCGGCTAGAGAACAGGACATTCACATCAACATCAAAATCCATCTCAGTGATAGGTGCTCACCTGCAGTGTTTCTTTTTAATGTTTTATTTTGAACCGTATAATGTATATAAACTTTTGGGTACAATGAAATGGATTTGTAAATAATATGTAAGTGATGCTTTGAGCGCTTCACATAGTAAGGTATGATAGTGTGATTCTGTAATATATGTTAAATTATATGATTATATTTAAGGAATGTTTTAGAACTGCTCAGTTAATCAGGTTTAAAGTCTACAGTTTCGTGACACCCTTTCCTAACATAGAGGTGTCAGGTTGGGGCGTCATAGCGGTGGCATCAGAGCCTATGTTTTAGGCGAATCTGGATAGGGTAGAAGATAGACAAGTATGTGTATAGTAATGTGTTGGCCTGATGTTGATGTCTTTTTTTTCTGAATAGGATGGATCACCCTCCCAATCTAGTAGAGAAGAAGCGTAGGAGTGTGCCACGAGATCGAGGTTTTACTCTTCGGATCATACGAATCTTTCAAAAAGTAGAAAGCAATTCTCTAGGTGACTAACATAAGCTTTTAAGAATATCTTTTCCAAGACATGGCTCGATGTGCTCCTAAGGCTTTATTAGACATGGTAAGAAGACATGGAGACGAGAATTCCATGGGACAATCATGGAAAATTACGATAAGTAGAATCTTGGTTAGAAAAGTTACAAAGAGTAACAAAGGAAGTTAGATGCCCTCCCGATCAGAGAGTATCATGTGTAGTCTCACTATTACAGAGTGAGGCATATGATTGGTTGAAATTGGTGCTAAAAAGTCCGAGGATTCTGGATCCCATGCCTTGGGATCTCTTTGTAGAAGAGTTCAGGGCAAAGTACGTTACAGATATGTATAGGGAGACCAAGTGGAAGCAGTTCCTGAATTTGAAGCAAAGGAATTTGTCAGTGGCAGAGTATGAAAATGAATTTAGCCATCTCAATAAGTATGAACCTGAGTCAGTCCTCACCGAAGCATTTCGGTGTATGTAGTGAAGATGAATTTGAATGAGTATAAAGTATTGCTTTGTTATGAAGGGATAACGGGTTTCTTTTTCCTAACTCGGGGGACCCTCCTGGCTCTCCAACGGATTTGAAAAAAAATCCTTTCATTTCTTTTAAACCTTTTTAAATGTGAATCGGAGTGGAATGAACCCATTTATCTGGAGTTATGTTTCCATCTTATAACGAAACATGGAATGAGAATTTTTTTTTCCTTTTAAACATTAAACCCTTTATAGAAAATCGGGCAGAGTTTCCTCTGTTTTTCGGACATGTCGATTTAAAACACCTATAATATTGTTTAATTTACTCCATCCAACAATGAGACATCAAACCACCACAACAAATTTCAAAATCAAACTTTAAAATCATTTTGAACTTATCGATATATAAACAATCTTTTAAAACCTATATACATTACAAAATAAATGTGCTCAAGTAATTCTTTGAAAACAAAAACTATACATTTTCAAGGTAGTGTCACGTGAGGCGGAATTAATCGATGGCCGGAGGAAGCTCAGGCCACATCAGTCTCTGCCTCACAAAACATTTTATAAAACATTTGGAAAAGGGTGAGTTAAAGGAGCTCGGTGAGGAATCTGGAGTTCATAGGAAAATAATGTTTCCAGATATAGTTCAAATACAATGTGTAAAACAATTGTATAGAGATCTCATTTCCATAAACATTTACTTTGCATTCTTTTCCTTTCTATTCAAATACAACATGTAAAACAATTGTATAGAGATCTCATTTATATAAACATTTACTTTACTTTCTTTTCCATATAGTTCAAATACAATGTGTAAAACAATTGTATAAACATATCATCTCCATAAACATTTGTTTTACTTTCTTTTCCATATAGATCAAATACAATGTGTAAAAAAATTGTATCGACATATCTTTTCAATATACTTTCTTTCCTTTTGAATCAGTCATATCGATGGAATCATCCCCAGTTAACCGTTGGTTCATGAGAACCTTGAGGAAACAGTCTTACGATCACCGATGAAAACAAAGGAACCTCAGAAATCGTGCCATCTGAATTAACCATCGTTGACCATGAAGAATCTACGAGAAAGCGTTGATCGCAGGTAAGCCTGAAAGGAACCTGCGATCGTCGTGTCTTTCTTTTAAAATACCATTTGCCTTTATGGAATAAATCACATTATGCATTGGTAAACTTTCGTACTTTTCCTTGCATGGCAATATGCATCGCTCTTCCCTTCCTACCTATAAAAAAATCTATAACCCTTTTCTCATAGCTTGCCATACGTAAAAATGCTAGTTAAACTTTCTTTTAAACTTTATCTTTGTAATATAGAGTAACCATGGATTCAAACATTTTCATATAAACATGTATATATAAAATATACATTCATAAACATTTCATTTCATATGGAAACCATAAATCATGCTTTATAAAACTATGGAAACCATAATCTTTTATATTATCTCAACATAATTTAAAGTCAAGAAAACCGCATTTCTTTTTTCATTTGAACATTTATAACATAAATATGAAAATATATACATTGGTAAACAATAATATATATATATATATATATATATATATATATATATATATTCATAAACATTTACATTTTCCCTCACCTTAGTTATTTAAGCCCTTTTTCCTCCTTTAAACCAAAACTTTCCACCTCTGTAATCCTTATCACCTTCCCTCACCACAAGTCACATTATCCATAAAATCCATTAACATCCATACCTTAATCGTATTGGTCGACAAGTAACTATACTATACTTTCCGTGACCCTTAATATTGTCACTTCAGTGATTAAAATCAATTGAATTCAACCTCTTTGTCATACCCAAGAACCCGGCTGTTCGTGATTACTACCCCATACAATGGCCTACAATACTATGAAATGGTCATTACGAGAAACTTGACTATTCACATTGACATAACAAAACAACCTGGACACTTGGTGCAACCATAACTTTCCAGTCATGTTCTGTTCATCCACTGTCCTCTAAAAGAATATGGTTAGAATCTTGACTTAATGGGCTTTCCATAGAGTCCAAGAACACTCAAAACGGAGTTCGGACGAAGAAGTTATGACATACAGGGTGGAGGCCATGACCCGTTGTGTCCCAAGGGAATTAGTGTCTTTAGTGCGCTTTGAATGAATTTTTTAGTCCCAATTGATCGGAATTTGGATTGACCTATTTCAAGGAGATATATTCTCCTATCAGTCTAATTTATCCATCAATTTGAATCACTTAATTCGGATGAGTGATGGTCAAGTTATGTCCAAAATACAGTCATGGAGTCTTCAAAACAGAACAGAAAATTGCCTGAACATAGCTCCACTTTAAATGCATTTTTGAGTCCAAATGGGTCGGAAGTTGGATAGACCTATTTCAAGGAGAAATGTTCTCCTATCAGTCTAGTTTACATATCAATTTGAATCCTTTCGGTCGGATGAGTGATGACGAGTTATAGCTAAAATACGATCATAGATGCAATAAAGCGGTCCGAAAAAACTACCTGAACATATCTCCACTTTGAATCCATTTTTGAGTCCAAATGGGTTGGAAGTTGGATAGACCTATTTCAAGGAGAAATGTTCTCATATCAGTCTATTATACGTATCAATTTGAATCACTCAATTAGGATGAGTGATGGCAAAGTTATGCTTAATCTGATCATGGAGTTTGTAAGCGAGCAGAGAAAAGCCCCACTTTGAACACTTAAGCTCCGGCTTTGAATGCATTTTTAGTCAAATGGGTGGGAATTTGGATAGACCCTATTCGAGAGATATGTTCTCATATAAATTACAGTTCACTTAGAATTTGAATCCTCCAATTCGCCGAGATGAGTGATGGCTGAGATTATGCGAAATACGATCGGTGTCAGGAAAAAAGCTGGACAACATCTCCTTGGCTTACCACGCTGCCCTTAGAGCCAGAGAAATTAGCAGTAAGGCAAAACTCCTACCTCAAATAAGTAGAATTCATGGGGCAACTTTCTGGTTTGTTGGCTTGAACCTTGGACCTTGGCAAAATCTTGCAGTTCTGGTACTTACAGTGCCTAATCGCGTAGATCGGCTTTAATTAACGACCTAATGAGATCCAGGCTGAGTGAAATCCGTGAATCGAAGAGAGAAGATTGCCTTTCTCTCTCTCTCTCTCTCTCTCTCTCTCTCCTCACCTGCCTCTCTCTCTCTCTACGGTTTGGATTATACCTAAATGAGAGCTTTAGATTTTTTTAGGATATTTATAGTGTGGACACGTGGCCCACGTCGCACCACGTGTCACACTTCTTCGGTTCCGTTTTCGCTCCTAAACAATTTTGTTTCGTCCCGGTTTCAGTTTCATCTATCTTAAATGGAAATTATTTAAATATTTGACATTTTTCGAGATTTTTCTAAAAATCTCATTTTCAGGGTCCACTCGACGCGCACCTTGAATTTCGTAAAAATCCGACTGTCTCGGAATTTAACGAAATTTGACTGGGTAACTATATTTCACGAGACAAATTCAACGGTGAAGTTCATTTCATCATCCGAGATCTAGAAAGATTTCATATTTTTATGTGACAAATTACCATTTTGTCATTTTTCAGAAAAATTGCATTTTCACCCCTTAACATAATTTCATTTTAATCTATTTCAGCTTCTTTGGACTCAATACATTATTATGAACATTTTTTATTTTTGGGGCTTGTTATTCAAAAATTACTATTCATTTGACTGTTTCCAGTCAAATAACTAACTGATCGGAAACGAAATTTACTATTCATGAAAACTTTAAATTCAGGGTCTTACAATTCACCTCTCCTTATAAATTCATCCTCGAAATTTAAATATTATACCTGACTAAAACAGGTGTGGATACTGAGTTTGCATCTGATCTTCACGTTCCCATGTTGCTTCCTCTCTGCCGTGATTCTCCACCCAGCCACCTCCACAGAATCTACTTTGTTAGAAGAACTGATCCTTTTGATCACCAATCTAGACCGGTCTTTCTTCATAAGTCAAAGTTTTAACCAATTCAACGGTTGATCTCTTAACACATGAAGGATGCGCTATATACTTTTGAAGCATAGAAACGCAGAAAGACATCATGTGATGCGGCCGGGTCGGTGTAACCTCAGCCGATACGCTACCTCCCCGATTCTTTCCACAATCTCATAAGGTCCCGTATAGCGGGACTTAACTTCCCTTTCTTTAGAATCGCAACACCCCTTTCAGGTGATATCTCGAAATACGATCCCCACCTAAAATTTCGAATCCTTAGGTTATTGGCATAACTTTTACATCGATCTTGTACTATCTTTAATCTATCACAAATAACCTTAACACATTATCTGTGTGACATGAACAATTCGGACTATAATTTTCTTTATACCTCGTGACATAATGGAGTTCTACACTTCCTTCCATATAAGGCCTCGTAAGGCGCCATTTCAATGCTTGATTGATAAATATTGTTACAGGCAAACTCTATTAATGGTAGATGTCTATCCCAACTTCCTTTAAACTCTAACACACAAGCCTGAGCATATCTTCCAATGTACGTATGGATTCTTTCAGTTATTGACGTCAGTCACGAGGATGGAAAGCGTCTTGAAATGTAACCTAGTACTAGAGCTCTCTATGGTAGGCGAGGAATCGGGAAATAGCAGTGGATCTATGTTTGATACTATTGATATCGGCGTACCGTGAAGTCGCACAATCTCTTTTACATACAACTCGACCCGACTTCTCGAATTGGTGTCGCTATTTTCATGTGGTTAGGAAATGAGCTGATTTAGTCGATCTATCAGCGATCACCCATATCCGCGTCATAACCACTCTAACTTAGCGGCGGTCCTGAAATCCGCCGTGATTTTCTCCCATTTCCATTGAGGATCGGAAGAGATTGTAAGAGCCCTGTAGGTCATTGATGCTCAGCGCGGCTTGTGCGGCAAATGAGACGTCCGGGGAGACAAACTAACTTGACATCTTTCTTGTACCCCTCCACGGTAGTGTTCCCTCAGGGTATGATACATTTTAGTGCTTCCTGGATGCATCGCATATGCAGAAGAGTGAGCCTCTTTCATAATTTCTTTATTTAATTCTCCAACATCCGGTACACATAATCTGTGACCTATCATCAATGTACCATCTGCTCGTACTGAAAATCCCTTCAGCTACCCAGACTCTACTTCCCTTTTCAACTTAATCACGGTTGGATCTTGAGTACGTGGCTCCTTATCTGTCTATCGATCTGGGGCCAGACATGAAATGTAGCTAGTAAAAACTCACAGTGTCGGTCTGACTCTAGTCTCACACCTAAAGACCTCAATGCCATAGTCTAGGGAGGTATACAACCTTTAAGTGAGATATGGAACCACATTGAATTTCTCTTGAGGCATCGACTACCACATTAGCCTTTCCCAGATGGTACTCATTAGTGCACTCATAATCCTTAATGAGCTCAACCCATCTACTTTGTCTCATATTTAACTCCATCTGTGTGAATAAATATTGCAGGCTCTTGTGATCTGTAAAAATTCTGCATGGAACCCCATATAAGTAATGCCTCCATATCCGTAGAGCAAAGACTACAATAGCTAACTTTAGGTCGTGTGTCAGATAATTCTGCTCATGCTTCTTCAATTGTCTCGAAGCATATGCTATCACATTTTCATGTTGCATTAACACCCCTAAGCCACACTGCATGCGTCACAATACCTTTATATATCCATCCTTTCTTGATGGAAGTGTAAGAACTGGGTCTGAGGTCAATTTCCGTTTTAGTTCATCGAAGCTTTGCTGACATGCCTCTGACCATACAAACTTTTCCTCTTTCTTTGTCAATTTAGTCAAAGGAGCCACTAACCAAAACCTCTCAACAAACTTTGATAGTACCACCTTAGAAACCGGAAAACCGTATCTGTCACATTCGTGGAAGTGGTTTCCGATTCAAAGTGCCTCAATCTTTTGAGGGATCAACAGAAACCCCCCTCACATTGAAATCACATGTCTAGAAAGGCAACCTTTGTTTAACAGGCGGCATTTACTTAATTTGGCATCTGTTTAGTTTCCCTCGGGAATGCGCAAAACAACTCTCAAATGCTCCCATGATCTTCCTTACTGCCTGAATATATCAAAATGTCATCAATAAATACTATAGTAAACTAATCTAAATAAGGCTGAAGATCCTATTCATAAGGTCCATAAAAGCAGTTGGGGCATTAGTTAGTCCAAATGGCATGACTAAGAACTCGTAATGCCCATACCGTGTTCTAAAGGCTACATCTTAGGAACATCCTTTGTAGGATCTTTGGTGATGAAGTAACTGACCTCATATCAATTTTCGAAAATACCCTCGCTCCCTGTAATTGATAAAAAAGATCATCAATCCGTGGGGGTGTGATTCGATATTGTCACTTTATTGACTCTTTGTAATCAATACACAATCCCGAACTTGATCCTTTTCTTCCGCAGACGGAGCAGGGAGCTCCCGAGGTGAAATGCTCGGCTGACAAGACCCTTATTCACAAGCTCTTCCACCTGTACTTTCAATTATTTCAACTCTAAAGGAGCCATCCTGTAAGGTGCCTTAGAGATTGGTTCTATCCCAGGGGCCAATTCAATCTGAAAATCAATCTCCCTATCACGGAGGTATGTCTGGAAGATCCTGCAGAAATACATCCAGGAAATTCTCGACTGCAGGAATATCTTCCGATCGACTACACTTTATCCCTCACCTCAGCTGGCATAAGTTGTTTGATATGACTTTGGGGCATCTTACCTAGCCTTCATAGATGTCATATCTTTGTTAGGTAGTGTCTTAGTAACCGGCCAGAACCTGACCTTTGTCTCCCACAGTGCCATGAACCCCAACCTCTTTTCTATAACAATCCACTGTAGCATGATGTCTAGATAGCCAATCCATGCCTAAGATAACATCAAAGTCATGGATTTCTAATAATATCAAATCTGCCATAAACTCCTGGCCTCCAATAATCACTCTGTTATCCATATAAACACTCTCTATGCTTAGTAGATCCTTTGTAGGAAGACATACCCACTATCTTTGCCTTGATGTATAGGTTGGGACTCCACATTAACATTTGAAATAAACCCCATATAAATAAAAGAATGTGTAGCTCCAGGGTTTATAAGAATATGAGCATCACGGTCGGGTGAATCATACTGTCACAACAGCCAGACGATATCGGCATCCTGGCTGATGTATGAAATACCACGGCACGGGTGTGGGTTGGCTGGAGGTCCTCTAGTGGGCGAGCCTCTGCACTGCTAGTACACTAGGTCTAAAAGGAGTAGAACCTCTATCGGGTGCCCCCCTCTGATCTTAACCTCTACCCATTAGAAAATGGCCTCTTATCTTTTTGGTGCCCTTTGTAGGCGACCCTTTCTGACTAACTATGGACATTCCTTTGCAAAATGTCCTGCCTCACATCTGTAACAAACATCGGTACCCCATCTTCACTCCCCTCTATGAAACCTTCCACATATGTCTGTCTTAGAGATTGAAGAAGTTTCGGTCAGTTGTTTCTTGAACTCTGTTTGAATTTATTACCTCGACCTATCTTATGACTCCTAGTGGTTTTCCTCGCTCTTTGACTTTTCTTTGGATCACCTTGAGTCAGTAAGATCCATCTCTCTTTAGCCCTTGCAAACCACATGCAATGCGAGGAGCTAATCCCCGAACTCCTCTATCGATGGCGACCTCGACCACTGTCCATGCGAATATGAGAGGCGCGCCAAAATGCTCTTGACCTCTTCTCGAGCCATTTCAAAACCTCTTACTTTTCTGTACCTTATGGTCACAAAATAAAGGAACATGTCCCACTAGTTCCGAGAACTTCTTTTCTGTCTATCCTGTAACATGATTATGCGCCAAGCTTGAAAAATTCTTCCAATTTTGTGATCTTTATAAATCGTAGGGTAGAATTTCTCTAGAAACTCCTCTTTAAAGCCCGAGTCCGGGGACACCTCTGGAAATAGTCTACGTCTTGCCTTCCCACCAATCAAGTGCTGCGTCTCTCAATAGGAAGCGGAATATGTCACCATCTGCTCATCGAGCATCCCATAACATTGAACACCCTCTCATTACCCTCTAGCCCCACGACCATGCCTTTTGGGATCCTTATTCAGTCGCAATTTCTTGCCCCCAATTTCCTTGCCCTCTCGTGGACCTTTGTCGAAGCTGGGCCCCAGTGAAATGTTGTGGCTAAAATCTGAGCCATCTGCTCAAGCGGTATATTAACTCCCGTTGGCTCTAGAGGACGTGATGGTCTTGCCTGTGAAGGCTCTGAAGGAACAGAAGATGGAATAGGAACATTAACAGATTCATCTATATGTTCCTTAGCTGGAGCAGACAACTCTGCAGGAACTCTCCTCTTGGTACAAGCAGCCTCGGCAGCCCGTATTTTCTATAACATTTAAAAAATATCATATGTTATAAAGTTCATCGACATTAAATTATTAAAATAACTTCATTTACCTTTCAATAAAACATTAAATCATTTGGGCGTGGAGACTTTTCAAAACAAAACATTTTTTCAAAACCTTGAGCTCCCAATACCATGTTGAGGACCCCCGGCAGGAGTTTTCCTTTTTTCTAACTCAGGGACCCTTAAGCACTCCTACGGATTCGAAAAAAACCTTTTATTTCTTTTAAACCTTTTTAAAAGTAGATGCAATGGAAGCGAACTCATTTATATAGTTATGTTTCCATTAAAATCTTATGAAACATGAGTAGGACATTTTTTTTCTTTTTTAAACATTAAACCCTTTATAGAAAATCGAGGCGAGGATTTCCTCTGTTTTTTTGGACATGTCTAATTTACAACACCTGTAATAAAACAATTTAATTTACTCACATCCAGCGTAGGACATCGAGTCCACCATAACCAATTTCAAATCAAACTTTAAATCATTTTAAGACACTATATATATATACAGCATTAACATGCCTTTTAACCATGTACTCTTCTAGCACTTTTTTTATATATATATATATATATATATATATATATATATATACATATATATATATAAACAATCATTTAAAAACTATATACATTTACAAAATAAAGGTGCACGTAGTTATTTCAACCAAAGCTATGTCGTTTTCAAAGGTGGTCGTCACGTGAGGCGGAGTGTCACTGGCCCGGAGGATGCTCGGCGCATGTCGGTCTCTTTGAACATTTTATAAAACATTTGGAAAAAATGTAGGTTAAATAGGCTCGGTAGAAATGCAGTTCATAGGAAAATAATGTTTCGGATATAGTTCAAATACAATGTGTAAAACAATTGTATAGAATCTCATTTCCATAAACATTTCTTTGTCACCTTTTCTATTCAAAATACAACGTGTAAAATGGTATATAGAATCTTAATTTATAAATATTTACTTTACTTTTCTTTTCGAATTTATAGTTCAAATACAATGTATGTAAAATCAATTGTATAAACATATCCTTTCCATAAAAACATTTACTTTCTTTTCAATATGAATCATTAATGTGTAAAAAAAAGATTGTATCAACATATATTTTCAATATCACTTTCTTTCCTTTTTGAATGTAGTCATATCCAATTGAATCCATATATTAACCACCGTTGGTCCATGAAGAACATCGAAACAGTCTTACGATCACCGATGGCCGAAAAGGAACCTCAGAAATGCGTGCCATCACGAATTTAACCACCGTTGAGTCGTGAAAAGAACCTACGAGGAAACAATCACAAAATCAAGATGGACCAAAGCAGACCTTCGATAAATCGTGTCTTTCTTTTAAATACCATTGCTATGGAATAAATCACATTATGTTGGTAAACTTTCGTACTTTTTCACATGCATGGCAAAATGCATCACTCGTCCCCGCCTACATAAAATCCTAACCCTTTTCCCATGTACCATGCACGCGTAAAGTACTTTAGTTGACTTTCCTTTAAACTTTATCTTTATGTACCCTTTAGGTAATGTGGATTCAAACATTTTCCATATATATATATATATATATATATATATATATATATATATATATATATATATATATATATATATATATAAAATATGCATTCATAAACATTTCATTTCATATGAAACCATAAATCATGCTTTATAAAACTATAAAACCATAATCTTTCATATTTCTCAACATAATTTAAAAGTCAGAAAAACCGCATTTCTTTTTTCATTTGAACATTTATAACATAGATATGAAAACATATACATTGAAGTAAACATTAATATATATATATATATATATATATATATATATATATATATATATATATATATATATTTACATTTCCTACTTCCTTAGTTATTTAAGCCCTTTTCCTCCTTTAAACAAAACTTCCACCTCCACCTTGTCCTTTATCACATTCGTACAAATGCGTATCCATAAATCAGTATTATCCATACATGTCATATTTGAAGTTAAACCGTGCTATCTTTATGCTTTCCGGTAGCCCTTAAGCATTTAATCACTTCAATTGATTAAAATCAATTGAACTCAACATCTTTTATTCTCATGGATTTTCTTATGCTAACTCATGAGTACTACCCCATACAATAGCCTACAACATGCCATTAAATGGTCATGCCAAAACCCGGCTATTCACATCGACATAACCAAGCAACCTGGACACTCGGTGCAACCATAAATTTTCAGTCCCGTTCTGTGCATCCACTGTCCTCTAAAGGAATATGGTTAGAATATTGACTCAATTATCTTTCCATAGAGTCCAAGAACACTCAAAACGAAGTTCGGACGAAAAGTTACTGACCTTCGAGGGGTGAGGCCGCTGACCATTATTGTCCCACAGAGATTAGTGTCTTTGGTGTGCTTTGAATGAATTTTTGAGTTAATGGGTGAATTTGGATTGTCCTATTTCAAGAGATATATTCTCCCTACTCAGTCTAGTTGTCCATCAATTTGAATCCCACTACGACGGATGAGTGATGGGTCGAGTTATATCCAAAATACGATCATGGATCTTAAAAATAGAGCAGAAAATACGAGAACATAGCTCCACTTTGAATGCATTATTGAGTCCAAATGGGTCGGAATTTGGATAGACCTATTTCAATGAGAAATGTTCTACTATCAATCTAGTTTACGTATCAATTTGAATCACTCAATTCAGATGAGTGATGACGAATTATAGCGAGAATCGATCATGGAGTCACGAAAAATAGAGCGAAAAGCTGCACGAGCGTAGCTCACTTTGAATGCATTTTTGAGTCCTAATAGGTCGAAATTTGGATAGACCTATTTCAAGGAGAAATGTTTGTCTATCAGTCTAGTTTACCTAGAAGTTTGAATCACTTTCGGTCGGATGAGTGGCGATTTATGGCAAAATACGATCATAAGTCAGAAAAATTGTATTTTCACCTTAACATAATTTCGTTTTAATCTATTTCTGCTTCTTTGGACTCAAGACATTATTATGAACATTTTTTATTTTCGGGGCTTGTTTTTCAAAAATTACTATTCATTTGACTGTTTCCAATGAAATACCTAACTATCGGAAACAAAATTTACTATTCATGAAAACTTTAAATTCAGGGTTTTACATGTTACTTCTCTCCAACAGGTGAATTTTTATAAGTTAGTGTAGCCTACAATGAAAGTGGAAAAATCTGAGGCAAGCAGCAGAGAAAGATTTCGAAGGAAGTTTTTCTAAGGGCTTAACTGCTACTCGGGTAAAAGTGTTAGAGTCTGACCAGAGTCGGTACATAGTTCATACAGGGAAGAAGACAGGAGATATAGTAGTACCTAGTCTTTGGTAGGGTGTGATGGGACCGGGAGAAACTCGGAGTGCCCTCATTTGTCGCCAGCGACATTTGGGGTTGCAAATTGTTGAAAGATGGTGGCACAGATGTACGGAAGCTTTCGACATTTTTCGGGAGAAAATCGTCCCAAAGAGTCAAGGGACAATAGGAATCTTCAGAGAAACAACAGAGGGAGGTCTGCGACACCACTGTGGATTCGAGATAGAGGTCGAGGTTGAGGTTAAGGGACGAGGAGCCAGCATAAAAGGATAAAGGAGGCCTGCCGAGTCATGTCGGAAGGTAGATCGTCTACGACTTGACTTGACACGAGCATATGCTATGAGAAACAAAGTGGGGACCCGGGAGGCACTAGAAGTAATTGCTAGTATAATTTCTCTTTATGGTATTGAAATGCATGCATTAATAGACCTTGGATCTACTCATTCATATGTATGCATTGAGCATATGTTCGATAAGGTGACAGCAGTGGAGCAACTATCATATGATATGTATGTAACTAGTCCTTTGGGGCACAGTGTCAACGTGAATAGGGTGTACAGAAATTGCCCCATAGTTATCCAAGATAGAGAATTTTCAGCTAATTTGATTGCTCTACCTTTCCGAGAATTTGATTTGATTTTGGGTATGGACTGGTTGTCTAAGAATAAAGCTATACTAGATTGTGAAAATAAGATAGTAGTATTGAGATGCTCTGACCAGTCTGAGGTGATAGTACGAACATTAGATGGCGCGGCTATGCGAGGCTAAAGTTTCAGGAGAGGGGATGTGAGGCATTTTGGCCTTGATACTTGACTCAACGAGGAGTCAAGTAGATGGAAAGATTTCGTTAATGAAATTTCCAAATGTATTCCTTGAAGAGTTACCTGGCATTCCACCTAAGAGGGATGTGGACTTGTCCATAGAGATTGTACCAGGTACAACCTTGATTTTTATGGCAACTTATAGGATGGCTCCTTCTGAATTAAAAGAATTGAGGCTACAGTTACAGGAGTTGTTTGATAAAGGGTTTATTAAACCCAGTGTTTCTCCTTGGGGCGCACCTATTTTATGTGTGAAGAAAAAGGACGGCACATTGCGAATATGCATTGATTATAGATAGATCAATAAAGTAACAGCGAAGAACATGTACTCATTGCCTAGAATAGAATATTTAGTTGATCAGTTGAAGGGAGTAGGTATCTTTTCAAAGATAGATCTGCAATCTGGGTACTACCAGTTGAAAGTAAAAGATGTTGATGCGTCGAAGACAACATTCAGCTCCCGATATGGTCATTACGAGTTTTTAGTAATGCCTTTTAGGTTGACAAATGCACCAACGACATTTATGGATTTGATGAATGGATTAACATTACTACTTAGATTAGTTTGTGGTGGTGTTTATTGATGATATATTTGTGTATTCCGAGAATGAGGAAGAGCATGAACATCATCTGAGGATAGTTTTGCAAACTCTGAGAGAAAATCAATTATATGCCAAGCTGAGTAAATGTGATTTTTGGCTAAAGGAAGTTTTCTTCCTAGGCCACATTGTCTCTGCTGAAGGAATTAAAGTTGATCGAGCTAAGATTAGGCTATTTGTGATTAGAAGTGCTGAGATGTGTGAGGGGAGTTTTAGAGTTAACTTAGGATATTATAGAAGATTTGTGAAAGGCTTTTACATCATAGCATCTCCCGGCTCCTGAATTGCTCAGAAAAGATGTGAAGTTTGAGTGGAATGATAAGTTCCAAGCTAGCTTTGAGCAGTTAAAGCAATTGATAATTGAAGCTCTAGTGTTAACACAATCGACCCCGGGTAAAGAATATACCATGTAATGTGATGCTTCAAGGATAGGTCTGAGATGTGTGCTAATGCAAGATGATTAAGTTGTGGCCATGCATCTAGGTAGTTGAAGCCATATGAGCAGAATTATTTTACTCACGACCTAGAGTTGGCTGCTGTAGTGTTTTCTTTGAAAATATGGCGACACTACTTATATGGGGAAAAGTGTGGAGTTTACATAGACCACAAGAGTCTCACGTACCTGTTGACTCAGAAAGAGTTGAATTTGAGGCAGCGGAGGTGGTTAGAGTTGTTTAAAGACTATGACTGCATAGTTGATTACCATTCCGGGAAAGCCAATGTTGTGGCTGATGCCTTAAGTAGAAGAGCGAGTGTGAAACACATCCCATGACTTGATGAATTGGAGAATAACAGTTGATGGAGCTTTATTAGCTCAATTAAGATCTCAGCATGCTCTTAATCAGATGATTATAGATGCTCAAAAGAATGATAAAGAGTTGTAGGAAAATATTTATTGATCGAGATGGAGTCGAGGATGATTTTATTAAAGAGAATGGGAGCTTGTATTTCGGAGATGGGTGTGCAGGTTGATAGTGAGAAATTTGAAAGAGAGAGTTGTTACTTGAGCTCATAACTCGTTGATTATAGTATCTTGGGACGTAGGGATGTAGTTTGACATAACTCTTGGTGAAGAGTGAAGAGATGTAACGGATTATGTGTCTAAGTGTTTGACGTGTCAACAAGTCAAAGCAGAACACCAGGTGCCATCAGGCCTATTGAATCCCATTCCAATTACACAATGGAAATGGGATAATATTTCCATGGATTTCGTATCTGGCCTCCACCTTACGCAGAGGAAGCATGATGCTATTTGGGTGATAATTGATAAACTCACGAAGTCGGCCCATTTTGTACCAATCCAGATGGACTATTCTATGGATTGACTAGTTGAGCTATATGTGGATGAGATTGTCCAATTTCATGGTGTTCCATTTTCAATTATGTCAAGTGAGACCAGATTTAAATAAGATTCGGAGGGAAGGAGTTACATTCGGCGGTATTGGGCTTTTCGTCTCAATTTCGATCTGACTTTTCACCCATGTGACGGATGAGCGGTCAGAGAGTTGATTCAAGTGCTCGAGAGATAGCCCGGGGGATGTGTATTAGATTTCACGGAAGTTGGGATAGTTATATTCCATTGATGGAATTGCCTATAACAATAGTTATCAATCGGCATTGGCATGACACCATGAGGCTGCATGTAGGCATTTATGGAGATGTAGAACTCTGTATATTTGAACGGGATTGAATGAACATAAAGTGATTGGATTTCAAACATAGTAAAAGATACATAAGAGAAAGTTTAGGTTATTCGGAAAAGGTTACAGTTGCTTGTGATCGACATAAATCATATACCGATTTGAAAAGGAAGGACATTGAATATGAAGTGAGTGATAAAGTGTTCCTAAAAGTATCTCCATCGAGGAAGGTGCTTAGATTTGGGAAGAAAGGGAAGCTGAGTCCGAGGTTCATTGGCCTATATGAGGTTTTGGAGAGAATCGGACTAGTGGCTTATCGTTTGGCTCTCCCTCTAGAGTTAGCCGAATTTCATGATGTATTTCATGTGTCTATGCTGCAGAGATACAAATAAGATGAATCACATATCCTACCCGTGTAAGAGGTGCAAGTGCATCAAGATTATTCCTATGATGAGGAGCTAAAAGCTATATTAGCTCGAGAAGTGAAACATTTGCGAAATAAGCAAGTGCTATTGGTAAAAGTGTTATGGCAACACCACGGTATGGAAGAAGCAACATGGGAATCAGAAGCAACAATGAGGACTCAGTACCCACATCTATTTGATTCAAGTATGAATTTCAAGGACAAAATTCTTTTAAGGAAAGAGTTATAACTTTTAAATTATACCTAATAGTTTACATGGCATGTTTAAAGTAAAATGAAGTCAAAATGTGTTTTTGGAAATTTAGATTAAGTAACGAAAAAGAGATATAATCATAATTTTTAAGAAGTAAAAATGATAAGTGGAAATTATCAACAGGACTAAAAGGACATTAAGCTAGAAGATTGTATGCTATTATAGGAATTTTGATAATTAGATGTGTAAATGAAATAACCATGGAGGACTAAAATGCAAAAGATGGAAAATTAGACCTAAATGCCTTTTGCCAAAGATGGCCTTATAACAAGTGGAGATAAGACCAAAGATTTGTCTCTAGAAATCATTTTTCCCATTTTGGAAAATCAGAGCTAAGGCTTACGGTGGGAGAAGAACAAGAAATTGTGGGTTGCTCTTCTCCTTTGTCTTAGGTTCTACTTGCTAAAGAGAGAAAGAGTGAAGAGAAGAAGAGAAGAAGAGAAGTAGAAGAAAGGAAGAAGAAAGAAGAAAGAAGAGAAAGAGGGAAGAGAGGAAGAGAAGGTTCCAAGAAAATTAAGGTTAGGAAACTACCCTGATTTCTCCCTCTTTGTTTAGTTGTTTGAGTTGGGTTTTAAGTTGGTTTTGATTGTTATTTGGTTGTGGTCCTCAATTGAGGTTTTTTGTATAAAGGAAATGTTGAGGTTTTAAGGGAGACGCTGTCAAAATTTTCCCCAAAACCTTAAGTGACTTATTTGGCCATAACTTGGTCCAAAGTGCTCTGATTTTGGAAATTCCATTTGGAGAGGAAACCTAAGACCTGTGACTACATTTTCCAAGAAGATCCTAAGGTATTAATATGACTTTAAGACCCTCGAATGTGGGTCTAAGACCCGATTACAGTTTAATTTTAATAGACGGTTCAGGTTTTAAGACTCATGTGATTTTGGTACTCCAAATTGGATGATTCCAATTGGAGAAGAACCCTTAACACTGTATCTTCAAATACGTATAAGGGAACATTGTAAATTTATGGATTTAAGACCCCTAAAATCGGGCTTTATAGTTGGTTACCCGTGTAAACTGGGCAAACAGACCAATTTGGCATTAAAATGCCATAACTTGAGTTTGGATGATTCAATTGGATTGATTCCAATTTCTGAGTAAAATGGATTCATAGAGGCACAAAGTGCATGAAGGAAACATGTTGAGATTTCGAACTCATTGTTCCCAGAAATTAAGGGAAGTCGGACCCTGTTTTGGGAAAGGATTTTCATGTCCTCTTCTATAGGATTTTGAGACATCTAAATGTCTCTTATATACTATCAAAGTATTATTGGAGATGGTCTTGTATGAAAATAAGTTAGTAGAATTTAGCTAAGTGAGATAAAGAAATTAACCTAAAAGTTATATGATTTAATGCTAAATAATATGGAATGATAAAGGACATGAATTCTAGCCATGTGAAGAAAAGAGTATACATGTATAGTTGGTATATAAAGAAGCATAGAATATGTTCATATGATGACAAGAGATATGTGAAAGTACTTTTCATGAAGATGAGAATAATGGATAGTGAGTATCTCATATGCATACATGATAACAACACTAGTTATTCATGTATATGGGATATCTTGTATGATAAAGCTAGTTTGTCTTCTTATGACTAGGTAGATGGATGAAGATGCACCTATTAGGATATAGTTCTTACGACATACGGATATAGTTGGCCCCAGTTTGGAGTCATTACTACGACCGTTTAGTGTCTGATGCAAATACAGAATAGAGATCAGCATCGTTGTCTGTTATTAGTACCCTCGGGTACATGCAGTCCTTTCCTGTATCCACTTCTTTGGAAAATGCAAGCATGACACATGTAAAAAGAGATGAAGAGATATGGAGAAATGAGACATGAATCATAAACATAGGAAGTAATTTCTAATATATAATGGAAATATAAAATACATGAATAGTCATTAATACAATGACTAAAATGATATGGAATTCGATAGACAAAGCATAGGAAGTTAACATAGCACATGAGATTAACATAATAAATTAAATTATCTAATTGTGGTAAGTTCATGGATTATTATAACTTACAAGTTTATAAAATTATATATATATATATATATATATATATATATATATATATATATATATATCATAGCAAGGATTGTATGAGTAGAATGTGATCATCCAGTTTAATCGGTTTAACCGTATGTTCGACCGATTTAACCGTCGGTTCGATCGATTCAAAGAAAAATGATTTTAACCTTTGAATCAGACTGATTTTATTGTCAATTTATGGTCTAACAAGTTGGACACACATCCGATTTTTAAAATATTGATGATAATCATAGTTACTTAGATAGATTATTTTATTCTTGTCCCTTAAAAAAAAATTCTACAGCAACCTATGTGGATTGAATAAGTCTTATCCTTTTTATCATTCAAATGGAATGATACCAACCAATTGTGACCTTTGAATAAAAACAATTACGAACTTATCAAAGCATTAAACAATTAGCAATAACTTCCAAACTTAGATTGTAAGTCATCCACGATCAGGTCAAGCTAACTCTTATCAACCAACGAAGCATTAAACAATTAGCAATAACTTCCAAACTTAGCTTCTAAGTCATATCCACGACCAGGTCACTGATGAGTGCCTAAAACACTCAGAGTATACCCGCGTTGGTCTTATGTTTTCGCGTTTATTTCATAGTTAATTATGTAGTTTTTGTGGCTGGATACCTGATTTGGTGATTGGTGTGTATTCAGGTGCAATTGGTGCAAAGGGTGGCTTTGGAGCGGTTTTGGAGCGGCGGGAGCGGTGCATAAGGATGGGTGGAGCGTCACGCGGCGTCGGCGTCGCAGCGTCGCCTTGTCAGCGGCGTTAGTCGGCCGATATAAAGCCAGCGTCGCGGCGTCGGTAGCGGGTTTCTCCTCTCAATCATTAAAAGGCAAATGGGAACGGAATTCAAGGGGATCGGAGATCGAGGATAGTACGAACTAGGGCACGAAAATCAGAGCAGCAGTGACATCGATCTGGGAAAAGAGCCCGTGATTTGTATTTTCTCACGTTTTCTTGGATAGTAATTTTTATGTTTGAGATGTTACTCATTTTATTGTTTTATTAATGGGTATGTTCTAGATTTATACTTAGGAGTATTGTTGAACCACATCACGTTTGGAATGGATTAAGTTGATTAATTTATATTCCTTGATTTATGATTCATTATCATCTGCTTTACATCATGATTCGATTACATAGTGATGTTTGGCGACATTAGTATGATCATACTAGAGATCAGGATTCGAGAGATGAGGATACCTAGGGATATGAGTGAAGCGACCTTTGGTTGATTCGGTAAATAGAGATATTCGATCCGAGAAGGTGGTAATTAAGGTTAGAATATTTAAGCATTTCGAATTATGTCGAGTTGGGGTAGAGATACGCGCTCTGATTCTACTAGCAGAAATGGCCGAATACACCTCGAGAGAGGGTATCTCGTAAGCAAGATCACCTTACCATTAATAAATCATAAATAGACTGAATAATATCATCTTTAAGAAATAATCCATCGAAGGTGGCAGGGGGAGACATAACCCTAATTTCCATTTAATAGTAATTCGTTCAAATCGATGAGTTAGTTTACATTAGAAACTATTATCACTTTACACATTCGTATATCCGGATAACATTTGAAAAGCAATTCTCACATGATCAGCACATATCCCACATTGGATAGATATCACGTACCATTGGTACACTATATTACTTGGGGCGACGCGTGCACTTGCGCACATAGGCGTACATTTTACACAACACGTTTTCGGCCTGTCAAGTTTTTGGCGCCGTTGCCGGGGATAGTTTAGATTGATATAGAGAATAAAGCAACTAGATATTACTCTGGAATTTTTTGTTTTTTTATTTATTGTACAAGTCTTTAGTAATTTGGTCTTGTTGTTTAGGTGTGTGTGATTCACGAGTTTAGGTTTCGGTGAGTACATGCAGCCAGACCCGAGTTGACCTGACATCTCTTTGATCTGAGCGAAGAACTTTACGAGTCTGGCGAAACGGGCTAGACATATTAGAATTCAAGCAAACATAGAGAACAATGAAGAGCGAGGATCTGGCATTGAAGCGAGCAGGCGAGAGAGGCGAAATGGGAATAACGAAGGAATCGAGCACCCGGGCGGGTGTCTGACGGATGGTCCATTCATGTTGCTAGAGAGGTTTACTACCACTACTATTTGTTGGACCCATTTATCGAGAAGACCACCTATTCAAGCAAACAACTTCGAGTTGAAGTCAGTCACTTTACAGATGCTTCAGAACATCCTATTCCACGGGTTGCCTAATGAAAATCCAAATATGCATTTGACCCGACTTGTGAAGTCGATACGATCAAGTACAATGGAGTTCTTGAAGAGAGGGGCACTCGGGTTATTGAGACCTTTCTGAGCTCTCACTAGGTGATGGGGCCAAGCATTAGGTGTAAGTCAACCACGGATTCCATTACCTCTTGGAGCGATTTGTGCAAAATTCGGCGAAAGAGTTCTTCGTACCGAAAATTGCCTGACTTGTGCGAGATCCAATACTTTTAGACCGATTAGGAGAACTGGCGAAGCATGGGACGATTTCACGAACTGCGAGAAAGGTGCCCACATCGCGGACTAACGGATGGATGCAGGTCCATACTTTCTATATTAGTGCGAGGATACAGCGAATAGTGATTGATGCCTCGGTGGCGGGCGGTAATGAAAAACCACGGACGAGCTTATGAATTCTAGAAGATCTTTGCGACCAATACAAATCAATGGCCTAGGGAGAAGAATACAGCAGTAAAAGCCATGGGTGGCACGGATAATGAAGTCTTCAAACAATGCAGTCCCGATCATGTTTTCCTGACTTACTACAAAGTTGACTAGGCTTGACAAGGTACAACAAATGCCATCTGAGACCCGACGTGGGGTGTGCGAACTGCATGGAGGGCGATATGATAGCCGCGGAGATATCGGCCCGGGAACCCAAGCGATGGAAACGAGGCCCGGTATGTATCGAGATTCAATCGAGTTAATCCGCAGCGGCAAGGAATGATATGGGGGAAAGCGATTATCATAATCCACGCCGAGGCCCGAGGGTGGGCGTAATAATCGAGGAATCGGAGCGGTCGAGCGGTCGAGGGTATGGATGGAGGAACAATCAGAGCAATATACCATCAAACCGAGTCAATGAAACACCTCTTGAGAAAAAAGTAGACTTAGAACAAGCCCTTGCACAAATGCTGACCTCCCACTCTGCCTTCATGAATGAGACCAAGGCGAATATGCGCCAGGCAACTGATTGAGCAATCGAAGCCGCGCGATTGAAAGCAGAGTACAAATGGGCCAAATGACAAATCTGTTGACAGAGAGGCAGTCGGGCTCCTTACCAAGCAATTCAGAAGTAAACCCGAGAAGAGATGGGAATGAACATGTCAAAGCAGTTATGCTGAGAAGTGGTAAAGAATTGGAGACAGGGGCGATCGGGTTGTGAAGCGATCGGTATGAGAAGGAGTCATCGGCTGACGGAATGATGATGCAAATAAGGATCGACCCTAATGAGAAGCAGTCTGCGGAAGAGCACTCTTTGACGAGGACCCGACACGTTCAGCACCCCGCAGCGTCTAAAGCATAAAATTTGGATGGCGGAGTTCACCAAATTCATGGAAGTGTTTAAAAAAGTTATATATCGACCTCCATTTACTTTGATGCCACCAGAGCGGATGCCCGGCTATGTGAAATTTATGAAGATATTACGTCGAAGAGAAGATTGTTGATTCGAAACGATTAACAGGCGAATGTAGTGCCATACTTGAGAGGAAGGCGCCCTGGCTTAAGGACCCGACGAGTTTCACTATTTAGTGCACCATTGGAAATGCTATCTTTGAGAGCTCTTTGTGATTTGGGTGCCGACATTAATCATGCCACCATCCTTTTTTAAACTTTTGGGATTAGGCGAGGCCGAGTCATTCACAATCACACACTTGACTTGCAGATAGGATCTTTGGAAGCATCCAGGAGGGATATTAGAAGATGCCTTAGTGAAGGTTGATAAATTTATCTTCCCAAATATATTTCATTATATTGGGAGCATGGAAGAAGATAAAGAAATACCCATAATTCAGACCGTTCGCAACCGATGTATAAATGATTGATGTTCGTAGGGAGAACCGAAATCGAGTGTAGAAGACGAAATCAAGTTCAACGTGTTTGAAGTCGTGAGACATCCGACGTAAAGTGATACGGTTTCATGCGTAATAAGAGGCTATAGTGTTCCAACCAAAGCGGCCCCCACCGACCCGAGGCTGGGGGCCTAGTGGTAATGATTCTGAGAACACGAGTTAACCGGCGTAGGAATATGTTAAATGGCTACTGACTCTTCGCACCAATAAGAGGAAAATACTTAGTCTTTGTAGCAGATTTAAACGCCAATCCCATCGGTTGAGCAACCACCCAAGATGGAACAAAACCCTCTACCTAGCCATTTGAAGTATGCATACCTTGGGGTAGCATCCACCCTACCAGTGATTATCTCAGCGTCATTGACTAAATTAGAAGAGGAGAGATTATTGAGGGTCCTTAGAGATCACAAAAATGCTCTCGGATGGTCTCTAGCTGATTTAAAAGGGATTCGCCCTTCCATGTGCATGCATCATATATTGTTGGAAGAAGGGTATAAACCTTCAGTGGAAGCGCAGCGGAGGTTGAATCCGACAATGAAAGAGGTAGTCCGAAAGGAAGTTTTAAAATGGCTAGATACTGGAGTGATTTATCCCATTTCGTGATGCAGATGGGTTAGTCCAGCTCAAGTGGCACCAAGAAGGGAGGAACAAATCACATAAGAACTGAGAACATATTATTGTTTTCGAACAAAGCTACGGTGGAGGATTTGGTGGCTGATTACCTAAACTCGAACAAAGCTAACAAAGATCACTTACTGCTTTGTGATCGATGCCGGATCGATTAGACAAATATGAATACTATTGCTTGATGGATAATCCTACAATCAAATCACTGCAGTCTCCTAAGATCGTAAAGAGAAGACACATTCACATGTCCCTATGGGACATTCGCATTTAAAGTGATGCTCCCTGGGATTCTGTAATGCACGGCACCTTTCAACGATGTATGATGGCCATTTTCTCCGACATGGTTGAAAAGACAATCAAATCTTCATGGATGATTTTTCTATTAAAAATTCATTCATAACCTGTTGAAAATTTGAGATCGTACATAAGATGTGAGGAGACCGTAACTTGGTACTAATCGGGAGAAGTGCCATTTTATGGTACAAGAGGGCTGTACTGACATCGATTTCAACAAGAGGGATAGAGGTAGACAGTGGCAAAAGATTTCCAAGTGGCTGGAAAAGTTACCTCCACCCTCATCTAAGAAAGGATTAGAAGTTTTTTTAGGCCTAATACCGATTTTATAAAGCGATTCATTAAAGATCTCCCATCTCAAGCAGAAAACCGTTGTCTAACCTTTCTCGTCCAAGGGATTCCATTTGAGTTCGATTCGCAATTGAGTTTGTAATGCAATAGTATTAAAAGATAAGTCAGTCTCAACTCCTATCATTACGCCCCAGACATTGGTCCTTCCCATTTTGAACTTATGTGACGCGCAAGCTGATTTCATGATCAGCGTTGTCGGGTCGAAACGAGAGAAAATTTTCCGTGTAATTTTAATGCAAAGCGTAACCTTGAATGATGCTCGCCTGAATTATGCGCAGTCCACAGAGAAAAGAACTTTTGGCTATTGTCTGCTGGACAAATTCAGCCTTATTTTGATTGGTAACAAGGTAGTAGTCCATACCGATCATTCTCGCCATTGGGATTTGATGACTGGAAAGACACTAAACTCCTCGATTAATTCGGTTCTTTGCCAAGAATTTGATGTTGAGATTAAAGACAAGAAAGGCACTGAGAACTTAGTGGCTCATCATCTTTTCACTTATCGAAGGGGCAAGAGATGATGTTCAGCTGAATGACGACTTCGTATGAGAAACTCTAGCTATCGAAGACAAGAGGGCGCCCATGGTTTCGCAGATTATGTGAATTATTTGGTGGCCAAGGTAGTCCCTCCGGAATTTAACTATCAACAAAAAAAAGATGTTTTTCGCACATTTGAAACACTACTATTGGGAGGAGCCAATTCTTTATAGACACTGCACTGATCAGGTGATTAGGAGATGTGTGCCCGAGGATGAAATGCACAGTGTTTTAAACCACTGCCACACTCTACCATGTGGTGGACATTGCGGCCAGAGAACGCTACCTAAGGTTCTCCGGGCCAAAGCCACCGCCTACCTTATTCCATGATGCTCACTATTTTGTATCCACTTAGACAAATGTCAACGAATGGGAGTGAAGCCGAAGCGACTTAATCGCCCATGCATCCCATTCAAAGAGAACTGCTCGACCCATGGGATGGATTTCATGGGATGTCCATTTCCCTCATCTTATAACAACCTCGTATATCTTGTCAAGGGACTATGTCTCAAGTGGGTTGAAGCAATTCGACCAAGACCAACGATGCCACAAGGTTGTGGCTCGCCGCAGCCCACATATTCTCACGATTCAACCAGAGCACCGAATACGTATAATGGCACTACGCAATAAGGTGATTACTGTTTTACAAAGTATGGGGTGCCATCGCATCTTCTTGCCTATCACCCGCAAATAAACGGGCAAGCAAAGGTGTCAGCCAAATAGAGAAATTAAGTCCATTCTAGAGAAGACAAGCACGTTTCCAGAAGGATTGGTTCAAAAGATCGAAGATGCACTCGGGCGTGACGTTAAGATTAAAAACTCTCGTATGTCACCTTCGTATTCTTGTGTATGGTAAAGCATGCCATCTGTTGGAATCGGGAGCATCGAGCCCACCGGGCCACTCGAGCCAGCTAAATACGACAGATACATTAGCCGGTGAGAAGAGACTGTCAGCCTCGTGAATTAGATGAATTCAGAACTTAAGCTATGAAAATGCCCGTATTTACAAGGAAAAGACAAAGTTCTCGCATGATAAACACATCAACCAAGAAGGAATTCGAGGCGGACAACAAGTTCTATCGCTTAATTTGCCCAAAGCTCTTCCAGAAAATCGAAGTCTGGGGATGGTCCTGGCCATTCACGCTACCAAAGTCTTTTCACACGGTGGGGCAGGTTACACATCCCGAGAAAGCACATTCACAAATACCACCAACCCGGGCTGAAGCCGTATTTTGGAGGCGAGTTCCATGCGGATAAGCAAATCATTCCTCGACCGCATCGACCTAAGCAATGCTAGTAAATATAAGAGCTCTGGGTCCCTTGCCACACAGATTCAGTGGTCGCCGAGCTAACGATATTAAACATAGCTTCTGGGAGGCAACCCAAGTTTTTTCTTGAAATTTTCCTCTTTGGAGTTAAATTTTTATCAGAGATGTTTTCGCTAATGTTGGCTTACATTAATTTTCGTCTCAATCGCATCCCCGTTTGCTTACTTTCAGGACTCGCGAACGCAGGTACTGGAGAGGATCCGTTTATGCAGAGCATTACAAAAGTCCAGAGAGTCACATTTACAAGAGGGGAGTTTCTCTTATCTTAGACATGTGCTGCTTCATGTGCATTTTAAGCCTTCTCTGTAACGTCGCGACGTCAATTTTACCTCTTCCTAACGCCGACGCGAGATCTGGAATGTCGCGACGCTGATTGAAGTGCCTTCGGAATGTCGCGACGCTGATTTCTAACGCCGCGCAGGTTGATTTACACCCTCCGAAACGCCGCAGAACGTGAGAATCCAACGCCGCCGACGCTGTTTAGCAACATTCTCCGAACGTCAGCGACGCGCTAATCAACGCCGCGACGCTTGGCATATGTCCTCTTTAACGTCGCCACGCTGTCCCGAACGCCGCGGACGCTGTTCCGAACGCCGCGGACGCTGCCATGTTTTGCGTCAAACACCCATTTCGCTTCACCTTGCATCACCCTCGCCTAACCCCAGCCTCTCTCAGACACAACCTTCCGCACCGTCCCTGCCTGAGTTCCCACACCTGCCTGAGGCCGCATTTTCGCCCTCCGACACCCTCTCTCGCACACCACCGGGTCTGTGTCTCACACCCACACCCTCGACCCGGGTCTCTACATCCACACCACCCACCTTGGTGTTCGCACCAGTCTAGTCCTCCACCGTGAGGTCTAGGAGTCCCCATTACTTGTGTTCATCGAGGGCCCCATTTAGGGTTCTTTCGTGTCAGTCCCATTTAGGTCTCGCAAACACTTTAGTTAGATTTCGCTTTTTTCCTAAGGCACCCTAGGTGTTAGTCGTGATTGCTTCAGTCGGGCCAGGCCAACTCGTGCCATCCCATTGCATTACCCCAATTAGCAATCTAGGGCTCGCTTCTCTCCAATGTCCGGAAAAAGCGTAGAAATTGAAGGTAGAAATTGCCTACCAAGCGGGGTCGGTCAACGAAGGACGGGCCAATTATGATGTCATGCGGTTCGTGAGCGAGGAGGTGTCGCCGATCGATTAAACTTTCATCTACGAAAACCCGTCGTTTATCGGAGAAGAGGTTTTCCACCGCCCACGATGATTTTCAGTAAAGAGGCGATCGCGGCCGAGGATGGCGGGCACTTTGCCAACCACCTCATCCGGCGGCGATGAGTGTGAGATGCCTGCCAGAATTCTCATCAAATCTAGCTGTGGTCGAAAGTCGGTGGGGAAGTGTTGGTGCGACCGATCTTGGTCGATCGTGGTTATTATAGTCTAGATCATGTCCCTTCGGAGCCATTTGATCGGCTTTATGAGCACCCCGACTACCTCGAGGTCATTCGGGTCTTGACTAATGGCCGGGGTGAGTGGAAACTTAATAGTGAGGGCCATGCAGTCCATTTCAAGGCCAAACATTTGGCCTTTATCCTGTGTATCACTTCATCACGTTGCGTCGTCCGACGGCGAGCGTGTGTGAAGTGGCGGCCCGTGTCACCTGCTTAACTATGCCATCGTGAGGATATCCCTTTTGATGTTAGGCCGAGGTTATAGAGGATGCTATCCTCCATAGCGGGACATTTAAGATGAATCACAGGCACCCTTTCTCATCTTTGGCTTATGCAAACTAGCCAGAGTGCCACAGATAATGATGAGGGCATGGTTACACCCCATAAAAGCCATATCGTCAGAGGACAAGCTAGGGTGTCCCACGACTACGAGGAACCTACGAATCAGACCATGGGCTCGGACGGGTGATCTTCACGATTATCGGGCTCGTTATGGATCCTGGGCGATCCCGAGAGGACGTGGCCGATCCTCGTCCCTTACCCGCCACCACCATGGTGCCCGGCGCGGCTCCCTCGATCCTCTTTGAGCCTCGAGGCAGGTGCTCTCACTTCTTGGCGCTTTGATGCATTACGGATGGGGCCGGGAGCAGAGTCCTCGACACAAAGGATATGGGCGCTTCAGATGTGCATCTTTGTGTTGTGACAGACCCGCTATTCTTGTGTGATCCCTAGAGCTCGGCTTGCTCGGCTCTCGCATTCCACCATCCACCACCACCCACCCAGCCACCACATGATGATCAGAGATCACTAGGGGAGTTCTCTTCACCCTCTACTGTTCTTTTGTTGCCAGTGGGGACACTGGATATTTTTAATTTAAGGGAATTATGATGTCATAGGTTACCAAGTAAGTCGTTTTACATTATGAGTGCTGTAGTTTATTTTTATTTATGCATGTTAGTTTACATTTCTGCGTAGTTGCATTTACGATTGCTCATCTTAGGATATTGAGTGTTGTGTTTAGTCATGTTTGGGTTTTGTTTAGTTCATATACATGTGTAGTAGTGTCGTGTCTAGGGAACTGCGTATGTGATGCCATGCTTTAGAGTAGGGGACCAAATTTTTAACCGAACCCACTTGTGTCAGTAAAGAAAGGTTGCATTGGTCGTTTGAATGTTTGGAAATTAGGTTGAATAGGAGCAGGAGGCATAGTGAATCACTTCAGGAGTGGTCGAAGCTATTTCTCGTGACACATCTTCCTCATACAATAATGACCTTGGGGTATGCATAGGTCTTTGAGACTTGACTACTAAAGTTCAGCAAACCTTGGGAGTCTCTAAATACGAGATGGGACAGTGAATAAAGAGGATTGCCTTCGAGCCCCGAATGAAAAAAAAACTTGGAGGCAAAATGAGTGGGAACCTCGATCGAGATCAGGGCACGGTCAGGGGCCTTCAATGATACTTTGAGCCAGGCGGGTGAGTCATTGACTTCACTTTGCCAGATTCACGGGAGACCCCGAGAAGATGGGAGTCTCCACGGCTTAGGGCCCTTAGGTTTAGTCGAGTGTTCGGGGTGATGTTCGAGGCGAATGCGGTGCCCATAACAGCGGTGGGGAGTCACCAGCTGATCCCCGCTACATGAACACTTGGCATAAACTTACGGGCACTAGTTTTGTTCTCTGTTATGAGTAGGTATGGTTAGGAATGAAAACGGTGCGTTCCTATCCTTTCGTAGTTAGTTTTTCCCAACTAGGTGAGTTGAACTCAAGTTTGGGGGTGTCGAAACCTAGGTATACACTAGAGGTCATTTATTCAACGCACATAGGGTCCTTGGGAAAGGTTATTGAATGCCTTGGAGGTTGAGGCACTAGTCACTTTTACCTATTTCAACCTAGTTCTTCCGAAAGTCGAACACCTGTGTGCATCCTGTGAACTTAGACAGCGGCAGCCGGTGTGGTCGGTCCAGATTTGATCGTCTACTTATCAGCATGTGCATCACTACCCGTGTTAGACTTTAGTACATAAAGTGTGAGTTAGGTTTAGAGTCAGTTCTTACTTGGGGACAAGCAACAAACTAAGTTTGGGGGTGTGATGAGTGCCTAAAACACTCAGAGTATACCCGCGTCGGTCTTACGTTTTCGCGTTTATTTCATTGTTAATTATGTAGTTTTTGTGGTTTGATACCTGATTTGGTGATTGGTGTGTATGCAGGTGCAATTGGTGCAGGGCAGCTTTAGGCGGTTTTAGAGCGACGGGAGCGGTGCATAAGGATGCATTTGGAGCGTCTCGACGTCCCAACGTTGCGACGTTGAGTCAACAATATAAAGAAGCCAACGACATCGCGACGTCCCAACGTCGCGACGTCAGCGCTGGTTTCTCCTCTCAATCATTAAAATTCAAATGGGAGCGAATTGAGGGATCGGAATGGGGATATCACGAACTAGGGCACGAATCGGAAGCCGGCCCATTGACATCGATGCGGGAAAAAGAGCCCGTGATTTGTATTTTCTCACGTTTTCTTGGATAGTAATATTTATGTTTGAGATGTTACTCATTTGTGTTTTATTATTCAGTATGTTCTAGATTTATACTTAGGGTATTGTTGAACCCTGTCACGTTTGAATGGATTAAAGTTGATTAATTTATATTATTCATCGATTTATGATTCATTATCATCTGCTTTACATCTGTGATTCAATTACATAGTGATGTTTGGCCAACATTTGTATGATCATACTAGAGATCCGAGATTCGAGAGATGAGGATGCACAGGGATATATAGTAAGCTGACCTTTGGTTGATTCGGTAAATAGAGATATTCGAATCCGTGGGTGGTAATTAAGGTTAGAATATTTAAGCATTTCGAAGTATCGGGTTGGGGTAGAGATACACTCTGATTCTACTAACGAAATAAGGCGAATACACCTCGAGAGAGGTATCTAAGTAACAAAGATCACCCCTTACCATTAATAAATCATAAATAGACTGAATAATATCATCTTTAAGAAATAATCCATCGAAGGTGGCAGGGGGAGACATAACCCTAATTTCCATTTAATAGTAATTCGTTCAAATCAGTAGTTAGTTTACATTTAGAAACTAGTATCCTTTTTACACATTACGTATATCCAGATAACATTTGAAAAGCAATTCTCTGTAGTCAACACATCTATCCCCGTGGATCGATATCCGTACCATTGGTACACTATATTACTTGGGGCGATGCGTGCACTTGCGCACATAGGCGTACATTTTACACAACACGTTTTCGGCCTATCGGTCACGCTAACTCTTATCAACCAACCATGCTTAAGTTTGGAATTCAATGCTAATTGTTTAATGTGTTGATAAGTTCATAATTTTTTTTTTTTGTTTTGACATATATTTAATTTTCAATACATCATATTTAATTTGTTTTTAAAAACTGACTTTTATTGATAAATGAACTAATTTCATTATAATTTTAATAAATTACTTAAAAAGCAAGCTAATTGTTGAAAAAAAAGAAGATTAGCATTGAACTTATCAACACATAAAATAGTGTAACATTGACTTCAAGCAGCAAGCCACGATTGATGAAGTTGGCTTGAATGCAAATCATCTTAGGCACAGTGCAGTGGATATGGATAACTCAAACCTTGCAAAGCTTGGCTCATATCCAACTAAAACATACTCTATAATATCTTTCACCCAATGTTCTTAAAAGGTTTCATTAGAAGTTGTTGCAAAATAAACAACAAATAGGAAGAGAATAAACAAGAAAAATAAAACAAACACAAAGATTTACATTGTTCGATCAATCTGACTTATGTTCATGGACATGAAAAGTATTTTATTGATTGTGTTTTTCAAGTACACAATAAAAAATTCTAAAAACACCCATATATATATATATATATATATATATATATATATATATATATATATATATATATATATATATACCCTATTTCGAATTGAATTGAATCACTCTAATCGGGTCAGGTCTATACTGCGGGGAGCAATGACCTTTGTCCTCCACCATCATAGATCTCACAAAAAAAACTCTTTGGGTCAGATCACCACAAAATTCTATTATTTAACATAAGCCTTTATATTCAAAAAAGTTTGGGGTTTGGTTTGTAAGACAAAACAGAGATTATCTTTTCCAATACTAGTTTTTTTAACTCTTGTTGGTTGTTTGAAAAATTTTCCCTTATACCTTTGACACTTCTTTGGTTGTTAGATCCCTCAGAGGAATTTTTTTTGTTTGTGTTATCTTTGACTTTTTTAAAGCATCCCACATATGTTGGGATCAGGTACAAAAATCCCTATCGGGTTTGTATAAAAGTGCTACTGTGAAATCCCAAAAAATCCGAATTTTCGAAAAAGAGTAAAACGGTAATTTCGGTCAAAAAATTGAAATTTTTCTAGATCTCGGATGACGAAACGGACTTCACCTTAAATTATTATCGCGAAATCTAGTGACCCAGAAAAGTTTGGTCGAATTCTGAGACAAGCGGAATATTTTTACGATTTTCTGGGTGATAAATCGTCAGTGACTTCAGGGACGAGATTTTTACAAAAATCTCGAAAGTCAGAAAATGGTTTGAGCTAAGTTCATTTAAAATAAAGTGAACTGAAAATAAATAAATTGTTTCGGGGCAAAAACGAACTCGAATTAGGTAATATGAGTCATGTATCCAAATAATAATAATAAGAAAAAAAAAAGATAAAAACGCAAAAAAAAAGTCAAATAAAAGGAAAATGAGGGAGACTCGACGTGAGAATGGAAATATATATTATTGTTACTAATAGTTTCTCTTTAAGATCTATGGAAATCAGATAGTAGATTTTCGTTGGAGCAGAAGGCAAAGTCGGTCCACGCATCGAGAGCTATGCGTGGGCACAAAAATCTTAGCGTTTCGTCAAACTCCACGAGATAGGGAATTTTCTTACTTGTGTTATTTCTAGCCTAAAGGTCATTTAATGGCTTGGGATTGACTTAGGCGTGAGGCGAGTAATTTCAGTCCCAAAGTTTTTGGTGAGTGTAGAATTTTAGGAATTTTGGTACTGTTTAGACGATCCCAGAGTTGAATTTAGAATGTTTTGAGCCAGTCATGGCTGAATTTTTAGGACTATTTTCAGATAGTCTAGGCTGAAATTTCAGGACTATTTTCGAGCGAGTTTGTTGAGTTCGGATTTAGTTTTTATGACACCCCCAAAACAGGGGTCGGGTTGATAACCGTCGACCAGGGAATGCTAGTGAATGTCGGGTAACAGAGCCTGACTCAATCGGGGCAAAATCTCCTTTGTACGGGAGCTCTACGAGTACAAGCACTTAATAAAACAAAATTCCTGATGACCCTTACAGGTCATGCAAGTAAAATAATGACCACTTGGGCCCCTGCATCAATACTCAATAAATACATCAACTATATTACCATAGCTCAAGATTTATTACATTCCTCTTATACAACATATATTAAACCTTGGAATTTTAATACATGTATGCAAGCTAAAGATACCAAAGCCTGACTTGAGCTTTCTTCTAAAATGCGGCCTCTAGTGAGCGTCGTCCTCGTGCACCTCCACAGTACTGAAATAATGATCCCTCGGCGGGGTAGGCAAAGCCCGAGCCAGGATAATTTCCTACATGGGTTACTCCCACCTAAGTGCACAT
Organism: Tetrastigma voinierianum; assembly: GCA_016808115.1. Taxonomy (NCBI): domain Eukaryota; kingdom Viridiplantae; phylum Streptophyta; class Magnoliopsida; order Vitales; family Vitaceae; genus Tetrastigma; species Tetrastigma voinierianum. Next base: position 514,446 of record JAEQBH010002606.1, read on the forward strand.
GCATGGCAAACAATCACATTCAAACAATTTCATGAACCTACTCGAATGTCTACATGACCAATCCTATGTCCCGAGTCCTCACCGACTCCCTCACACATGCCTAAGCCAATATACGAGTAAAATAATCAGTTTTCAAAACAAAAGCTATTTGTTCTTGAAAACATACTATCGAGTTTCTGTAAAAATATGGGACTACCCTTCGAGGCGAATTGTTGGATAACTCAAGCTTGATCATGGTCCTCATCGAAGTGATACGCCCGGACGTCCCTCAAGAGCAATTCTTCGGAAAATCTTCCTTGAAATTCCTTTCAAAAAACGTTTTTCGTTTTCCTTTCCAATTTCATGTCATGCACTCCTCCTAATATTTACAAGGTGCCCGGTGCATATGGAATGCATGATACTGATTCAAACACATTCATGCTAATATATTCATGCATATATATTAACATAATTAAATCACATAAAACATATTATGCAAATTCACAATGAATTGGACCAAAATTAGCTCACATGGGCTAGTGTAACAAACCTGGCTTGATTCATTTTGAATCACTCAACCAAACACATTTTCACACAAAAAATTTTGTGTCACTATTCATGTGAACAGTGAAACCCTTGAGTTACTGTTCACGACCACACAAATAGGAATTTTCTCCACTCGGTTCAAAGCTTTTGAGACCGAATTTACGGCTAAAACAAGCCTCAGAACATTCCTAACCATTTACATAGCTCTTAGCCAAAGATTAACGCAAGTAGGAAAATATCACTATCTCTTGGAGTTGTCGGAACTCCACCAAATCGGTGTCCACATGTAGCCCTCGCCGCGTAGAACAACTTTACTTCGTCGAGAACCGACTGTCCGAATGGCCAGAAATCTAGAGAGAAGTGCTCTCTCTCTCTAAAAAATAAAAAAACCAAGCTACTGCATCCTTTTTGCTCTCTACATGTTTTTTTGGTCTTTTTGAAGAAGATGAATACTATTTATCTTTTGTCTCATTATCATTAACAATTTCATAAATTCCTAATGTGTCCCTTCTTCTAGATTTTTGACACTTGGCACTATCTAGGTCGTCCATTTCCATCATCTCTCTAATCTTGCAACATGTGTCACATGAGTACATGTAGTAGGTGACTTTTGTCACATCACATGTCTCTCAAACCCACGTTCTGACTTTTAGGCACCCGGTGCTTGAAAAACGTGAAATTCCGATTGTCTCGGAATTCGACAAAATTCGACTTGATAGCTAGATTTTGCGAGACGATTCCAACGGTGAAATCCGTTTAGTCATCCGATATCTAGAAAAATTTTGGATTTTTACCAAAATGACTATTTTACCATTTTTCAGAAAATTGGAATTTTCTCGGGTCTTACATTCTCCCCTCCTTAAAAGGAATTTCGTTCGAAATTACGGGCCAATCCTGACCATTCTTTATGCATATACAACGTGCACTACCCCCATGCATGTAAACTAGTCATTTAAGTACTAAGCGGCTAAACCACGTACCTTAAATCCCTAAACGAAGGGATAGGTGGCCCTCATCTTGTCTCGCGCTCCCACGCGTTGACTCCTCCACTCCGCGATTGCTGCCATAACACCCTCTCGCTGGCCTCACGGTCTTGCGTCCTGCAAAACGATCCAGTATCCATAATGCATACTGGTCCCTCCTCGAAGGTCCCATCTGTATCAACACAAAATCTCTCTCCCCGATCCACTACATGAAATTTGGATGCGGAGTGTACCTCTAAAGCATGGAGGCATTAAATACCTCGTGGACACGACATGTGGCAGGCGGTCAAACCAACCCGTGCGCCCTCTTGTGCCTGCACCCTCTCGAGTATCTCGAAAGGCCCAATAAACCTCGGCGATAACTTCCCTTGCTTGCTGAACCTGACCACTCCTCTCTTAGGCATCACCTTGAGAAGGCGTGATCACTGACTCGAACTCTAAGGGTCGACGTCGTACATCTGCATAGCTCTTATGTCGGCTACGGCGGAATGAGAAGGCATATTTGTCGTATCAAGCTCACCTTTTGAGTGTCTCTAATCGAACCCGGGGACCGGTGATGGAGCTATCTCCCACCTCGGTCCAACATAACGATGACACATGACCTCAGTACAATGCCTCATGTAGTGTGCATCGTATACTCGCGATACTTGTTGTTGTAGGCGAGATTCTACTAAGGGCAAATGCTCTTCCTGACTACCCCTTATGATTCGGGACGCATGCTCGCGGCATGTCCTCTAACACTGTATAGTCCTCTATGATTGATCGTACGTACGTGGGTGGAAAGGCATGCTCATGGTGTTAGGTGTGCCCACATGTAGCACGGAAACTCTTCGAAAAGTGGGTCGTCTTCTCGGGTCCTAATCGACACTATGGATCTTAGGTACTCCATGTGGCTGGACTATCTCGAATGTAGCCGTGAGAATCTCAATGTGAAGGTCATCCACCACGACTAGAGAAAATGTCTTGAACCGTGAAGTAGGTCCACTATTACCATACCGCATCATGTCTTTGAGGTGTCCGTGGCAAGTGGTCCGCAAATCGTCTTGACGTGCTCCCTTCCACTCGGCCACCTCCGATGGCTGAAGTAGCCTGTTTATTACGGTGCTGACCTTAACTGCGAACACGTGGTATCGTCGAACAAAGTCCTACGTGTCTCTTCATCAGCTCCCGATGAATGCGGCGAAGAAGATCCTAGTACATCTTCGGTATACACACGGATCTGAGCAAATCGAGAGTAGTGAAACTCACGATCTCCTCTCTCAAATGGGTCAAGCTTTGGGAACCACTACCCATCCCCTATCACAGAAGATTTACCATGCAGCGTGGACCAGTCCGATACGTCACCGTACTTTGTTGTGCGGTCACGATGGACCGTATCTCCGGCGTCACGTACTGGGGACTCGATCACTTTACTCAACGAGGCGGTGTAGCTACTAAACTCCCCCAGCGTACCCAGGCACAGCCTTGTGTGTAATGGCTTGTCCCACGAGTCACCGGCGTCAGCCACTCCAGAGAAGCTATCTTGTGAGCTCCCTTGACTAGGTAGGTGCATCGGCCACCGCATTGCCTTACGGGATGGTAATCTGAAGTGACGTCATAATCCTCCCAGGAACTCCATCCATCTGCGTTGCCTCATATTGGAGTCATTTGCGTGAAAATATACTTCAAATTTTATGGTGCAGTACACCTCGAGCGGATTCGCCATATAAATAGTGCCGCAAAATCTTGAGGCGAACTACGGTGTATTGCGTATCGTGTGTGGGGTAGTCGCTCATGATTCTTCAAGCGACGGGAACCATAGCTACTACCCTCGGTTTGCATGAAAACACATCTTGATCAGGCCCACCGAAGCATCCATGATACAGCACAGTAGCCACCTTTGTCCCTTGTCCCTGTCAAGGCTATCAAAGAGGAGTGAAGTAAGTCTCATCTTGATACTGGAATGCCTCCTCGCATCGGTCATCCCAATCCAGGCTTAATCTCATCGAGATTGATCTCCTCATAGGTCTGGATTGTCGGGAGAAATCCTCAATGAATCTCTGTAGTACCCAGTAATCCCAAGAAACTACGTATCTTGAAGGCGACTTGACCTCTCCCGACTCATCACGACCTCGGCCTTCTGCGGGTCCTTGACACGCGATCGCGACGCCGCGTGTCTAAAAATCTCACCTCGATAAGCCAAAACTCGCACTTCGCCCGAACTTAGCGTACAGTGATGGTCTCTCGACAAGCGCAACACAATCCTCAAATGATCCTCATGCTCCCACTCGTGGGGTAGATCAAAATGTCCACGAAGACTCTACGACCAATTGATCTAGATAGGGTTGGAATACCACAGCCATGAGGTCATGAATCTTGCTAAGCGCGTTCGTTAATCCAAAGGGCATCAACGTAAGCTTCCAAGTGCCCATAGCAGCGTCACTAGCGTTGTCTTAGGGATATCATCTCCCCTAACCCTCGCTGATGGTAACCAGTGCGAAGGTCTATCTTGGAGTAGACTCGCGCTCTTCTCAACTAATCAAATAAGTCATCAATCCTCGGTAATGGGTACCGATTCTTGATCGTAACCCTGTTCAACTATCTGTAGTAAATGGACAGTCAAAGGGTCTTATCCTTCTTCTTCGCAAACAAAACCTGAGCGACCCATGGTGAAGTGCTCGGTCTAATGAACCCCTTGTCCAATAACTCTTGTAGCTGGACTTTGAGTTCTATGACTCAGCCCAGGTGCCATCTGTGCGGAGTCATGAGATGAAGCGAGAGTACAGGAGTGTAACTTCGTCACCCAGAAGTCACAACCCTCTGAGCAATCCGTTAGCTCATCAGGAAAAACATCATCGTACTTTCGCAAACTACTAGAGGTAGATCTAAGTCGGTCTCCTTATCATCCTCACAGATGGAAACAGTAGCCAACGTCGACGTCACGACACGGACTCGTATCTTTGTGCGGGGAAAAATATCATGTTTGTCCCCCTGAAATACAACACGAGTACCGTCCTACGTGTAAGCGGTAACCCTCCTACGCTGTCGATAGACCACCTTAATTTGTCGGTAATCCATCCGGGATGATGTCGAACTTCGACATATCCATGACCCTCAAGTCCCTTTGTGAGTAGAATCCCAGATCTGCAGCTTCGCAACCACGACATATCATCCTATTCTGCCACACAATCCCGGGAAAACTCGAATCTGAGAACCATACAAGGTCTCAACCTCTAAGCCCAACTCTATCTAGCGATGCGGCATCTCTAAGGTGTAAACCACGACCTCGAGACCTTGTTCATACAAAGAAAAATTTTATACACTATCTCCTTGCATTCTGCCAGGTAATACCAAGACAATAATTTCATAATACAAATCATATGCAACAAAATTTTATTTTATAAGAATTTTACTTCATTATTTTATTTTTTTTAAAAAAAATTATTTTATATATATTTTTTCATTTTCCAGTAGAACCAAAAATATTTATTTTAAATAATTGTTTTTCCTGTTTTACACCTGATGAACCGAGAAAAAATTTCTCTTCAACACACCATTTTTTCATCTCAATGGCCTCACGCTACTCTAATCACGTGCTTGAACACGCAATTCATACAAACTGAGAGTATAGGTTTTAATTACAAAACTCTTTTCTTGTCATAGTGGAATTTTATCAGAATTTCTGCCACAATCTGTTCGTGTTTAAAACTGGAGCTACTATCCAGAATTTTTTTCGTTTAATTACGGATATTTACTTTGAAATTATCCAAACAACTTGTTACTGCTTTCAAACCTAGTTTTCAACATTTTTTTCTATTTGCTATTGACCCGAGCACATGAATCCTGGAAATTTGTAACACCTGATCGCATCCTGAAAACGATCATGGGAGTGCTGAATCGTAGTGCTTATGCCCATCAAGTCCTAGTAATTGTATACCTAACTTACGTGACACTAGCTCTGAATTGTTATAAACTAGGCTAAATCGTGTGGCATACAAACCGGAAATTAAGTTGACAACCGTCGACAGCGGAATATAAGTGAATGTCGGGTAACGACACCGCTCAATGGCCCGGGAGTCTCCTTTGTGCGGGGCTGCAAAATTCTGACAAGTTTACGTGACCACACAGGGAGTCCGTATGCGAGTAAAAATAATGGTGGCTTTGGCACTGCGTCGATACTCGTAAAATCATCCAGCTATATTATAGCTGAAGTTATTACATTACTCTTGTACCTTTATATATTAAACCTTGGAATTTTAATACATGTATACAATAAAGATACAAGCCACGGCTTGGCTTTCTTCTAAAATGACCTCTAGTGGCTTGCCCAGTCTGTATCCTCACTGTACTGAAATAATGATCCTGAATGAGTGACAAAATGTTAGAGATAATTTCCTACATGGGTTACTCCCCACCTAAGTGCACATGCATATGACAATCACATTAAGACAATTTCCTTGAACACACTAGAGATGTCTACATGGCCGATCCATGTCAGGAATTCCTCACATGCCTAAGCTGATATGGAAGTAAAATAAACGGTTTTGAAACAAAATTTATTTGTTCTTGAAAACATACTCTAGGATTTGATAAAAATATTGGACTACCCTAGGGTGAATTTGGATAATATCTAAACAGTCATAGTCCTCTATCAAAGTAGACGTCCCTCAGCGATTCTTCGAAAAATCTTCCTTGAAATTTCTTTCAAAACGTTTCGTTTTCCTTTCAATTTCATGTCATGCACTCCTCTAATATTCTAGGGTGCCCGGTGCATCTGAATGCATGATATCAATTCCAACACATTCATGCTAATATATTCACATGCATATATATTAACATAATTAAATCACATAAAACATTTATGCAGATTCCACGATCAAATTTGCACGAAATTAGCTCACATGAGCTAATTAACAAACAAAAGCAATTCATTTTGAATGCAGCTCGACCAAACACATTTTCACACAAAAATTTCGTGTCACTATTCATGAGCAGGTGAAACCTCGAGTTCTTGTTCACGACCACACCTAAATAGGAATTTTCTCTACTCGGTTCAAAGCTTTTGAGACCTAATTCTGGCTAAAACAAGCCTCAGAACATTCCTAACCATTTGCAATGCCTTGAATTAATGCAAGTAGGAAAAAGATCCTACCTCTTGGAGTTGTCGGAACTCCACCAAATCAGTGTCACGCATAGCCTGCCGTGTAGAACAACTGCTTCTTGCTCACTAGTCGAGGCAGAGCGGTCGAATGACCAATCTAGAGAGAGGTGCTCTCTCTGCAAAAATCAAAAAACCAAGCTACTGCATCCTTTTTGCTCTCTGCACGTTTTTTGGTCTTTTTGAAGAAGATGAACATTGTTCATCTTTTGTCTCATTATCATTAACAATTTCATAAATTCCTATTGTGTCCCTTCTTCTAGATTTTTGACACTTGGCACTATCTAGGTGATGAGTCCAAAAACTCATTAGATTTTTAATCCATTTTTCTGAGCATATTACAAGATAAATGTTGATTTGTATGCAGAAATGTGGATATTTTACTCAAATTTAATTTTTGCGGGAAAATACGATAGAAAGCTAAAATCTCGGCCAAAAACCGAGGAAGAGACCCGACTACAAACAAATCTCGATCCTTGTGAAAATTAGATCGCAGCCAGGAAGCTTAGTTAATCGGAGTCATTTCCAGATCCACGACATCACAAATCCATTTGGGGAAGAAATAGAAGACCTCGTGGCCCGAGTCGTGACTTGAAGATTGAGGTTGCGACCAGGATGACCAAGGCAACAAATGAAAGAGGTTGCGACAGAGAAAGGAGTGTGTGGTCGAGACTAAGGGAGACTAAGGAAATATTCAAAGAAGAATCTTCATATCGCGACACCACTCGAATGTCGCGACGCCAGTGTGAATATAGCGAAATTCGCGGCGTCGGTCGGTGTCCGACGTGAATCGGTCAGTAAACCACAAGAGAGGTCTTTTCAAGTAAATGAAGTTGCAACTGTAGTTTTAAATGAAGGCTCCAGTGGGGTATGACATACCATTGAGAATTGTGACATAAAAGCGATGGAGTCTCGCGGGGAAGATTGGTGCAACCAAATTAAGGTTGAAGAACAAAGGGAGGCCGCAACTGACCAATGCAGCCCTTGCCTTGGCGAGTTGCAACCATTTATTAATCAGGACCACAAGATGTCAGCGACCACTCATTTGGTGTGACACGAGAGCGGCGAAGAAATGAAGGTCATGACTACTTTGAGCAAGCGAGAATACCTTAGCCGGAAAAAGCAACGTAAGTCGTGACATCACCTTGAGGTCAGCGACACGGAATCGAGTTGAAAGAGGAAATTGGTTACAACAAGAGCGAGGTTGCGAGCGGAAGAAAAGAAAATGAACATGAGGTTGCGACATCACCTTGAGGCGGCGTGAAGTGAAGGCTTTGTGAGGGCGAAGACCCACCAACACAATCGCTGACCCGGAAAAAGAAAGTCGACTAAAGTCGGCCTACAAAAGCAGGCGTAGTGCGCCAACCTAAAACACTAAGGTGGGTGACTTTCGAGAGCAGAGAAGAAGAAGGGACAGCGATGTCGCGACATGAAGTAGGTGGATCAGCGACATCAGCTCTTAATAGCGGAGGCAAACAAGATTCGCGACTACAAGCAGTGTCGCGACCATTAATCAGCTGACAGGAATCACAGTTTGCAATAGAAACGAGGTCACGATTGAATAGCAAACCAAGGGAAATTCATGTCGCTGACATCGACTTGAGATCGCGACATGGGGCTGATAATTTGGCTTTCTTTGGGCCTGCTGGGCTTTTTGGAGTTAGGCGATTCCTTTTGGCCGGAATAAATAGGCAGTGTTAGAATAGTAAGTAGCTTAGTCTTCCTTGCCAGAAAAAGGGAAAGGAGAGGAACTCAGGTGTATAATTTAAGTAGATTTTTATTTCTTTTCTTTATTTTTATTTTTAGTTTATTTCTTTTTTGGTTGACTCTGTGACGTGCGAGAGGCAGTGGAAGCTGATTTTTATTCTTTATTTCTTCTTAAATTCTTTGCCTTAAAATTTATGAAATCTAGACAAATTTACGGAATTCTGATTTTATTCTGGAAATTCTGAGTGGTTAATGCGTGATCGGTACTCCATTCTTGAATGCATGATAATGTCAGGCGTAGCTATTTGGATTGATTTATATATTTAGTTTACAGTCTTTCTGCACAAATATGGAGAACTAATTTGGGTTTGGTTTTACTTATTTAATTGTTGTTGTTTTGAATTGATAAGTTCGATAATGGGCCGAATACGATTGAGGGAATGTATCTTGCTCTAGTTCGAGGATGCCCTCTGTGACGAGAGACGGAGGTGGGAGGTGAAATTCTTTCTAGGTATGTATCGACTATTGATGAAATGCGAGCTCTAAGAGTTCATTTGATGGCTCCCCCGTTAATTGAAGTTGGAGGGTATTTAACAATATAACTAATCGAGAGAGTTCTATGTCCAAAAGCCAGGATTCTAACCGGTGTTAGCGGAGATCACATTCAAGGGGAAGGGCGAACCCGATAGATTTGGAGGTTGAGCCATCAATTAAGTGGTAAAACTGCGAAAATCGAGAAGAAATGCAAGGTGCGCTATCAACGAAATGGGTGTGGTAATATTGAAGAAAAATACCGAGATCTTTACCAAGAGGATTGGGAGAGATACAAGTAGCTGGTTTGATCTTGTCCTTGAGAAGCAAGGGGTATCCACGTTTTCTGGAATATGGAAAATCAATTCCAACATTTAGGAATCTTGGACAAAATCCAGGATCCATGGAAGAGGAGCAATGTACTTTAGTGTAGGAATGGACTGTTTCATTGTATTTCACTGATAGTTTTCGTTTCTCACAGGAAACCGATTTAGTCCAGTAGTTTAGTTACAATTTGTTTTTATTCATTTACTTTGGTTTTTATCTGTAGTTGTAGTGATCGATAGTTTAGGATCTTTATTTTTCTAGATAAAACCTTCATTGTGTTTGAGTCCAAATAGCATAAAATTTTAGTAGTTGGGGTAGTTGATCTTCAATTGTTTCCAATCTCTATGAGAGCCAAATACCTAGACTTACATTAAGATTTTACTACTTGTATGACACGTGCACTTGATTAATAAGTAGACTAAACCCTTATTTTTAAATGCTTGAACCTTGAAAGAATTATTTTATCAACAAAATTTATCCAAAGTGACATGGATGTAAAAGAGAAATGTAGGCTCTTGAAACTATGTGAATTTGAGGGGTTTTTAATCTATAGAAAAGAAATGAGCTCTGAGTTTTATGTGTTATTGTAGAGTGTAAGAGAAAAAATTAAATATAGATCAATATTAACAAAAGAGGGAAATGCTAATTTGGACATTTATAAAAGAAAAGAACAAAATAGCTTTGCAGTGATGGCTACACGCCTGCGTCTTTAACGACCATGTTGAAAATATTTTGTTTAGTTTGACTAATCCTGTGTCGAGTGTGTTTGATTTAGAAATCCTTTAATGTATAGGAAGCGAGATTAAAATTTGTTTTTCGCGAACCTTAAATTGGAAAGAAGAACACTTCCCGAAGCAAGAAAGACCCAAGGAAAGCGAAGCGTGGCAGCTATTGCGAGATGAGAATATATGACAGACAGAGAACGGAAGGGCGGCGACGAGAAGGCCTCCTATTGCAGCACAATGGAGGTTACGGAGGCCTATCATTCGAGGAAGAATATTACGCGATTGAATGGCCTACTATGGATGCAAATAACCGAACTCGAGACGGCTTGATAACAATGGTGCAGCGACATCAGGATTCCTTTATTCTGCCCAAGACCCAAAGCAGAGCACACAGGTAGATTTCTCGGATGGCAAATACAATGGCTTGAATGGTGTGAGGCCAAAGAGTGATAAAAGGCTGCATCTGTTTGTTTCTTTAAGAGATATAGTAACCATGGTATGAATCATTACCATATAGGTTGATTCGATACTGAAAATGGTAGAAATGATATCTGCTGGCGGAGTTAACTTTTCACATCTCTCGCCTCGAGAGAGAAGAAGAGAGATAATAGTGTTCCAACAAGGGGAAGATGAAACCTATGTATAGCTGGGAGAGATTCAAGAGGTTCTTTGAAGGAGTTCCTAATATGGAATTGATTTCGCCCGGATGGATATAGTGTATCATGCCTTAAATGATACATCTAAAGCGTTATCGATGCTTCATGTTGTAGAAATTGAAAAGTCTTTGAAGAGGCTAGAGATGCGATGGGGCGGCGAGTTCGATATGAAAGCTCCATCCCTACAAGTTTTAAAGGGGTAATAGCTTGGAGAAAGGTCATGGGCTGGGTAAAATGTGACCATGTAGAGGCAAAAGTTAGATGCCATCATGCCGCAGGATGAACAAGCAAGAAAGAAAAATACCTGATGCTCATGAAATAGGAAGCGTGGAAAGAACGAATGAGAGAAATCTTTGAAGTACCATGAAGAAGATTCTTATGGTGATGAGGAGGTTAAGTGCGTGAATGAACCAAGAAATTACCATTTAAAGCCGTCTAACACGCCCACACGTCTTTGTCGGTAGCGAGGAACCATGAATTTCTACCGTATGGTGGAAGGGGCATTACAAGGCGAGCGACATAATCCTCAACAAGTATATGAGGCAGCCACGGGTTCGGCAGCAACAAGGGTGAAGGCAGGAACTGACTATCAGGGTCAAACCAGGAGGACTCAACCATTTGAAGAAAACGAAATCTTGCATGGAGTTCATGAGCAATAAGAGGCCCAAACACTTCCATGAACGGCGTTTGACTTGGAAGCTTTCAACGTCGACCTCAAGTATTTAGAAAGAATCTGAAGTACCTCATTAAAACTTGGAGACATATACAGTAGGCCATTTATTTTGAATATGCCAAATCGAAGCGAGGTACAAATTCCCACTAGTGACACTTCGAAAGAATCGAAAAATTTTGCGCGTGGTCGGGTTAAGAAGTGGGAAGAGTGAGCAACAACCGAGGAAGGAAAGAAAGGAAGAAGGCGGGGCGGAGAGCAGAAAGAGCGGAAAGGAAGGAGAAGAGCCAAACAATTGAGAGCATTTGAAGGAGAAATGTGAAGCGAAGCGAGAAAGGAAGGAGTACGACATACAACATGCTGATTGCCATTTCATGAGAGGCTTAGCCGAAAAGGGAAGGAAGGAGTTTTCTAGATTCTTGGACATTTCAGAAAATGAAAATCAATATCCCATTTGCGGTATTAATCAACCAAATGCCCTGCATGCAAAATTTTGAAGGAGATCTTGAGCAAGAAAAGGAAGATAGGCGAGGAGGAATAGTGAACTTATTTGCCACATGAGTGCGATTATCAGCCAGCTCCAGCAAAAATGAAGGACACTGAAGTTTCACCATTCACCTTGCTCCGTAGAAATATAAATTCAAAGAAGGCTTTATGTGATTCTGGTGCTAGTATAAATTTGATCTCTGTCAGGTTGTACCAAAACAGGTTAGGGGAACTTGCAGCGGCAATTACGTTGCAAATGGTTGATAGATCATTAAAAGCATGACCGGAAGGTATTCTTGAAGATGTGCTTGTCAAGGTTGGGAATTCATCTTCCGATTGGATTACCCCATTATCATGAAGATGGAAGAAAGATACCCAGTTCCTTTGTTGCTAAGGAAGACCTTTCTTAGCAACATTGGGCGCAACGATGAAGGTGAAGCCGACACTAAGGGTGGGAATGAAGCGGTGCACTTTAATCTTATTAGGAGTTTGGAACATCTACGATGTAGATCTTTGAAAGTTATGGATGTGAAAACAATGATCTTCTCGGTGTTGAATTGAATTCGAGGCGTATTCTTCAACATTCTATCAACGAGGAAATTGAGGTGCCCAGATTTTCGGTCTCTTGAGAGTCTTGATTGTGAAATCTTCAGCATGAGGTATTTAACAAAGAAAGCAGGTCTGAGAGCATAAATGAAAGCAGTCGAGATGAAGTATCGACCCGGCTTGGAAAACTCATGAGGCGAGAAAGCCCAGGTGCGGGTGCTTTTATTAGAAAGAATTGCCGATCTCATTTGAAATATGAGTTCATAGAACCGAGAAAAGAGAAAACAGTCATCATATGTTTACGTATTGAGCGAAGGCGAAGAGAGGAAACGAAGGTCTTTGAAATTATGAAAAATACAAAGGAAGCTATTGCTTGATCGATTGAGAGGATCGAAGGGTATCAAGTCCCTCCATTCTTGGAATGATATTGCAAAACTTCAGCCAGGCATGTCGAAAGGAGGCTGAACCGATGATGAAAAGAAATTTGTTAGAAAAGTTTTGAAATGGTTAAATGAGTTTCTATATGCTACTGTATCGAATGATTTCTTAGGTGAGCTAGTGCATGTAGTTCCCGAAAGGTAGGTCCGTGATCGAGAAATGAAAAGAATGGCGATTCCTCCAATAAGCGTGTGACCAGGGATGGAGGGTGTGTATTAAACCTCTAGAAAGCGAATCTTTGACGAAAGGATGTCACATTTTCACTGCCTTTCATTGATCGAGATCTTTGGATAGATTGGCGGGGCAGCCCTTACTTTTGTTTTCTTGATGGATACTACGGATAACCAAATTGCCATTGCTGAGGATTAGGAGAAAACCACTTTTGTGCCATTTGGTACTTTTGCTTTTAGGAGAATGCCATTTGGGTTTGTGTAATGCTCTTAGTGCCTTCAGATGCATGATGTCTATATTTTCGATTTAGAAAGTTGTGGAGGTCTTCATGGTTTCTGAGTGTATGGATCCAGGTTTTGAGCGATTTTTGCACTAACGAAGACGATTACTTCAAGGTGCGAGACAATCTAGCTCTGAATTGGGAAAAATGCCATTTTTATGGATTCTGAAGGAATTGTCTTGGGGCACATGATTTGCGAGTACAGAGGTAGACAAACAAAAGTTAATTATATAAGAGATTTAATGCCACCCACTAAATCGAGGAATTATAAGTTTGTAGGACATCTTTGTAGTTTTCTGAAGATTTATCGGAGAGATTTCTCAAAAAATTGCTGAACCCTTTATGCGAATTACTGAAAAGGATCTGATTTTATTTTGATGAATCACATATAATTCTTTTGAAGAAATCAAATCGGACTAGTTGAAGCTCCCATCATGGCAAAACCAGATCGAACCTGATTTGAAAATCATGTGTGATGCCGGTGATTTTGCAATGGGAGGCTGTATTAAAAGCCGAGAAAAAGTATTAGGCCATATACTATGCCCGTGAACTGCTTGAAGCTTAGGAAAATTACTCTACTGCGCTATGAGAGATCTTGCGATAAGTATTTGCGTGTGAAAAATTTAGGCCATACATTTGGGGTCCCATGTTATTATACACCTTGTGATCATCTCAAACGGTGGAAATTATCAATGGCAAAGAAAAGCAAAACCAAGGCCGATCAGAGTGGTATTGTTATTAGAATTGATTTAGAAATAAAAGACAAGAAAGATTTGTGATAATGTGATAGGCATTCACTTGTCGAAGTGGAGAAACACAATTGTACAAGAAGAAGAAAGAAGAAATGAGAAAATTTTCCGGATGAAGCGGGTTATTCAGTACATCCACTCGATCGCACAGGTATCTTTGATATTGTAGACTTAACTTGTGGAATTATGCCACAGAAGAATTGACTACTAAGCGAGAGAAAAAAGCTAGGGTAGCCGCCAGTACTATCAGGGACAATCCCTCTTACATTTAAAAAGAAATTTGATAGTTATAAGGAGATGTCTTAGGAAGGTGGCAAAGCAAGATTTTACAAGAATGTTCATGCGTCGCCATATGGAGGACACTTTGTAGGAGAGATAAAACAGCCCCTGAAAATTCTCTCGGTCGGAGAATTTTCTTGGCTGCTATTTTAAGGCCCATTTTTGAATGTGGGTGATTATGTATGATCATAATGCAAGTGGGGAAATATCGTGAGCATGAAATGCCCACACGAGAGAATATCACGGTGAGTGCGGTGTTTGATGTATGGGAATGGATTTTTATGGGGCCTTTTCCGAGTTTATTTGGAAATATATACATACTCATTTGTCGGATTATGTATCAAATGGGTTGGCGACGGCTTGTCTGAGAATGATGCTAATAAGGTTATTGAGATTTTACAAGAAATATTCTCGTGAGATTTGGGACACGAGCTATAATCATTGATGGAGGAAGCCACTTTGCAAATAAAGTGTTTGTGAGCTCATGGGCGATATGGTATCAAACACATTATGAGCTTGGCTTATCACCCTCAAACAAATGGGCAAGCTGAAATTTCCAACAGGAGATAGAAAATTGCTTGAAAGACTATAAGTTCAGGCGTAAGAGATTGGTCTTTACGGAAGCTTAGTGATGCACTGCGGGCATCTGAGTGCTTTAAAACTCCCATTGGAATGTCCCATCTGAGCTTGTCTTTGGAAAACCTTGTCACCTACACTCTTGAGCTAGAATATAAAAGCTATATGAGCCATCAGAAGCTAAATTTTGATTTCAAAATTTTGCTTGCTAAAGAAGAGAAACACTCAGTCAAATGGAAGGATGAAGAGGTGAAGCATGATAGTGCCAAAATCTCTGAAGATAAAACAAAAAATGGCATGATCAACGGGTGAGGAGGAATTCAGAGCGGGAGATCTGGGTCATTATTGACTCGAGACTAAGACTCTTTCGAGAGCTAAATCGAATGGAGTAGACCCTTATCGATGGTATCAAGCACCTGAATTTGGGCGGTGATGACATAGAACAGGCAATCATGAGGAATTCAAAGTGAATGGTAGAGATTAAAGCACTACCTTGGGAGAAAGCAATTGGAAGAATGACTCTTAGTTACGAATGAAAGAATTTGAAGAAAGCGAGCTAATAAGCTGAAATGACGAGTCCGACTAAGGAGACTAAAAATTGAGCAACTTTGTGGAAGGCGATCCACATCAGTTTAATTTTAAGTTTTTTCTTGTTATATTTTGATGTTTAAATTTCTAATAGCTGTTGTAATTGATTCATTAATTGATTGAAAAAGTGAGTAAATATTTTGTTAGTTTGTAGGACAATGAAAAATGTACAAAGAGGGCATCTACAATCAAGCTTTAATTACATGAGAGACAAAAGAGCGTATACTCTTCTTGATTTTATTTAAATTTTGTCTACGATATGGCATGATTGAAGGTTTGAAATTTTACTGTTACAGTGCTTAAATTTTGAATATGATGCATAGTGGATGATTTTGTTGAATATTTGCATGATGAAGATAATTGAAGTTGTGTTTGTTGCCTTGAATTGGATTTTTAATAAGTAGAAATTGTTGTGAATTTAGTGACCGAGGGAGACCTAAAAATTTTACAGTCACAACAATAATCCAAAAGTTACAACCAAGAATGTTTGGATGTGGAAACAATAAAGAAGAAAAGAAGAAAGTATTGACATCTGGGATTCCCTATCGTGACCACATTTCGGAACGCAGCAAAAATCCTCGTATTCACGACCCAGGCAGTAAAACTTCGATAAAAGTAGGTTTTAAACCTTTCATTTTTGGGTATTCCAGCATTAAAAATAGGATTCATTGAAAATCATTAATTAAGAGGCTCAAAATTTTTAATAACACGAACCTCGGTAATAAATCAAGACGACGAGCCCCATTCGATTTCAAGTCGATTTCAATTCATCTGCTTAACCATTCCAGGTTACGCATCATTCATTGAACCTGCGAATAAATTGTTGATAATAAAGCAGAAACCGATGTCTTGATTAAATGAATTAGTTGTTGCTTAGTTTCAAAGGAATAATTCAAGAATTTAATAACTCAAAGATGAAATGATCAAAATTCTCATCAAATTTCCTACACTCCTACGTTGAAACGCAAAAAGCTTAAATCGAGAAAACTTCATTTATTCATTCATGTCGAAAATTTGGAAAAGAGAATAAGACATCCTTGTAGTTCCCGAGAGAAGCAAAATCACTATAAAAGGATGGGAAAACAAAAGGAAAAATAAACAAAGAGAATGAAGAGAAAGAAGGAGAATGAGAGAGAAGAAGAAGAGTTTCCAAGGCTACGAGCACGAGCTTATGGAATGAATGGAGTCGAAAAACAAACCAATTTATTATTCCATAAACGTTATTAATAATCAAAGAAGAGTGGATGATGGAAGGGAATTGGAAGAAGGTTAATTAGAACCCATCATCAGAGAATCTCCAAAAGAAAGGAAGGAAAATTTAATTTGTTGAACAACTTGTTAATAGCCGAATCCTTAGAGCAAGTTCGAATTTGAGAGCAGAATAAAAGCGAAGCTCTGACCTTCAAAAGGAAGATATAGGGTTTTAGATCAAGAAATAGAGCTTTTCTCTAGTTTAGTTATAATCTTATTTGTAAAGAAATCAGATTGTACAATATCGAAGTGTTTTGATATTTGAATAAAATTCTTGTTGACTTACAAATTAGTTGTTTTTGAGTTCACGAATTGATATTATGAATTTTTGTGTTTGTGTCATTTCCTGTTTAGCAAGAAAAGAATAAGGTGCCTTATGCATTGCAAGGATCAAATAAACAATTATGTTCTTTCAAGAGCAACGAAAATTTTACGAGGAAAAATAAGGGCGTAGGTCGTGATAGCTAGGAAACTAGAGTGCAACATGAATGTTTAAATTCGAGTTTAAGATTGCAAAAATTGGAAAAATAGTTCTTGCTTTGAAGGAACAAATAGCAGTTTAGGGAAATAATGTAGAGTGAAGCAGGTGAATAAGTACAAGTCTTGAAGAAATAATGCAACAGTCGACAAAACTCATGAAACTTTGAGAGGGAATTAGGAACATCTTTTGGGAAATTCGAGTTAAGTCCGCCAGTCTAGAACTTGTTGAATTATTGATTGAGGTGAAATCTTGGTAAAGCGACCAACAAAAAAGTGATTGAGGCCATCCTTGGCAGTTGAGCTTTCAAACCTACCTCGATATGCTAAAAACATATCCTCTAGTTCACTTGATTTGAGCCAAGCAGGCCTTATTTCTTCAATAGCATCAGCGAAAACCTAAATTCCATTCCTTGATAATCATAACAAGAGCCCAAATTATCAGTTTCGATGTATGAAAAAGTCTATTGTAAAGGAAGAAACAAATGCGGGGAAAAATATTTCCAAATGTTACAAGTGAGAAAGTAAGAATGTAGAAATTAATGAAAAGGAATAAGTTTTGTCTGTGGCCTATTTCCTTGAACAATTAGCTAAGTAGGGTGTTTAACACCTAGTACCCTAATACCAACACTGGTATGGGAGTTACAGCCCAAAGGATTCTCTGAGTAATAGAAACTGAGACCAAAGCATTATATTCCTAACCTTAGAAAAGCAGCAAAAAGTTAGAACAAAGGAATGAAAGGCTGAATAAAAAGTGCATATGAAAATTAAATTCATAAAAGAATTCAAAAGATGAATCAGCCCAAGATTGAGGAGAATCAACAAAATGCAAAGAAGCATGTAAAGGAGCTTTGAAATGACCAGTACAAAGGTGGAAGCGGGTGAATTTGCAACTTAAAATTTTCCCATTATCTACCCAATTACCTAAGCCCAACATTACAACTGAAGACGATTGATCTTGAAGGTTGAATTTACACACATTGAAGTGGGAGATCAATATGAAAAACAAGCTGTGGGACTTTGATAGCAGTCGAGAAACTCGAAGATTAACTAAATTCAACGTGAAGATGAAGAAAAGGATTGAAGACACGCACACACGAACAAATTGTTGAATATAAACATTTAAATACATTATTTTATCCAAGAAATGTATGTGATAGAAGTGTACCATTTCTTATTTACTTAGTCAGCTGAAATTTAAAAATGATGCTAGTATCTCTATTTCAAGTTAGAATTGAATAAGAAAAGGCGTGGTATGAATCGAGAAAAATGTCCTTAAAAATTATATTATTTGTTTGAGACAAACAATTCTTTCTTTTCTTTGCTTTGAGGACAAGCTTAATTTAAGTTTGAGAAATTTGATGAGTCAAAAAACTCATTAGATTTTAAATTCATTTTTCTAAGCATATTACAGATACAAATGTTGATTTAATATACAGAAATATGGATATTTTACTCAAATTTAATTTTGCAAGAAAAATACAACATAAGCTAAGAGTAACCTTCAAAAAAACCAGAAGAGACAAAGCCTATAAGCAAAAATAAATTATAGCCAGTAAAATTATATGTGAAGACTTGGTTAATGGAGTCATTTCCAAAATCACGACATCACGAGAAATCGATTTTGGGGAAGAAATGAAGACCTCGAACTGAAGTGATCATTGGCTTGAAAAGATTGAGGTTGCGACAAGGATGACTAGGGCAACAAATGAAGGAGGTTGCGACAAAGGAAATGTAGTCGAGGCTAAGGAAATATTCAAAGAAGAATCTTCATCTTCTGTGACACACTATTGTGACAACCCAGTGGAATCTCATAGAAGTGCGACGTCGGTCGATGTCGCGACGTGGATCATCGATGAAGCCATGGGGAGAAGGTCTTTCAAGTAAAATGAAGTTGCAACTAGTTTTTAAATGAAAACCATTGGTGTGACATCTGGTGGGTGAAACATAAGGCAGAGCTGGGTCTGATAGAATTGAGTTGCTGACAAATTAAGGTTGAATTAAAAGGGAGGTCGCAACTGAGAAGGCCAAGGCGAAGCCCTTGCCAGCAGAAGTTGCGACCATTGTACAAACAAGAGGACCACAAGCGATGTATAGCTGCACTCATTTGGTGCGACTGAAGAAGAAGGCGAAAGGAAGAATCAAGTCATGACTACTTTTGAGCAAGCGCGAGAATGCGACCAGAAAAGGCATGAGGTCAAGACATCACCTTTGAGAATTTGTGACCTCTCAGTAGAGGTTGAAAGAGGAAATTGGTTGCAACAAAGAAATGAGGTTGCGCGACTAAGAAGAAAAAGAAATGAACATCAAAGAGGTCGCAACATCACCTTTGAAATTCGCGGCATAAATTTGACCTGTGAAGGTAGAGGAGCCATAACCTGATAAGGCCAGGAAAAAGAATCATGGCACGAAGTCGGCCTAATGAGCGTAATTACGATTCGTTGCCACGATGACTCAAGCTGGAAAATCAACAAAATTTATATACACCTAAGTTCCTACTATTCTTATTGGTCAGCCCTCTTCTTGATACTATATGAGGTAATCTAGAAATTCGACTCTGAGGATGGTTTTCATCTAAAATGGGTTGCATAAAGTGCACGAGAAGGTAAGGCTTTCTATTGGACTTTTTGGATTTGTTTCAAAACGATTGGAAGTAGTTTGAAAGCGAAATTGTAAAAAAAAAAACTGAGTGAAGTGTGAAAAAGTTAACTTTGAAATGGTCACTAACGGTAAGTTAGGAGCAAACAAGTGTCTCGGGTTCAGCGTTAAACATGCAACCTATAGTCGAGCATAACCCGGTTCTATATTTAACTAGCAAACTCACCCAAAATCAACTCCCTATTTGAGTCAACACAATTAACGTGCATCTATGGCCTTTCTGAGTTTGAAACCTAACAACCAAATATTATCATTTGGAGGCTCGTAAAGACCATCTAATGAACCAGTGCATCCCATGATAAGTATGCCTTGTATCTGAGCACATGGAGTATTGGCGAATCAATAACATTAAATGCTATTCAACTCTCAGTTTGAAACCCTAACATTTAAATATCATTTGGAAGGCTTCAAGCCAAAGACCATCTAAAGAACCACAGTACATCTAGCTTTAAGTATGCACTGTATCCTAAAGCATGTGAAGTATTGGCAATTAATGACATTCAATGTTATTAAATATCTTTGAAGATAAGGGCCATAAATACAATACGTGTGGCTTTGTAATACAGAAGGACAACATGCATATGCCTGACAAGCTAGCTTCCTTCCTGCTACCAAGAAAGGAGCTTAGCGAGCATCTCTTGAGTTGTCATCCTCGAGAAGGTGTTTGGCAATAGAAAATAAAAGAAAGAGAGGAGAGAAGAAGAAAACAAAACCTAAATAAAATACGAGACTTTATTTACAAGAATAAGGCACCACAAATTCTTCTCTCCACTCCCAGTTGTTTCTCCCCAAAATTCTCTATCTTTATTACAAAAAGGGGGGTTTATATGAGTACCTCAATACATGAAAATACAAGCCTAACAATTTGGCTAAAATTAAGGACAAGGAGTAATACACAAATTTGATTGATTTGGCATTAATTACAAAAACAACTGGCGTGAATTTAGTAGGATTGAAGGAATTTAGCTGGGTTCTTGAAATCATATGCATGACGAAGGCGAAAGAGGCTAAGCTAAGGCTTGGTAGTTTAGCTACAGCTAGCGAGTGGCTAACAGCGAGGACTGTGATAGCGAAAATGTCATTTTTTTAGGAGCCGGAGTGCATGATTGGCGGATCACGAAAATTTCCAATTTAGCGCTAAGATTGTAACTTCGCTAAACGAAATTTTCGCAATCTTAACGAAAATTCTGAAACTATTGATCACCTTGTGCGTGCCTCTGTGCTATTTGCATCATTTTTCTTCACTTGCACCTTCACATTTTTCATTGATTCTTGGTATGATTGATGGCTGACAATTGGGATCAATCTTTGTGATTCATCATTTGACTCGATATTGAACTCCCAAAGTGCGCAAAAACCTGCAAAACAACCAAAAATAACCTCTAAACGGCATTAGTGATACTAAGAAGACTGAACACTTCAGTGGCATAAATGACATGATTGAATGTAGCACTCAAAACCTATCTATGGGTTCAAAGTAGCACTTTTGGGCACTAAATGCTAGCAAGAAGCACGTTTGCTAGTCCACCAATCAAAGACTAAGGAGATGCATGTGGTGATTTTCAAAAGTTTATGGTTTATGTATATAAACAATGCCTTAAAGCAGAAAAATTGACACAGAGATTTAGAGCAACGAAAGAATGAAAACCATACAAAGAACAATTTTGGAGTCAATATTGGATCCATGATTCTCAACTTCGAATTTCAGCTTTAAAGTCTAATGGTTCTTTATGTAACGATTAAGCCAATAAAGCGCAAAATTTTGTCCCTCCCGACTACTTGACATGGCCTTAGGGTGTTGAAACGACCTAGATGGGAGCTAGTTACACACTTCTTTCTTTTCAATTATATTGTAGGATCAATGGTTAAAATTCGAGTTCATAGGAAGTCAGGTGTAACGGGGTCAAATGACTCAACCAATTAAGGTTTAGGGCATCAAGCCAAAGGATCATGACCACTAACTCCTAAAAGGCTTCACCCGGGGACTCGAATGACTTGAAAATTAGCTTTTCCACAAGTCATTAAGCTTCACCTATCCCACCCATGCAGACACAAAATGATGACTCCCGACCAATGAGAAAGGCATAGGACATCGGGATTGAGGCTTTCCTGTACACCCCTCGGATAGTGCTGGGGTTTCCGTAGCTTCACGACTTTATTTTCTTTTTCTTCTTTTCTTTTTCTTTTCTTTTTGCTTTTTCTTTTCTTTTCCTTTTGGAAGACAACATTGGTCTTCCCAGAAGTATAGATGGCACTAAACCTAATAAGGTTGTCAACATACCCTAGGCCGGTTATACAAGCGAAAGAAGGCACCTCTCACGACTATTGGAACAATCGGTGGCCGGTGTGTAATTATAAAGGGAGGGAGTTTTCAAGTTGAAGCGTCTTGGAACTTGATTGACCAAAAATTGACTCATGCATGGAATTTGTTCTAACATAAAGGCAACAAACAATGATTCAATTTTCCAACACAAGGCAATTCAATTGTCCAATTGTAGCAATTCAATTGTTCAATTGAAAAGAAAAAGCTATTCTACATGGTGGAGGTACAAAACATTATGCAAGGGAAATGCGTATATATACTAAATAGCTTTTGATATAGCCAAAATGGCTAGTACATGCATACAAAGCTAGACACAAAAGTATCACTGCCTACTATGGCTAATACATAAATCCTAATCAAAATTAGTAGGCAGTTGATAAAGCTGGTAACTATACAAAAATATAAAAAGAAACCTAACCACCTCACTGCTATGGTGGTATACGTCGGATCCGGTTGCCGAGTCAGCCAAAGACAACCCATAAGGTCGGGCTGAATCGCACGGAGCTTAGAAATGCGATGCCTGATGCTCCAAATCCAACCGGGCACTTGAACCATCCATCGCGCTATGCGATGTGAGTACCGCCATCTTCTTTGAGGTAGTGGCAAATTCGCATAATGCCACTAACTTCGAAGCACAATAGCAAGGATGGACCGGCATGAGCTTTGGGAGTGTGTGTTGCAGCTGGATCTTTAGTCAAGAGGGGCAAAGAGTGCACACCGGCGGGTGGACTATTCTGGGCTGGGCGTTGGACACTAGATCCAAATTTAAGGTGGGTTTAGGTGGAAGGATAAGCTTTGGGTTCCTTCTCCCTTTTCCTTTCCACGCCTCCCGCCAACAAGGCAAAGCAGGGTTTCCCAATGAATGCACAGCGGGCACCACAATATCTGAGGGTTCCAATAATAGGTGCTGCTGACATTGCTCCTCCACCAGCAGGTTACCAGCACTCTTCCCTTCACTCTCCTCCTCCGATGATCAAGATGCCAAGTGCTTTGAAATGGGGTACTGCAGTTATCCAATTTCGCCTCCATTTCACTAAAGTCCATCAATTCTCTTGTTTGTACGTTTTCCATAGTGTCAATTTGACTTAATTGGAGTACTGATTTTGACGGTTTTCCACAACATCACCCACCAGCTTCAAAGGTCCAAAATGGCCTCGCTCAACAAGAGAGAAATTAATTGTGAGTGGCTGTGGTGATGAGAGCGAGATATACCGTGCAGTGCACCGCAGAGGCACTCATCTAATGGTCTCGTAATCCCTGATCTAGGTGGGTTTGGATTTCTCTCCCAGGGTTGCTGATTTTGCCATGCGAGGTTCCTACAAATTCCTCATCGGGCCATATATGCCTCTAGGTTACTCTCCTCCAATGGAATATCAACGACACTTCTCTCTTCCATTGGCCAATTCAAACCACCATGCATAAACACCTTGCTATGTAAATTTAGAGACAAATAAAGTAAGCAAATTCATAAGAGTTTGCAAAAAGATTAAAGTTAAATAATCAAAAATTAAAACTGACTAAAAAGCAAAAACAGTGCTGTCACTGCAAAGTAATGAAAACTGCGCCTCAATCGAAAGACAAAGAGGTAAAAGGTTACCTTCACTTGTGATGTTGATCACAAGCATGACTTCATCCGCCTTACACAGTTTGGCACCATCCCTTTAACGGGCGCCGCCATTTGATTCGTGCTACAGTCGAGCTAAAATCAAAAAAATTTATATACCAAAGCCCTACTACTCGTAGTCTAGCTACTCAGATAGTGGTCTAGGTCGAACACGGATGGGGTTTTCATCCTAAAATGATTTGTATAAGTGCACGACGTAAGGCTTATTTGAATTTTTGGATTTGTTTCCAAAATAAAGGGAAGTAGTTTGAAAGCCTATGGAAATTGTAAAAAATCGAAAGTGAAGTGTGAAAAAGTTAATCTTTGAAGATTTTAGGTCACTAACTTGGTAAGTTAGGGCAAACAAGTGTCCGGTTTATCTCGGCTAAGTATGACATGTAAACCTATAATCCATAATAACTGATTCATATTTTAACTAGCAAACCTCACCCAAAAAATCTAACTCTGGTTTGGAGCCAACACAGTAGCATGCATCTATGGCCCCTTTACGCTTGAAACCCTAACATTTAAATATCATTTCAGAGGCTCAGAAAGACCATCTATCGAACCACAAACAGATCTAGCAACAAGTATGCACTGCATCCCTCGAAGCATGGAGAGTATTGGCCAAATCAATAACATTAAATGCTATTCAACTCTTTGAAACCCTAACTTTAAATATCATTTCGTGAGGCTCAGAAGACCATCTAAAGAACCACAGTACATCTAGCATTAAGTATGCACTGTATCCTAAAGCATGGAGAGTATTGGCCAAATTAATGACATTCAATGTTATTCAACCATATTTTGAGAAGATAAGGGCCATAAATACAATACATGTGGCTTTTAATACAAGAGGACAACATGCATATGCCCCACAACCAAGCTAGCTTCCTTCCTCTTCAAAGAAAGGAGGCTTAGCCAAGCATCTCTTGAGTTGTCATCCTCAAGAGGGGTGTTTGGCAGCCAAGAAAATAAAAGAAAGAGGAGAGAGAAGAGAGAAAAGCAAAACCTAAATAAAATACGAGACTTTATTTACAAAAATGAAAACTTACAAATTCTTCTCTCCCCCTCCCCAATTGTTTCTCCCAAAATTCTCTATATTTATTACAAAAAGAGAGGGGTTTATATAGGCCACCTCAATACATGAAAATACCAAAAAGCCTAACAATTTGGCTAAAATTAAGGACAAAGGAGTCATACACCAAATTTGAGTTTGCTGGTATTTACTCATAAAACATGATTGAAAGTGTTGAATTTCGCTTAGATTGAAGAATTTAGTTGCGAAATCACCATGCATAAATCGAAAATAGAAAAATTTCGCTAAGGCTTGCAATTTTGTTAGCTAGCGAAATTCTCAGCTTAGCGCTTAGCGGGCCTTATGTGAGTAGCTTAAAAATGTGTTTTTTTCGTTTAGGAACAAAGTGTCATTAGCATAAAGTGGCCGATCTAGCGTAATTTTCATTTCGCTTAAGATTGCGAATTTCGCTTAAACTTGCGTAAATTTTCGTGAATCTTAGCGAAATTTCGGGATTTGTCGATCCTTCACGCATTGCTTCCTCGCCTTCAATCAGATCAATTTTCTTCACTTTGCCTTCATTTTTTCATTGATTCTGGTATGATTGATGGTCGACAATTGGATCAATCTTTGTGATTCATCATTTGACTCATATTGAACTCCCAAAGTGAGCAAAACCTGCAAACAACCAAAAAATAACCTCTAAACTAAGATTAGTGATACTAAGAAGACTTGAACACTAATTACATAAATGACATGATTAGTGCGCAAAAGCACTCAAACCTATCTAATATAGGCCCAATAGCACTTTTAAGTATCTACACCATGGTCGCAACCTAAAAAACTAAGGCCTTAATTACAAAAACCAAGAAGAGTAAGGACAACGATGTCAGCGACATGAAACCGTGTCGCAACATCAACCTTGAGAAACACCGAAAGAAACAAGGTCGCGACTACAAACGATGTCGCAACCATTAATCCATGCAAAGAAGAAGGAACTCGGTTGCAAATGTACAAATTCCAGGTCGCGACTGAACAAGAGCAAACAAGGGGAATTCATGTCGCGACATCAACTTGAGGTCGCGACATAGGACAAAGAGTCAGTTTCTTCCGGGAATTCCACCCGAGCTTTTGGGATTCACCCAATTCCTTTTGACAAAGATAAATAGACAAAGTTAGAATAGTAAAGTAGCCTGGTCTCACTACCTGTAAAAGGGGAAAGGAGAGAACTCAGTGTATAGTTTAGAGTAGATTTTTATTTTTCTATTTTTAGTTTTAGCTTATTTCTTTCGATTTGACTAATCGGTAAGTGCAGACGAGTGGAGCTGATTTTTTATTTCTTTTATTTTCTTCTTAGAATTACTGCCTTAAAATTTATGAAATCTAGATAAATTTCTAGAATTCATTTCTTCTCAGTTTTATTGCAATTACATTGGTTGTACGTGATCGGTACTCCATTTCTTAATTCACAATGCAGTAATCGGAGCGTAGCTCTGCTGGATTTAATTTATATGTAGTTACAGTCTTTCCTGCACAAATATGGAGAACTAATTTGGGTTCGGTTTTACTTATTTGGTGTCGTTTTTGAATTGATAAGTTCCCAATAGTAGTACCGAATACCAGTTGAGGGAATGTATCTTGCTCTGATTTCAGGATGCCCTCTGTATGACACAGAGACGGAGATTCCTGAGAGCTGAGAAAATTATTTTCTAGGTATGCTCGACTACCATTGATGAACCATTTTAGCTCTAAGAGTTCATTTTGATAAATCCCCATTCAGCTTCATAATTGGGGCTGGAGGGGAGTATTTAACAATATAAATAATCGTAGAGTTCAATTTTAATCTAAAGGCAAGTTCCTAACCCCGTGTTAGCGGAGATCTAATCAAGGGAAAGGGACGAACCCATAGATTTGGAGGTTGAGCCATCAATTAAGTGGTAGAAACTTTGCGAAAATCCTGAGAAGGAAATGCAAAAGGTCTGCTGTCAACAAGAAATGGGTGTGAAGTATTGAGAAAGAAAAATACCCAGATCTTGCAAGAGGATTGGGAATACAAGAAGATGGTTTGACCATGTCTTCGAGAGAAGCAAGGGTATCCAACCGGTGAATATGGAGAAATCCAATTCCAACATTTAGGAAATCTTGGACAAATCCAGATCCATACACAGAACAGAGCAATGTACTTTAGTATTGGAATTGACTCGTTTACCAGATTTAATCGGGAGAAGTTTTCGTTTCGTGAAACTCGATTTAGTCCAAAGATTTTAGTTAAGCAATTTGTTTTTATTCATTTACTTTGGTTTTATCTAGTTCAATAAAGAAGCCAATAGTCTAGGATCTTTATTTTTCTAGATAAAACTCATTGTGAGTTTTGAGTCCAAATAGCATAAAATTTTAGTGAAGGGGGGTAGTTGATCTTAATGCGCACTCACCCCGGAATGAAACCCGACTTACATATCTGTGATTTTAATACTTGTGGCGACCCGTAGTATTCTGCATTTACTACATACAAGACCCTTATTTTTAAATCATGAACCTTCTGAAAGAATTATTTTATCAAGAAAATTTATCCAAAGTGACATGGATGTAAGAGAAATGTAAGGCTCTTACAACTATGTGAATTTGAGGGGTTTTTAGTCTATATAGAAAGAGGCAAACACTAGGCCGTCCATTTCCATCATCTCTCTAATCTTGAAACATGTGTCACATGAGTACATGTAGTAGGTGACTTTTGTCACATCACATGTCTCAAACCTGCTTTATGGAAAATCATGACCTGGCAGTTCGAAAACGTGAAATTCACTGTCTCGACCAACGAAATTCGACTTGGTAGCTAGATTTCGCGAGACGATTCCAATTGTGAAATCCGTTTCATCATCCGAGATCTAGAAAAATTTCATATTTTTACCGAAATGACCATTTTACCCTTTTTCTTAAAATTGGAATTTTCTCGGGTCTTACAGGTTTTGATCCCGGGACTGATGTCTTTGGGTTTTGTGGTGTGTTTTGATATCACAGTAATTCGGTGACGAACCGTGAAGGGACCAAGAGGTGCCCTGTTGTATATGGGTCCGAGATTTGGGCCATTTTGTATGTTATTCAAAACTTACATGTTCATTTCATTTTCCGAACCCCTAAGGTTATAGTTCCTAACCTTAGCATTCCACTTTTTCCTATATACATTATACCATGCATATAAATTTCCCGCGCAATAACATTTCTCATATACATCATACCGTGTATATGTTTTCCACACAATATGTAACACACAATCACGCAATCACAACCATGGAACACATATCCGGACACAACATGAAACACATCATGCATGCAGTGGTCTAAACCCGTCCCATGAACTCCTAGGTATTAGTGTACCGAAACTCCGATACCAAACTATGACACTGGTATCAATTTCACCACAATAGCCATGACCTAAACCCATGTCCCTCAAGCCCTAGGTACTCGTGTACCTATACTCTAATACCAAACTATGACAAGTTGGTATTAGGACTATGCCCATCAGGCCCTGGGTAATCGCAAACTTAGTTTCTCCGATAATACTGTCGCGGACACTCTATCCTGTGGGTCTCAAGTGACAACCCGTCAACCCGCGAAACTCGTAGCCTGTGTCCCGATATCACACTCATTTCCTGAATATTTAATGCACAAATATGCAAAAATATATGCTATACATTATTTACATGTAAAAACTAGATATTTTATCCAAAACATTTTAAAATAACTTAATAGGCCACAAATCGGCCTAAGTCATCACTAAGCTCCAAAACCAGTTTCCTCCCCCTGCGCACCTGAAAAATAATTCCCCACATAGGGTGAGCAATGCCCAGGAGAAATTTTTCCTACAAGGGTTACTCCCTACCTAAAATGCACATGAAATGGCTTACATAAACATCAATCACATTTCATACAATTTATGCAACATTATATGAAATGTTCCATGTCATGCATGAGATGCGACCCTTCATGCTCACAACCTGAGTCCCAACTAACTCCCCACACCTCGCACCGCCAAGTGTGGAAACTAGCCACGGTATTTAACCTTAATGACTAAACCATATCGGACAACCTTCCAATTTTAATTTATCATTTCATGATTTTCTTTTCTTTGTGGGTCACTGATTGTGTTTCACCAAGTAGGATTTTTCCACACCTTTCCAACATTTTCGCACCATCGTTTCGGATTCATGTCTAACCGTGAATAAAATTTGGGTCTTTTCACTCGGGGGATCTACCCTAACTCGTCGCCAAAATATGTAATTTATCATTTTGATCATTTTGCATCCGTTGAGTATCAACCTTGAATTTGTCCCATTGTCCGGTACCACGACCCATTCACCAACACCGCTAATACTTCAATACTACGTGACCCACACCTGACTCCGACGCGATGTTACCGTGCATATGAAATGCATGATGCCAATGCATTTCCTTCATGTTACATGTATATAAGGAGTGCTACATGAAACATTAATACACCATGGACAATTATAATTTTTACATATAATTTACATTCATGCAATCCATGTTAATACATCAAATAGCATATACTAACATGATACTCTTCACACAACATGTTATTCATAGAAACAATAACACACAACAAGGTCACAATCTTGGACCTATCCAAACAGTGCACTTACTTCGCCTCTTCACAAACAAGAATCGGCTTGGTCTCCATGCATCCATACATCATTTCATCATAAAATAGTTAACCGAAACCCGGAGACGTCAATCTCGGGCTCAAACCCTAACCCACAACAGTCAATTTTGAGATAAATAAAAGGAGTCGTTGGCAATTAGCGCCACTTAGGTGATGAACGGGTCAGTTCATGGTTGTCAAGTTTATTAGTAATTGGCATGTGCGTTACTAGTTAGACTGGAAAGGAAATTAAATAACATTTGTTGCCATTTAACATGTGTAGATGGCAAGTCGAGGACTCCGGACGCAGGTCGCCCACGAGGTGTGTCAGCACCACTCTTTTTACCACCAGCCTTTGCTGGAGGCCGTCAGTTACAAATGGCCGCTACGCGCCAAGCCTCGTGCAACTGCAGCCGTGGAGGCTTGGAGTAACCTCCGCAGATTTAAGGTACATCATCCTCCCGACCTTTATCAAAGGCGGATCCTGCAGGTGGCATCATTGGTTCCGGTAGATTGAGAAGGTATTGGAGGCTATGGATCTTACCTCCGATGAGGCCAAGATCAAGCTACCATTCCAACAGAGGGTGAGTCCTAAGTATATGGATTTGCTAAGACCTCTGTGTGGACTTTGTAGGCAATGACTCGGGGTAGAGTTCCATGGGCTTTTATGAACAAATTATTTTTCAGCCAATTACAGGATACAAAGGCCCCAGAGTCTCCAGAGCCGAGGCAAAGGAACGATGACGTTGATGGAGTACGGGCGCATTCACCGATGGCACGCTTTGTCGCATGACTATGTGGCCACGTATTGATGCTAAGGGTCAAGAGATTTGAGAATGGACTGAAGTTGTCCATTCGGGGCAAGATTGTGGGCCTCCGCCTGTAGGACATGGACTTTATGGTCGGAACAGCTCTAGACATAGAGAGAGAGATGGAGGACGCACAAGGCATTTGGGATGCGAGTGCCGATAGGAAAAGGAAGTTGACTCCACTTCATCGAGCTCGTGAAATAGACAGAGGATCCTCTCGTCCCACGAGCGCCCTAGAGCAGTAATGGGCCACCGTGAGCCGATGACATGCTTTTTATTGCCACTCAACCTGACATATGAAGCTGGATTGCCCACGAGGCATGGATCCAAGGGTTTTGGGCCTACGTAGTTACAACCATCTGTGGACAAAGGACTCCGCTTTGTTCCTTCTCACTGCATGGGTCAGAGGTCCAGCTGGCCGCAGAGCTACTAAGCACCTTCTCGCGGTACAGAGGGCCAAGCAAATGCAGAGTATGGGCCGAGGTCGTGCACAGGCCCATAGGCCGACTCTGGGACTCAGGGTGTGTCTACGCGTTGAACCACATGCTGGGTTGCAGACACCTGATATGCGGTGGTAGGTTTTCATACCGCATTTACATCTCCATGCATCATGTTCATTATTGCATCTTGTAATAGGCTCGGGGCTTGGAGGTTGAGGCCTCCTGGAAAAGCCATTGTATGGGAAAATTTCTTCCCCAGATATGGGGTGAGAGTTGGTCGATATGCCTGGATTGTGAGTCGACCCCAAGGATTCTACTCAAGCAGGACCTTCGGGTGGTAGACATATTCCAGTTTTGATATCATTCTGGAGAGGATGAGTTGGACAACTTCATCTAAGAAATAATGATTGTGACCTTAGGTGGGCATTTACCCGACACTCCGCCTTAGAGTTGTGTAAGGTTGCATATGCATGTGAGTGATGCGTATGTGTGTGGAATTTCGAGACGAAATTCTTTTAAGGAGGGGAGAGTGTGAAACCCCAGAAAATCCGAATATTCAAACAAGGGTAAACGGTAATTTCGGTAGAAAAATCGAAATTTTTCTAGATCTCAAATGACAAAACGGACTTCACCAGCAATTGTCGAAATCTAGTGACCCAAAAAAAGTTTCGCGACTCAAACAAGCGGAATATTTTAGGATTTTTCAGGATAAGTCTTCGATCTCGCAGACTAGATTTTTACGAAAATCTCGGATGTCAGAAAATGGCTTAAGCTAAGTTCATTTAAAATAAAGTGAACTGAAAATAAATAAATTATTTTGGGGTAGAAACGGACCCGAATGAGGCAATATGAGCCATGTATCTAAATAATAATAATAATAATAATAAAGAAGATAAAAACAAAAATAAAAAAAAGGAAAAGTCGAATAAAAGGAAAGGAAGGGAGATGGGAGGGTGTGAGAATGGAGAGAGAGAAATATATATATATATATATATATATATGTATGTATGTATTTTCTTTCTTCGCTTCTCTCTAAGATCTATGGAAATCGAATTGTAGGTTTTCGTTGAAGTAGAAGGTCGGGTCCACGTGATCGAGCCACGCGCGGCATCTAAATCTTAACGTTTCACAAACCCACGCAGGCAGAGAATTTTCCTACTTGTATTATTTCTAGCCTAAAGGACATTTAATGGCTTGGGATTGGCTTAGAGATTGTGAAAGGTCAGAATTTCAAATTCTAATTCGGATCTGGGCGTAGAAAATTTTAGGAATTTTGTGGACTGCTGACAAGCCAGGTTGAATTTCGGATCAAGTGGACAATTCCCGAATTTTTTGACTGCTTGGGATGTCAAGTTGAATTTTGGGATCGCTTTTTGAACAAACCCTAACTGGAATTTTTGCACTGCTGTACAGTCCAAGCTTAAAATGTCAGGACTGTTTTAGGACAGTTTCAGACTGAGTTCGGGTTTGGTTTTGATCCCGAGACTGATGTCTTCGGGTTTAGTGGTGTGTTTTGATAT
Source organism: Tetrastigma voinierianum (assembly GCA_016808115.1). Lineage (NCBI taxonomy): Eukaryota > Viridiplantae > Streptophyta > Magnoliopsida > Vitales > Vitaceae > Tetrastigma > Tetrastigma voinierianum. The sequence goes on from JAEQBH010002606.1 coordinate 546,579, forward strand.
CACAGTAATTCGGTGACGAACCGTGAAGTGACTAAAAGGTGCCCTGTTGTATATGGGTCCGAGATTTGGGCCATTTTGTATGTTATTGTTGGAAAAATTGATTGTTGTGGGTTAGGGTTTGAGCCCGAGATTGATGTCTCCGGGTTTGGGTTGCTTGTTTTGTGATGAAATGATGTATGGATGCATGGAACCAAACCACATTTCTAGTTCTCGTTGAGGGACTCAGAGGGACTTCATTGACGGGGTCCAAGATGCGACTTCATGAAGTAAGGTTATTTGCTTTCAAGGCAATAATACATGCCACACAAGAGTACTTCATGTTAGTGATATGCTTATTTGATATTAATATGGATTGTATGGATGTAAATTATATGTAAAAATTATAATTGTCCATGGTGTATTAATGTTTCATGTAGCACTCATATATACATGTAACATGAAGGAAAATGCATTAGCATCATGCATTTCATATGCACGGTAACATCACGTCATGTCGGGTGTGGGTGCATGGTATTGAGCATTCACCGGTGTTGGTGAATGGGTCGTGAGCTCGGAAAATGGGACAAAGTCCAAGGTTGAGACTCACGGATGTGTAAAATGATCAAAATGGTAAATTACATGTTTTGGGCAGAGCAAGTTGGGGTAGATCCCCCCCTAGGGTGAAAGACCTAAATGTTATTCACGGTTAGACATGAACCCTACTGACATGTAAGTCTCGCGAAAAATGTTGGAAAGGTGCGCGTCTTGCGGTGGAAAACCCGAAAATCAGAGTCCATAAAAGAAAAGAAAATCATGAAATGATAAATTAAAATTGGAGGGTCAGTCTAATGGTTTAAGTCATCGGGTTAAATATCAATGGCTGGCTCTACACTTGGCAATTCAGGTGTGTGTGGAAGGCTAATTGGGACGGCAGAGCATTTAGGGGTCGATCTCATGCATGATAGTTGGAACATTTCATATAATGTTGCGATAAATCTGTATGAAATGCGACATGTTTATGTACGCTATTTCATGTGCATTTTAGGTGGGAGTAACCTTTGTAGGGAAAACTTTCTACTGGCATTGCCTCACCCCGTGTGGGAATTATTTTTCAAAGCAGGGGAGGAAACTGGTTTTGGAGCCTGAAGATGACTTAGGCCTGCCAGGCCTATCTCAGCTTATTTTAAATGCTTTGATAAAATATCAAGTTTTTACATGTAAATAATGTATAACATATATTTTTGTATATTTGTGCATTAAATATTCAGGAAATGAGTGTGATATCGAGACACCCGATATTTACAGGTTTTCGCAGGTTGACGGATTGTCAACGGAACCCCTGGGATAGGGGTATCACAGCTACTAACTCTCTCTGTTTTTTTCAAGCTAAATTAGTCCCTACGCTATGAATCGTAGCTCAATAAGGTTCCTGGCATAACTGATTTTTCCACATCAGCTAATTGTCTTTATTAGTTTCATTCAGTGTTAACGTGATACTATAAGACCCACACTCTCTCTCTCATATCAAGATGATGTGGCGTTATGAGACTCATACACTCTCTCATTTCAAGATGATGTGGCACTATTAGACCGACTTCCTCTCTCCTATCTCTTTTCTCTCTCTCTACTATCTCCTCTTTTCTCCACACGCCAACCCACTTCGAAACCACCCTAACCCAGCCCACACACCCAACGAACCCCTGCCCACCCACACCCAACACCTAGTTGCACCCTAGTCAAGCCCAACAAAAATTTAAAAAAAAATTAAATTAAAATTTTATTTAAAATTTTAAAATCTATTAAATGAAAATTCAATATTTATTTTTTAAATATAAATAAATTATTTTAAAAATATATTTAATTATAGGATATAAAATAAAAATAAATTGAATTTAGACTCTTTCAAAGCAAATCGGTCCAATTTATACATAATTATTTTTTTTATTTTTTGAAACATATAAATATATTTTTATAAATTTGTTTATTTATTAAAAAATTATGAAAAATACTTATTTTTTCAAACACTTTAATTTTATAAGTGTTTATACTTGTCTTTTCAAGTAATTTCAACTATTATTGGGCGGTTTTATATAGTAATGCATCTAAATACCTTAAAATAATACATAAATATTTTTTAAAATATGCATCCAAACATAAATAACTTATTGAATAAAGTACTTATGACATAAACTCTTAAACTGTTTACGAGGATCAAATTATAAAAGAAAGAAAGTGCAAAAAGGCGAAAATACCCATGGTCAAGGAGGGGATGAATTGCGCCAGGCTTATACGCACCTTCCTTTTCAAAATTCAAAACCCTAGAAGAACACCTCACCACTCCGATTGTGTCGCAGGGATCGCAGGGATCGCACATGGTCAAATATTCCCAATTTCGGAGTCTTATGACTCACTTGAAGAACTAATGCTGAGGAACTCCTGGAGGTCGATGAAGGATATGGCCTAAGTCGCTTCCATTACCGCACAACTCTCCCCGTTCAGCCTAAGTCCACATTCACTTCGATCCTCTCTTCTCAAATGAATCTCCTCCTTCTCGACCATCTCCTGATCCGACCGGCCAGTTTCTGAGAATCTCAATTTGTGCCGGCTTTGGGGTTTCTAGTTCTACCTTTTCGCCCTTTTTTTTTCTCGTTTTTCGCTTTCCTGAAAAAATTTGTTTAAATGAAAATAGGAAAAGTGGACTCATTTGAATCGAATATTTTCATTGCGAGAGATCAGTGCTTAAATTCACGTTTAATTCGAGGCCAATACAAATGCTCGGGAAAGTTAGTTTCCGTGGGTTTGGAGAGCAAAACATCTTTCGTTATTTGCCTATATTTTCTTTTGATTTGTTTTCTTGTTGTGCATGAACCAAGCGGAGCGCTGGAATTACATTTTTTCTTATTTGGGCCCAGAGAAGAACAAATTGGTTTAGGTAAAGTGGGTTTCCGCTCTCAGGATATAAAAAAGAACCGTAATTTCATAATTATACTTCTAATTTCTCTTTGTTGTCCAACATAGCTCTAAATTGCTTTGTTAATGACATTGAATTTAAAAAAACCCAAATGAAAGCTTGGATCTCGAGAGTCCTGAGGAACAAAATATGTTAAGAAAATAGTTTTATCATGATTAATACTATGGAAAATGCAATAAATAAAACAAACCGAACTTACATTTTCAAATTTTCAATCGTATGACAAAGAGCTACAATAAGTGAAATGAGTTTGATCTAGGATATATTATTTTCCTTCTGAGGTGGTTTGTGAAGAATGTCGGGTGGTTTAATCATATGGCATTAACGGGGTCGATGGTGAGGACTTTGACTAAGAGAATGAAGATCAAGAAATCCTTCATATCCGATTTTTTTGCTTCCAACAACTTACTTGAGATATATTACTCCCACATGATCTTTTTAGCCTTTCTCTTCTCAGGGAAAGAAAAATACTGTTGAATAAGTTCCTTTATTCAGATCTTACTTCATTTCTTCCTTTTATCTTTAAGCCGGACATTAAAACAAAAAGACCTGTGGAAGTTCACACCCGCGCACTTCACTCTTAGTTATTCTATTTTTTTTTTTCACTTGTACCTTGAAGTATTGATCCCTTTTATGCTTTGCAAATGCAGGGGAGAGAAGGGTTTTGCTAGCTCAAGGAGATTATGAGACTTCTGAGAAAATATAGTTGCTCAAACAAAAGATTTCAAGTAATGTCTCTAATTATCTCCAAATTCTCTTAAAAAGATTGAAATGAATGTATGTCAATGGTCAAAACTTGATTCGCTCAATGAAATTATGCATCCCGCTTCGAAAGGAGAGCGACTAGCCGACTAGTCGAGGTTTCACATTTGCATTAATTTTGTTATCTCGTGTCACTTGAAGAGAACCCCTATATCAGACAGACATGCATGCTTGATCGCTTCACCATGGTACCATGAACCTAGCCCTCAAAATTCTTCAAGGAAGGAATTAAGTAGAAACTGGCGCATTTGTTGTGGCATAGTATTATGTGACATAACATGAAGTTGTTCATATTTTTGAAAAGCATTTTTGATGTATCGACTATAATGAGCTGAAAGATTTTTATATCGCTTGGGTGTTTTGACTTTATTTCTCGCATCTTAGATGTTAAAGAATAATATTGTTTGGCCACAGGTTATTAATCAATCAATCAAAAAATCCTTCATTCTAATTATATTTAGTTATATAAGTTATAAAATGAAAGATTTGACATAGGACTTACTATGTAGAATTTGAATATCTAAATTAACAATAATCGTATCTTAAATTAAATTACCATAAATTCTTATGCGGAGGATGAGCGTCAGAGGTGATAAGACGGATCCTATTCCAATCTTCTCCCGGTGTATCTGAAACCATATTCATCAATTCTTGAGATACATTAGAGAGGTTTATTCTTTGGAGCTTTTCCAGGAGCAGTAATCCATTTGGAAACCTTGTTATTTTGTAACATGACTCAATTTTCAGAGTCTTAAGATTAGGCATTGTTGTTTCCTCTATGGAGAAGTCTTCTAGCTCGTGCAACCCCTGCATTTGTAGGAATTCAATTACAGCTCTCTCTAACATAAGAATCACGGAATAATACGAGAATCCTCAAGTTTGGTAGCCTCCCTAGTATCGGCATTGGATCTTCGTCCAATCTAGTTTGAAAAAGTTTGAGTTGCATGAAATTTGGAGGATAGAGTGGTGTTGTTTCCACGGATAGTCTCTAGATGGGTACTGTTAGAAACAATTTGCAGAGGCACTTGTGGCGTGAGAAAGACTCCAACCCTGGGAATGGCATTGTTCTACAATATTCCAATTTTTTGGCATTACAAACATCATCAATCATCAACTTGAGATTTTGAAGCCCAGTTAATTGAGATATGGATAGGAATAACCCTTCCAAACTTCTCGGATCGACCCCGGAGCTTCAATTGCTTTAGCTTGGCCGGCTTCTCCTGAGTTTCGTCATCCTTCAATCAATTGCCGCCTCGTAGAGATAACGCCAAGGTTGTTCATTTTGTGGAAACCCAGCGCCATACACTCCACCTCTCTCTCATTGATTGCCTCGATGAGATCCAAATCCATTCGACAAGTTAGATGTCTCATTTGGCCGTAATTTCCAAATCAGATGGGGTATATAAATAAGTCGTGATCTAATCAAGTGTTTTCGTGACAATAACCCTTCGATTGATGGTGGAAGCCTTATCGTAGAATAAAATCCGCCTTAAGCATATATATTTCAGGGATGAGTTCTCCTATTTTTTCTTGGATAGCCTGCACTATAAACCCACTTTCAGATTATGTCCACGTGCAAGACCCGAAGCAATTTAGGGTATTTATGCAAAAATAACCCAATTGGGAGTCTATTAAGGATTAAAGATCTGAGATTAGAATTTTGTAAATGCGGAGAAGAGATTATCTGATGATGAATATTACTGATTAGTCTACGGACACTAGTAGGAAGCCTGTTCACATCATCCATGTTTTCATCTACCTCAAATTTTTTTTCTTCTTTAGCTTCTGAGATGGCAAGATCTCGAAGGTGTCATGTATACAAATAAGATTTTAATTACTCGTTGAGTTTGTGCTTATGCTTGACTCCACGAATTGCTCTGTGCTTCTCAGGCTCAAACTTTCACACACCCTGTAACTCTTCTGCGAATAATACTTCTAATGTTGGTGCTCCCCCATGAAAAACTCTGAATTAAGTGCTAAGGATTTTTGTCAATGCATCCTCCCGTTACGCCTCTGATCCGCCTTCCGATCTTTGACTCGCGCTTGCTTTTGTTCCTGCTCATGTAAAATTAAGGTATCTCGTGGTGTGTGCTCACCCCAAAATTTTGCCATCGATTATCACCTCCGATCACCATCACACTAGCAAAAGACATGTAATATATAAAGGTAATATTTGTGGAGAGGAAAATACTTACAAGAAATTCTTTGTTGCGGGATCATGGGCTTCCTAAAATATCATACAGAGATTTGTATGAAATCTCTCTTATCATACATCACTTTTACCGTCATGTGCCCCGTTCTTTCCTTCACATACCAAATTAATCATTGTGAAAATGGCTGTGGTTAGTGAGATACACGCATTGATCTCGGAATCCTCTGGAAAAACTCCACAATAAAGAAAGCAGGGCTTCAAGTAAGAGGGTAAGTCGTTATAGCTCAACACAAGAATTCCCAAACAAGATTCAGGACCTTGACTTAGATGCCAATCCATGCTTCTACCTTCTGCCATGAGTCTCCCGTAAGATCTTTCTGTGATAGAAGTCCTCCAAGAGCCACAATTGCAAGAGGTAAACCTTTGCATTTCGTCACAATCTCCTTCTTGAAATCCTCCAACCCTGGCTATGTCCACACTGATACGCTCCCTACTCGCGAGGAAACAAATTCTAGCCTTTATCCTCATCCGTAGGCGGAAGTTTATGGCACCCAAATGAGCATCCGCAACAATTTGTCGGGTTGCAAGTAGTGATCAACACTTTGCTACTTTATTTGATTCCGCCTCGAAAATATGAGTTCAACTGCGGCTAAACATCGATGCTCCATACATCATCAAGTACTATCAAGTACCTATTCCCTGCGTACATTTTTCAATCTCTTTCCCAACTCCTTCGTGATGCATTGAGGATCTCTACAAAAGTTCCCCGAATATCGAACTCTTGAGATACAGAATCTAAGCATGACAATCAAAGTGACGCTTAAACATTATCAAGCCAGAAATTTTCGCAAGAGTGGTTTGCCAAGGTCACCGATTCCACTACTGCTACTACTCCTCTCTTCATCTCTTTTCTAATAGCTTTCCTTTTACGCCTTCCAAATAATCCGTCATCACAAGGCCACTTTTTTTCAAATAACATGAGGACCCTTTCCTTAGGATTGAGAATCAAAGATTGGATAGTAGAATTTTGCAAATGCGGATAGATGGTCTGATCAAAATTACACTAGTCGACGAACACTGATAGGAACCACGTCCTCATCCATGTCTTCGTCCACCTTAAATAGTTTTTCTTCTTTAGATTCTGAAATGGCTAGATCTCGAAACAGATCATGTATGTGACAAGACTTGACCCTTCCATCTGCTCTCGTATAAGCTACCTGAATCATGCCCCCTCTGGATTAGGTTGTTTAAGTAGTCTTCTGCAATGTGTTCTACTTTTTATTTTCCTCCTTTTTGAATAAATCCTTCAGCCAATTCACAAGAGAATAAACATACATGAATTGATCTTAGAATCCTCCTAAAAACTCCACAATAAAAGAAAGCAAGGCTTCAAGTAAGAGGGTAAGTTGTTACGTACCAACACAAGAATTCTAAACAAGAAGAACCAATTGCCTTCGCCATGAGCGCCCGTCGATCTTTCCGACAGTCCTCAGAAGAACCACAATCGCGAGGTAAACCTTGCATTTCACAATCTCCTTGAAACCCTCCAACCCTCGGGCCATGTCCACACCGATACGCTCCCTACTGGGCTGAAACAACTCCTACCTTTTATCCTAGTCCAAAAGCTCAAGTTTGCGGCAATAATGAGCATCTGCAGCAATTTGTTGATTGCGAGTAGTGATCAACACCCTGCTAGCTCTTATACGATTCCGCAGGAAAATATGGGCTTAATCCTTGCCAAACATCGGCAGCTCCAAGCTCCATACATCGATACTCTTCCCATATGATTCTACAATAAAACCTCAGGTGCCATGTAACGATCTGAAAACATCAAAAAATCGTCTCAGCAAACTTTTTCAAATTCTAAAATGTTTTATTTGACATTCAGCAAGACAGAGAATCTTACGTGAACCTGTGCCTCCTGTCATTTTGTAACCATATGCATCTTTTTCCTGAGCAATTTTTCCTAAACCGAAGTCTGTGACCTTAAGGCGCCCTGCTTCATCTTGTAACACATTTCTGTGAAAGCCAAACGAAACGACTGTGAGACATTCTTTCTCTGGCACTGGAAGGTGGGGAGCAGACAACAGAAGAGCCAACTGGAAATAATATGGTTTTGACTTATGACCACACCAACAGTCTAATACTTTCAAAATGAACTTCAGCAGAAAAATTCAATTTGCAATACCTTGGAGTTAAATCCCGGTGAATTATAGCATGTGGCTTATGCTGGTGAAGGTAATTCATCCCTCTGCAGAGTTTTTTGAAAGAATGAGTTCATGACAGGAGTTAGACGTAAGGCAAAGGTTAGTTATGTAATATGTGTAAATGCAATAAAGGAAATTATCATTGTTGCTTGTAAGTTCAGTGACCAATCAAAGTTCTTTTTCGGGAAGGAACAAGAAACGAAGGTACAGAAGTCTGTATTAGTGGCAAATGCTTACAGTATAGCCAGAATAATTGCATAATGATAATTATTATAATTATGAACTAAATGTAGAAAATGTTTAGTTATCTTTACTATATAGTCCTGCATTTATCTAAAGAAGAAGCTATTGATCTCATAAAATTTATAAGGAAAAATGAGATGCAAAAAATTCAATGACATGAGAAGCCAAAACAGTATTCCAGAAAGCAAATAATAGGACAAGCACCTTAGTCTATTGTGCTCAAAAGGATCCGCATGAATCTGAAAGACCTATATTAAAATGCCTAATATGTAAATTTCATTTTTATTCATCCTTAGATGATATATATCATATGAAGAAAGGGAAGAGTAGTACAAACCCTAAATAACACCTAGATTATTACATTTGTTAAAAGGAAAAAAGAAAAATGTTACAATGAATAATATTGTACTGCATTACGGAGAAAAAGCATGTCTCATTAGCATAATCACAGAAGAAACTAAAGTCATCTTGTACTACTATTAGAATTGATACTTAAAATCCTACAGGAAAAAACCCAGAAAATGTACCTTGCAATGTCTAAAGCATAGGCAACAGCTACTGGTGGATCAAGTCTTCCTTTCTTTCTCAAAATATCATGCAAAGTTCCCTAACCATTTCAATCAATGGAAAGATTAGGGGGTGGAACACCCAAAAAAAAATAAAACTATTGTGAAAATCTCACATTCCGAAGATACTCGGTGAGGAAAATAAGGCGTCGAGGTTTTTAGAACACCATGAACTGCACTATGTTAGGGTGGCGCAACTTCTGCCATAATCCTAGTTCCTCAAAAGGAATTCCTGTAAAACAGTCAAAGTTAGATCCAAAATATTACATAATCATAGGAAGGTTTTTTATAGGCTTGAATTTGGTGATGATCTCAAAACATAGTAGATGAAAAGCTGAAAGTAACTGGCATAATTGGCAACATGTAAAACAAATGGTTAGGAATCAAAACTAATTGTACTGAAGTTTCTCTCATGGAGTACATGCATGTCATTTTCCTAGTATTAGATTGCTTTTCCATTTGTTGACACTAGAAGACTACGACACACCAAATCCTCTTTAATGGGAGAAGTCAGCATCAACGGTTCAATAAATCAATAGCAACAAAAGATTCTCATTAAACATCATAAGATGGAGAAACTCACTCACCCTTGATCCGAATAAATGGATGAACGGATTGTCTTATGTGCGAACTGCCTCCACGCCACTTCACTAAATAAACTTCACCATATGCTCCCCGATGCCATGCTACATATTTTAGTGCACTAAATTATATATAATAATAAAATAAATGGAGGTTGGCAGAAGGGTTGGACATTTAAAGGAACTCCTTTTGCCCAAAGTTGTAGTCCCAAATTGGGTCCTCAGGTCCAAACTGCGGAGTATCCGTCCGAAGAAATTGAAATAAAGAGAGAGTATTTCTCCAATAAGAGTGGCTTCATCCATGTCCAATTTCATTGTGATCAATTTTTAGCAGCATGGACTCTCGAATCAAGCCCCACCTGAACAGAAAAGAGAAAAGATGTAGCTACCGGCCAAGATGGAATATCTATCTATGCAAGACATACCATAACAAACCACATCAACAAGGAGTGGTGAGAATCAGTGTATACATCTCCCGATGCAGAAATTGTGAAACTTGACAAAGGAGGTTGCATAAAAGAATCCTTAAAAAGTAGTCGTAGTTCTCAAAATACACACCGCCTTCTATGATTTTCTTATTAAAGGAATGAGCGTGGCTACTCAAGAGATAGTTTTTGTTACTTTTGTATAAGTGTTCTGAAACCAAAAGGCAAAATTTATAAAATTTGAAATAATGAATTAAAAAAAAAACCAACTGAGTAAGGAGTAGTGAAAGGAGGCCTGATATATATATGGGTGTTATATGAATGTAGGACATGAAAACCTTTAACAACCTAACTGAATTTTAAATTTTTCAAGCATTGACCAGAAGATTGTACTTGTTGACACTGCAACATGAAACTGATTACAGTAAATAAACTGATGAATGTTATCTATGATCTTTCACTTCTTAAAAACTAAGGGATATAAAGGTTATAAAATACTTGCATCTTCATTGTGAAGGACAATTTGATCTATTAAAGAAGGAAAAAGAACCCCAATTCAGAAGTTTAAAGCCTACCACATCTCATCTGTCATCTAATTCTTATTTTTAGTAGGATAAAGATTGTAAAGCAACAGTAGAGTCTGTGGTTGACAAATCTGCACAAACATGCACACATTTTTCATTTGAAAGTCTTGAGATCAAAGCAAATCATGTAAGGTAAAAGAAAAGACCTATTTCTTAGGTATTTTAAGTAAAATCTTCCACATTATTTATACATTGAAAATGTATGTACCCGGATCTGTTCTGCACTTGAGCCTCCAGTATCTTTGGGTATATGTTCTCATGACCAAGCTACGAGCATCTGAAAGCGGCTGCCAAAATAATCATATTGCATGTGGCACATGTCAATTATATTCTAGCAGGAGAAGAACATAATGCTTGCAACAGGAAAACTTTAAGCAGCTTGCAGCCTTGCAATACCAGCAGGCTAACAGGAATAATATGCAACATTCTACATAGGCATAATGGAGTGAAACCTAAAGCTGTGGAAATAAATCGAGATAGTTGGCTCTTCTGATATTATTCAAACAGCCCCTCAAGTAATAAAGGAAGTGCTGATACTATAAATAATATGATATTGTCAGTAATAAACAGAATCATTAATTGCAAGAAGAAAAAAACAAATCAAAGAAAAATCAAAGTAGTTTAGTTCCTAGGTGATTTTCTAGATTGCCTTGCCATTTGATTTCCTGTACCAGCAATTTTAGCACAACCAACATTACACCAGACATGTGGCAGAAGTTTCTGCCACAAAATACCTGTTCAATGCTCCAGAATGCCGATTGAATGAATCACAAAGATTAAACACTATAAACAAAAACTTACAGTGCGTCCCCCAAAGGATCAATAATGGAGTTCACATCAGCTCCTTTCAAGAAGGAGGACAACACTTCTTCGCAACCTTCACAGGCTGCTAAATGGAGTGCTGTTCCTTTATCATAGTCAGCCAGATTGGCTTCAACTCCTTTCTCCAATTCTTGTATTACACCTCCTTTATCACCCTTACTAGAGCAGTAGAGAAGCCGATATGGCCCTTCTAAATCCATGGTTTGTGGTTGCACTTGCTGAAAAGCGGGAACTTCATTTCTACTTTGAATAACACCATAATCAACTTTTATGTTCATCTTAAATACTACATGACTATTATGCTCATATTCACAAAATTTGCAACGTGATTTATCTGTTTTCTGGCTTTGAATTCCATCAAAACAAATGGACCAATTCAATTGCTAAGAAAGGTGAGCTAAGAAAGGTGAGTTCTTATATGCATTTTGAACAACACTTTATCTGCATTCACTAAAAAAATTAACCATTTCTGCAATGAAATCTTCATAAATATAGTCCTATCAAGTGAAATATTTTGCTGATTTTCCACAAACTGTCATCCTACACTTGGTAAAATTTATTACTAAAAACTAGTAGCATCGGGAGCATTTGCGGTCTTTTTTTTTCGTTTTCCATAGAAACAAACAGCCAAATTAACACAACAATTCAAACATCCAAAGAGGTTTCATTGCCAAGAAAAATAAAAGATAAAAGAAATGAAATACTACCGTGGGAGGCGGTGAAGAAGGTCTGCAATCCTCCATGGAAGGGTGAGAACTGTCGCAAGGTCAACAATGCTGAGATCAGAGAATTAAAACCGCCCTCTGTTGTTTGAGGGGAAAAAATGTTGCAGATGAGACATCAAGCTTATAAACTTAGCGGGGTGACAGTTCATATGGAACAATCCAAATGGGAGGAGATATCTATGTTTATGTCTTTTTCTCGGATTCAATATGATAAACTTGAACTTTGTTTTACCTGTCTAAATTTGACCAAAGGGTCTGATTGGTTGCGGAGAGAACTGGGGAAAGTGAAAGGAAACGATAGCTGCAATTTCCCACTTTCCGTGTTTTTTTTCATCCATGGTGGGTCGAATTTTTCTTCTGTTTTCCCACGGTTTTTCATAACCAAACGGAAGGTTAAAGCTTTTTTCTTTCTTCCTCTTTTTTTCTTTTCATTTTTTGGCGGATTTTTATTTACAACATAAATGGTACGACGTCATTTTTCAATTACTCATCTTTATCATTAACGGTACGTCGTCTAACTTGTTTTGTTAACATAAAAATTGTTACAAAATTTAACAAACTCAATTCCAACGTGTGGAAGAAATAATTGAGTTCTCTTATAATTTAATCTAAGATCTCGAGTTTGATTTTTGATAATGTAGTTATGTTTTATGATAGAGTTTTATCATTTTTATGGTCAATTCCAACTCATATAAGATTTAGTCTGAATACGATATGACTTAAATGTATCTTCCATGTGTACATGAATCCACCCAAAACAACTTATGATTTGAACAAAAAATAAATAAATAAATAACAATCTCAAATTGAATATGCTTATAACGTACTTGGATTAACTTCACTTTTAACTTTTATCAAAATTATACACTATGAATTTACAAGTCAACTTATTAAGCATTATCTAAAGCTAATTAATTTTATTTATTTTATAGATAAGAATAAACTGTCTTTGATATATCAACTACTAAACTAACAAAAGGACAAATAATAATCATAATATTAATAGAGTGTTTCCAAAAGTTGGGAAGTACAATATCTAATCAATTGATTTTTACCATTCACCAATCTCGACCACTACATATCCATTTTATCTAGATGTGAAGAATGAATAGTTGGTATTTTTTTAAATAAAATTTTATCTTTATTTATATATATTTTTTAAATACAAATTCTTATTCTTATTTGTACATTTTTTTATAGATCAACTTTTGAATCGTGTATAATCATATCTACAAGCTCATGTTTCTAACATTTTAATCTATACTTGAACTAGAAATATGCTAAAGTATCCATTAAAATGGTCGTGCTTATTTATTATTAAATAAAACACAAGGTTCAAAGTTCATTGAGCTTAGAAGGATCAAATAAAGAAAGATTTAGACCATTTCAATTAGGGTCATACGTACTCACCAAACAAGCTGTAGCCCCGAAAATACAAAATGTTAAGAGACAGAGAACTTTACTATCCTCATGCCTTCCTGCTCATACGAGATACCTAAATATAAGAGGAATGGAAAAGACTTACTATATGCACACAAACCCATTCAGGACACGAACCCATTCAAGACACCTAACCCTAGACCCCTCCCCCTTCCTATGCCAATCTAAACTCTTACTACTTGAGCTAAAGTCTTGGCGGCAAATTAAATACTTAAAGCAACTCCAATGGCCCAAATTTAGGCTCCTACCAAAAGCACAAATTGCTTCTAGAATTTAGACCTTTTGTTTTTTTTATTTTAGCATGACTTATATATGAAAGTTTAAAATTTTCTTATGAATAGAAAAAGAGAAAATATTTTTCTTTTTCCATCTAGAAAAAACCATTTTTTAAAGGGAAAAACTATATTTTAAAATATTCCTAAAATATTCTAAAATCTTTAAAACATACAGAAAATAGAATATTTTAAAACAATACTTTTTAATTATTAATTTTATATAATAATTATTTTTAACAATTATAATAATAATAATTTTTTTTTATCATAATAATTTTTTCATTTTTCATACTTAATACTATTAAACCTTATTCAGCATTCAACCAATTATCTCAAATTTGCTTAAAAAAATTAATAGATTTCAAAATAAATAGATATGCAACAGAAAATATACACACCAACAATCTTAACTATTTAGGACTAATCAGTCAGAAAATTTAAAGAATGTAAGAATAACCTGTTGATTTATATTTGCACTTATTTTACTCACGAAAATGGAACATATTTTTTTCATTATAATGTCACCATAATTTTCAGCAAAAATGAAAAAGCAATGGATAGAAAATCCACTGCATCTGCCACCTAAATTTGAAATACTCCACTAGCAATGATGGAAAAGATTAACAAAATATAAAATTAAAATTTTATATTCTATTATTTCACTCAAGGTGGTTATGTTCATTCTGATGTTTTGGAAGACAGCTCCTCAATATCATCTTTTAAGTTGCATCACTTGATGTAATCCTACTCCTTGCAAACAATCTGCAATAATTCAAAATATAAATCATATTAAAAGATATTAAAACTTATTTAAAAAGTATGGCATGTTTGATTCTTGATTTTGAAAATAAGGGCTCTCGGTTTGAACCTAAAAAGTATAAAGAAAGAAAATAAAAAATAAAATAATGAGAAAAAATGGAAAAAAAAAGAAAATTGAAGAAGTTTAAACTTAATAAAATTAACTATATATATATATATATATATATATATATATATATATATATATATATATATATATATATATATATATATTCAAACACATTTTATTTTATTTGTTTCTTAATTGTATATGAATCCAAAGAAATTTTACAAATTCCTAAAACGCTACGACCATTATATTTGAATTTTTGATTTTTTTTTTATATTTCGTTTTTCTTGTCAAAACCAAATATGCTAAAATATTTTATTAGCAATTTTTATTTTTCTAAGATTTTCGAAGCCTAAACTCCAATGAAACCAAAGAAAATAACGAAAATGGGAAGAAATTTTTTTGTTAAGAACAAAGAAAAAACAACAGTTTTCAAAAAACACAAGAATTTTGAGAGAACAAACAGATTTGAACACAACAATTTTCAATAAAAACAGTTTTCACAAAACATAAAAAATAAACAATTTTAAGATAAAACAATAGTTTTTTAAAACTGTTCTCAACAACCGTTTTCAAAATATGGAATTTTGTGAAGTAGCCTTTCTCTTTATTTATATTACCCATACCTCGGAAATAAAATAAAAATAAAATAATTATTTAAAAAAATAATAAACAAACCTGTCAAACTCGACATTCAACTCCGCCGTCACGATCTCCAACCTCTGCTCCTTAATCTGAACCCGGCGACGCTTCTTAATAGCCTCTTTTTTATGATGAACCCCGCGGATGGAAGCGAGAGTTTCGATCACCGACAGAGGCCGGCGAGGTAGACTCTGATCTGCAACATTGAACTGACAGCCTGACCGGAAACGATAACATCACCGGCGGCCACAGAACCTGCATATTCAATGCTAATCAAAATACTTAATCACTTTTATATTCCAGAATTTGATTTTACTAAAATATTCGGAATATTCATGATATTTTTACTAAAAATATTCCAAGTATTAAAATTTTTCATATTTTAATTATATGATTATATAAATGATTCTTATCTTAATTAAGGCATTAAAAAATCAAAATCTGATTAAGACTATTAAATTAAATATGTTTTATATTTAATATATTATTAAGATATTATTATGTTAAAGATATTATTTATTTATTCATATTATTATAAATATTATGGGTAGATAAATTTAGTAGATTCAAAATATTATATATTATAATTTTAAATTTTAAACGATATTATTTTATTTCTTTTCCTTTTCAAATTAATATTCGATTTAAAAATATTATGTTTATAACGTAAAATAAAATAAAATAAAAAAAAATATTATAAAAATGATTATGAATAAATAAATAATAAGCAGAATATGTGTTTAGGATATATATAATGTTAAATCACTACTGTATACGCGCAATACTTCTGTTTTTATGCTAAACCCGTGAAAATTTTTTCCGTTAAAATCAAGATTTATCTAAAAAATCACATTTTTCTCCGATTTTTTTACTTCCGATTTTTCCTTCCCAAAATCGTTTCCAACTCAACCGAAAACCGATTTTTCATCGAAAAATCGGCCGGAAAAAACGATTTTTTTGTCCTTGAGATTCAACTGGTGCAGTTCCATTCCGTTGACATCATCGGCGGCCTTCTGCCTTCCGTACACATGATCGTCGATCTTCTGCTAGTGGTCCGGCGTGTCCTCTGGGAACAGTGGCGGCGGCTGCGGAAAAAACTTGGTTGTATATAGGTCTTCATCGTCCATGATCGGCCAATGGAATGTTAATCAGTCTCAGCCGTGGAGTTATGCTTATTATGACATCATACGAATGGGACAGTAGTAGTCTGGTTTTGGTATTTAGTGTTTTTCGGATTTCGGATTCAGAGCTGGGATGGAAGGCGGTTAGGGTCTGTTTGAGATTCTCCTACCTGGCCTTTTTTTTTTTTTTTTTTTTTTTGACCTTTTCTAATTTAGCAAAAATTATAAGAGTTTCCTAGAAATTTATAATACAAATTTGAAAACAGCTTATTAAAAAACTATTTCCGAAAATGCCAACGAGGCATGACTTAGTAGTTAAGGGTTCTACAGGATAAAGGAAAGAAAGTTTAACAAATCAGGTTCAAGTCTTTATGGAAACATAATGAAAAAATAATACTATAATATTGTAATACATAGTCAATATGTTTAAAAAAAACTATTTTAGAAATTATGGGCCTTATTTTTACCATTTTAAAAAACTGCTTGTGTTTTTAAAATGTGCGATAATGTGTTAAAAACATTGAAATAAGCTGCTCTATTTTTTTTTAAACACAAAAATGTTGAATTTAAAGCAATAAATAAAGAGTTTTTATATGTTTCGTGTTTACAAAAAATCGTTCTTAAGAACAACTTAAAAAGAAGGAGACAGAAAACAGAGAGAACATATTCGATTCTTTTTCTTTTTTTAATTCAAAATATACAAAAAAATACTAAACTAAATAATAAGAATAGCTAAACAACACACATTCTCTGCTTTTGTATCTCTGACTTAGCGTTTCAGATCATCAGGTGATTTAATCTAGGGGCAAAGACCCGCAAACACAAACAAGGCATCGACGGTAGACGACCGCCTCCGACGCTTAAGCCGACAGAAAAATATGGAGAGTAAATACGTATGTTTTTTTTTTATGGAAAATTGGTGATTGGTTTGCGAAATGGAAAGGGGGTGGACGCCCCAAACTCGTGTACCGTTGACTGACCCGTCAACCCCTAACAGCCAAGCGGTACGCTACTCGATCACTTTTAGGAAATCTACAGAGTCTCCTTTGTAATGAAAGCTCTACCCAAATACAAAATCTGCATATCCTGTCCCAACAGTGTAATATAATCCAATCACATGAGTAATACGACCACTTGGGCCCATAAACAATACTCAATAAAAATATCCTAACTATATCCAATAGTTTCAAGAGTTAATAAACTACTCTTATACAACATATACTAAAATACTCAAATTCTAATACATGTAAATATCGTCAAAGCCAAAGCCACAATCCGGCTTTTCTTCTAATCTCATCCTCTAGGACGAGCCGTCCCTCGCACGCTCCCTGTACCTGTAAAATAAAGGGGATCCCACGACGTGAGCTAATACTCAGTAGGAGAATCGCCCTAAGTGGGCTACTCACCACCTAAGTGCAAAGGTAACGCTTCAATTTAAACATACATTCAAGCAAATGCATGATCCTACTTTGAATGTCTACATAATGACCAACTCCGTGATCCCTGTACCTCACCGACTCTCTCACACTCGCCTAAGCCTTGTATGAGAATTCATTTGCTTTTATTAGCTACAAACCCTCCGATTTAATATATATATCAATCGTCATTCGACGATTGATATATTATTTGTTTGTGGATCATTCAATGAATATCAATTAAAGCCCGACGATTGATATTTTAAATTCGTGACTACCCTCCGATAATTAATGTTTTTAGACAACCCGAACTGCTTTCTCTGTGAATTGCCTCTACGCACTAACTCCTATAGTCCTGTGATGCTCCAAAGGTATACGGAACATGTATGCCATTTCCAATACGCAGCCTAATCATACGCAAATATGTAAACATGCACATATCCACATAATATCCAATCACACAATCATGTCATGTAATTAATCAATTTAATAAATACCACTTCGGGGCTAATGATCAAACACGAGCAATCGAATTAATCACTCGATCAAACACATTTTCTACACAAAAATAATATATTTTTGTGTCACTATTCCTATGAACAAGAAAAAACCTAGGTTTTACTTGCTCAAACACACATCCATTCATCGATTCACTTTCAGGAACTCGCATTTCACGGCCATTCCCTACTTCCACTTCAATCAAGGTAATGATTTTAATGCATAATTTTGCGCCAATAAACAGCCCACTAAAATTCGGATCACACTGCCAATCCAAAATTCTCAAAATTTTTTCCAACAATTCGATCCCAGTTTCTGGACTGACCAAACAAGGCTCCTCACTACTTTAAACCAACCAATATTTGGTTTATTACTATTTTGGTGAAATGAAATGACTCCAAACAACCTCACTACGCTCAATATTTGGCTTCAAAATTCCTATCAATTCGGTCCTAAGGTTTGGGACCGATCAAACGACCGTCTGCGCCCCATACCACCGAAACATTGAAAAATTTAGTGCCAAGCGAATAAAACTCAAGAGGAGTAAACCCCTACCTCCCTCGGAGTTTTTCTGAAAACTCACAAAAACTGGAGTCCACGCTGTGAGCTCGTCCGCGCAGAACTGCTTTTTCCTTTCTCTACCAAGACCGCCGACTCACCACTGCTCAGATTTCTGCAGGTCGACCTTCTCTCTCTTACAAACTCCATGTTTGGCCACGTAACTCTCCCCTTTCACGCTTAGTCTTGGTTTAACGGGCGAGATAGACACTATTTGTTATTTTGTCATTTGACTTAAATCAAATTCAAATGAATCATTATGTCCCTTCATTTCCCTACATTTCTCCGGCCTTTGGGTGTCATGATTTGTTCTTCCTCGATAAACAAGCTTATTCGACCTTCCACCCGGAGACCGCTCTCGATCATCCTAAGCGCGGTTACGTACGATTCGCGGTAAGAGTGCTGAAATAAGTATGGATCACCGGATATTATTAACTGACCATCTTCTTAGAGACGACAACCGGCTATAAGAGGATATGTCCGAGCAATAAATCCTAGCTGCATCTTCTATGTATCGATACCAATGGAAACTTAATCTCAGATCCTTGTTCGTAAGAGGATAGTTGGGGTCAGACCTGCAGTGCAGACGGCCCGACCAGCCTTTGATATGTCTAGACCTTCTGAATAGGGGTGCTGGGCCAAAAGCCATGGTACCCTCATCTGTGTTTTCAAATTTTATTCTCAAGCACAAGCCAAATACAGAATCAAACATGCTCTTAAGATTTTTTAAAGTAAATTTTTTTATACTGATCTAATTGTAAAAACTAAAATTGTAAACTATATTTATATTTTATACACCTATTATATAATTTGTATATATGTATATATAAATAAGAGATTTCGTGTTCGAGTTTTGAGAAGTTGTTCTAAATGATAGAGCTTTATCACCCTTTTGCTTCATCTCAACTCCAATGGTGATTACTGTATTTATTACTTTATTTCTTAAAGATGCTGTCCGTGGCCACAGACACCCACCTTATACCCTGACCAAAAAAAAAAAAAGTATATATAAAATATAAAAGAAAGAAAGTGTAAAAAGGCGAAAATACCCATGGTCGAGGAGGAAATTTAAATTGGCGCTGTGCTTATACGCACCCGCCCCTTCCTTTTTCAAAATTCAAAACCCTAGA
This sequence comes from Tetrastigma voinierianum, assembly GCA_016808115.1. Classification (NCBI taxonomy): domain Eukaryota; kingdom Viridiplantae; phylum Streptophyta; class Magnoliopsida; order Vitales; family Vitaceae; genus Tetrastigma; species Tetrastigma voinierianum. Next base: position 566,543 of record JAEQBH010002606.1, read on the forward strand.
AGAAACACTCTACCACAATTGATTATTTTGTGAGATCAGTAGGATCCACACATGGCTCTGAAAGAGCCTCAATTTCGGAGCTCCGGTTGGAGGCTGATGTGAAGGATATGGCTCAGAAGCTGCTCCATTACCGTACAACTCTCCCTGTTCAGCTCAAGTCCACATTCACTTAGATCCTCTCTTCTCAGCGACCTCCTTTTCTCAAATTCGTCTCCGGATCCGACCTCGAAGCCGCCGGAGAATCTGACTCAGGTCAGTTTGGGGTTTCTGGTTCCCAATTTTTTTGTTATTTTTTTTCTCTGTTTTTCGTTTCCTGGAGAAAATTTGGTTAAATGAAAAATAGAAAGTGACTAATTGAATAAAAGATTTTCATTGCGAGAGATAAGAAAAGCAGAATTTCACGTTTTATTGAGGCCAGTACAAATGTTTGAGTTAGTTTCGGTGGGTTTGGAGAGCAAAAGATCTTTTTTTCTTTGCCTTTATTTTATTTTGTTTCGTTTTCTTGTTGTGCATGAACCAAGCGGAGCGTTGGAATTAGATTTGTTCTTATTTGTGTCCTGAGAAGAACAAATTGGTTTAGGTAAAGTGGGTTTCCGCTCTCAGGATATAAAAAAGAAACATAATTTTCAGAATCATATTTCTAATTTTTCTTTTCTGTCCAACAGAGAGCTCTAAATTGCTTTGTTAATGATATTGAATTTAAAAACCCAGCTTATGCTTGGATCTGGAGAGTCCTGAGGGAAAAAAATATGTTAAGAAAAAATAGTTTTATCATGATTACTACCATGGAAAATGCAAAATAAATAAACAAGTAAAACTTACACATTTTCGAAATTTCTTACTCAGTATATCAAAGAGCTACAATAAGTGAAATGAGATTGAACTAGGATATATTATTTTCCTTCTGAGGTGGTTTGAGAAGAATGTTGGTGGCTTGATCATATGATATTAATGGGGTGACAGTGAGGACTTTGGCGGTAGAATGAAGATCAAGCAAATCCCTCATATGTGAATTTTTTGCTTCCAACAAGTTACTTGAGAGTTGAGACATCATTACCTGACATGATCTTTTAGCCTTTCTCTTTTCATAGGAAAGAAAAATACTGTTGATACAGTTCTTTATTCATAGCTTATTTCATTTCTTCCTTTATCTTTAGATTTACAAAATGTTGGGTATTTGAGTTTATTTAACCAAATATTTCTTATCGGGTGATTTGATTAAAAGACCCTTTGAAAACCAAGTTTTGGAAATACTGTTTAGATTTACAAATTGTTGGGTATTTGAGGTTATTTAACCAAATATTTCTTATCTTTAAGCTGATTAAACAAACAACCTTGTGAAGTCACACTCAAGGCATCTCACAGCTCTTAGTTATTCTGTTTTTTTTTCACTTGTAGTTGAAGTATTGATCCCTTTTGTGCTTTGCAAATGCAGGGGAGAGAAGGGTTTCGTTTAGCCTCAAGGAGATCATGAGGACTTCAGAGAAAAATACAGCTTGCTCAAACAAAAGATTTCAAGTAATGTCTCTACCATTCCAGTCCTCTTAAAAAGATTGAATGAATGTATGTCAATGGTAGACAAACTTGATTTGTACAATGAAATTATGCATCCTGCCTTCAAAAGGAGAAGGACTAGCTGACCTAGTTCAGTTTCACATTTGCATTAATTTTGTTATTTGTTTCACTTGAAGAGAACCCCTATACTGTATTGCATGATTGACTGCTTCAATTCGTACCATGAATCTAGCCCTCCAAATTCTCTGAGGGAAGGAATTGCTAGAACTGAAGGCCTTTGTTGTGGCATAGTATTATGTAATATAACATGAAAATATATGCTGTTCATATTTTTGAAAAGCTTTTTTTGATGCATCAACTATAATGAGTAAATTGCTTGTGTGTTCTGATTTTCTTTCTGCATCTCTTAGTGCTTGTTGATCCTACTCGTATTGTTTGGTGAGCAAACCAAAGCCTTGTATGGTTTACTCCATTTCAAAGAATAGAAGTGCCACCCAGTGATGAATCCCATTGACTCTCCTTCCCACATACTCAATCAAGTCTCATGGTCATCATTTTTCACATGGTGAATGAATGGAAGTACCCTACATTCTAATTATATTGAAATATATAAATTATAGGATAAAAAAATCAATATAAAAATTCTTTCATCTGTAGCTCTAAATTATCCATAATTGTACCTGAAATTAAATTGAGGCCTTACACTTAATCAAGTGGAGATGTCTGGGAGATGAAACCACGGATCCTCTTCCAATCTTCTCCTTGTGTCTCTGAAACCTCCCTCATCAATTCTTCGGATAGACCATATAGGTTTATTCTTTGGAGCATTTTTAGATGCAATAATCCATTGGGGAGCTCTCATCAGACAGCACCTCAATTTTCCAAGCTCTATTAGGCATTGCCTCTTCCTCCACTGACAAGTCTTCAAGTTCCCTTAAGTATTTGTAGGAACAAGCCCATGAACAATCCATTAGGACAATTCATATTCCTTTCCCAAATAAGAATTGCTCACTAATTTGAGAATCCTCAAGTTTGGCAACCTCCCTAGTATTGGCATTGGATCTTCCTCCAATCTAGTAGGATACAGTTTGAGGTTCATGAGGTTTGGAGGTTAGAGTTTCCTTTCCACAGGTAGTTTCTGGATGGTTCCTCCTAGACGCAATTTGTAGAGGTGCTTGTGGTGTGAGAAAGACCTGGGAGTGATGGTGTTCTAGATCTAACTTCAACATCTGATGTTGATAATCCCTTCTCCCTTCTTACCTATAAAAAAATAATCCCTTCTCCCTTCTTGTAAATTGATCAGGAAACAACATGAGCTTTTGTAGCCCTGTTAATTAGGCTATACATTGAAAATGTATGTACCGGATCTGTTCCACCCTGAGCCTCCAGTATCTTGCATATGTTCTCATGACCAAAGCTACGAGCATCTGAAAGCGGCTGCCAAAATAATCATATTGCATGTGGCACATGTCAATTATATTCTACAGGGAGAAGAACATAATGCTTGCAACAGGAAAATCCTTTTAAGTAGCTTGCAGACTTGCACACCAGCAGGGCTAACAGGAATAATATGCAACATTCTACATAGGCATAATGGAGTGAAACCTAAAGCTGTGGAAATAAATCGAGATAGTTGGCTCTTCTGAAATTATTCAAACAGCCCCTCAAGAAATAAAGGAAGTCTTGATACTATAAATAATATGATATTGTCAGTGATTGTAGTAGACTCTGTGGCATGCAAGGGACCAAAATCAGCAGAATCACACTGCAAGAAGAAAAACAAGGCAACGCAAAATCAAAGTAGTTTAGCCTTATGAGATTTCTAGATTGCCTTACCATTTGATTTCCTGTACCTGCAATTTTAGTAATAAATCTAACATTACACCAGACATGTGGCAGAAGTTTCTGCCACAAAATACCTGTTCAATGCTCCAGAATGCCGATTGAATGAATCACAAAGATTAAACACTATAAACAAAAACTTACAGTGCGTCCCCAGCGATCAATGGAGTTCACATCAGCTCCTTTCTCAAGAAGGAGGACAACAATTTCTTCGTAACCTTCAGGCTGCTAAATGGAGGCTGTTCTTATCATAGTCAGCCAGATTGGCTTCAACTCTTTTCTCCAATTCTTGTATTACACCTCCTTTATCACCCTTACTAGAGCAGTGGAGAAGCCGATATGGCCCTTCTAAATCTATGGTTTGTGGTTGCATCTTCTGTTGAAAAGTGGAACTTCATTTCTACTTTGAATAACACCATAATCAATCCTTTTAAGTTCATCTTAAATACTACATGACTATTATGCTCATATTCACAAAATTTGCAACGTGATTTATCTGTTTTCTGGCTTTGAATTCCATCAAAACAAATGGACCAATTCAATTGCTAAGGTCCGCTGAGAAAGGTGAGTTCTTATCCATTTTGAACAACACTTTATCTGCATTCACTAAAAATTAACCATTTACAATGAAATCTTCATAAATATAGTCCTATCAAGTGAAGTATTTTATTGATTTTCCACAACCGTCATCCCGACACTAGGTAAAATTTATTACTAAAATCTAGGAGCATCGGGGAGCATTTGCGGTCTTTATTTATTTATTTGGTTTTCCATAGAAACAAACAACCAAATTAACACACATCCAAATATCCAGGTTATACCATTGCCAAGAAAATAAAAGATAAAAGAAATGAAATACTAGCGTGGAGGCGGTGAAGAAGGTCTGCAATCCTCCATGGAAGGGGTGAGAACTGTCGTGCTGGTCAACAATGCTGAGATCAGAGAATTAAAACCGCCCTCTGTTGTTTGAGGGGAAAAAATGTTGCAGATGAGACATGAAGCTTATAAACTTAGCAGGGTGACAGTTCATATGGAACAATCCAAATACGGAGGAGATATCTATGTTTTATGTCTTTTTCTCGGATTCAATATGATAAACTTGAACTTTGTTTTGTTCGTCTAAATTGACCAAAGGTCTGATTGGTTGCCGAGAGAACTGGGGGAAAGTGAAAGGAAACGATAGCTGCAATCTCCCACTTTCCGTGTTTTTTTTTCATCCATGGTGAGTCGAATTTTTCTTCTGTTTTCCCACGGTTTTCTGAGCAACCAAACGGAAGGTTAAAGCTTTTTCTTCTTCCTCTTTTTTCTTTTCTTTTTTTTTGGCGGGATTTTTATTTGCCAACATAAATGCATGACGTCGTTTTTCAATTACTGCCTCTTATTATTATTGGTACGCTGCCTAACTTGTTTTGTTAGAATATTCATCGTAACGTAAGAATTGTTACAAAATTTAACAAGCTCAATCATCAAACATGAAGGCGAGATGATTAGGATCTCTCATAGTTTAACAAAAAGTTTTGAGTTTGATTCTCGAGCAATTTAATCGCTTTTACTAAGTAGTAATTTTATCGCTTTACGATCTATCCCTGTTTTTAATAAATCGCAAGATGACTTAAATATGTTTTTTGTATGTGTTCAAATTTGTTCAATATGATTTGAAGAAAAGAAAAATAACAAGCTCAAGTTAAATATGTACTTATAAGTTATAACATACTTGGATTAACTTCACTTTTTAACTTTTATCAATATTATACAATTATGAATTTACAAGTCAAAAATTTATATATATATATATTTTTTTTAAGTAGGAAATTTATTATTTGTTGTACATTTTTTTTTCATCGATCAACTTTGAATCAGGTATTACCATATCACAAGCTCATGTTTTTATGATCTAATCTATATTTCACTATAAATATGCTAAAGTATCCATCAAATGGTTGTTTATTTGCTGCCAAATAAACACAAGTGGCTCAAAGTTCATTGAGCTTAGAAGGGACCAAATAAAAGAAAAGATCTAGACTATTTCAATTAGGATCATGTGTACCATCGAACATGTAAGTGAAATAGCTCGATCTCTCTCTATTTTAACCAATAGTCTCGAGTTTAAATCCTATAACACAGACAAATAAGTATACATGTAGCTTACCACATTTCACATCCTTACTGTATATAAAAATTAGTCTCGATGTGCAGATTTCGCCTCAAAGACACCTTCCAGATAGCGCATTAGACTCATTTGAGGGTCACATACACCGTCAGACATCTCATACCAACGAAAAAAATTACACAAATACAAATTTGTATTAACTTTGTATTACATTATATAATTATGTTTTTTGTAAATTTGTCTCAAATGAGACTCTTACCCTAGACCCCTCTCCTTCTTTAGGCTCCTACCAAAAGCACAATAAAAACTAAGTCAATTATCTAAAATTTGCTTAAAAAAATTAATAGATATCCAAAATAAATTAAATATGCTAACAGAGAAATATACACAATTTCAACAATCTTAAGTATTTAGGACTAATCAGTCAGAAAGTTACTTTAAAAATAACGTAAGAATAACCCGTTGATTTATATTTGCATCTATTTTACACAATGAAAAATGCAACATATTTTTTTTCAATATAATGTCAACATAATTTTCAGCAAAAATGAAAGTACAATGATGGAAAAATCCACTGCACCTGCCACCAAAATTTGAAATAATCGTGGAAAAAGATTAACAAAATATAAAATTAAAATTTTCTATTCTATTATTTCACTCCAAGGTGGCAATGTTCATTCGGCATGTTTTGAAGACAGCTCCTCAATATCATTCGCAAACACTCTTTTACTCTTTTCTCTTCTTCTTCTTCTGCGTTTTTTCACAGTTGCATCACTTGATGTAATCCCAATTCTTGAAATTAACAATCTGCAGCCAATTCAAAATATAAATCATATTAAAAGATATTAAAACCTTATTTAAAAAGTATGGCATGTTTGATTCTTTGATTTTGAAAATAAAAAGGTAAAGAAAGGAAAATAAAAAAAAAGAGAAAAAAATGGAAGAAATAAAATTTGAAAAAATAAAATAAAGCTTTTGAATTTAATAAATTAATTAATTATATATATATATATATATATATATATATATATATATATATATATATATATATATATATATATATATATATATATATATTCAAACATATTTTATTTTATTTGTTTTTTAATATAAAGAAATTAAGAAATTTACAAATTCCTAAAATGTTAAGGAATTTATTTAAGTAATTTTGATTTCAAACCAAATATGAGAATGTGCTTTTTATTAGTATTTTTGTTTCTCTGATATCTTTTCTTGTTGCAAACTCCAATGAAGCCAAAAAAAAAGGAAATGTTAGAAGAAAATTTTTTTTGTTAAGAACAAAAGCACTTAATTCAACAACAGTTTTCAAATTACACAAAGTGTTTTGAGAGAACAAACAGTTATGAACATTAATACTTTTAATAAAAAACAGTTTTCAAAAAAAATATAAAAGAATAAACAATTTTAAGATAAAACAATAGTTCTAAAAAAACCTTATTCTAATTTAACTATTTTCAAAAATATGGAATTTTGTGGAAGTAGTTTTTCTTTATTTATATTACTCCATACCTCCAAAATAAAAATAAATATAAAAAGAATTATTTTAAAAAATAATAAACAAACCTTATCGTCCTCGGCATTCAACTCCCCCGTCATGATCTCCAACCTCCGCTTCTTAATCTGAACCCGAAGGCGGTTCTTAACAACCTCTTTTTTCCGATGAACCCTACGGATGAAAGCGAGGGTTTCGATCACCGCCTGAGGCCGACGAGGTAGATTCCTAATCTTAAACATCGGAATCCGATGAGGCCTGACCGGAGACGGTAACATCGCTGGCCGCCACAGAACCTGCAGATTCAACTGGTGCAGTTCCATTCCGGTTGACATCACTGCATCTCTCGCCTTCCATAAAATATACAATCGTCGATCTTCTGCCAGCGGTCCGACTTGTCATCCGGGAATAGTGGCGGCGGCTGCGGAAAAAACTTGGTTGTATATAGGTTTTCGTCGTCCATGATCGGCCGATGGAGTTGAAGTTAATTTATTTATAATACGAATGGGACAGTAGTAGTCTGGTTTTAGTATTGGCGTTTTTCTTGATTTCGATCTTGTTTCTGGATGGTGCATGAGTTAGTCTATTTTAGATCTTCCCACAAACCTGGCCTTTTTTTTTTTTTTAATCTTTCTACACTTAACAAAAAATTATAAGGAGTTTTCAAATTTATAATACACTTCAGAAACAGCTTATTAAAAAACTATTTCCGAAATTTCCTGCCACGAGACAATGACTTAAAGAATGGTTATTCCACGATTACAGCTACAGCATAGTTTAACAAATTGAGTCAAAGGATTCACATAATACTATAATATTTATAACGCATACATATGTTTAAAAAAAAACTATTTTGAAATCATTTTTGCATGTTTGTTTACCATTTTTAAAACTGTCTGCTTTTTAAAAAACAAGCGATAATAGTTAAAATATTAAAATGTTTTATTTCTAGTTTTTTTTTTAAAACATTGTAATAAGCTAGAATATGTCTAATGTTTCCTTTTAATACATTTCAGAGAATAGAGTAGTTTTTAATGAGTAATAACCTGTTTCACAGTTTTTAAAAAAAACAAGCAGCATGAAATATACGTTAAAAAAAAACTAAATCAAATAATGCATACTTTCAAATAACACATACTCTTTATATTTTCAAAATTTGCTCAATAACAATTTTCAAAATGAACTAAATTATTATCCTAAGCATTTAAAAATAATTTTTTTAACATTTCGGTCTTATTATTGTAAAAACTAAAATTATAAACTATATTTATATTTTATACACCCATTATATATATATATATATATAAACTAGAGGTCCAGAGATCGAGTTTTAAGGAAAAGCAGTTATTTTAAATGATAGAGCTTTACTTCATTGATAAAGCTTAGGACACCCCACATTATGCTCAGACCCAAAAACAAAGTATATATAAAATATAAAAGAAAGAAAGTGTAAAAAGGGGAAAATACCCAGGGTCGAGGAGGAAATTTAAATTGGCGCTGTGCTTATACGCACCCGCCCTTCCTTTTTCAAAATTCAAAACCCTAGAAGAAACACCTCACCACTCCGATTCCCGCAGAGATCAGTAGGATCCTCACATGGCTCTGCATTCCCACCCTGGAGCCCGGGGTGACCCAAATGGAAGAATCCGATGCGGAGGAACTGGAGGAGTTGGAGGCTGATGTGAAGGATATGGCTCAGAAGCTGCTCCATTACCACCGTACAACTCTCCCTGTTCAGCTCAAGTCCATTCACTCTGATTCTCTCTTCTCAGCGACCTCCTTTTCGAATTCGTCTCCGGATCCGACTCGAAGCCGCCGAGAACCTGACTCAGGTCAGTTTGGGGTTTCTGGTTCCCCACTCCTTTTGTTCTTTTTTTTTAACTCTGTTTTTCGTTTCCTGGAGAAAATTTGGTTAAATGAAAAATAGAAAGTGACTAATTGAATCAAAGATTTTCATTGCGAGAGATAAGAAAAGCAGAATTTCACGTTTAATCGAGGCCAGTACAAATGTTTGAGTCAGTTTCGGTGGGTTTGGACTTTGGAGAGCAAAAGATCTTTCTTTCTTTGCCTTTATTTTATTTTGTTTCGTTTTCTTGTTGTCCATGAACCAAGCGGAGCGCGTTGGAATTAGATTTGTTCTTACTTGGGTTTTGGAGTAGTTGAACAAATTTGGTTTAGGTAAAGTGGCCCTGCTTCAGGATATAAAAAAAGAAACATAATTTTTCAGAATCATATTTCTAATTTTTCTTTTCTGTCCAACAGAGCTCTGTTTGGAATTGCTTTGTTAATGATATTGAATTTTGAAAATCCAGCTTACGCTTGATCTGAGAAACTCCTGAGGGAAAAAATATGTTAAGAAAAAAATAGTTTTATCATGATTAATACCATGGAAGCTCAAAATAAATAAACAAATAAAACTTCATATTTTCAAAATTTAATCAGTATATCAAAGAGCTACAATTAGTGAAATGAGATTGAACTAGGATTATATTATTTTCCTTCTGAGGTGGTTTGAGAAGAATGTTGGTGGTTTGATCATATGGTATTAATGGGGGTGACATTGAGGACTTATAGAATGAAGATCGCAAATCCCTCATATAAAAAAATTTTGATTCCAACAAGTTACTTGAGACATCATTACCTGACATGATCTTTAGCCTCTTCTTTCATAGGAAAGAAAATACTGTTGGATACAGTTCTTTATTCATAGCTTATTTAATTTCTTTCCTTATCTTTAGATTTACAGTCTATAAATGAGTTTGAGTTTTCTTAACTGTAAATATCCTAGATCAAGAGATATTCTTGACTTAAATAATCTTTAAGTCCAAATTCTGGAAATACTGCTTAGATTTACAAATTGTTGGATATTTGAGGTTATTTAACCAAATATTTCTTATCTTTAACCTGATTAAACAAACAACCTTGTGAAGTTCACACTCAAGGCATCTCACAGCTCTTAGTTATTCTGATTTTTTTCACTTAGAAGTTGAAGTATTGATCCCTTTTGTGCTTGGCAAATGCGTGGAGAGAAGGGTTTCGCGTAGCTCAAGGAGATTCATGACTTCGAGAAAATACAGTTGCTCAAACAAAAGATTTCAAGTAATGTCTCTACCATTCCGGGGCCCCTTCAAAGATTTGAATGAATGTGCTGCCAGTGGTAGACAAACTTTGATTCAGACAATGAAATTATGCATCCTGCCTTCAAAAGGGGAAGGACCAGCTGACCTAGTTCAGTTTCATATTACTGCATTAATTTTTGTTATTTGTTTCACTTGAAGAGAACCCTATAACAGACAGTATGATTGACTGCCTAATTTGCGCTATGACCAGCTCCTCCAAATTCTCTATGGGAAGGAATTGCTAGAAACTCGAAGGCCTTTGTTGTGGTACATAGTATTATGTAACATAACATGAAAAATATATGCTGTCTATATTTTGTGCTTTTTTGATGCATCGAATTATAATGAGTAAATCGCTGTGGTGTTCGATTTTTTCGCATCTCTTAGTGCTTGCTGATCCCATCAGAGTTGTTTGGTGAGCAAACCAAAAGCCTTGTATGGTTTACTCCATTTCAAAGAATAGAAGTGCCACCCAAGGATGAACTCGCTGACTCTCCTTCCCACATACTCAATCAAGTCTCATGGTCATCAATTTTCACATGGTGAATGAATGGAAGTACCCTACATTCTAATTATATTGAAATATATAAATTATAGGATAAAAAAAATCAATATAAAAATTCTTTCATCTGTAGCTCTAAATTATCCATAATTGTACCTGAAATTAAATTAAGGTCTTACACTTAATCAAGTGAGATGTCTCGGGAGATGAAACCACCTGGATCCTCTTCCAATCTTCTCCTCAGGTTCTCAAACCTCCTCATCAATTCCTTCTCGATAGACCATATAGGTTTATTCTTTGGAGCATTTTTAGATGCAATAATCCATTGGGGAGCTTCCTCATTTGGTGACAACACTCAATTTTCCAAGCCTTCATATTAGGCATTGCCCCTTCCTCCACTGACAAGTCTTCAAGTTCCCTTAAGTATTTGTAGGAATTCAAGTCTAAGGAACAACGACAGTGATAATTCATATTACTTTCCCAAATAAGAATTGCTCACTAATTTGAGAATCCTCAAGTTTGGCAAACCTCCCTGTATTTGCATTGGAGCTTTCCTCCAATCTAGTAAGATACGCTTTGAGGTTCATGAGGCCTGAGGTTAGAGTTTTCTCCGCTAGAAGCTTCTGATGGTTCCTCCTGGGGACAAAGAATTTGTAGAGGTGCCTGTGGTGTGAGAAAGACTCCGTGCTCTGGGAGTGATGGTGTTCTTAGGATCTAACTTCAAACATCCGATGTTGATAACCTTTCCTCTTACCTATAAAAATAACCTTCTCCCTTCTTCAGAATTGATCGTGAAACAACATGAGCTTTTGTAGCCCTCAATTTGGCCATACATCGGAACAACCTCCTTCAAATGTGGATGTCTGGCCATGCTTAGCTTCAAATGCCACAGGTAAGTTTCCCTAAGTTGGTCCTTCCAACCATTCACACCCTCGCAAATATAACGCCTTAAGTTTGGTCATTAGATGGACACCTGCGGCTTTATCCACCTTTCTCTCCCTCTTTCGATCGCCTTTGATATGATCTCGAATTTAAAAACAAATTAGATGTCTCATTTGCCTTGTACCTCCAAATTGTATGGGGTAATCCAATGTAATGTTCCGAATCAAGGGTTTGCAAATTAACAAATCCATCGATCACCTGTGGGTCTTGTTGCCCTCGCTAGTTTTCGCTAAGCATAGATACTTCGTGTGGATGAGTCGTCCCACTTTTCTCATGTGTGGATGTCCCTTTCACCAAGTCCCTCCTACTTTCTTAAAGTGCTTAGGAGGTGATGGCATCTGATCCTATTTCACCTTCTCCCGTATCCGAAACCACATTCATCAATTTCGAGGTACCCTACAGAGAGGCTTAGTCTTGAGCTTTTCTACCAAGTAGAATCCATCCGAAACCTTGTTATTTTGGCCTTCACATAACTCACTCCTTCGTAGTCTTAAGATTAGGCGTTGCTGTTTCCTCTATGGAGAAGTCTTCTAGCTGATTCAACTCCTGCATTTGTAGGAATTCAAGTACAAGGAACCCTCCTTGAGGGCACTTCATTTTCTCTCCAACATAAGAATTCCACAATAATATGAGAATCCTCAAGTTTGGCAACCTCCCTAGTACCGGCATTGGATCTTCCTCCACTCTAGTCTGATAAAGTTTGAGTTGAATGAGGTTTGGAAGATAGTGTGTTGTTTCCGCAGGTAGTCCCTGGATGGGTACTCCTAGAAACAATTTGCAGAGGCAGTTGTGGCGTGAGAAAGACTTCAACCCTATAGGGGATAGCAGCATTGTTCTACAATATTCCACTTCTTTGACACTAAGATTTTCATTAGTCATCAACTTGAGGTTTTGAAGGCCAGTTAATTGAGATACAGATTGGAATAACCCTTCCAACCCCAAAAGTGATCGATTCTGAGTCAGCTGTTTTAGACTGGTCAGTTTTCCCAAGTTCAAGTTGACATCCTTCAACCAATCGCCACTCCGTAAATATAACTTTTGAAGGTTGGTCATTTTATCGAAATCCAAATGCCCATATACCCACCTCTTTCTCATTGATTGCCTCAATATCCTACCATACGGACAAGTTAAATGTCTCATTTGCTGCAATTTACAAATTGTATGGGGTATAGAAATAAACCGGTTACTGGAATCAAGTGTTTGCAGATTAACAAGTCCTTCGATTGATGGTGGAAGCCTTATTATCATCCCACAAAATCCGCTTAGCATAAATATTTCAAGTGGATGAGTTCTCTCATTTTTCTTGATAGGTCTAGATAAAAATAACTTCGTGTCTGCATCGCATTCACATCCAAGACCCGAAGTAATTTAGGGCATTTTTGAATAAGTATCACATCGCCTCCTTCACTAGTAGGGAGTATATTTATGACCAGTTATCATATTGTAATTCTACAATGCTATAAGAGTAATTAATATTATTTGTCAATGATTCAGCCCGGCCACTCATTTCCATGGTGGAAGCCCGCTGATAACATCAATGTTTTCATCTACCTCAAAAAGTTTTTCTTCTTTACCTTCTGAAATGGCAAGATCTTAGAAGCAGGTCAAGCATACGACAAGATTTCACCCTTCCATCTACACTTGTATCAGCCACCTGAATCATGCTTCTCTGGATCAGCTCGGATAAGTAGTCTTCTGCAGTTTCCTCCAATGTTTCCTTTCCCCTCTTTTGTATGAATCCTTCAGCAATCCACAAGATATTCAACTTACTCGCGTTGATTTCTGAGTCCTCTGGGAAAACCCCACAATAGAGAAAACATGGCTTCAAGTAAGAGGCAAGTCGTTATAGCTCAGAGCAAGAATTCCCAAACAAGAGTGAGGACCTTGACTTAGATGCCAATCCATGCTTTTAAGGACTTTCCTCCATGAGTCTAACTTCGATCTTTAATGATAGAAGTCCTCCAAGAACAACAATTGCAAGAGGTAAACCTTTGCATTTTGCCACAATCCCCTCTCTGAATTCCTCCAGCCCTGCCCATGTTGCTGCTGCACTTCCTACTTTGTTCAGAAAGAGCTCCCAGCTTTTATCCTTATCCAGAAGTTGAAGTTTGTAGCAATCTGAACCAGCATCCATAGCAATTTGCTCATTGCGAGTAGTGATCAACACTCTGCTGCTCATATTTGATTCTGCAGGAAGATATGAGCTCAACCAGCGCCAAACATCGGTGTTCCATACATCATCAAGCACTATCAAGTACCTTTTCCCTGGAGACTTTTAGAGTAAACCTCTGCCCCAGCTCATGATTACCCACCCATGTTTTTGCTTCCTCGAGAGTGGTGGATGACGCAGTGGGTGATCCCAAGCAAAAGCCCTGGATACTGAACCCTTGAGATATAGAAACCTACACGATGGTCAAATTTTAATTCCTCCATCTCTCCCTCTAACAGCTTTTGCTTTAAGGCTTTCATCCCTACTATGTTGCTTTCTTCAACACTGGGGAATTACTCGCTTCTCTTTCCAAGGTTCAGAAGAACTTGCAGTACTAGCACTGGAAAAGCTGCTCCCAGCTTCGTAAGCTCTCGGATCTTCCATGCCGTACCTCCCTTTATTAATCAAAATCTTCTCAAGTGTGATATTCACCACACTGATACCGTTTACTCAGCTTATTCACAAGTGGTAACTTGTCAGGCAAGCCCGTACAAAAGGGTAAGTATTTGATGAAGTTGAGATTGTTGAATCTCTGCTGCCGTTTGCGTTCCAATTCGAACACGAAATCATCGATAACATGTTCAGCATCAAAAGCTGCATCCCTGATCTGATTCACCCACAGCTTGAACATCTTGTCGTATCTACGCTCTGCATCAGCATATTATTTCCGTGAACTGGCGGATCCACCCAGCTCGTTACGGAGCTGCCTCCTGACCTTCAACTACACCCCAAATAGCGAGGCTTGCCAGAAACCAAGGCATCCAGCTTCACTAGCACAAACGAGATACTGCTCTCCGCCATTTTTGTTGCTCTTCTTCTTCCTCCACCTTCTCTTTGGTGTTCCCCACAGGCAAAGGGAGAAGGAATGTGTACCCACGATAAAATCAATCTTTCTTCGCTTAGGGAGGATGAACCTGAGAAGAGACATTATACAATATAAAGAGAAAATGATCAATTTCATGTTCAAATTAAAAATTAGTTAATTGTAAAAACCCCACTTATGCTTTCATTTTGTTTTTTTATGGTAAAAAACTACGAACAATCGATCATATGCATACGATTAGATAGAGACCCACAATAATCTTCAAAACTAACGTCAGTAACATTATTAGGAAAACCATATATAGACAACCAAAATTTTGAATCCATGATACCAATACTTTTTTTTTGCTTCTTTATAACATGTCTGCCGTCATAAATGTTCATACCATACGATTAACTTCCAAATTATATGTTAATTTGCAAATATTCTTCATTAATAACATAATAGTACGAGAAATATTAATCCTTTTAATATAGCAATCTATTATAAACTTGGAGTTACCTTCAATCTCTAAGTTTGAGTAACCATTATTCTTGGCAGCTAAAATCTCATCTCTTAAGGTCATGCATTCTATGGTGATACTTATGCTTTCATTAATCCTTTTCTTTAACTTCTTTGCACCGCCTTATGCTTTCATTAATTCTTTTCTTTACTTCTTTGCACCATTTTCTCTATCAATGGTTTACCAAAAACGTTTTTATAGAAATCTGAAAAAGTGATTCTATTAGTATTTTTTTTGTAACATGTCTCATAGGTATAAAAACACTTTTATAATATTAAAATTATCTAAATGACATTTAAAATTTAATTATAAAATAGGATATCATAATAAATCTAATTTTTTATTACAAAAATATATAAATGCATATAAAAATTTATATTAATAAAACCTAAAATAACTATTTTTATGGTTATTAAAAAATTGAAATATTTATAGAAATATTTGAATTAATGAATAAACATATATAAATATTTTTATAATTAAAAACCTAAAAAATAATTATTTTTTATGATCATTAATTTTTTAAAATATTTACAAAAAGATTTGAATTAATGAATAAACATACATAAAAATTTATATTAATAAACCTAAAACAATTATTGTTTGATTATGAAAAGTATTAAAAATATTTGAATTAATGAATAAACATATGTAAACATTTGTATTAATAAAAACTTACTATAATTATTTTTATAATTATAGAAATTTTTTAAAAAATATCTACAAAAAAATTGAATTAATGATTAAAAAGTATATCATATTATTATGATTTTGTAAATAAAATAAATAGATATTTTAAGGATAAATAAATAGTGTTGTAGGAATATACAAAAACTAAAGTTCCCAGAATAGTCACCATCACAGCCACGTCAAAAATAGGTCGACTAATTCGACCTATTTTTATTTCGCTAACTTTCACTGGGGCTCCCAACCCAACCCACATGCATGGGCCAAAACTTTGAAAATGTTAAAAAAATTAATTTTTACATAAATTCCTATCATTCTTCAAATAAAAATAATTAATATATAAATTTATAATGATAATTAATATATAAAATAATTGGAGTCTAAAATTAAATATAATGATATTAATCAAATTAAATAAATAAATAATACTAGAACACGGTTATATCCTCATTCTATTATATCAAATAATAACACGCGACTCTACATTAAGTAGTGATGTACATTCGATGACGCTGGGTTGAATTAATATCATCACATCTATTAATTAAATTTTTAGAGTTAACCATATAAATTTTATTTTATATTTGAAATAAAAAAATATTTTTTCCAAAAATGCATCTCAAGTATAATAATGAAATATCCTATTTGTTTTGAAAATTCATCTTGCTAGAAGATATAATTATATTAGAAAAAAAATAAGTGTATAATTTTTGTTAATTATTTTAAAAATAACAATATTTCGTTATTAACACTTAGTTTAAATAACAAAATTATTTAAAATATATTGATAATTTAGTTATTAAATTTAATTTAATTTATAAACTATTACAATTTCATTTTTATAAAAACATATATGATTAAAATAAAGTTTAACCGATAAATACAAAATGAAATTATAAATATTTAAAATAAGATTGTTTTAATAAAAATGAAAATATATCCAATATTAAAACGGTAATTTATTTGCATCTAAATCAATTCTCGTATTTGATACAAGATTTTTTTAAATATTAAATTATCATATAAATTATATTAAAAGTTATATTTAAAATTAAAAATAAAATAGTTAAAACAAAGTTTAATGTATAATTCATGTATTATAATAATAATTTAATATTTTTAAAACCTTATTTTTAAAAATAGAGATTTAGACCCATGTTAAACTAAATAATAAATTCTTATAGATGAATTCATTGAAAACTTTATTGCACAATTAAGAATTTAAACAAAGATTTATTTTATTGAATGGCTCAAACTTAACAAACCTTATATGAGCCATCACCCCCAAAAACAAAGTATTTAATGACTCAATTCCATTTTTATCTCTACCTTTAATTTTTACAAACTAATCCTTCAAAAAAGTCAAGAAAGTGAATTGAATCTTATAAGGCCAACCCATATTACTACACTTAACAAAAATTTTTAAAGTGTTCTTAAAAACACTCCTGCAAGTGTTTTTAAAAAAAACATTTAGATGTGCTTTTCAAAGTTTGAAAAACCTTTTCAAAATATTATCTTACATCTTTTTTTCTATTAAAGCATTTTAGACTCAAAACACTTCTTTTTTAAACCAATGCCATATTTGGTCTTAATGTGTTTGAGTGTTAAATAGGTCATTTTATTAAGATTCTCACCAATGATATTAAGCATGAAGTATTTCCAAGTCGATTAATCTTACTCAATACAAGCATTTGGAGGTTACAGAAAATTTAGAAAAATGTCAACATCAAAATAAAATTGGATATTAGAAATAACTCCTTAGTTAAGAGTATGAACAGAAAATCGTTAATTAAGAAATATTAAGGAGTTTTATTTAATTGAAGGATCCATCTTGATTTCCAATATTTGAGGATTATTTATGCCCTTTCATGTAATCTTCCAAACTACCTTTTCACTTTTCTAAAAAAGATAAACATCGATTTAATAATTCATACATGTAAGAATTACTTGTCATTACCTTTAGTTTCTATTTTTTTCAAAAAATACAAACAAGGGGTGTACTAGAAATTTTTATCTATTATCCTAGAGTTAGGTAAATTATGTTTTTGAAACCCAATTTGTCATTTGACTTTGCCAAACCATGGATTCTGGGTTAAAGGGCTGTTTTTGCTTTCAGGTTTTGAAAAATGCGTTTTATGTTTTAAAATAATGAGAACCAGGAAAACTGTTTGATTTTCAGTTTTTTTTTTGTTTTTTTGTTTCTAATAACAATGTTAAACAAAAACATTAAATTTAAATAACAAAAAGTTTTAAAATAAATGATGTTATTTGCCAAAACTGCTTCTAATAATTATTTTAAAAAACAAAGTAACCAAACAACTCAAATTTTCTAACGGAGAGATTCTTAAAATTGAAAAAAGAAAAATAATTCTGTAAACAAAAAGAAATTGTTTGTAGTGAGAATATAAATTACTCTATTCCTCAATGCCATATATATATATATATATATTGTTGCATGAAAATATAAAGATATGATAAATGAGTTTAAAAAATAAGACAAGAATTAGTAGTTTGAATGGCTTTCACAATCAAGGATTAAGGAGAGATCTCTTCATTTAAAAGGGGAAACATTCTTCCTCTTCTGATTCTTTTCTTTAATAGCCAAAAATAGAGGTGTTGCTTTTACCTCAAACTCAAGTTGAAGCAATGAGTTCTGGCTCTTTTGTTTCTTCAAACACCCAAACTTTATTCCAAGTTTTCAAGTATTATTTCTGCGCTTCATACTCACATAATAAATTTTGTCACAAGTTTATCATAACCATCTATTTATGATTTTTGGAAAATGTAAAATCTATAAGAAATTACTCAAGACCATATTTAAATGACTAATGAGTCCTAAGTGATTCTAAGTAAAGCCCGAGGCAATAAGCCTCTCTCTCCTTTGAGCCCAACCCTCCTTGATGTGTTGGGGGCCCTCGGTTCGAGCCCGTTTTTAAAAAGGATTCAAGCATGAGCTTCATTTTACGTTAGCGCCCTTAGACTTGTCCCCTATCTTTATGTTATTTTTTTGAAGAGATGTTATTTTTAAAAATACATATATAATGTACTTCTATTTATAATATATATTTAATTAAAAGTTTATAATATAAGTTAAATAAAGGTGCAACTTATTTGTTGCATTAAATATTAAGGTAGAGGAAACCATCATGAGATGATTGGGGTCTCCTACTTAACTTGCTAGCTTCAAGTTTAAGCCTTAAAAACGCAATTATTGATGCCAGAATCTTATCTTTCTTTTAAGTGGTTCTTTTCCCAATTTATATGAGAATTAATGAAAGGTAGATGACTTAAAAGTCGCATTGTGTGTACATAGCTCTTGTCTAAGACCTCATTAGCCCTACTAAAAAAAAAATCAAAGCTAGAGGGAGGGGGGTTCAAGTAAAAATATTTATGAATACTGACCACGTTAGAGCAGAAAGGCATATGGGTCGAGCCTAGTGGACTAGAGTGGAATGACCCACTTTTGAAGGGCTAGGCCGAAAATTTAGTGGCTCGAATCTAAATAAGTCCGTAGTCTATCGGGTTCCTAGCTACCAAAGGACGTATCAATCTAATTCTTTTAAAATAATGATTATAGACACATTTTAAAATGTCGGGATATATCAGTTATTAGTAATGGCCGGATACGTATAAGCCGTGGACCGATAATCTTATCACATTACATCATTTTTATTGTTTCATATTCATCACTTAAAATTTTCAAAAATAAATAATTAGTAAAATTATAATATTTTTATAAATTAATATTACTTGATAAGATAAAGTATTAATATACTTTAATTATAAATTAATAAATAAATATACTTATAATAATAACAATAATTTATTTTTAATGGATAAATTTAATAATATATATTTAAAATTTTAATATTAGAATTATTTTCATGATAATTTAAAAGATAATATTATTTGATTTTTTAAAAAATAAAACCTAATTATAATAATTTATTTTTTAAAGGCTAAATTTCACAATATATTTTAAAATTTAATATTATAATTTATTTTCATTCGATGATAATTTTTCAAATTATTTTCTTATCTCAAGATAATTTTTCAAGATTTTCAAAAGATAAGTACAGGGTTCCTATCAAATTTTTAATATTGTTTTTGAGAAAAGAAAAATAATTTAAACCCTTTTAGAGTATTTTTATGAATCTTATATAATTTTTGTTTTGATGATATGCTTTATGGTACAGAGCTCCATCGATATATGTCCAATGATCCATATATATCCTCAAGTACCAATATATCCAAACCGATATTTCAAATCTTGAATATAGATGGGGCACACTTCTTTCTCTTCTCTAATTGATGAATCTCGTTTTCTCTTCTTCTCTTAATTATAAGGTCATCGCAAAGTAGCGCATCATGCAGAAGAGAGAAAAGAGGAAAAAAAGCTTTATAAACCAAATAAAAATGGATATGTGTGTTTTGCTTTTTCTTTTTCTTTCTCAATTATCCCATTTCATGTATCCTTCCTTTTTTTTGAAGGCTTTGTAATTAAAATCTTTCCGAACAATAAAGATCTATTAACTGATATATAAAAAGATAATATTTCTTTGGAAGATGTTTTTAAACACGTTTGAGCCTATAAAAAGTAGACTCGAATAGAAGTGGCTTCCTAATTGGACTGTGGGCTCCGATTGCTTTGAGAGAAAATGGGCCCATCTAGCCCGTCTCCTACTTTTGGACTGGGCCGCTCGCCCTAAGCTACAGGCTCCACCTTCCCGGCTACGCATGCCGCTTACTGCATGCTCATAAAACTACAAGAACATGCCCCTTCCATCGAGCTATCTAAGCTTAAGATAATATTATATACCATTCAAATAATATATTAACGATAAATCTTATAACATTACATCATTTTTATTGTTTTCATATTCATCTTTTAAAATCTTCAAAAAATAAATAATTTGTAAAATTATGGTTATTTCTATAAATTTCATTATTAATCGATAAAATAAGGTATTAATATATTTAATTATAAACACAACAAATATACTAATAATAATAACAATAATTTCTTCTTAATGGATAAATTCTAATAATATATATTTAAAATTTTAATATTATAATTATTTTCATGATCATTTTTTAAAAGATAATATTTTTTTTAAATAAAACCTAATTATAATAATAGTTTATTTTTAATGGTTAAATTTCAATAATATATTTTAAAATTTTAATATTATAATTATTTTCATTCATTGATAATTGTTCAAATTATTTTCATTCAATGATAATTTTCTAAAACGATAAGTATTGTCTTATCAAATTTTAATGGTTTTGAGAAAAGAAAATATTTTTAAAACTTTTAGAGTATTTAGTTAAATTTTATATATTTTTGTTTTAAGGATATTTATGTAAAATATCCTCATATATTCCTAAAAATCCGATATATTTTGTAAAATTCAAGTATTTGTCAAAACCGATATTTCAAACCTTGAATATAGATGCGCCACCTCTTTATCCTCTCTTATTATTTAATATCATTTTCCATTTATATTGCTTCGTGCGAGTAAGACTCACATGAGAGAGAAACGAGGGAAAAAAAGGCAGGGGGGTTGCGAAAAATGAAAGAAAGGGAGTAGAGAAGAAGGGGGAAGGGGAAACAAAAGAAAATGATGGTGGTGTTTTTGTTTTTTCTTTTTCTTTCTAATTATCCTAATTTCATGTGATCCTTCATTTTGTTTTTGAAGGCTTTTGTAATTGTAATCTTTCCTCGAATAATGATTTGTCAATTATATATAAGAAATAATATTTTTGGCATGTTTTGGTATTTAGGTCATGTTTGGGTAAACAACTTAATTAAGTACTTATTTTATAAGAACTTACTAGATGAGAGCTACTTTATTCAATAAGCTATTTATGTTTGGAGGTATATTTTAAAAAGCATTTATGCATCATTTTAAGGTGTTTGGATGCATTACTAATCAAGCACTTATAATAGCTGAAATTATTGAAAATATCATTATAAACACTTATAAAATTGAAGTGTTTTGATAAATAAGGACTTGTCATAATGTTTTAAAAATTAAAAAAAAACTAAACAATTATATAGATAGTGGCGGACCTAGAAAATATAGTTAGGCCATTATTTTCAGAGAGGCACTCGCTCGTGATATAAAATGAACCGTACTTTTTAATTACATTTAATTTCTCTTTTGCTGTGTCCAACATAGCTTCAAAATTGCTTTGTTAACTATATTGAATGTAAAAACCCAACTTATGCTTGATCCCAGAGTCCTCGAGGGAAAAAATATGTTAAGAAAATAGTTTCATCATGATTAATACCTATGAAAATAAAAATAAATAAACAAATAAAACTTCTACACATTTTCAAATTTTCTCAATAAGTAAGTCAAAGAGCCAAGCAATAAGTGAAATGAGTTTGATCAGGATATATTATTTTCCTTCCGAGGTGGTTTGTGAACAATGCTGGTGGTTTAACTCATATGGTATTAATGGGGCTTTTGACTCGTAGAATGAAGATCAAGAAACTCTTCATATCCGATTTGCTTCCAACAACTTTGACATATATCAATATCAACATGATCTTTAGCCTTTCTCTTCTCAAAGGAAAAGAAAAATAATGTTGGAATGGGCTTCTTATTCTTATCTTATCTCATTTCTTCCTTTATCTTTAGGCAGATTAAACAAAAGACCTTGTGAAGTTCACACTCAAGGCATCTCTCTGCTCTTAGTTATTATGTTTTTTTTTTTTCACTTGTATTTTGAAGTATTGATCCCTTTTATGCTTTGCAAATGCAGGGGAGAGAAAGGTTTTGCTAGCTCAAGGAGATTATGAGACTTTTGAGAAAATACAATTGCTCAAACAAAAGATTTCAAGTAATGCCCCATCATTCAGCCTCCTCCTTAAAAGACGGAATGAATGTATGTCAATGGTCGGAAAACTTGATTCGTACAATGAAATTATGCATCCTGCCTTCGAAAGGAGGACTAACTGACCTAGTTGAGGTTTTACATTTGCATTAATTAATTTTGTTATCTGTTTCACTTGAAGAGAACCCCTATACTGTATTGTATGCATGCTTGACTGCTTCAATTCATAGTAAGATGAATCTAGTCCTCAAAATTCTTCGAGGGAAGGAATTACTAGAACTGAAGGCATTTGTTGTGACATAGTATTATGTGACATAACATGAAGTTGTTCATATTTTTGAAAAGCATTTTGATGTATTTACTCCCATAAATTTATACATGGTATATCGCCAGGTGTTTTTACTTTATTTCTGCATCTTAGATGTTGAAGAATAATATTGCCGATCATAGGGTTATTAATCAATCGATCAAAAAATCCTTCATTCTAATTATATTTAGTTATATAAGTTATAAAATGAAAGATTTGACATAGGACTTACTATGTAGGACTCAATATCTAACTTAACAATAATCGTGATCTTAAATTAAGTTACTATACCCTTACGCCGAAGGATGAGCTCGCAGATGATAAGATTTTGATCCTATTCCAATCTTTCTCCCCAGATTCGAAACCATATTCATCAATTCTTGAGATACATTAGAGAGGTTTATTCTTTGGATCTTGTTATTTTGTAACATGACTCAATTTTCAGAGTCTCAAGATTAGGCATTGTTGTTTCCTCTATGGAGAAGTCTTCTAGCTCGTGCAACCCCTGCATTTGTAAGAATTCAATGCGCCCCAATATGTTAATCACACACAATAACCCCTGCTTCATGTTCTTCCTTGAGGTTCACACTGATCTCTCATTCCAATCTAGTTTGAAAAAGTTTGAGTTGCATGAGATTTGGAGGATAGAGTGGTGTTGTTTCCACGGATTGTCTCTAGATGGGTACTGCTAGAAACAATTTGCAGAGGCACTTGTGGCGTGAGAAAGACTCTAACCTTGGGAATGGCATTGTTCTACAATATTCCAATTTTTCGGCATTACAAACATCATCAATCATCAACTTGAGATTTTGAAACCCAGTTAATTGAGATATAGATAGGAATAACCCTTCCAAACCCTCGATCGATCCCGGAGCTTCAATTGCTTTAGCTTGGCCGGCTTCCCAAGTCACATCCTTTTAATCAATTGCCACCCCGCATAACAAGCCAAGGTTGTTCATTTTTGTGGAAACCCAAATGGGCCATACACCCACCTCTCTCTCATTGATTGCCTCGAGATCCAACCATTCCGACAAGTTAGATGTCTCATTTGCTGCAATTTCCAAATTGTATGGGGTATATTGATAGGCGTTTAGTGAGTGTGTATATAAAATTATGCAGAAAAATATAAAAAGAGCGCCTATTCCGCGCAAGTATACGCTTGTCAAGTAATAAAGTGTACCTAAGTACCTACTATCGATCCACGTGTGGAAAATGGGATGCTAAGTGCCAAAATTATAAAACTTCTCTAATATCCAAACTAACAATTGTGATAGTAAAACAAAATTTGAACTAAACTAATAAAATTTCTAAATCTAACTAATGAAGTTCGCAACTAAGGGATACCAAGAGATGATAAATCTCTAGGTACTTGGCACCTGACAATCCTCTTAGATCTAAGTCAAAATTCTACTTTATCGTTTCGTTTGAAAATGCTTTCCAAGGCGACTTTGTCTAATTTAATTATAAGCCTCTCAGGCCTAATAACCCCACCAACCAACACTAGGTCTTTGCTTCGCCAACCCCAAGCATTGAGATGCTTGTCATGCCCCGATCCCTACGACCCGGACAAGTGATCCGAACCGAAGTCCTGGGCGTGATGCTTTATACTATACTATACCGTCTATATCCTTACCGTACTGGACTCTCATTGACCTGCTCTCTTTCTCGTGAGCCGTACTTGTACTGTAGTATACAACACCTCGTAATAACAAAATCATTTTACATATACAAAGAACTACCAACGGGAGTGGTGTCCACTACAATCTATACACATATACAAAGTCCCATTTACCTATACATGTACATTTTCTCTATTACAAAACATCGAGATCATGCAAGCAACACAAGGAAAGCAATCTTATCTCTAAGTCTACCGCTACGATGGAATGTCCCGTCTCTCCTCGTCTCCTTTCGTACCTGTTACACCTGATTGAACACCGTGCTAAGCTTCACGCTTAGTGGGACATAAGCATGGACAACCACCAATGGCGACCGGGCCACAAGCTTATATGCATTTTCATATAACTTTAATTGCTTATCTATCACATATACTTTTGCCTATTGCATATCAATATCTTTCGGTACATATTCTATGTCTTTGGCATATCTTTTATCTACACTTTTACTGTATTCCTGTTTCTATACTTTACATATTCCTATACTTGTCATCTTTCTGTTCTATGACTTATTGCATTCCATGTACTATTTATATATATCATTTCTTCTCTTATACCTATATCATGTCTTCTTTCATATTGTGGCTACACGCCCATGCTATACTTTTCATTTACGTTTCTCTTTTCTCTACTTTCTATCCTTTTCGTGTACTATACTTTGTACTTTCTATATACTATATTCATGTACTGTTTTCATATACCTATATTCATGTACTGTGCATTTCCTACATCAAGCTTTCCTATTATACTTTCATATAATAGTCATATATTGTATTTTTCATCTTATAAATTATATACTATACTTCATATGATATTCATATACTGCTTTTCATATACGTACTTTTCATATGCTTTTCATATACTTTATCTCTGTCAAGTATAAGATGAAAATACACACTTTATTTCTTGTACTTGTATACTTGTCATATACTTTTCTTTCATATACTGTATCGTTTTCATATACTTTAGCCGTAATCGTCATCTTGTACATTACTTGTTCTTTGTAACTGTTTATACTTATCGTATAAGAATAAGCATGCTTTCATATCATGTCATATATTCTATACATATCATTTTTAGGTTTATGTCTCGTAAATACCTTAGGAAGAGGGATACGGAAATAACTATGTGTTCCTCGAAGGTACTATCACCGTACGAGACAAGGATCTCTCGTCCTGCTAATACCCGAAGGTATCACACCGTACGAGACAAATGACTCCATGCCATATGCCATCCGCACTGGGCGTACTATCATTGCAATGCACGCTGATTTCTCGTCTATTGTGGTGACCCTATGTGGGCCACCGATCCAAACGGAGATCTATATCATCGACCCAAACTGGGAAGCCCCAAATATCTCGTTCATGGAATACGCCGCCACAAGAATCAGATCTTCCCTATGCATGCCTATCTATCCTCATCACAGTTCTAAGCGCATAATCCGTGATATTTTTCATATCATATTTTCTCGTACATATTTGCCAAGCATGAATAACTATTGTTAATATCAGCATCGCTTATGCAATATATACTATCATTACTTTTAACTGCATTTGTTCTCAAGACTGTGAGTCTACATTATCAATATCATATTTCTCTATAATACATATATTCATATCTTTTGCTATCATTTAGTCTTGTCTATCATATATCATGAATGCATCTATGCACTCTTGTATTTATATATTCATATATAGCTTTCTATATTCATATACTTTCCTATACATGCTTCTACTGTCAGATGCCGTTATATTGTATTTCATATACTGTTCTATATTATTTACTCTGTCATGTCTTTACCATGCCTATCATTCATGTACATGTACTTATTCTTGTGCTTTGTCATCTTTTACTTATCTCTATCGTTCTTATCATTTATGTCTTTCTATCATGTATTCCTAGCATGTTCCATCTTATTCATTTCGGTATGTCTATCATATATTCATATCATTTACATATTCCTGTCATGTCTTTATCTATTCATATACTTTCTATATTTCTAACATGTTCCATCTATTCGTTTATGTATGACAATCATATGTTCACAAATATATAATCTTATATTCATATGTGCCTCTCAATTGTGTACTTTAGACTATCGTATCTTTATGACATATCCTATCATATCTTATTTATATCTTATGACTTATACTCTTATCATATCTTATGACATATATTAGCTTGTCATATTCATGTTTTATGAACATATCTATACATATTGCATTTTCTATATTTTTCTTGTTTCATGGCTATTACATATAGCACTTCATATACTTATGAAGTATGATGTCTATGAGATCACACCTCATTCATATATTCTCATTACTTTATGAATCTAGTTACTTAGGAATTGGAATCAATCTAATTGACTCATCCAAATCCAAATTATGACATTTTCATGTCAACTAGTCATTTTACCGATTTTACACTCGGGACTGTTTGTATTACTCATTTTTCCGGGGTCTTAACTTCATATTTTGACACTATGTCCTTATACTCATTTAAAGATAAGGTGCTAAGGGTTCTATTCCAACTGGAATCACCTTAATTCGAGCTAATCGAATCGCTAAGTTACGTCCGAAACAACCCGACTACTCTTATGTTCAACACTGAAACCAGAAATTTTGGTTTGCACATGGTCCCACTTCGAGTGATTTTGGGCCACTTAGAGTCATAATTTGACGATGTCTATTTCTCTATGGATGGTTTTCCTTGGAAGTCTATTTTTAATTGGCCACTGGATCACCCAAATCGATAAGAAATGAGCAAGTTATGGCCACAAAAATACAAAACTCGGTCGAAATTGGGAACAGAGCAAACAGTGTACTGGGTACATGTCACGTAAAATGTCCAAATGTGTATTTTTTCTCCCCATTTTTACATATTTTGATCCCCAATTCAACTCTATACCTCATATTATACACTCTAAAACTATTTCAAATTCATCTTATAATCTCTTTCAATAAATTATCTTTCAATACACCTCTCATGAACTCCCTATTGAACTCAAACATGCTTTCTGGCCCCATCTCTTATACAAGGCCTATGGTTTTTACCCAACCCTACATTCAAGAAACTTTGGTTAGGAGGACATCTTAACAAACCCTAAGTTTGGGGCAAGCTACTAATCATCTAATTGTATGGAAATTCATACAAGAATTCATAGGTCCATACAAAAATCCCAAGTTCCATACCTTAATTTGGCTTCTCCATCTTCTTCCTCTTCTTCTTCTTCCTCTTCCTCTTCTTCTTCTTCTCTCCTTCTCTTCTCCTTTTCTTCTCCCCCGTTTTTCTCTCTTTTGGGAGACCAAATATAAGATATTTGATCCCCACCTTAAGTATGTTTAGTGAAGACAAAAACCCATTTTTGGTTAACTTCTTTGTTGCTTATTGATCTTCCCATTTTCTCTTCTATTCTCAATTTAACTTATGAAATTTCTATTTTTGCATCCCATCTTTTAATCTTATGACACTTAAGTCCTCAAGTGGTAAATTACATATTTACCCTTGGCTTTATTATTAATTCCGGGTCTCTAATTTTATTTCCGAAAATTTTCATTTAGCTTTTAATATACCCTAAACAAGTTCGAAAAGCGCTAGGGTATATTTCGTGATGTTACATGCTTTAAGATCCAAAAGTCTCACACGCCTCTAATTATAGATAATTTCTACTACCCGGGCTAATTAGGTTGATTCATCTATGTCTAGTTCTTTGCCCTTCTCGAGATCTTGCAAGAACAACTCACTGCACATTGAGATTAGCGAAATCAATATGTAAATAGAGACAGTAATGAATCAATAGAGGTGCGTTCACGAAAGCAGTAGAAAGCGGAACATTAATAAATAGATATAAAACTCATGTTCGTACACAGCAAAACCTAGATCTCACGAATTTAAAGAGCATGATAGAGGTTTGATACATCATGACTTAGGATAAAACATGAGAAAAGAGGAAGAAGAAACTATAATGATCAAATAATGGTGAGTCTCGGATTTTCTTCCCACAAGAATCTCATGATCTTCTCCCCGAATCTTCAAAGCAGCTCTGACCTCCTCCTTGGTTCCAAAGTGTGGACAAAGTCCCCTTCTCCAAGCCCTAGCCGCCTCCCTCGTCTCTTTCGGGTTTGAGCTTTAAAACCCTCCATTATGGGCTCAAAATGGGCTAAAAATCCATCCAAAATCGACCCCCAACAATCGCGGCGTGGTTGTAGCGTCGACGTCGGGATCTTTGCGTTCTGCGACTCTCTACAACGTCGCGACGTTGATGCAGCTTTCCTGTTTTTACTCCAACTTCGTAAGACCATAACTTTGTCATCCGAACTCCGATTTGGGTGTTCTTGGTACCATTGGAAAGCTCTTGAAGTGTAGAATCCATCCATATATGGCTTGATGAAATATGACTCATATGATGTCTGAAAACGTCAAAATACAGTAGCCTCTCCTGCTGGAAAGGTGCTGCAATGTTGCTGATTTTCTTCAGTTTGGAACTTGCATAACTTCTTTGTTCGAACTCCAATTTTTGTGTTCTTGGTATCCCTGGAAAGATCTTGAAGTGTAGAATTCATACATATAAATCTTGCTTCAATTGGAGATCATATGATATCTAAAAACATCAAAATACAGTAGCTGCTTTTGTAGTAGTTTTTCCACCAATTTTGCACAATTCCACCAAATGGATGACCTGATCATAAGTATGAACTTTTAGAGCATTAGGGCACTTATTTAACATAAAAGCAATTTGAAAAACTAACTAAAGCATAGGGATAAAATGAGTATTTAAGATACTCATCACCCCAAGCAGAATTCTTGGCATCCCCAATGAGAGACCCATTCAAAAACAAAACAAAATTGAAAATGACATGAACTAAAAATAATGAGATGAGTATGATAACATGATTCCCAATGGAAGAATCAATATGAACACAATTTAGCAATATTAGCCCTTTCAAGCAAAATTTAGGATCCTTAAACTTTTAAACTTTCTAAGGAACATGGCAAAGCAAAGCATGGTAAGCTGAGCAAATCAACCCCCAAGTCATGATGACCTTTCCTAAGGAAACTAAGTGTAAATTGATAGCATAATCTTCGATTGTATAGCAAGGTCTAGCACCCCCGAACTTAAGCTCAACTCACACATTTGGAAGGAATTTAGCCCAGAAAGGATAAGAAACCATGCTTTTTATTCATATCAAGGAAATACCTAAAAATTTCTATAAATACTACAAAATGAAGAGAACTAGTGCGAGAAGTTTTAGATGGTGTTCTGTACTTGGGGATGTGGTGACTCCCCACCAATTGGTTAAGGAATGAGACATTAAGTGCCAAAACACTTGAACCTTTCGGTAAACTCAAGGCCTAGGTTGTGGAAAGGATCCATCTTCTATCCCATGTAGCGGGCAGTGAAGTCAATGACTCCCGGCCAGTTGGCTTAGGGCGTTAGGCTTTGAAGGCCCTCGGACTATGCCCGGGATTCCGATTGGATGATCCACTTATTCTAATTCACAAGCCTATTTTTTGACTTTTTTTTTTTTTTTCTTCTTTTTGACTTTTTCTATAATTTTTTGTATTTTTCTCTTTTTAGTTGGGGCTCAATGACAATCCTCTTTTGATTGGGTGTCCCATCACATAGATGGCTAGAATCCCCTAAGGTTAGTTGAATTCAAGACAAAGGGTCTGGGACCAAGGTATACAAGGGAGACAAAAAGTGTGTGTGTGTGTGTGATGATTCATGAAATAGCTTCTTGAAGCACAAGGAGGTGACTAAGCTAAGTCACCCATACCAAGCATAAACACACAAGAATTCCAAATCATTTAAAACTGGTCCAATCCACTTTGCACTTGCCATTTTTTCAAATGTTTGTGTTCAAAATGACCTTCTACAAGCCAACAAGGCATCAAATACTCATATGAGACATGAAACAAACAAAGAAGAAAAACTCATGTAAACAACCTAAATAAATAAAGGAATAACTAAAATAGGTGAGGAGATACGAAAGTTGGATTTTTGAAAATAAATAAATAGAATTGAATTCACCCACCCAACTGGTTAAACATTGTCCTCGATGTGAAACAAAGAAAGCAAGAATGGATAATGACTACTCCCACGAGGTTGATCAAATTCGACATGGCATCAAAAAACTGATAGGCGTTTAGTGAGTGTGTATATAAAATTATGCGAGAAAAAATATAAAGAGCGCCTATTCAGCGCAAGTATCACGCTTGTCAAGTAATAAAGTGTGCCTAAGTACGGATATCGATCCACGGGAAAATGGGGATTCTAAGTGCCAAAGTCATAATACTTCTCTAATAGCCAAACTAACAATTGTGATAGTAAAACAAAATTTAAGCTAAACTAATGAAATTTCTAAATCTAACTAATGAAGTTCGCGACTAAGGGATGCAAGAGATGATAAATTCCTAGGGTACTTGGTGCGATCGGACAATCCTCTTAGATCTAGAAGTCAAAATTCTCTATTGTTTCATGAAAATGCTTTCAAGCGACTCTTGTCTAATTTAATTATAAGTCTCTCTCAAGGTCGAAAAACCTACCAACTAACACTAGGTCTTTTTGCTTCTCGACATTGACATTAGAGATGCTTTAAAGATCAAAAGTCACACGCCTCTAATTACCGATAATTTCTACACTACAGGCTAATTAGGTTGTGATTCATCTATGTCTAGTTCTTTACTCCTTCTCGGATCTTGCGAGAACCACTCGCGCGTGAGATTAGTAGAGAAATCAATATGTAAATAGAAATAAAGTATGAATCAATAGAGAGTGCATTCCACGAAAAACAATAGAAAATGGAACATTAACAAATAGATATAAAACTCATGTTCAATATACAACCAAAACCTAGATCTACAATTTAAAGCATGATAGAGGTTTGATACATCATAAACTTAGGATAAAACATGAGAAAAGAGAAAGAAGAAACTATAATGATCAAATGATGGTGAGTCTCGGATTTTCTTCCACAAATCTCATGATCTTCTCCCAAATCTTCAAAAACAGCTCCCAACCTCCTCCTTGGTCCCAAAGTGTGGACAAAGTCCCCTTCTCCGAGCCCTAGCTGCCTCCCCCTCATCTCTTTCGGGTTTGAGCTTTAAAACCCTCCATTATGGGCTCAAAATGGGCTAAAAATCCATCCAAAATCGACCCCTAACGTCGCGACGTCGGGATGCTGCGTTTCTGCAGCTCTCTGCAACGTCGCGACGTTCTAACGTCGCGACGTTGCTGCAGCTTTCCTGTTTTTACTCCAGCGGGTAAGACCCTTAACTTTGTCATACGAACTCGATTTAGGTGTTCTTAGTACGTTGGAAGATCTTGAAGTGTAAATCCATCCATATATGGCTTGATGAAATGTGGCTCATATGATGTCTGAAAAGTCAAAAATACAGTAGCCTCTCCTGCTGAAGGTGCTGCAATGTTTGCTGATTTTCTTCGAGTTTGGAACTTGCATAACTTCTTTGTTTGAACTCCAATTTTTGTGTTCTTGGTATCCCTGGAAAGATATTGAAGTGTAGAATTCATACATATAAATCTTGCTTCAATTGGAGCTCATATGATATCTAAAAACATCAAAATACAGTAGTTGCTTCTGTAGTAGTTTTTCCACCAATTTTACACAATTCCATCAAATGGATGACCTGATCATAAGTATGAACTTTTAGAGCATTAGGGCACTTATTTAACATAAAAACACTAGAAAAACTAACTAAAGCATAGGGATAAAATGAGTATTTAAGATACTCATCATATATAAATAAGTTGGTAATCGGAATCAAGTGTTTTCAGATTAACAATCCCTTCGATTGATGGTGGAAGCCTTATCGTCGAACGAAATTCGCTTAAGCATATATATTTCAGGTGGACGAGTTCTCCTATTTTTCTTGATAGCTTCAGACGATAAACTCCACTCTACATTATGTCCACGTGCAAGACCCGAAGCAATTTAGGGTATTTCTACAAAAATAACCCAATGGGGAGTCTATTGAGGATCAAAGATCTGAGATTAGAATTTTGTAAATGCGGAGAAGAGATTATCTGATGATGAATATTACTGATCAGTCTATGGACACTAATAGGAAGCCTGTTCACATCATCAATGTTTTCATCTACCTCAAATTTTTTTTCTTCTTTAGCTTCTGAGATGGCAAGATCTCGAAGCAGGTCATGTATACAACAAGATTTTAATTACCTGTTGAGTTTGCAAGCTATGTTTGACTCCACAATTATACGTACTTCTTGGCTCAAACTTACACACTATCATATACAGAATAATACTTCTGATGTTGGTACTCCCCCATGAAAAACTCTGAATTAAGTGCTATGATTTTGTCACACGATCCTCTGTTAGCTTCACATGCGCCTTACGATCTCTTTGAGCTCATGCGCTTGCTTCCTTTGTTCCTCGTTCGCCAAATAGGCGAATCTGTGGTGTGTCTTTGTCACGCCCCGATCAGTCGGCCCGATGACGGATCAGACAGTCGGGCGCGTCGCTATCCATCTTATATATATTTCTTGGATTTCCTGCGTTGACTGTTAACTGCCGGAGGCGTACTTTTATGCTTATGTAGTATACAAACAATTTCTGTAATAACAAAAATCATTTATATATATATACAAAGAACTACCACCTGAGTGGTGTCCATAAGTCATACACATATGCAAAGTCCCATTTACCTATACATTTAAAATTTTTCTATTACAAAAGCATCGGAGACTGCGGACGATGAGCACCTATCTACAGTCGGCTGCTGCGTGTGGAATGTCACATCCTCTATCCTTGTCTTCGATTTTCTGCGGATTGAACACGTGCTAAGCTTTACGCTTAGTGGGAACATAAGCATGGACAACCACCAATGGCGATTGTCACAAGCTTATACATATGCATTATATATATCTAAACATATTTCTATAACTTTAATTCCTTATCATCTTATTTTCCTATTGCATGTCAATCTTTTTCTGTTACATGTTCTATGTCTTTGGCATCTCCTTTATTTATACTTTTTCTGTATTCTATTTCGAGTACTTTACATATTCCTATACTTGTCATGTGTTCATCTTTCACGCTTGTTATATGTCTTTTCAATGTTCCTATTCTTTGTCAGGTTACATAGCATGTCTCTAGTCTATGTCTTTTTCATCTTTCGGTTCTATGATTTATTGCATTCTTTCACTTTCATCTTGTCTTGTGTATACTTTCACGGTATCTTGTACTATTCTTATGCTTCATATACATTTGCGTTCTTATTCTATCTATCTATACTTTTGTGCTTTTGTATACTTTCTGTACTTTTCTTGTGTTTATATACTTATTTTCATATCAAGTTATATTGTACTTCTTATTCTTGTGACCGTCTACTTTCATCGCATAGCAAGACTATGCTTCTCATATCATATCATATTATATACTTTTCATATACATTTCCTTTTTGGTTTCATGTCTGCAAATACCTTAGAAGTGGATTCGAAATAGCGGGTGTACTCGAAAGTCTTATCCTTTGTCTGAGCGGTGATTTTACGTACATGTGTGCCGAAGAGTGCATCATTGTATGCGGTGATTTACGTCTATGTGTACCCGAAGGTACTATCACTGTGCGAGATAGTGATTTTGGTCTATTATGGTGACCCTTGCGAAATTTTGATCAACGGGATCATCATCCGACGAAGCGGGGCCTCAATATCTGTCTATGAATATGCTGTAGCAACTGTATCTTCCCTATAGGCATGCCTATCTATCCCTCTACCAGGTTCCACAAAGAGACGATCGACTTTATTACATTTTACGTACATATCTCATAAGCATGAATAACTATTGTTATCATAATTTAACTTGTCATATATACTATCATTACTTTTCTCTATATTAGTTCTCATATCTGTAGTTTTCATATTAAGGTTCTCATATATCTATATATACATATATTCATATCTCTTTAAATCATTTATACATTTCTTTCTATCATGTTTAGCTATTCTTGTACTTTCTATATTCCTATCATGTAGGCTTTACTCATTCACATTTCATATATGTACCTATCATTTTATGGCCATGTTCTCATTCTATCTTTGTCATCTTTTGCTTATCTCTATCGATTCTTATCATTTATGTCTTTCTATCGTATGTTCCTAGCGTTCCATCTTATTCCTTTGGTATGTCCTATCATATACTCATATCTTTTCACATTATTCTATCATTTGTTCTTAGCATGTTCTCTATTCATTTAAGTATATCTATCATATAATCCTATATTCATGTCATATTCATGTTCATAGACACATCTATATATATATTGCATTTCTATGTTTTCCTTGTTTCATGCCTATTTCATATGGCACTTCATATACTTGTAAAGTATGATGTCTATGAAATCACACCTTATTCTATATTCTTATTCCTCTATGAATCTATTTTACTTAGAATTGGAATCAATCCAATCGGATCATCCAAAATAAAAGTTATGGCATTTTATGCCAACTAGTCATTCTGGAGTTTTCTAGGGACAGTTTGTATTACTTATTTTTAAGGGTCTTAACTTCATATTTTGACACTATGTCCTTGCTCATTTAAAGCTAAGGTGCTAAGGTTCTATTCAACTGGAATCACCCAGTCGAGACACCGGAACTCCAAGTTGTCAAGAACAGCGGACTTCTCTATGTTCAACATTGAAACCGAGTTTAGTTTGCACATGGTCCCACTTCCGAGTGGATTTTGGGCCACTTAAGTCATGAATTTGACGATGTCTATTTCTATATGGATGGTTCTCCTTGAAGTCTATTTTAATTGGCCACTTGAATCCTTCAAATCGGATAGAAATGAGAAAGTTTTGGCCAAAATACAAAACTGGTCGAAACTGGGAACAGAGCAGCAGGTGTACCGGTACACCCCTAAAGTGTACCGGTACACTTTGGCCAAAAACGACCAGAACACAATGTGTACCGGTACATGTTCAAAGTGTACCGGTACACATGACCCGGGAATGCCCAGAATGTGTATTTTCTCTCATTTTTCCATATTTTTGTCCCAATTCAACTCTATACTTCATATACACCTCAAAACCATTTCATATGTCTCTTGTAACCTCTTTTCTACTCAATTCCTCTTTCAATACATATCTTCTTTCAACAATTTATCATGAATTACTCTCAAACCCACTATTATATGGATCCTAGCCCATACATAACTCTAACATGTAGATTAGTTAGGGTTTATTCTAAACCCCATTCGAATTACTTACCCCTTGAACTATGAATCCATCCTCAAGAGAGGATTTCATGTGCTTCTTATTATTAGGTTTTACCAAGCTTACTTTTAAGAATTCTAGGGTTAGGAAGAAATCTAATAACAAAACCTAAGTTTTTAGAACAAACCTTAACCATCAAAGCATGGAAATTCATTCAAAGCTTTAAAACCCATGTAGTTCCATACCTTTGATCTTGGTTCCTCCTTCTTCCTCTTCTCTTCTTCCTCTTCCTCTTCTCTTCTTCCTCTTTTTTCTTTTTGCTCTTCTCTCTCTCCAGTTGGTCTCGAAAATGAGACAGTGAATCTTTAAAT
Source organism: Tetrastigma voinierianum (assembly GCA_016808115.1). NCBI lineage: Eukaryota > Viridiplantae > Streptophyta > Magnoliopsida > Vitales > Vitaceae > Tetrastigma > Tetrastigma voinierianum. Next base: position 602,697 of record JAEQBH010002606.1, read on the forward strand.
CTCATGTTGCTAAGGCCTTGTTTGGCCTCAAAAACCCATTTTTAGGTTAGCTTTTCTTTGTTGCTTATTAATTATCTAGCATTTATAACCCATTCTCAATTTAACTTATGAAATTTCTATTTTTGCATCCAATCTATTCATCTATGACACCAGTCCTTAAGTAGTAAGTAATAATTACCTTGGCTTCATTATTAATTCCGGGTCTCTTATTTTATTTCCGAAAATTTCCATTTAGCTTTTAATATACCCTAAACAAGTCCGAAAACTGCTAGGGTATATTTCGGGATGTTACATGTGCTCACCCCAAAATTTTGTCACATTGATTAGTCACCTCTGATCAGTTCATCACACTAAAGTAAAAGACATGTAATATATAGCAGAGGACAGGGGAGAGGAAATAATTACAAGAAATTCTTTGTTGGTGGGATCATGGGCTTCCCAAAAAACATCACATAGAGATTTGTATGAAATCCCTCTTATCATACATCACTTTTCCTACTTCAGTGTGCCCTGTTCTTCGTTCACATACTTGTAAATTAATCATTGTGAAAATGAATATGTAAAAAGGGTTAGTGAGATACACGCATTGATCTCTGAATCCTCTGGAAAAACTCCACAATAAAGCGAGGGCTTAGTAAGAGGGTAAGTCGTTATAGCTCAACACAAGAATTCCCAGGCAAGATTCGGGACCTTGACTTAGGTATAATCCATGCTTCTACCTTACGCCGTGAGTCTCCGTAAGATCTTTACGTGATAGAAGTCCTCCAAGAGGCACAATTGCAGAAGGTAGCTTTTACTACATTTCGTCTATTCTCCTTCTTGAAATCCTCAACCCTAGCTATGTCGCACTAATACGCTCTTTGCTACGGTAGTAACGGCTCGACTTTTATCCTCATCAAGAGGTTGAAGTTTATGGCAATCTGAATGAGCATTTTATCCTCATCAAGAGGTTGAAGTTTATGGCAATCTGAATGAGCATCCGCAGCAATTTGTTGATTGCGAGTAGTGATCATTGCTACCTTTACTCTTATTTGATTCCCTTTGGAAAAAAATGAGTTCAATCAGGTGCCAAACATGTGCTCCATACATCATCAAGTACTATCAGTACCTATTCCTTACGGACATTTTTCAATCTCTTTTCCCGACTCCTTCGGTGATGCGTGGAGGATCTTAGAAAAGTTCACGAATACCGAACTCTTGAGATCTGAGAATCAGCATGGCAATCAAAGTGACTAGCTAAACATTGCATGGCCGTAAGAATTTTCTTGGCAAGAGTGGTTTTGCCAAGGTCACCCATTCCGACGATGGCCACTACTCTCTTCATCTCTTTCTCTAATAGCTTTCCTTTTACGGCTTCCAAATAATCCGTCATCACTACTGCGCCGCTTTTTTCAACAATGAGGACCCTTTCCTTAGGATTGAGAATCAAAGATTGGATAGTAGAATTTTGCAAATGCGGATGGATGGATGCGATCAAAATTACACCCGATCGACGAATCTTTGATAGGAACCACGTCCTCTACATCATGTCTTCGTCCACCTTAAATGAATTTTTCTTCTTTAGATTACGGGGAAATGGCTAGATCTCAAAACGAGATCATGTATGTGACAAGACTTGACTATTCCATCTGCTCTCGTATAAGCTACCTGGATCATGCCCCCTCTGGATTAGGTTGTTTAAGTAGTCTTCTGCAATGTGTTCTACTTTTTATTTTCCTCCTTTTTGAATAAATCCTTCAGCCAATCCACAAGCGAATAAACATACATGCATTGATCTTAGAATCCTCAGGAAAACTCCACAATAAGAAAGCAAGGCTTTAAGTAAGAGGGTAAGTTCTGACTCATGTGAATTCCCCCAAGCAGTAAGAACCACAATTGCCTTCACGCCCTGAAGTCTTGTGTCGAGGATCTTTCCCCGATTAATCTGTAGAACCACATTTGAGAGAGTGAAACCTTTGCATTTCGTCACAATCTCACTTGAAATCCTCCAACCCTGAGCCATGTCCACCCGTCGTTCCTACTCTGTTGAGAAAGCGACCCGGCTTTTATCCTGGTCCAAAAGTCGAAGTTTATGGCAATACAAATGAGCATCTGCAGAAATTTGATTGCGAGTAGTGATCAACACCATGCTGCTCTTATTCAATTCCATAGGAAAATATGGGCTTAATCCTTCCCAAACATCAGTGCTCTAAGCTCCATACATCGATACTCTTCCCATATGATTCTCTACGATAAACCTCAGGTGCCATGTAACGATCTGAAAACATCAAAAAATTGTCTAAGCAAACTTTTTCAAATTCTAAAATGTTTTATTTGACAGCAAGATGTAGAGAATCTTACATGACCTGTGCCTCCAGTCATTTTGTAACTATATCTTTCATTTTTCCTGAGCAATTTGCTTAAACTGAAGTCTGTGACAACAAGAGCGCCCTGCTTCATCTTGTAACACATTTCTGTGAAAGCCAAATGAAACGACTGTGAGACATTCTTTCTCTGGCACTGGAAGGTGGGGAGCAGACAACAGTACAAGAGTCAACTGGAAATAATATGGTTTTTTGACTTATGACCACACCCGACAGTCATACTCTCTCAAATGAACTTCAGCAGAAAAATTCAATTTGCAATACGCCAGGTTAAATCCCGGTGAATTATAGCATGTTGCTTATGGTGAAGGTAATTCATCGCTCTGCAGAGTTTTGTGAAAGAATGAGTTCATGACAGGAGTTAGAAGTAAAGGCAAAAGGTTAGTTATGTAATTAGTGTAAAATGCAATAAAGAAATTATTATTGTTGTAAGTTCAGTGACCAATCAAAGTTCTTTCGGGGGAAGGAGCAAGAGAAGAAAAGGTACAGAAGTCTGTATTAGTGGCAAATGCTTACAGTATAGCCAGAATAATTGCATAATGATAATTTGACATAATTATGAACCAATGTAGAAAATGTTTAGTTATCTTTACTATATAGTCCTGCATTTATCTAAAGAAGCAGCTATTGATCTCATAAAATTTATAAGGAAAAATGAGATTCAAAAAATTCAATAACATGAGAAGCCAAAACAGTATTCCAGAAAGCAAATAATAGGACAAGCACCTTAGTTTGTGCTCTGCATGGATCTGTATGAATTAGAAAGACCTATATTAAAATACCTAATATGTAAATTTCATTTTATTTATCCTTAGATGATATATATCATATGAAGAAAGGGAAGAGTATACAAACCTAAATAACACCTAGATTATTGCATTTTTATAAGGAAAAAAGAACAATGTTACAATGAATAATATCGTACTGCATTACGGAGAAAAAGCATGTCTCATTAGCATAATCACAGAAGAAACTAAAGTCATCTTGTACTATAAGAATTGATACTTACAATCCTACAGGAAAAGACCCAGAAAATGTACCTTGCAATGTCTAAAGCATAGGCAACAGCCACTGGTGGATCAAGTCTTCCTTTCTTTCTCAAAATATCATGCAAAGTTCCCTAACCATTTTAATCAATGGAAAGATTAGAGGGTGGAACACCCAAAAAAAAAAAACCATTGTGAAAATCTCACATTCCGAAAGATACTCGGTGAGGGAGAAAATAAAGGCGGTCAGAGTGCTTTAGAACGCAAGGAACTGCACTACGTTAGGGTGCGCATTTCTGCCATAATCTAGTTCCCTCAAAAAATGAATTCCTGTAAAACAGTCGAGAAAGTTAGGGATCGAAATATTACATAATCAAGGAAGGTTTTATAGGCTTGAATTTGGTATTGATATCAAAACATAGTAGATGGCTGAAAGTAACTGGCATAATTACAAATTTCCATGTAAAACAACAGAGTTAGAATCAAAAACTAATTGCTGGGGTTCTCTTGTTGAGTGCATGCATGTCATTTCTAGTATTCGATTGCTTTTTCCATTTGTTGACACTAGGGAAGACCCCACAATTCAAACACCAAATCCCTCTTTAATAGGAAAAGCCAGCATCAACCAGTTCCAATAAATCAATAGCAAATAAAAGATTCTCATTAAACATCATAAGTTGAAAACTCACTTCACCCTTGGATCTGATGCAATGGATGAAGCGGATTGTCTTTGCGGCAACTTACACGACCGCGCCACTTCACTAAATAAACTACCATATGCTCCCTGATGCCATGCTACATATTTTTAGTGCACTAAATTATATATACTAATAAAATAAATGGAGAGGTTACAGAAGGGTTGAATATTTAAAGTAACTCCTTTTGCCCAAAGTTGGTAGTCTTCATAAAGAGAGAGTACTTCTCCAATAGGAGTGGCTTCATCCATGTCCACCTCATTGTGATCAATTTCATAGCATAGACTCTTGGAATCAAGCCCCACCTGAACAGAAAGAGAAAAGAAGTATGTAGCTACTGTCAAGATGGAATATCTATCTATGCAAGACATACCATAACAAACCACATCAACAAGGAAAAGTGGTGAGAATCAGTATATGACATCTCTGAATGCAGAAATTGTGAAACTTAACAAAGGAGGTTATAAAAAATCCTTAAAAAGTAGTGAGTTCTCAAATACCTTTCATGATTTTCTATTTAAGGAATGAGCATACCAAGAAATTAGTTTTTGTTGCTTCTTTGTATAAGTGTTCTGAAACCAAAGGCACAATTTATAAAAATTTGAAATAATGAATTAAAAAAAAACCAACTTGTTGCGTATAGTAAGGAGGCCTGATATATATGTGGGTGTTATATGAATGTAGGACATGAAAACCTTGAACAACCTAACTGAATTTAAAATTTTTCAAGCATTGACCAGAAAAGGGAGCATCCAAATCAAGAACCTAGTAGAAGATTGTACTTGTTGACACTGCAACATGAAACTGATTACAGTAAATAAACTGATGAATGTTATCTATGATCTTTCACTTCTTAAAAACTAAGGGATATAAAGGTTATATGTAGCCACTTGCATCTTCATTGTGAAGGACAATTTGGAAGGAAAAAGAACTCCAATTCAGAAGCGAAAGCCTGCCCCACATCTCATCTGTCTTCTAATTCTTATTTTTAGTAGGATAAAGATTGTAAAGCAACAGTAGTATCTGTGTGGTTGACAAATCTGCTGCTAACGTACACACATTTTCATTTGAAAGTCTTGAGATCAAAGCAAATCATGTATGTAAAAGAAAAGACCTGTTTCCATAAGTATTTTTAAGTAAAATCTTCCCATTATTTATACATTGAAAATGTATCATGCCGGATCTGTTCCACCCTGAGCCTCAGTATCTTGCATATGTTCTCATGACCAAAGCTGAGCATCTGACGGCTGCCAAAAAATAATCATATTGCACATGTGGCACATGTCAATTATATTCTACAGGGAGAAGAACATAATGCTTGCAACAGGAAAATCCTTTAAGTAGCTTGCAGCCTTGCACACCAGCAGGGCTACCAGGAATAATATGCAACATTCTACATAGGCATAATGGAGTGAAACCTAAAGCTGCGGAAATAAATCGAGATAGTTGGCTCTTCTGAAATTATTCAAACAGCCCCTCAAGTAATAAAGGAAGTGCTGATATTATAAATAATATGATATTGTCACTGATTGTAGTAGCTTGTGTGGCATGCAAGGGACCAAAAATCAGCAGAATAATTAATTGCAAGAAGAAAAAAACAAAGCAAAGAAAAATCAAAGTAGTTTAGTTCCTAGGAGATTTTGTAGATTGCCTTGCCATTTGATTTCCTTTACTAGCAATTTTAGCACAACCAACATTACACCAGATATGTGGCAGAAGTTTCTGCCACAAAATACCTGTTCAATGCTCCAGAATGCCGATTGAATGAATCACAAAGATTAAACACTATAAACAAAAACTTCCAGTCGTCCCATGATCAATGGAGTTCACATCAGCTCCTTTCTCCAAGAAGGAGGACAACAATTTCTTCGCAACCTTCACAGGCTGCTAAATGGAGTGCTGTTCTTTATCATAGTCAGCCAGATTGGCTTCCAACTCCTTTCTTCAATTCTTGTATTACACCTCCTTTATCACCTTACTAGAGCAGAGGAGAAGCCGATATGGCCCTTCTAAATCCATGGTTTATTAGTTTGCATCTTCTGTTGAAAAGTGGAACTTCATTTCTACTTTGAATAACACCATAATCAATCCTTTAAGTTCATCTTAAATACTACATGACTATTATGCTCATATTCACAAAATTTGCAACGTGATTTATCTGTTTTCTGGCTAAATTATCAAACAAATGGACAGATTCAATTTGCTAAGATTCACTCTGAGAAAGGTGAGTTCTTATATGCATTTTGAACAACACTTTATCTGCATTCACTAAAAAAATTAACAATTAAATCTTCATAAATATAGTCCTATCAAGTGAAATATTTTGCTGATTTTCCATAAACTGTCATCCCACACTTGGTAAAATTTATTACTAAAACTAGTAGCATCAGGAGCATTTGCGGTCTTTTTCTTTTTTTCAGTTTCCACAGAAACAAACAGCCAAATTAACACAACAATTCAAACATCCCAGGTTATACCATTGCCAAGAGAAAAATAAAAGATAAAAGAAATGAGAAATATACTACCGTGGGAGGCGGTGAAGAAGGTCTGCAATCCTCCATGGAAGGTGAGGAACTGTCACTTAGGTCAACAATGCTGGGATGAAATTAAAACCGCCCTCTGTTGTTTGAGGGGAAAAAATGTTGCAGATGAGACATCAAGCTTATAAACTTAGCGGGGTGACAGTTCATATGGAACAATTCAAATACGGAGGAGATTTCTATGTTTTATGTCTTTTTCTCGGATTCAACCCTTAGTGGCTTGAACTGTTTTGTTCATCTAAATTGATAAGGTCCCCAGTTGGTTGTCGAGAGAACTGGGGAAAGTGAAAGAGCGATAGCTGCAATCTCCCACTTTCCGTGTTTTTTTTCATCCATGGTGAGTCAGATTTTCTTCTGTTTTCCACGGTTTTCTGAGCAACCAAGCGGAAGGTTAAAGTTTTTCTTCTTCACCTCTTTTTCTTTTCTTTTTTTTTTTGGCAGGTTTTTGTTCTGCGTATCGTAAAATATGATAGGTCTTGTGATGCGGTCGAGTTCGAGTTATTGAGTTCGGTGAGTAGTTAACATCTCGAGTCGAGGCTTGACTTCAGTCGTTGGCATTTCGAGTCGGCTCGAGCTCAGCTGAGCTCTTCTGATCAGAGTTTTGATCGAGTCGAGTTCGAAATTAGGCTCGTGAGGTTGTGCTGTTCATTAAGCGGATTTTTGGTATTATATATCACTCCCCAATTACAGAATCGGTGTATGGAATATATATATATATATATATATATATATATATATATATATATATATATATATTTATCAACTTTTATAATACTAACTTATTAATATAATTTAGCAGAATAATATCTATTCTCTTAAATGCTTTTCTTTTCAAAAATTAATTATTTTTAAAATAAATAATTTATAACTAAATAATAATAAATGTATGATTGTTAAGAATAAAAAAATAGAGATATATTATTTATGACGTCACTCAAAAATAAAGATATCAAATTTAAAAGAAAACTTTTAAAATTTTATATCTGAATATTCGAGTTTAAGCGAGCTTTTGAGTCGGGTTACGAGTTTGCTCGACTCGGCTCGTTAGCATTTCGGTGAGGTTAGAGCTCAGTCGAAACTCACTCAGTCGAGTTTTGGCCAAGTTTTGGCCAGGAGTCGAGTTCGAGTAGGCTCGCGAGTTGTCTGCGTCACGTGAATCTTACTGAGTCTGACGTCGTTTTCAATTACTCATCTCTTATTATTATTGAGGTACGTCGTCTAACTTGTTTGTTAGAATATTAATCTTAACATAAGAATTGTTACAAAATTAAACAAGCTCAATCATCGAACATGGAGGCGAGATGATTAGAATTTTTCATAGTTTAACAAAAAGTTTTGAGTTTGATTCTTGATAATGTAGTTATATTTTATGGTAGAATTTTACCGTTCTTATGATCTATTTTGAGTTTAGTTTAAACATGATATGACTTAAATGTATTTCTCGTATATGTTTGAATTTGCTCAAAACACCTCATAATCTCAAGAAAGAAAAATAACAAGCTCAAGTTGAATATGTGCTTCTAACATACTTGGATTAACTTCACTTTTTAACTTTTATCAATGTTATACAATTATGAATTTACAAGTCAACTTATTAAGCATTATTCTAAAGCTAATTAATTTTATTTATTTTATAGATATAAGAATAAACTCTCTTTATATCAATTACCAAACTAACAAAAGGACAAATAATAATCATAATATTAATAGAGTGCTTCCGATAGTTGGGAATAATAATCATAATATTAATAGAGTGCTTCCAATAGTTGGGAAGTACCATGCCTAATTCATTGATTTTTACCATTCACCAATCTCTACATGTGATGCCCCAATTTTCGAGGGTCTCGTTGACTAACCGTTAACCTGCAGAAGTTTCTGTCTTAGGTCATTACGCATCAAGTCTTGGTATCCGATCGATACCAATTACTTATGGACACCGAATTACTTGACACCACCTCGATACGTCTCTTCACCGGCACCCATTCATTCATATTTAAGTCAAAAATGTAAGATTTTCATAAAGTGGGCTTTATTAATTGAAATTAACTGATTTGGATTTGGTCTAATAAAGTGAGATTATAAAGTTGCTTATTAATGAATAGGTGCGGCAAGTGTGTGGGGGTGAGTGCGGCCGGGCCGCGTAATGAGAGGGCTGAGTAATTAGGCTAAATAAATAAAAGGAATTTCAGTCCTCCACGGCTTACTGGGATACGTATTTTCTTGCTCGCATATAGATTCGAGAGAGAAAGGCTTTTCTCCTAACACGTGAGAGGCATTCTCATTAAGCAGTGTCATTCATGCGGGATAAGGGAAGATCTTGAGATCTTATGTCATTACTTTGAATCTTAAATCGATTAAATGTCAATGCGTCATGGATTCGAATCGGGTATGCAATTTTCAGTTTCTCTCCATTATTATTATGCTTTGTATTCTAACATGGTGATCTAGGAAGCATGAATCGTATCTTTCAGTTAGTATCAGAGCCAACCATGGATTAGAACTCAAAACATATGAATTGGAGAATTTTATTTTTTTAGGGTTTTATTCAAGTCAGATACGTCGGTTCCGATTTTCGTAATCAAGCATGAATTTTTGCGTATCACGGAATCTACTTTCGGCAGACGATCGGTCGATTGGGTGGCCTTGCGCGTCCTGCCAGGAGGGGCGGACGTGCCCTCCGCGTACGAGCGTGCCGCGACGTGAAGGACGCGCGGATCACGAAACCTCTTGGTTTCGCGGCGTCCATCGCGTCGGCGGCGATCAGCGACCGACCAGTCTCCGCCCGACCGATTTCGACCGGTCAAGCGGTTCGATTCTCGGATCTTGGCGTCATGTTGGCGTCATCTCGACCCGGCGAAGCGGCGGTTTTGGCGGTGCGATCCGTTGTGACGAACCGATGGCGTTGTGTTTGAGCCGCCGATCGGCGCATGCGATCCAGCGACCATCCTGTCGGCGTTGACGCTCGCGCGTGCCTCGCGTGCCGAGTGGCGATGGGTGTGATCCTTTCTGGGTGATGCCGATAACCGTTTCGTTGGTTCTCCGTGATGTTATTTGTGTTGAACTGGATATAATCGTTGAACTGTGTTGTACTGCAAATCGGTGTTTTTCGTCGCGTTGGCGTTTCTGGTTGATGCGTGCATGCGCGATATCACTGAATCGATCAAGTATTCGTTCTAACCGTATTGAATTAACGATCTAGTAATCATTACGTACCTTATATTCGATATTGTTTGCAAAATTTATAGCCTGCGCGAGAGCCGAGGATTCGTTGGGTTTGTGACCGCCAAAGTGGCACACTTGATTGGGTTTGCGAAATATCGATCTCTGTGTGGTGGGATGTCTCTGTTTATTCGTGATCATACTCCCCAAGGAGGTGATCCTGTGTTGGATTCATGGAGGATACATGTATGGCATGTGCTTGAAATGGCGATCTTAGTGGTTCATACACCCTGAGGTGGTGATTTCACGAAAGATTAGAATATGTTCTCATGGCTATTGTCATGTGGAAGTGTACAAGCTGCATGTCATATTTTTACGCTTAAAAGGTGATTATGTGATGATGTATGTAATTACGTATGAGTGTGCATGATGCGATTGTATTGTTTTTGTTTTGTTTTTTGGTCGATTTTTACGTGACGACAATTCCGGCTTTCAATTGAGGTCCTTCTTAGTTGAATTTTAAGAAATGGAAAGAGGATTTTCTATTTGGAATGGAAATTTGGCGGATGTTCACATTGCTCTTTACAAAGGATAAGCGGCAGATATCACGGCCACCGTGTGGCGAAAACGGACTATGCTACACAGGGAAAAGAGCTTGTCAGTTTGCTTATTGACAATGAAGAAATCATACAAGAACACTTGAAAAGTGGTTTGCAGTTGGTATCTTGCTAAGGAAATGATGGCAGCCATAGAGGCTGTCAATTTCATCTAATGCCGAGGTTGAAACACTTCTTCAAAAGCTCTTCAGCATGAAGTATGATGGTCTTCTTTGGGGTTAAGTTATGTCCTCGGGATGGTAGACACAAAGACAAAGCTGAAGCTCTTGTGTTCATAAATTCGCGATGCTTGCGTTGTCGTCGAGCCTGGCTCCTTCCACACACGATTTTGGGATTATAAAGACAAATTACAATTGAGATGAGACTTGGTCGATAAATGACTTGATAGCGAGGGTGAGGTGGCGAGAAGAGAGAGAAACTTAAGAGAAGGGAGAAGAGCATACGGCCTTATGTCTGCTAGTTTCCCATAGGAAAAATAGAAGTTCAAAGTCGTACTCATAAAGGTACTCAGCTAGGTCGGTCTACGATGATATGGGTCAAAGACATTCTTGAAAAGGATGGTGATCATTTGCTTCTTTTGTAAGAAGAAGGTCACACATGAAGAAGGTGTGCAAATTTAAAGCTTGGATCTCGAAGCGTGAAGCTACGGTGTGATTCTTTAACACTTGTTTGTGAATCCAACCTGTCACGAGCACCATCGAGTTCTTGAGTGGCTCGATAGTGGGCTTGACTAATCATGTTGCGTTTACCATGTCTGAGGATTCATAAACGAGAGGAAGCCAAATAAGGATGGAAGAAGCTCTTTGTGGGGAAACAACGAGAAGGGTGATGTCATGTTCGTAGGAGATGTAATCTTAATTCTAGATTACGAGTTTTAAATTGATGTTGAAAGACACCTTTTATGTACCTTCCTTTGACGAATTTAGTTTAGTATCGTGTTTTAAATTTATATGATTACTCTTTGAAATCAAAAGCAATGTTATTTCAATATTTCTTAATTGAATAAGGTTGGGTGCGGTCTTTGTCATATGTCAAGCGATTATACAGATTGAGTTTATCTCCCGATGACATATCACGTATTAGCTTATACGGTAGAAAGGTTGTTTACAGAGACCATTACCTGGGAAGAGTCTTATGCATTATGGCATAACTGACTTGGCCATATCTCTAAGGGGATAGAGTAGAAGGGCACGATAAAAGACTAACATCACATGCGCTCTTAAAAATGACTTAAATTATCGTGGTATTAATAGAGGTAAATGGCGAGATAAGAGAAAGAAAGCGCGGTCCGTGGTTACGACTGTTGAGTCATTCACCCAGATATAAGTGGACCTTATCTTGACAACCTTATTGTGAAATTTTATTTCATCACATTTGTGAGTGACTATTCTCGATATGGTTATTTGTACTTGATTAAAGAAAGTCTGAGTCTTATTAGGATTCGAGATTTTGGATTTGAAGTCGAGAAAACAATTGGAAAAGTCATAAGGTTGTTCGTCTGACGAGGTGGAGAGTATTATGGCAAGCATGGCGTCTGGGGACAACAGGGGCCATTCGCCCATACTTAGAGTTTTGGGATGAGTGGCACAGGTTACTGTGCACAGGAGTCCCGAGCAAAATGGTGTAGCCGAAGGCGCAATCGCACTCTTATGGAAATGGTAAAATTATGATTAGTAGGACAAGGACAAATTTACAGTTTATACCGTGGTGAAGCTTTGAAAGCAGTTTTATGCGGTCCCCGGTGTCACTCTGGTGTTCCGATGACTCCTTTTGAGTTATGAATTCCGGGCATCTTAAGGTTTGGGGATGTCTGCCAGTGAGGATTGTATGAATCGACATTAAGTAAGTTGGACTCCCGGGAACCACTCGGTGTTACTTTTTGTATCTTACGGAACATTCGAGAAGGGATATCGGTTCTATAATGAATCCCGATGGAGCCTGAGGTGTGGAATCACATACGGCTAAGTTTTTGGAGTTTGATGTGTGGTAGGAAGAAAGTAGATTTGCTCTGCAGACTGTGAGGATGATGAGTACGATGGGTAATGTGGTATCTTTTATCTCCTCCCATACGAATGGTGGCTTAGGAACCACACCTGTAATGGAGCACGCGAGACTCGGGATCCTGGCCCATTTGAGACTGACTCACAATAGAAGTTCATCAAGGCTCGAGTGCGGGATGTGGCTATTACTACTCGATGGAGATCCACTAGGGAGGCGATCGGCTATACCCGCCGGACTATTTAGTACATATAGGAGAGCAAGACTACGATGTCGGTTACGTGGCGATCCCGATAACTTATAGAGGAAAGTACATTTCTTGTCCTCGGTCGAAGCGTAGTTGAATCTTCAATGAGAGATGAAATTCAATTTATGAGGCATAATGAAGTTTGGGAACTTGATGCAGTTTCCTAAAGGTCATAGACCCATTAGTACCAAATGGGTGTATAAGACTAAAAGGGACTCTAAGGAAAGATTGAAGTTTAAAGCGATTTGGCGCGAAAGGTTTCACTCGGAGAAGGAGTAGACTATGAAGCAACCTTTTCTCAGGTCTCTTCCTAAGATTCTTTCGGAGATCCTTGGCATTAGTTGCTCATTTCGATATGGAGTTACATCGGATGGATGTTAAAGCGCCTTTCTCAATGGAGACCTTAATGAAGAAGTTTATATGATGCAACCCGAAGGTTTGTGGCAAATGATTAAGTACGCTTGTATGTAGGCGAAAAAGTCTATTTATGGTCTCTAAGCAAGCTTCTAGACAATGGTAGCAAAGTTTCATAGTGTTGTTGCTTCGCATAGTTATTAGGAACAGTAGATCGAATGTATATGTTTGCAAGGTGTTCCGATTAGGAGGAAATTCATTTCCTAATACTCTATGTGGATGATATCCGCAGCTACTGGCTTGATGACCTTAGTTTCTTGCATGAGACAAAGCGGATGTTGTCAAAAGAACTTTGATATGAAGGACCTTGGTGGCGTCTTTTGTCTGGGCATTGAGATTCCACGGGAATGGGTCTGTGGACTATTGGGTTTTATCTCGGAGGGCATATGTTGATCGTATTTTAGAAAGATTCAACATCTTGACAATGTAAGCCAGGAATTGCTCTGTCTGTAAAGGTGATAAATTGAGTCTGTCACAATGTCCTCAGTCAGATATTGAGAAAGCCCAAATGAAGAATGTACCTTATGCTAGTGCACTTGGGAGTATTATGTATGCTCAAGTATGCACTAGGCGGATGTGCCTTTGCAGCGAGGACTTCTAGGTAGAGATGTCGGTCGAATCCGGGGCGTGATCATTGGAGTTCGCGAGAAGGTTATGAGGTGCCAGCGCGGACAAAAGACTATATCTTGGTTACACAAACATGTTAGGACCCTCTCCTGACTAGTTGGGTATTCGGATTCGAGACTTTCTTTGTTGTCGGGATGAAAAAGAAGTCAGCTCAGAGTTACATCTTTTAAGTTAGCAGGAGGTGCGATTATCATGGAAAAGGTGAGAAAGCAATCAATAGCATCCTCTACCATGCAGCGGAGTTTGTAGCATGCTTTTCGGCCACTACTCGAGCGATTTGGCTCGAAACCTCATTAAGGAGTTAAGGTATTTGATTTGAGGATAGGCCCATACAGGTTGTATTGTGACCAATAACTCTGCGGTGTTGTTTCATTAACAACAACGAGAGGTCTCAAAAGGAGTCCCCCAAGCACATGGAGGTCAAGTACCTGACCATAAAGGAAAAAGTTCAAACCGATGACGTTGCAGTGGAGCACATTTCAACAGATGATATGATTGCAGACCCGCTAACTAAAGGCCTTCGCCCTTGTGTATTTGATCAACATGTCATTAACATGGGCTTAGGAGTATCACGGGATACTGTAAATTAGTGGGAGCTGTTAAGTTTTATGTTGCTCTTATGAAGGTTGAATCCGATTTCATTACATTTTTTTTAATAATTGAATTTGTATCAACTCTTTTGCATTCAATAAGGTATTTGTGAATGTAGATTTATCAAGTTGAGTACAAATAATTGTTGAAAATCTCGAGGCATTGTGTAAACCTTGAGCATAGACTATGGGGCATTCTTGGCATTAGCGCTTAACGGCGTGTTTTGTTACGCATAAAAGTAAAGTTACCTATCAAGGTAACACATATCTGGTCGTTGGAACCATGATGGATATTACGGTGACCGCGCTAGGTTTGTGACACTTAAGAAGGAATTTGGACTTACAAAATGGATAACACGCTGAAGTATCATTCATTATGAGGTATTGTAGTACAACACGCTACCATATTGAATCCATATCGGTAAAGTTAGAAAGCACTCGTGACCATGGAAGGGCTGCGCTGAGTACATGTGATTTCGCCGCGTTCCAGTGTTTGAGACTTTATGGGATAGGATTGACTATTAAGAATAATCTCTAGACCAATATAAAGGTGCGCACACAGTTTTGTTTCAATTAATATCGCCCAAGTGGGAGAATGTAAGATTTTCATAAAGTGGGCTTTATTAATTGAAATTAACTGATTTGGATTTGGTCTAATAAAGTGAGATTATAAGGATTCTTATTAATTTAATATGGGGCTGGCAAGTGTGTGGGCTGAGTACGGCCCGGCCCGTAATGAGAGGAGCCGCGTGGTAATCCAATAAAATAAAGGCTCGAGTCCCTCCCAGACCCTAAGGATCGTATTTTCTTGCTCACATATAGATTCGGAGAAAACTTTTCTCTAACCGTGAGAGGCATTCTCATTAAGCCGTGTCATTCATCTTAGGGATAGGAGAAGATCTTGAGATCTTGTGTGTACTTTGCGGATCTTCATCGATTCCGCATCAAGCCAATCATGGATTCCAAATCAGGTATGCAATTTTCAGTTTCTCTCCATTATTATTATGCTTTGTATTCTAACATGGTGATCTAGGAAGCATGAATCGTATCCTTCAAAAAATATAAGAATAATGCACTTAAATACAATATGTAAGAGTCTGATCACGACCCTCTTACCATAATTATATATCCGACTATATTAGCAATAGTTTAAAAGAATTTAATTACAATTCTTTTATACAAAAATACATGCTAGAATTAGTTTGTCCCTAACACTTTTACAAAAAGATTTATCAAGGCTACATATAGGCCATCTTCACAATCATGGTCTCGTCTGACCGTTGTCCACCAGTGTTGACCCTATACTTGTAAGGGTTGTCTCATAAAGGGTGAGTCACGCCTAGTAAAGAATACCTCATACAAGGGTTACTCTTCACCTAAATGTACACACAATGTTCACTCAACATTTCACACATTCCAACAATAACATGTCAATTCTATATGAAATCCTACATGTCATGCCATGAAATGAGATGCGACTCACCATGTACCATGTGCCCGAGTCCTCACCGACTCCCTCATACAACACCTAAGCCCATGTGTGATAAACCGTCATTCTGGATAACATCCAATAATCATTTTTCAAAAACAAATTTCATTTGTTTATAAACCAAAAGTTTTTTTGATGAAACATCACAATGATCATTTTATATTCAAAATTCATGCGCCTTTATGTGGGTAGCGGATTTTTGGTGTCGCATCGTGGGCTCCGCTAACCCAAACACTTTTACGCCCTTTCAGCTAGGAACTATATGCGACTATATAATTGTGGTTTTTACCCCAAGGGGGGATCTATCCTACTTCTTTGATACGAACACATATTTTCTTTTACATTTTAATCAACCGTGCGACTTTGTTGGATGTTGTTCCATTTAATTGAGCTCACCCAATCAAACACCAAACGCAATGTTGATTTACCAACTATGCACTCACACCCATTTAATGCGATGTCCCCGTGCATATGCAATGCAAGATGCCATTGTATGTTATATTATGTCACATGCACAATGAATCTACATGGACAATTCTATTCATTATATCACTGTCATCTTGGACAGTCTGTCTACTGTGCCATATAGAATTTCCATACATCATTTTCATTCATGTCAATATATCATGCAAGCATTTGCTCGACATTAGCATTCAACATGTCATTCTATGATCAAGCAAGTACGTAATATGGCCATTCTTTAACAAAATTCTCACATATCAATATGTTAGAGCACACATATTGACATCGAGCATGTCATAACCCAGGTAAACAATGACACTTCAAACAAATACCAATGGCATAAAGCAGCCACAAACATCACAATGGTCTGAAACGACCCCAATGATCTATGAGGCCTTGGCCAGCATTCTTTACTTTGTGCGAACCAAAATTTTCATCCTTAGGTACTTTGCGCCTCGCCTAGGCGAAGTGGTTCGCTGGAGTGTAACACCCATCCTCCGTGGAAAGTTTTCCACCTTTGCCTGGCGAAGAAACATTATCTAGAACACAGAAAAAATGCGAGTTTTTCTCTTCAGTGACGGACCATACTTAGAAAAGGCCCATTTTTCCCGGGCCAAAGATGGAAAGTAAACCAAGGTAGAAAAAATCTCTTACCTCTAGGAGCGTGATACACTGGTAGGAAGCCTCCTAAACCCGACAATTTCGATTTCTCGAAATCTCCCATCTTGGATCTTTGGCGAAATCTCTCTTTTCAGGTACCCACGTATACCCCTCGTCGATGCGATGAACTTTCGTTCTTGGCTCGACAAAAACCAACCAACAGAACACCATAGATCTTGGGAGGAAGCCTTGGCTCTCTTCTCCTCTCTCTCACGATCAAAACCAGGAAAATGGGCTCTTTTTGCCCTAATTCCTCTTTTGCCCTAACTTAAATTTAAGTTGGATGTGTGGCCCATGTTGTGCGTGTTCACCCTCATTCGAGTCCGATTCTAGCCCGAAGCGATTTATTTCATCTCAGTTCAAGTTCAAATTATATCTCATGAACTTAACTAAAGTAATTTCCCAACTTTCAAGATTTTCGTCAACAATCTCGTACTCCGGAATCATTGGACACCCATCACCTCGAAAAACGTGAAAAATCCATTACATACCGAATTTGTGAAATTCTTAATTGTATATTTTGTGGAGACAAAATCAAATGGTGAGTGTTTCGTAAATCAGAGATGCAAAAAATTCCAGTTTTCAACTTGTACTATAGTGACAATTTTCCGTTTTGCCATTTTTCAGAAAAATTCGATTTTTCTTGGGTTTTATACTACCACTACATAATATTATACTTAGAATGTGAAGAATGAATCGTTGGTATTTTTTTTAAATAAATTTATATATATATATATATATATTTTTTTTTTTTTTTAAGTAGCAATTTTATTATTTGTAATACATTTTTTTTTGCATCGATCAACTTTGAATCAGGTATAACCATATCACAAGCACATGTTTCTATGATCTTAATCTACAATTCAGTAGAAATATGATAAAGTATCCATCAAAATGGTTGTTTATTTATTATTAAATAAACGCAAGGTTCAAAGTTCATTGAGCTTAGAAGGGACCAAATAAAAGAAAATATTTAGACCATTTCAATTAGGATCATATGTACCATCGAACATATAGATGAAATGATATTTCTTTACTTTAACCAATAGTATCGAGTTTGGCGCGAAAATAAAAATGTATTATCTTGAAGAAATTTCTGCCTTTATGGTCCATTCTGGCTCGTATAAGATTAGTTTTATGTGGGCCTGACTTAAAGGCGCACCGTATGTGCGCGAGCTAATTTAAGACACATGCCGGTTCATGACACCTTATGGTCTAACGAAAAAAAATTATGGTCATATACAAATTGTATTCATTTTGTATTATATTATAGTGTTATGTTTTTTACAAATTTCATTGAGAATGGGATTCTCCTTTTTACTCATCTTTCAAGTCTAAACTCTTATACTTAGGCCCAGGTCTTAGTGACAGATCGAAAACTTAAACTCCAATGGCCCAAATTTAGGCTCCTACCAAAAGCACAATAAAAACTAAGTCAATTATCTAAAGTTTGCTTAAAAAAAATAATGGATCTCCAAAATAAATTAAATATGCTAACAGAAAAATATACACAATTTCAACAATCTTAAGTATTTAGGACTAATCAGTCAGAAAGTTGCATTTAAAATAATGTAAGAATAACGATATTTTGATAGAAAAACGAAAATATTTTTTTCAATATAATGTCACCATAATTTTCAGCAAAAACGAAAATACAATGATAGAAAAATCCACTGCACCTGCCACCTAAATTTGAAATACTCCACTAGCAATCATGGAAAAAGATTAACAAAAATATAAAATTAAAATTTTCTATTCTATTATTTCACTCCAAGGTGGTAATGTTCATTCTGGATGTTTTGGAAGACAGCTCCTCATTAGCATCTTTTAAAGTTGCATCACTTGATGTAATCCCACTCCTTGAAAATAATCTGCAATAATTCAAAATATAAATCATATTAAAAGATATTGAAACCTATTTAAAAAGTATGGCATGTTTTATTCTTGATTTTGAAAATAAGGATTCTCGGTTTGGAACCTAAAAAGTATAAAGAAATAAAATAAAAAATAAAATAATAAGAAAAAATGGAAAAAAAGAAAATTGAAAATAAAATAAAAAATGAGTTTAAACTTAATAAATTATATATATATATATATATATATATATATATATATATATATTTAAAACACATTTTATTTTATTTGTTTCTTAATTGTATATGAACTAAGAAATTTACAAATTCCTAAAATGTTAAGGAATTTAGATTATATTTGAATTTTTGATTTTTTTTATATTTTCCGTTTTTCTTGTCAAACCAAATACGAGAAAATATTTTTTATTAGCATTTTTATTTTCTGAATACTTTTTGAGTTTCAAACTCAATGAAACCAAGAAAATGAGAAAATGGGAAGAAATTTTTTTTTGTTAAGAACAAAGAAAAACACTCAGTTTCAAACACAAATTTTGAGAGAACAAACAGATTTAGACACAACAATTTTCAATAAAACAGTTTCACAAAACATAAAAATAAACAATTTAAAGATAAAACAATAGTTTTTTAAAACTGTTCTCAACAACCGTTTTCAAAATATGGAATTTTGTGAAGTAGCCTTTCTCTTTATTTATATTACCCGTACCTCGGAAATAAAATAAATATAAAATAATTATTTAAAAAAATAATAAACAAACATGTCAAACTCGACATTCAACTCCCCCGTCACGATCTCCAAACTCTGCTTCTTAATCTCAACCCGACGACGCTTCTTAACAGTCTCTTTTTTCCGATGAACCCCGCGGATGGAAGCGAGAGTTTCGATTACCGACAGAGGCCGACGAGGTAGATTCCTGATCTTAAACACTGGAATCCAATGAGACCTGGCCGGAGACGATAACATCGCGGCGGCGCGGGACACTGATTCATGATAATCGAAATATCGGTAATCACGGATCTCATCGGTGGTGGATTTTGCGAATGCTCCCGAATGTCGATGCAAAATATGGTGGATATTCCTGCAAAAAATATCGGTTATTAAATTTTTCATATTTTAATTATAGATTATGAGAAATTATTCTTATCTTAATTAAGATAGATTAAAATTAAATGGATTAGTAATTATTAAATTAAATATGTTATATTTAATATATTATTCAGATATTATTATGTTAAAGATATATTATTTATTTGTTTTTGTTATTATTATAAATATTATGTAGATAATTAGGAGATTGAGAAATATTATATATTATAATTTTAAATTTTAAATGATATTATTTTATTTATTTCCTTTTATTTATTTTTAAATGATATTATTATAATATTATATATTATGTAAATTTTAAATTTTATATTATATATTAAATGATATTATAATATTATATATTATAAATAAAATAAAAAATATTATAAAGGGATTATGAACAAATAAATAATAAGATAATATAAAAAAGTTTGCGTTATATATAATAAGTCTGTCAAATAATGTGGCTTGGTGGTTGGAGGGTGCCATTTCGAGCATTTAGGTGGAGTTTAAGCGTTAAAGCGATTTTAAGTATTTTTGGGTAGGGAAAAAAATCAGAATTTTTTTTAATTTTTCCTTCCCAAAATCGTTTCCAACTCAACCGAAAACCGATTTTTCGTCGAAAAATCGACCGGAAAAAACGATTTTTTTGTCCTTGAGATTCAACTGGTGCAGTTCCATTCCGTTGACATCATCGGCGGCCTTCTGCCTTCCATACACATGATCGTCGATCTTCTGCCAACGGTCCGACGTGTCCTCTGGGAACAGTGGCGGCGGCTGCGGAAAAAACTTGGTTGTATATAGGTCTTCATCGTCCATGATCGACCAATGGAATGTTAATCAGTCTCAGCCGTGGAGTTGAAGTTAACATATTTATCATACGAATGGGACAATGATGCGTCTGGTTTTGAGTGAGTGTTTTCCAGTTTCCGGATTCAGAGAGAAAGCTGGGATGGAAGGCAGTTGAAAGTCTGTTTGAGATTCTCCTACCTGGCCTTTTTTTTTTTTTTTTGTTGACCTTTTCTAATTTAGCAAAAATTATAAGAGTTTTCTAGAAATTTATAATACAAATTTGAAAACAGCTTATTAAAAAACTATTTCCGAAAATGACAACGAGGCATGACTTAGTAGTTAAGGGTTCTATGGGATAAAGGAAAGAAAGTTTAACAAATCAGGTTCAAGTCTTTATGAAAACATAATGAAAAAATAATACTATAATATTGTAATGCATAGTCAATATGTTTAAAAAAAACTATTTTGGAAATTATGGGCCTTGTTTACCATTTTTAAAAACTGTTTTGTGTTTTTAAAAACAAGGATAATAAACATGGAAAACAAGTTTGGTTTCTATTTTTTTTTTTAAACACAAAAATGTTGAATTTAAAGAACAACAAGAGTTTTTAGAGAAGGTGTTCTCCGTGTTTACAAAAATTGTTCTTAAGAACAGTTTTTAAAAACAAGGAGTACAGGAAAATAGAGAGAACATATTTGATTCTCTTTTTTTTTAATTATGAAAATATACAAAGAATACAAAAATCTTAGAATTCGAATAATAAGATTGGATTTTTCAAACAACACACATTCTCTGTATCTTGGATTCTCGAGTTTCGGATCGTCGGGGCGTGTCGAGGGCAAAGACCCGCCAAACAAACAAGGCACGGCGGTGGAGTATGCCGACCCGCGCCGTCCTTACAGTGGGCGGCATCTGGAAGTAAATACGTATGTTTTTTATATGGAAAATTTGGTGAATTGGTTTTGCCGAGAAATGGAAGAGGGGGTGTGGCGCCCCAAACCGGAGGTCGGGTGGTTACCCGTCGACCGCCGGAATCTGAGTGGAGGTCGGGTTGCGGCCCAGTGGCTGGGCATCGGGCGGTAAACATGCGGGGGGCTGCACTGAAATACAAAATGCGCATATCTGTCCCAACGGTGCAATGTGTCGCGCAGATGTCACGACCACTTGGGCCATAAACAATCTTTCGATAAAATATCCTAGCTATGTCGATAGTTTGAGAGTTAATAAGCCTTTTTTTATACAACATATGCTCACGATATAAGATCTATCACATGTAAAATATCGTAAATGGCCACAAATCAGAAACTCTTCTAATCTCGGCCTCCTAGGACGGTAGTCCTCGCACGCTCCTATGCATGCACTCAAAAGTCAAGTGAAACTATCTCGGTAGGAGAATCGCCCTAAGTGAGCCTCACCACCTAAGTGCGGTGCAATGTTTCAATTTAAACATACATTCAAGCGGAATGCATGATCCTACTTGAATGTCTGCATGACCAAACTCAAATCCCGAGTCCTCTGAAATCTCTCACACTCGCCTAAGCCTTGTATGAGAATTATTGTTTTATTAGTGGACAACCCTCCGATGAATATATATCAGTGGGCCGCTCGACGATTGATATTTTAAATTTGGACCACCCTCAATAATTGAAAATGTTTTTAGACAGCCTCGAGACGTTTTCTACAGACTAGTCTCATGTGCACTAACTCCTATATAGTCTAGGATGTTCAGGTGCGTATGGAATCACATGTATGCCATTTCTGTCTGATCTAATCACATGCAAATATGTAAACATGCACATATCCACATAATATCCAATCACACAATCATGTCATGTAATTAATCAATTTCATCGAAATTAGCTCACTTGGGCTAATGATCAAACACTAACAATTCGACTTGAATCACTCGACCAAACATTTCACCTGAAAATATATTTTGTGTCACTATTCCTATGAACAGTAAAAACCTAGGTTTTACGGTTCAAACACATCCATTCATCAGTTCACTTTGTAGACCGCATTTCCTGACCATTCAAGGCCAATTTCCAATCAAGGCATGATTTTAATGCATAATTGCCACACAAACATCACTAAAATTGATTTGTCATGGCCAATCTAAAAATTCTCAAAAATTTTTCAACAATTGGTGCGAGTTTTGGGACCAGATCAACAAACCCCTAAACCTTAAACCAACCAATACTTGGTTTATTACTATTTTAGTGAAATGAAACACCCAAACGACCCTCTTGATTCTGACTCTGACATTTTGGTTTCCAAAAATTCCTATCAATTTAGTCCCAGGTTTACGGGGCCCGATCAGCGGCGCTTTTCGAGCCTACATCTCCGCCGAAACATTGAAAAGCAACCCAAGATAGATAAAGCTGGTATGGGAGAAGCCACTTGCCTCTGGGGTTTGTGAGAATCTCCACAAGCCAGAATTATCGCGTGGCTGCTCGCGTGGAAGATGTTTTTCCTTCTCGGCGAGGCCCGGTGACGGTCGGATGGATTATTTCTAGAGAGAAGTGGGACCTTCTCTCTCTGCAAAAACTCCATGTTTTGCCACCAACTCTCCTCCCCTTTGCATTTTTAAGTCTGGTTTAATGAAGGAGATATGCTATTTGATGTTTTGTCATTTGTGATTTCGTCAAATTCAAAATGATCATTATGTCCCCATCATTTCCCGATTTTGACGTTAGAGCCTTATACCGGCCATCCATTTTAAGTAATTTATACTGTCTGCGATGGCACATGAGTACATGTTATATGTGACAATTCGCATCAATCGTTTTCGCGGCGTTTCAGCGCGATGTGTGTAGAAAGCGATGCCAACTCCATTGTCACCGGAATATTACCAAATTTTTCGTGCTAACTAGATTTCTGCGAGAGACGGTTATGGAATTGCAATCCGTTTAGTCGTAAGTTTAGAGAATAAGAGTACGGATTTTAGCAAAGTACAATTTTGTGTCGAGTGCGATTTTTGCCATTTTCCATAAGTGGAATTTCTTGGGTCTTGAAACTATTTAGTGTCATGATTTGTTCTTCGCTTTTGGATAGTAGAGTTATCCAGTCTTATATCAAATAGTTTGATGTCCTGGGACGGTTCGTCGTGATTTGTGAAGATGTGTTTCGTTTGGTATGGATCGGTAGGGATATTATTGACTGACCATCTTCTTAGAGACGATAGCCGGCTAGGAGAGGATGTGTCCGAGCAATAAATCTCGCAGACCTTCGTTGTGATCGGATAGTCCATGAGCCGGAATTCGGATCCGTGTTCGTGTGAGGGATAAGTTAGGCGACACGTAGCGAGTACTTGGGCGACACGTAGGGCTTTGATATGTCTGGACCTTACGAATAAGTCTTTGGTTGCAGTAGATATACATATGTGTTTTCAAATTTTATTCTCAAGAACAGTTTTCAAATACAGGAATCAAACATGTCTTAAGTATTTCTTAAAGTAAATTTTTTTTTATATTTCGGTCTAATTATTGTAAAAACTAAAATTGTAAACTATATTTATATTTTATACACCTATTATATAATTTGTATATATAAATAAGAGATTTCGTGTTCGAGTTTTGAGAAAATAGTTGTTCTAAATGATAGAGCTTTATCACCCTTTTGCTCATCTCAACTCAAATGAGGATTAATTTAGATGTATTATGACTTAAAGATATTAATAAGTTTGCTTAGGACACCCCGAGCACCTATGCGACCCAAAAAAAGTATATAAAATATATAAAGAAGGAAAGTGTAAAAGAAATGAAAATACCCATGAGGTCGGAGAAATTTAAATTGGCGACGTGCTTATACGCACAGCCCTTCCTTTTCAAAATTCAAAACCTGAAACACTTCACCACCAGATTCTCGCGGAGATCGGTAGGATCAGCACATGGCTACGAAAGAAGAGCCTCAATTTCGAACTCAGGTGACCCTGATGGATGAATCCGATGCGAGGAGGCTGGAGGGAGTTGGAGGGCGTGTGAAGGATATGGCTCATAAGCTGCTCCATTACCACGTCTGACTCTCACTGTTCAGCTCGAGTCCACATTCACTTGATCCTCTCTTCTGGCGACCTCCTTTTCTCGAATTAGGTCTCCGGGATCAGAGCCTCGAGAAGCAGTAGGAGAATCGACTAGAATCGGTTGGGGTTTACGGTTCCCCACTCCTTTTGTTCTTTTTTTTTCATTTTAGTTTCTGGAGAAGGGTGGTTAAATAAGAAAATGAAAGTGACTAATTGAATAAAAAGATTTTCATTCAAGCGAATCTGGCAATTTCAGTGAGGCGATTACAAATGTTTGAGTTAGTTTCGATTGGGTTTGGAGGCAAAGATCTTTCTTTGCTTTGCCTTTATTTTATTTTGTTTCGTTTTCTTGTTGTGCATGAACCAAGCGGAGCGGGCTGGTCGTTGTTCTTATTTGGGTCTGAGAAGAACAAATTGGTTTGAAGTAAAAAGTGGGTTTTTCCGCTCGAGATATAAAAAAGAAACATAATTTTCAGAATCATATTTCTAATTTTTCTTTGCATCCCGACGAGAGAGCTGCAAATTGCTTTGTTAATGATGACCAGATTTAAAGACCGGCTTATACTTGGATCTGGAGAGTCATGAGGGAAAAAAATATGTTAAGAAAAATAGTTTTATCATGATTACTACCATGGAAAATGCAAAATAAATAAACAAATAAAACTTACATATTTTCAAAATTTCTTAATCAGTATATCAAAGAGCTACAATAAGTGAAATGAGATTGAACTAGTATATATTATTTTCCTTCTGAGGTGGATTGAGAATAATGTTGGTGGTTTGATCATATGATATTAATGGGGTGACGGTGAGGACTTTGGCGGTAGAATGAAGATCAAGCAAATCCCTCATATGTGAATTTTTGTAGCACCAACAAGTTACTTGAGTTGAGACATCATTACGACATGATCTTTTAGCCTTTCTCTTTTCATAGGAAAGAAAAATCTTTGATGATCTGATTCTTTATTCATAGCTTATTTCATTTCTTCCTTTATCTTTAGATTTACAAAATGTTGGGTATTTGAGTTTATTTAACCAAATATTTCTTATCGGGTGATTTGATTAAAAGACCCTTTGAAAACCAAATTTTGGAAATACTGTTTAGATTTACAAATTGTTGGAGTATTTGAGGTTATTTAACCCAAATATTTCTTATCTTTAAGTGATTAAACAAACAACCTTGTGATCACCTCGGGGGCATCTGCGGCTCTTAGTTAATGCATTTTTTTTTCACTTGTAGTTGAAGTATTGATCCCTTTTGTGCTTTGCAAATGCAGGGGAGAGAAGGGTTTCGCTAGCTGGAGATCATGAGACTTCGAGAAAATACAGGTTGCTCAAACAAGATTTCCAGTAATGTCTCTACCATTCGATCCTC
This sequence comes from Tetrastigma voinierianum, assembly GCA_016808115.1. Classification (NCBI taxonomy): domain Eukaryota; kingdom Viridiplantae; phylum Streptophyta; class Magnoliopsida; order Vitales; family Vitaceae; genus Tetrastigma; species Tetrastigma voinierianum. The sequence goes on from JAEQBH010002606.1 coordinate 628,691, forward strand.
TTAAAAAGATTGAATGAATGTATGTCAATGGTAGACAAACTTGATTCGTACAATGAAATTATGCATCTTGCCTTCAAAAGGAGAAGGACTAGCTCACCTAGTTCAGTTTCACATTTGCATTAATTTTGTTATTTGTTTCACTTGAAGAGAACCCCTATCTTGTATTGCATGATTAATTTGCTTCAGTCGTACCATGAATCTAGCCCTCCAAATTCTCTGAGGGAAGGAATTGCTAGAACGAGGCCTTTGTTGTGGCATAGTATTATGTAATATAACATGAAAATATATGCTGTTCATATTTTTGAAAAGCTTTTTTTGATGCATCAACTATAATGAGTAAATTGCTTATGTGTTGATTTTCTTTGCGTCTTAGTGCTTATTGTGATCTACTCGTATTGTTTGGTGGTAAACCAAAGCCTTGTATAGTTTACTCCATTTCAAAAGAATAGAAGTGCCACCCAATGATGAATCCAGTGACTCTCCTTCCCACATATTCAATCAAGTCTCATGGTCCATCATTTTCACATGGTGAATGAATGGAAGTACCACACATTCTAATTATATTGAAATATATAAATTATAGGATAAAAAAATCAATATAAAAATTCTTTCATCTGTAGCTCTAAATTATCCATAAATGTACCTGAAATTAAATTGAGGCCTTACACTTAATCAAGTGGAGATGTATGGGAGATGAAACCACGGATCCTCTTCCAATCTTCTCCTTGTGTCTCTGAAACCTCCCTCATCAATTCTTCGGATCGACCATATAGGTTTATTCTTTGGAGCATTTTCAGATGCAATAATCCATTGGGGAGCTTCCTCATTCGGTGACAACACTCAATTTTCCAAGCCTTCATCTTAGGCATTGCCTTCCTCCTTGACAAGTCTTCAAGTTCCCTTAAGTATTTGTAGAATTCAAGTCTAAGGAACAATCCATTAGGATGATTCATATTCCTTTCCCAAATAAGAATTGCTCGCTAATTTGAGAATCTCGAGTTTGGCAACCTCCTAGTATTGGCATTGGATCTTCCTCGATCTAGTAAGATACGGTTGAGTTCATGAGGTTTTGAAGGTTAGAGTTTCCTTCACGGGTAACCACAGATGGTTCCTCCTAGACGCGAATTTGTAGAGTGCTTGTGGTGTGAATCGGGCTTGGGAGTGATGGTGTTCTATATCTAACTTCAACATCTGATGTTGATAATCCCTTCTCCCTTCTTGTAAATTGTTCAGGAAACAACATGAGCTTTTGTAGCCACGATGTAGTGGGCTATACATTGGAGTTCAACCCTTCCTTGAATGTGGATGCTTTCCGGAGTCATGTTTAGCTTCAAATGCTTTAGGTTGTGGGTAAGTTTCCCTAAGTTGGTATCCTTCAACCATTTGCCACCCTGCAAATATAACGTCTTAAGCTTGGTCATTAGATGGACACCCAAGTGGCCATCCACCTTTCTCTCCCTCGGCCACCTTTCTCTCCCTCTTCGATTGCCTTGATATGATTTGACCTCGAAAACAAATTAGATGTCTCATTTGCTTCAATTTCCAAATTGTATGGGGTAATCCAATGTAATTGTCTCCTGAATCAAGGGTTTGCAAATTAACAAGTCCATCAATCGATTGTGGAAGTCTCGTTGCCCTGCTAGTTCCGCTTAAGCATAGATCTTCAGGTGGATGAGTTGTCCTACTTTTCTTGGAGGTAAGGGATGTCCCTCCACCAAGTCCACATGCAAGACCAGAAGCAATTTAGGGTATATATGTAGAAATACCCCACCTCCATCAATGGTTCTATTGAGAATCAAAGATCGGATAGTAGAATTTTGCAAATGCAGATAGATGGTCTGATGAAATTGACTTGATCGACAAATCTTGGCGAACCCGTCCTCATCCCATATCTTCGTCCACCTCGAAAAGTTTTCTTCTTTGGCTTCTCGATGGCTAGATCTCGAGCGGATCATGTATGAACTTGACTCTTCCATTTGATCAACGTATCATTGCGCAGATCATGCCCCTCTTGGTTCGGTCATTTCGTAGTCATACGCAATGTGTTCTACTTTTTATTTCCCTTTATGGCTTCCAAATCATTTGTCATCACCACTACATTGCTTTCTTCAACAATGATGACCCTCTCCTTCCCACCATTTTATTAGAGCACCTCCAAGGTTTAGAAGTAGTTGCGATATTGGAAGAGCTTCCAACTTCATAAGCTCTCAGATCTTCCATGTTGTACCTTCATCTATTGATCAAAATGTTGTCAAGCGTGGTATTGATCGCATTGATATGCTTGTTCAACTCGTTCACGAGCGGTAACTTGTCGAGGCGAGGTTATCTGTGGGTAAGATTGAGAAACTTGAGATCATTGAATCACTGCTGCTGTTTGCGTTCCACTTGGAAGATGAATTCATCGATAACATCTTCAGCATCAAAGGCTTCATCTCTAATGTGATTCACTTAGAGCTTGAACATTTGGTTTGTATCAGCGATCACGTGTCGGCGTACTGCAGGGATGCGGTGGATCCATTGTAGCTCGTTCTGAGGTGGCGACGACCTTCAGCTGCTCCAGTAACGGGCTTGTTGAGAAACGAGGCACTTTCGACTTCTCTACTAAAAGCGATATCTTTGCTCTCCACCATTTTTGTTATCGTCTTCTTCTTCCTCCCTCTTTGCTTTGTGTGGTGTTCACCCGCGGCGATTAATAGAAGGAAGAGTTAAGGTGAAGTCTCAACATGATTTTTAAAAAATGAGAAATCCCTGAACAATCGAAAAATTTAAGTAATCAAGCAAATATAAAATCATGATAATCAAGCGACCCGAGTAAATCATAAATCATAAAAAAAACTCAAACAAAGAAAGCAAGCTCTTCCACTTGACAATGAAAAGTAAAGATGAGATTCTGAAATTTACAATAGAAGACTTCAATAGAGAGAAAATGAAGAAAATCTACCTTGATAAGGAATGCAGAAATATCGGGCTATCTGATGGTAGTACGTGAACAAATGAGAAAGGGGAGTTGAGTATGAGTGCAGTGCTAGGATCATTAATTATTAGTTTAACTAAGAAATGTAGGTTCCTTTTTTTCGTTAAAAACAATAGGAGCTAATGTTGGGTGTATGCCCAAAGTCCATCGGTTAGAAATGGGATATAAGCACGGATAACATCCAATTTGTATGAGGTTTTTTGGGGGGAAAAGCTCAGAAACAAAACTATGGGGGTTTGGCCAAAGTGGACAATATTGTACGAATGTGGATATAAATTGGTTCATGAAGGTTTCTTAGTTAGTGGTATTAGAGTCAGGTTCAAGCTTAATCGTGTGGGTAGAAGTTGGACAAAATGGTATGGTGAGCGGTGAAGTACTTGACATGTCTTCGCCGTGTAAGTACATTATATTCGAAACGTGGTGAAAGACAAAGGAAAATCCTGGTTTGATGGAAAGGCTTTGGTGGCCTGTTTGAGTGAAGGATTGTTGGAGTATGTGTTTCAAAGTCCTGATATAAAATATAGTTGAATGGAAGACATGAGTATATAAGCGTGAATAATATTCGATTGAGTATGAGAATTTTTGGGGAAAGCCTAAAGAAAACCATTAGGGCTTTTAGATGCAAGAGTGAATGATATCATCTGCGTGTGGATAGAATGGAGTCCACGAGGGTTTTTCTTTCTCTTTGGATTAACAACATTTAAAAAGTATGTTAACAATGTTTTTACTTATTGGAAGTGAATGGATATGGATAACTACGTCTTATGAAAGATTGGCTCACTTATATCTTGCAATACATATCTTAATTAATCTAATCACTTAATTTCTAATTATGATAGGTTTATGAAATAAAATATAGATTTTGATTTTAATTTTGATACTTATTCTAAAGAAATTGATGAAGGGTGTTCTTATCCAAAATAGATTATATATGTTGTGTCATGTTTCTAAATATCGAAGCTTATTTTATCCAAGATACATATGAACGCTTTGTTTCTTCTAATCAATCAACTCTTTACTATATTTAGTTTTACATCCTTTCCCTTTTAAAATATTTTTAACATCACTCTATATGTACTAAGCTGACAAATGCCAAGATTAACAAAGGTTTTTTGGGAGAACTAAGCTATGGGATCTATTACTATTTCAATATATTTGAAAATTTGTGAATAATACTCAAAGTCCGCTAAGGTAGAACCTATGCATGATGTACTCTTTATTAATTCAGTTTTAGTTTTTTATTAGATATTTTTGAAATGAGAAGATATGAGTTTGGGTTTAGATATCTTGTACATAATTTTTTGAATAGCTGAAATAGTGGTCCATGTAGTTAACTTTCTTTGACATCTATTAATTTCGTATTACAACGTTGTATTATTTTGTTCTCATAAATATTTAGTCCATTCCTGGTGAAATTAGATGTTAAAAAATAACAAGAGTAATATTGTCGATCATGGGGTTATTAATCAATCAATAAAAAAATCCTTCATTCTAATTATATTTAGATATATAAATTATAAAATGAAAGATTTTGACATGATAGGACTTGTCTGTGTAGAATTTGAATCTCAAAATTAACAACAATAATCGTATCTTTAATTAAATTACCACAAATTCTTAGGTAGGCAGCGTAGGAGGTGATAAGACGGATCTGTTCCAATCTTCTCCAAGTGTATCTGAAACCACGTTCTTCAATTCTTGAGATACCTCATAGAGGTGTATTCTTTGGAGCTTTTCGAGTCCCAATATTCCATGTGGAAACCTTGTTGATACATTTGCGTGACTCAATTTTGATCTTAAGATTTAAGGCATTCTTTGTTTCCTACATGGAGAAGTCTTCTGGCATTGCAACCTCTTGCATTGTAGTAATTCAAGTAAAAGGAACCTTCCTTGAGGGCAGTTCATTTTCTTTCCAAGATAAGAATCGTACCATAATGTGAGAATCCTCAAGTTTGGCAACCTCCCTAGTATCGGCATTGGATCTTCCTTCAATCTAGTAAAATAAAGTTTGAGTTGGATGAGGTTTGGAGGATAGTGTGTTGTTTCCGTAGGTAGCCCCCGGATGGGTACCCCTAGAAACAATTTGCAGAGACACTTATGGCGTGAGAAAGACTCAAGCACAAGGAGTGCGACATTGTTCACATTCCTTTCCTGCATTTGAAGTGACAATCCCTTCATTAATTTAACCTGTCATAGCTAACTTGAGGTTTTGGGACGGTTAATTGAGATCTGATATAGGGAATAACCACTTACGGCTCCGAGGGATCGATCTATCGGAGCTAATTGCTTTAGACTTGTCTGAGTTTCCCAGAAGTTGAAGTTGTCATACTTCAACCAGTGCCTCCATAAAGATAACGTTTTGAAGGTTAGTCATTTTTGTGGAAACTTAAATGCCACATACACCCCACCTCTCTCTCTCATTGATTGCCTCAGTAGGATCTACCATCCCAACAAGTTACATGTCTCATTTTCCATAATTCCATATTATTGTATGGGGTATCGAAAATATACTGAGTCACTGAATCAAGTGTTTGCAAATTAACAAGCTCTTCGATTGATGGTGGAAGCCTTATCCAATAAAATCCGCTTAAGCATAAATATTTCAGGTGGATGAGTTCTCCTATTTTCTTGATAACTTCAGACCTCTATTCTGCATCACGTCACATGCAGACCCGAAACACAATTAGGGTATTTCTGTAAAATGCCGAACTTTCATCAATGAGGGTCTATTGAGGGATCAAGATCGAAGATTAGAATTTTGTAAATGGGAAGGAGATGATCTGATGATGAATATTGCACAATCAGTCTACGGACACTAGTAGGAAGCATGTTCCCATCATCAATGTTTTCATCTACCTCAAAAAGTTTTTCTTCTTTACCTTCTGAAATGGCAAGATCTCGAAGCAGGTCATGTATACGGCAAGATTTCACCCTTCCGTCTACTCTCGTATCAGCCACCTGAATCATGCTTCTCTGGATCAACTCTGATAAGTAGTCTTCTGCAATTTCTTCCACTGTTTCTTTTCCCCTCTTTTGTACGAATCCTTCAGCAATCCACAAGCGAATCAACTTACTCGCCTTGATTTTTGAGTCCTCCGGGAAAACCCCACAGTAAAGAAAACATGGCTTCAAGTGAGAGGAACCAAGAAGTTGTTGCCAAACAGAGCAGGAATTCCCAAACAAGAGTGAGGACCTTGACTTAGATACTTAATCCATGCTTTTGGGACTTTCCTCCATGAGTCTAATGTTAGATCTTTTAGTGATAGAAGTCCTCCCAGAACAACAATTGCAAGAGGTAAACCTTTGCATTTTGCTACAATCCCCTCTCTGAATTCCTCCAGCCCGGCCCATGTTGCTGCTGCACTTCCTACTTTGTTCAGAAAGAGCTCCCAGCTTTTGTCTCATCAAAGTTGAAGTTTGTAGCAATCTGAACGAGCATCCACAGCAATTTGCTCATTGCAGTATTGAATCAACACTTTCTGCTCCTCTTATTTGATTCTGCAGGAAGATATGAGCTCAACCAGCGCCAAACATCGGTGTTCCATACATCATCAAGCACTATCAAGTACCTTTTTCCATGGAGACTTTTATTAACCTCTTCCCCAAGCTTATCATTACCAAATTTGAGTTTTTGTTCCTCGGTGAGAGTGGTGCCGACGCAGTGGGCGATCCCAAGCAAAAGCTCCCGGATACTGAACTCTTGAGATACAGAAACCCAAGCACGATCGCCATCAAAGTGGCGCTGAACAGCACTGTCGTGTAAGTAAATTTTCTTGGCAAGAGTAGTTTGCCTTAAGGCCACCATCCCCATGATGGCCACCCTCCCTCTCCATCTCTCCTCTAACAGCTTTGCTTTACTGCTTCCACATCATTTTTCATCCCGACTATGTTGCTTTCTTCAACAGTACTAGGAATTACCGCTTCTCTTCAAGGTTCAGGAAGAACTTGCAATACTAGCACTGGAAGAGCTGCTCCCAGCTTCAATAGCTCGGATTTTCCATGCCGTACCTCCCTTTATTAATCAAGATCTTCTCAAGTGTGATATTGACCGCACTGATACGATCATTCAGCTCATTCACGAGGGGTAACTTGTCAGGCAAACCCATACAAACGGGTAAAAAGTTGAGGAACTTGAGATTGTTGAATCTCTGCTGCCGTTTGCGTTCCAATTTGAACACGAATTCATCGATAACATCTTCAGCATCAAAAGCTGCATCCCTGATCTGATTCACCCACAGCTTGAACATCTTGTCGTATCTACGCTCTGCATCGGCATACTCAGGAACGGCGGATCCACTCCAGCTCGTTACGGAGCTGCCTCACCTGACTTCAACAATCCCAAATAGCGAGGCTTGTTGTGAAACCAATGCACCCAGCTTCTCTACGAAAACCGAGATACTGCTCTCCGCCATTTTTGTTGCTCTTCTTCTTCTTCTTCTTCTTCTTTGGTCCTCCTCTTTGGTGTTTGGTGTTCTCAATAGGCAAAGGGAGCAGCACTTTTGTTCCTAATGAGAAGACTTCATCCCTTCGGTCTTCTCTTCCTTTGGTAACAAATCATTTGGCATTTTCCTTCCCTATCCTGATAAGTGATATCCAGAAAATTCAAACGATTCTGAGCCTTTTGTTTCTTTTAGGGGTATTAATGTCATGCTTGCAAGATACACAATTATTCTTGAGTAGATCGAAGGAAGAAATAAAAAGTTGAAAGGGATGTTTGGAAATTTTTGTAAAGAGTTTTGAATAACCATTTTTGAGAATTATTCCTGTTTTGTTTAATAAAATATATTTAAATTATTTTTTTTACCTGTCTTAATCTGTAATTAAACTATTTTTGTATACAATGTGTTATTATTAATTATTCTATAATCTATATATTTTTAAGAATTATTTTTTTAAACAGTTTTTATAAGAGAAAAGTATGTATTAAAAAATAATTATACCTACATCTAAATATATTCTTGAATTTACTTATCCTCAATGAGGCTATTGTTGTTGATTAATATTACTTCTTTTTTTTTTCAAAAAAAAAAGGGGAGAAGGAAGTAAAAGTAGTAAATTGCACCTCTGGATAGAAATAAGTACAAGTTTGTTAGCATCTAAAATAATTTGGTGAGCTTTCAAATCAACATTGACTTGGTCATGGATAAGATGATCCTCAAGACTGGCTCACATTGATCCAATATCTTGCAATATCTTATTTTTTTTATTATTAATTTTAAATTTAATGTCCAAAGATGGGCTCACATTGCATCGATATTTCATTAATATCGTATATATTATTTCTTAAAATTTAATTTCCCTAAAGAAAATTTAAAATGATTACTTTAATTTTTTTTCTTCCTACTTGTCACGTATAATTGTTTACCAAATAATTTGAAACTGCACTAAATTTTAAATGACTTTTATTACCCTTCATTTTTTTTTTAATTTCTAGATTCGATTTTTTTTTTCTTTGTTTTCCTTTTCCCGGTGCTTTCTCAATATTTGAAAGAAATTCGAATTTGATTTAACATTAAAAAGAATTCACTCCTTATATAAGAGAAAAAAATACGTTTACTTTTATCTCTTTTTTGTTTTAATTTTTGTATCATTTTCCTCACTTTATACTTTTCCAAAATGTTTCACTTAAAAAAAAAAAAAAGACTTCTATTGATAAATGAATTAATTTTATTGTAAAAAACTAATTATTGAAAAAACAAGGATAAATTAAAAGAATAAAAATCATCTTAAGAGGGTCGAAATTATATTTAGGTTTGATGGATTATTCTTGTCACTACTTTTACTTTTAAAAAGAATTAATATATTATAATCGTCAATAAAACTTCATTCAAGTGATTAAAGAAACTTTGTTGATATAGAAATTTGAGGGGTCTAAGATTTAGGTTCTGACTGGTTGGATCCACTATTGATTAGAAAGTCTTACACTCAAGTTTTTACGAGAACATAATACTATAATTTTATAATATAAAATGAATAAATATTAAAAAAAAATCAATGAGATTATAAGAGGCAAGTGTTGGCATTTGAACGAGGCAAAACTTTAATGTATATGTTATTTTCTACTTTTTTTTTCAGCATCCACATGTTTCAATTTGATCGGAATTGTTTTTTTTTTTTTTTTTTTGTTATTAATAAAAGAATTCGAAGTTTCTAATACACTATTGTATTTGACTTTATGATATATTCACATCCCCTGGTATTAGCTGGTATCATCATCACATGGGCTGTTAGGACTAAGAAATCTGCTTGCACTGAATGAACTTTTGAAAGATGTTTCAGAGGAAAAAGGAGAAGATTGGAATAGGATTTGTCTTATCACCTCTCTCAGACATCCAATTTCGGATAACACCAGACTTATCATCCTTGATGACATTGGTTTTATATATGTGATAATTAGCTCACTTCTCTTCATATATATGTTCATGATATTTGTATATAATGCATGTATCCGATTTTTTTTTTTTTTTTTGAAATATTTGGTTAAACAACTTCAAATAATCTAACATTTTGTAAACTTAAGGTGTTTTTTTCTTGAAAAATATTTTTTTTAGGATAAAAATACCCTTGATCATCTTATACATTTACATATATCTTTGATAAGGAAGAGTTATTTTTACAAGAGAACATTGAGATTATTTTTGTCAAAATGGTGGAAAAAATTGATGAAATATTAGATTTTCGAAATTTGGTTTTCAAATGATCTTTTAATCAATTCACATTTTTTTTCCTTCTCCTTTCTAGTTGAGATTTTCCATGTGTTTTTTTTTTCTTGAAGAGAAAAATGTTTTATTGATTAATGCCAAATACGTGATATGCTTGTAGAATCAAAATAGTTAAAAGCCGTAAAAGGATGAAATAGCGTTTATGTTAATAGCGTAATGAATCGGCTTAAGCGCACATATTTTGATAATTAGTCTGCGCGTTTGATATTCTTATTGTGGTAAAATGCGCATGGCTGACCATAATATATTGTGATGGGTGATTTGATTCTTGTATTTGATCGAGGATATCTCACTCTGCTCGGTCTGAATGTGACATGGAAATGTTGTACCATGACTGACGAAGAACGAAAAGCGTTTTATGCAGGCAATCACGACCACAGCGCACGAGAGGCGGACTGTAGCACACGCACCAAGAAAACGACTAAATCACAAAAAAAAAAAAACAAATAAAAACCTATATATGTGTGGAATAATCATTTTATTGAGAAAGAAAAAGATGAAAAGATGTGTAAAGAGGTGATTTTCGGCCAACAATAACAAAAAAATTGTTAGACTTTCATTTTCTAAGTTCAAATGTGGGCAAGAAATATGGAAAGTCAAGTTGTCCATATATGATTGTCAATTAATGATTTAATAAATAAAGAAGAATATCTTTGATCAATAATTAATAAGGTAATTTTCTAAATTAACACCTTAATTGAATATGTATTTAAAGATAAACCCTAATAAGAATTTATCCTCTACAGCTAAATAAATGTAAAGTTTTCTCTCAGTCAAAAAGACTTGTCAAACCTAAAAGGAAACAAGAAAGCACAATTACCGGTGATTGCTCGATGAATATCACCTTACTTGTCATGGATCAAAAGTACACTAAGACTCGTTATATGATTGTAAAAATCATGTGACACCAAGATCTTATTTATACTATAATGGTTTTGTACATTATTTGAAAATAAAAGTTAAAAGTTTACATGTGGTATCACAACTTTGATTGAGAACTTGTGATTTGTCATTAATGAATTATTATGTTTTGCCCGTTGCATTGTTCTATTCATTTTCTTATTACTCGCATCATGGATGAGGCCGAACAAAATATTTTTCCTCTCTTTAGATTGCCACATACCCAAGTTTATACTTGTGATGAAATTGATGAATTTAACTGTAAACGTTTTTTTTACACTTTATGTTTTGGGATCTTAAAATATAGTTGATATTTATTTTGGATAAAGTTTATACCTTTTGTTTTGAGATTCTATAATTTGGATTATATGTATTTTGAAAGAATGTGAAAAGTTTAAAATGAGAAAATTTGGGAAGTTTTTCATCTTAACCCTAACTTTTGGAACTATGACAACTTTGAATCATTAAAATGTTTCCTTTTATGCTTGTTCCTAAAAGGCATTCTTTTAATGCTTGTTTCAAAAGGCACGACTTTTAATGACTTTTTGTTTAACATGCATACATCTAAATGTCATTGCATGTATTTTATATCAATCACCATCTATTTATTTTATTTCATTTTTTTGCTTTTGTAAAGACCAAATATGTTTCAAGATATCAATTATGTTTTATAAAGTGAAGGGGAAATGTCTATAATATTAATATTTTAGTAGGATGCATATCAATGAAATAATGAAATATGCTTAAGATGTATAGTACACATATATGCATATTGTTAAGAATGTGAATGTGCAGTCACTCAAACGTGACTGCATAGTCAATGCATAGTAAATGCATAGTGAATGCATAGTTATAAATGGTAACCAAATTGATTACTATAAATAGATTCTCGATTAAGCATAAGTCTCTCATTGGAATCGAGAAAAAAAAGAATTCTCTGAAATCTCTCTCTTTCTTCTCTGTCTGAAATTCTCTCTCTAAATTCTAGCTCTAATTCTGCAAAGTTTATAATACGTTATCAGCACGACTCTGCTCTAGAAAAGGTAACATTATTTTATTTTGTGCAAAAACCATTTTCAATTTATCATATAGAGTTTACCAAATATGTCAAAAATTTCATCTCTCAGTTTTGTTGCACTTATTTAAATTAAAAACTATATCTTGGAATCCATAGATCTTTGGATAAATTTAGAGAAGTTGGAAATCTTTGGAGAATAATTAAAGAAATCGAGGTCGCGAGGCGGTGCAAAAACCTTTAATTTTTCTTCGACGCCATCTCCATGAGGATCTTAAAATTGAGTATTTAAGCGTAAAGATCATGTATTTATGGTGAATTGAAGAAGAGGGTTGACCGCTGAAAAGTGTGAATTTTGCCAAAAATTGCATTTATGTTGGATACTTTTTGAGGTTGCAAGACTTCATCGATTAAGCGAATATAACTCAGCTTTATTTAAAATAAGCTCGGTTGAAGCTTTGCGGAGAAATATCCACGAGAAGAAGACATGTTAGAAAAAACGTTCCTGACGTTCGCGCCTTGAATGTGCTCTACTTGTGTGATATCGAGAAGCGTAGATTTACGAATAAATACCGATTAATATCATGTCTTACAGTAGTAGAGCAAAAATAATGAGCTACTAATGAAAAATCACCAGTCCCGTTCCACTGAATCTAAAGCATTCCCGAGGAAGTGAATGCAATATCATCGAATTATGAAGTGGGCGAGGACGTGGTGGTAATTCAGTCGAGGCGAATTCAGGCATTATAACAATTCTTCTTCTTATCATAAAGAAAAGCTCCGTTCGCCTTTTGAAGTAGGTAATAATGAGCTTAGAGCAAGAAAATGGAGAAAGTCTGAAAGAAAAAAATCGAGGCTCCTCGAACCACGTATTATAGATGTGGTATGAAGAATATTGATACCGTCTTGTCGTACGGCCAAACATCTAGTTGATCCGTATCAAGCATCATTAAAGGAAAATGGAAAGAAAATGAAATGAATTTCTGAAGACTGATAATGAAACGGATATATCATATTTTGATAATGATTTTCTTAGTGAAAATTTCGATTATTTAATGGATGATGTAAATGATAATGTTAAATAAGTATATGTATTTTATTTTGGGGTGTATCTTATTTTGATGTAATTTATTTTGGTGTGTTTTAATGTAATTTTATATATTTTTTGTTTTTCTCTAAATATAAGTGTTATTGAATTTCCAAGATGAATGAAGGTGATGTATGTCTTCTTGATTACTTGTGACCATGCAATACAATACTTAGGAAAAAATATATTCTTAAATTTAATAACTGACAAATCTTAGTGTTAATCTGATATAAATTTTGAGAACAAACATAAATCTTCTGAAGAATGGAACCGATTTCATATAAATGATGCATTATATTCCTATCGAAAGGAAGAAATTTCTTTGAGTTTTAAGATATCACATGATGGATATCATATTGAAACTATGAATGAAGGTAATAAATAATGTTTATATATTACCTCTTATAATTTACGGAAAAGATTGTTCTTGAAAAGCTCTCAGCATTCTCCTCTGGGTTATATCATATGACAATAAAGTCTATTGAATCAAATGTTGTCGTGAACCAGAAGTTCAACGACCCAAAGATTTTTAATCTTTTGCATGACAGACTTGGTCATCCTGGATCTTGATAATGCGGCCAGATAAGCGAACACTCAAAATGGGCATCGGTAAGAACGAGAGAAGATTCTTTTGTCAAATGAACTCTCTTGTGAAGCTTGTTCACAGGGTAAGTTAATTGTCAGACCATCTATTAATAAAATCATGTCTGAGTCATCGGTCTTTTTAGAAAGAATACATGGGGATATATGTGGACCTATTCATCCACCATGTGGACCTTTTCGTTATTTATGGTCCTAATAGATGCTTACTAGATGGTCGTGTGTGTATGCTAACTACATAGCATGATGTTGCCTTTGCTGAGCTCCTTGCACAAATAATTAAATTAAAAACACATTTTTAGGACTACTTGATTAAGACCATTAGACTTGATAATCTTTGCGGTGAATTTACATCCCAAAACTTTTAATAATTTTGTATATCGATTGGGATAAAAGTTGAACGTGCACATTGCTCGTATTTCAAACTGAAATGATTTAGCAGAATTCTTGATTAAACGTCTCCAATTAATAGTTAGACCATTATTGATGAAAACCAAATTACCAGCATCTACCTGGGGACATGCTATTATGCATGTTGCGAGTCTAATAAGAATTAGACCAACATCTTACCATGAATACTCCCCTTCACAACTTGTACTTGGTACCTGACAAATATTTCTCATTTAATTTTTTGGTTGTGCAATCTATAACCACCAATTACTACACAACGCAGATAGATTGGCTTAGAATTGGGATTTATGTAGGTCTTGATTAGTCGTACATCATAAAATGTTGGAACCACGTGATAGGAGATGTTTTTAGAGCACGGTACTTTGGTATCATTTAATAAGCAGTGTTCCCACAATTGGGGGGAAAAGTCGATCCTAGGGCGACATGGAAATCATGGAATGCATCTACATTATCCCATCTTGATCAGCATTACTAATCAATGTGAACTAAACTTCAAATGATACATTAATTTTCAAAATCTTGCAAAATTAATTACCAGATGCATTGTTGATACAAAGAAATGACAAGTCACATATCCCAGATTGCAAATGTTCCCGGCGCGAGGTTCAATATCAGCGAGGGCAAAAGCACCATGAGGTCACAAAACACGCTCAAAGCGTGGGAGACCCATTGGGTCAAAAGACATGACTCCCCGGAAGCGGAGAACAAATGGAAAGCAAAATGACCATGAAGAGTCAAATATTGAAAATCAAATCCCTGAAGAGATACAAAATGAACAAATAGCCGGAAAGTGCGATTTTGAAAATAATGAGATCTCAATAAGTTGTAATGTACGGGGGTGGGATCGAAAATAATTTTGATGTGAGTAATATTTTGCTTTCCAAGAGTGACCTTGGGCAGTCATACAAAATGATGATGATCCCAGGGCACAAAATGCAGATCAGATACAGACAAAGAAATGATTAGCCTAAATGGAAAGAGGCAATGCAGGCAGAATTACATTCATTGATAAAACGAGATGTTTTTGGACCTGTAGTTCAAACACCTGCAAGTATAAAACCTGTTGGAAACAAATGGGTATTTGTACGAGCCTTGATGAGAATAATGATATCATAAGGTGTAAAGGCGCGATTAGTATACGAGTTTCTCCTGAGGCTTTGGCATTGACTACAGGAAACATATTCACTGTTATGACCTTGACTAACATTTATTTTAAATAAGATTTAGCGTGCTCCCGAAGAACTTGATATGCGTCTCATGGATGTTATCACTTTTGCATATTTATATGGATCGTAGAGCAGTGATAATCACGAAAAATCGAGATTTAAAGCTATGAGGCAGTTAGTACAAAACTACCGTAGCATGTTCTCGAATTAAGCTACAATGATCTTTGTATGGATTAAAACAATCCGGGCGCATGTGGTACAATCGCCTTAGTGAATATTTATAAAAAGAAGGGTATGTGAATAACCCTATATGTCCATGCGTTTTCATTAAGAAATCAGAAACCGGATTTGCAATTATTGTTGTTTATATTGATGATTTAAATCTTGTTGGAACTCCTGAAGAGCTCACAAAAACAGCAGAATATTTAAAGAAAGAATTTGAAATGAAAGATCTTGGAAAACAAGAATTTGCATCACACTGCCGAGATCGGAGCATTTTCCAAATGGGTGTTGGTTCATCCAATCCAACATATATTAAGAAAATCTTAAAGCGTTTTAATATGGATAAAGCACATCCATTAAGCTCCCCTATGGTTGTTAGATCACTTGATGTGAAAAAGGACTCATTTCGTACTTGTGAAAAGGGTGAGGAATTACTTGGTCCTGAAGTACCATATCTTAGTACCATTGAATTGCACTTATGTATCTTGCTAATTATGCAGTGACCGGATATTGCTTTTACATTAATTTATTAGCGGAGTATAGTTAAAACTCAGCCGAAGACATTGGAAGGTATTCAACATATATTACGCTATCTCAGTGGAACTACAGATATGGGCTTATTCTATTCAAATAAGTCGAAAGAAAAACTACC